>OZ030018.1:24250197-25450197 GCA_964023405.1 Apodemus agrarius | reverse complement strand
TAGAATGACTTGGATGAGGGAGTGACTGAAAAATTCTTGCCATTAAATCCAATATTTATAAATGAGAAACAGAACTTAAGTGGTGAGATGGCACCTAGGGGACATGGGAAATCAGAACACTTCTCCTTACCCTGGGCCCTATGCTACTACCTGTGATATCCAGGTCTGGTCCAGAAGAGTTTGGTACTTGTTTGAGGATGCTCCAGTTTCTATAAAAACCGACTGAAGTTGAGAAATGAATTAGTTGTGATGAATACCAATACCAACCAATGAATGAAGAAAAACATTCATAGTCAATGACTATAAGTAAACATAAGGCAGTTTATCTTTGGATTTGGTTTCAAACTGAACAACAGCTTCTTCTCTTACAGGAAACTGAAAGCTGAAGACAACCAGAGAGGCTTACGATGCTAATGTGAAAAACCATCACTCAAGAGGCCTCGGGTCTGATGACACACAATACCAGATGAAATTGTTCAGTGCAATCAGAATGGACAAATTGTCGTTTTTATTCCTCCTATTGGGATAACATTTTTTAAAAAGTTTCTTGGGTTTTTAGTGTTGCTGATTGATTGCCTAACCCTTAATGAACCTCCCTGTGCCGCGAAGCTGAGGCAGCCGCTATGCTTGACTTCCAACACTGGAAGTGTCTTGAATGCTTACTTCAGCCATCAGCCAGCAAGAAAGAACAGACCAATTCTTTTTCCAGTTTGCCCCTGAGATATGGCATTGCGCTGCTTATATATCAAGCTAATTGATAGCAAAATATTGATCAAAGATACCAAGGTGATGACTCAACCTCATGCCAAGGGCTCTCAAAGTATAATCCTTCTATGACCAACTGCTAATGCCAATTAAAGCATACTTCATTTTACATGATTTTTAGAATCAGTCTTTCATACCATCCTTTGCTGAGATAAGCTAAATATCTGTCACATACAGAACTACAGTTTAATTTGAATGGGGTAGAAGCAATGTAAATAGATACTCTTTGCAACTCCTGGTGGTACTTTATTTTGTCTTTATTTCAGTCATTGAAATATATTCTTGGAAATGTACTTTTGGATAAATAGGGCTGAGCCAGTTGGACCTCTGGTTGTCTAGTCATTGTGAGAAGTAAACCTAGCAAAAATCTTGTTCTATTTTTCAATCAAAAAGCAACTACAAAATGCATATTACAAGCAAATGGATGTTTTTAATGACCAATTGAGTAAGGACATCCCTATCTTAACTGGCCTAAATTTCTTCTGGTAGTGTCAGTTCACCTTTCAGAAGTGCCACTTAAGGAGGTTCGTTTGATTTTTTTGTTTGTTTGTTTTTGTAATGCACTGTTTTTAATCTTTTTTTTTTTTTTTTTGGTTTTAAAAGCACAATCACTAAACTTTATTTGTAAACCATTGTAACTATTAACCTTTTTTGTCTTATTGAAGAAACTGTTGAGAAGTGTTTTTAGCCTGTTTTGTTAATGCTATGTGTTTGTATTTGCAATATTTGAACGGTGCCAGCTGACGAGGTCATGAACCGACGTTATCGTGGGCTGTGAACCAGATGGTTCCAATTTTTCCTGAACTTAAAGAAAAAAAAAGTTGTTCTAAGTTTTTTGTGGCCAATGTTGAATCTTATAAGATTTCCTTAGAAGCTCGTGAGAGGCATTCCAACTTGGACCTGCCAGGGGATGCTCTGTGGCTGTAGATTTCTATGATTTTTTTTTTGATGTTTTAAGAATTTCATTGACTTTATAATTGGTGCTATTTGAAGAAAACAAAATGAACCTTTAGTCATGCATAGGTATCAGGCTTGACCCCACAAAGTCAACCAAAATTGAACCACAAATAAATACATGAAGAAATAAAAACAAGAAGCTGGTATTCACCAAAAAAACTTGAGCGTATTCATTTAGGTTATTTGAAGAAGCCCCATGTCCCATAGAAAGGATGTTTAGTTCTAAGGGAACAATCCACGTGATTAATGTTTTCATTATGTTCATGTAAGAAACCTCTTATTTTTAGCCATACTTTTGCATACTGAAAATTCAATAATCAGAAAAGTAATTTTGTCATATTATTTATTAAAAATGTTCTCAAATACATCATCCTTCCTTGTGTTGATTTTTTTTTCATTGTATGATTATCAGATTTATTCCATTAAATCACAAAGTCGTTTTGTCTTAACATTTCACCACTACATTAGGCAAATGAAGGCGTTCTCAGATTCCTTAAGGAGCATCCAGGTTCTACTACTAAGCAAAAATTCTCATTTCGATTGTGTGAAACAAGTGGAAGATGTTTCTCGAGTTGAAGTAAGCTGTGTGATCAGAGACTAACTCTGAAAGGTGTGCTGTGTTTGTTTCTGTGTGTGTATCTGAATTTCAGTTAGCCTGTTTCTAAAATAATCAGGACACAACTACAATAAACCTCATTTGTCAAGTCTGAACCACCTATGTTCTGTCAGTAAGAAAGTTTATAAATCCCATTGCTTGTCAAAGAAAATTTGGACTAGCACTTATATGCCAGGTTTCATGTTATGGTCAATTAAATCACCGTATTGCAGAATTTCACTTGGATGGATGAGATGGGTACCATGTCTTGGAAATGTCAAGATCAACAGAATATCCTGGAGTTTAGACCCCCTGACACTCACCCTGTGATATGTATTTTTCTTCTTTTATCTAATTTTGTTTTGTGCTTACCCAAATTTGGAAAGCTGAAGAAATGGAACAATGAAGGGCTTAATTTGGAATTTAATTTTATAAAAATGATGTAATTATCAATATCCACCTGATACATAAATAGACCCAGAAGTCAAAGAGCTAGTTTCTAAGCTATTTTTTAAAAACAAATCACTGGGGGGTGGAGGGGGGAAGACATATGTAATGGACTGATTTTTCTTTTTTTTCTAGGTGGGTGAACTACTAATAAGCTACTGTCTCTCTTTTATATTACATGCTGCAGTTCACATACAAAATCTGTACATCAGAGGGCTGGGACACCACTGAATTCTAGTTTTGTCATGGCTATGTTTCCTTGGACATGTTACTTAACCTCTAAGTCTCAGGTACTTCACCTGTAAAGTCAATAATACCTACCTCATGGAGCTACTGTCATGATTCAGCGAGTTGATGTATCTACACGGACTCTGTAAACGCCACAATGGTATAAGATATTGTGATATTTATGGACTGAAATTCACTACACATGCAATCTCCATTTTTCATCCCTGATTTGCTCCTTAAACATTTGCATGAGAGTAAAAGTGTAAGTGTGGTGTAAAGGACACGGGTCCTTCCATCTCTGGTAAGTAAAACTCACTGTGAAATCACCCACCCTATTGTGGAATAAATGCTTGGTGTTCATGTCCGTTTCTTTGCTTTTGAATGCAAGGGCAGTAATTGAGTCGCTGGCATTGTGTTTCTGGAACTTTCTTCGCACAGTCGGTAATACAGACGTGTCACCTTGAGTTCTCAATAAATGGATTTAGTGTCTATTGGGGGCTGCTGTTGTACGTTGTAGCAAAAACAGACAAACAAACAAAAATGTAATCTTGGTCTATATGGGACTTTTCCGGGACAGATGTAAAGCAAACATCTGTTCATCCCTCTACCACAGACAGCACCGCGGCAGATGAATGACGTGACACCATACAAATCCAGTTTAGTGAGCTGATGCATTTTACGGGAGGGAGGGGGTTCCTTATACAAGTTTGGGTGAGTCAAATCTAGCTACAGCACCAAAAAAGACCACCCCACCGTGGACAATGACTCACAAAAGCTGCATCCCTTGAATTGCCTATGCATCATTAGCAGCTGGCCCAGTGTCTTATCCCTAGCAATTGTTTTCTGTGTGTACATCCTCAGAGAAAGACCCTGCAAATCTTGTAATCGTCAGAAGCTTAATTGTGAGCCTCTCTCTGCCGTCCAAAAAGGATATGTCTATCTGAGTGTTGGTCCAAGGTGAATAGTCATCTCTGACTTTCTTGAAGCTTTCAGATGTGCTGCGGATTTTTTTTTTTCTTTCATTCTCCACAGGGTAGCATCTAAATGCCAGAGGCTGGCTCTATATGAGGAAAACTTGGAGTATCAACCTGCAGAGGTCTTGAACATCACTGTTGTCAGATTATCAGTGGTCTACATTTGTCAACTCTTGGGGTTTTATTTGTTTTGTTTTGTTTTGTTTTGTTTTGTTTTGTTTGAAATTGGGTTTCTCTGTGTAGTCCTAACTGTCCTGGAACTCACTCTGTAGACTAGGCTAGCCTTGAACTCACAGAGATCTCCCTGCCTCTGCCTTCCAAGTACTGGGATTAAAGGTGTGTGCTGCCACGCCCACCTGGTGTCTTAACTCTCAATCTCCATCCTTGCTGCAGCCATTCCCATTGGCCCTCCCTGAGAAACGTGATTACACTGACGTAGAGAGACGTGAGGAGACGACGAGAGTCAGAGTTCATTTGCGCTGCCATCCCATGTTTGCGATCTAGAGACACATGAGATTTGAAGGTTTGTCTGTGGCCCTGTACCCGTTGCCCTATGAGAGATGGGTGTTGGTAGAAGTGGATGGAAGAGCCAGGCATTGGTGGCACACGCCTTTAATCCCAGCACTTGGGAGGCAGAGGCAGGCGGATTTCTGAGTTCGAGGCCAGCCTGGTCTTCAGAGTGAGCTCCAGGACAGCCAGGACTACACAGAGAAACCCTGTCTCAAAAAAAACAAAAAACAAAAAAAAAAACAAAAAAACAAAACAAAACAACAACAACAAAAAAAAAAGTGGATGGAAGACTCTTGCACTTCAAAGAAGGAAGACTAGTAATCTAAAAAGAGTTGTTTGAGAGCTCCTACTCCACGAAACGAGTGTCATTTTTGTTGTAATGTATCTGAGGCTGGAATGAATCTTACTGTCCTCAGTGTATAGCCGTCGGTTTCAGTAGCCATTACGGTACAGCTTTCCATGCTCACAGTTCAAAATGCCTCGTAGAGGAGAGAGGAAGCAAGCTGTCACTTGCCTCATTGATAAAAGAAGGATCAGGAACATGGAACAGTTAAAGAACACCTGCATAAGGAATTACATTTGATTGCCAAGTTAGTAGTTGCCTTTCTCGGAAACTGTCCAAGCATGACATTAATGACATTAATGTCTCTACCAAGTCGGGGGATCCTAACCCCTGTGCTTCTCCTTTGGCTACGCGATCACTAACTTTAAAAGTACACAAATCTCACACCTTCATTATGTGTAAAGTGTTACACAGAGAGATACTTGGAGAATTTACACTTACCCAAAAGAATCAGGGAAAGATCAAAAGGTGACTGTTTTGGGTTGGTGTGCCCCCCTCCCCCAGAGCCTGAGACAGAGTTAGACATAAGGGGTTTATTTGGGACTTAATCCCAGAGTGTAGGAGAAATGTCAGTATAAGTCCTTGGAAGTGGGCAAACGTCCCCCCTTAGGGAGGCGCCTTTGCTCTTCCTTGAAGCTAGCAGAATCTTCTGAAGATGAGTCTCAATACTGTTCTCAATACTTCACTGATATAGGCGACTGTCACTGCCAGGTGTTAGTGCTGGTGATCAAAACACGAACACGTAGGAAGAAGGTGCCAAAAGGAGACAGGACTTCTAAAGACACGACTGTCACAGTGAGACCCAACAGTACCTTCCTACTGCTAGCAGGATTATTAAAAGTATTGGCATGTGGTATTAAACAAAAGAAGCCATCACCCATTTACCCTTTTCTTTTTAAAATAAAATTTAGGGACATCCACATCTGAAATTAGTCACACATAATTTATTTTCACACTGGGCTAGCTAGCTAGCTCTTACAAATTATTTTCAACAGTAGATATCTTGAGTTTTAATTATCTTAACACTCTGAACATTTTTAGAAGAGGATCATCATGGACATAAATCAGAAAGGTGCAGGAACAGCAAGGAAGTTTACTCTTAGAATCAGTGCAATTGGGTACGTTATAACAAAGCTACAAGATGTACTGTGTATGCCTAAACCAGAACTGTCAACAGTAAAGTTCTTTTTAAAACCGACACACACACACACACTACATATTAGGGATGTCAAGTTACTGAAGCCCTCGGAACAGTATAAAATTCAAATTAAATTGAGACCGGCATAAACAAATCACTTGTTCTACAAGTCTATCCCTGAAGCATTATCACAGTGTCATGTAAATTAAAACTCTAACATAAATCTTAACTTGAGTGAAATATTTATTCAAATTTCTTGCCTTATTGGGTTCCTGATACTTACATTATTCTACTGTCAGGGACGGAAAGTTTTTCCTTTCAATTTCACATTAAACTATTAGCCTACACTGGGATGGTGATAAGCTCACAAATGTGGAACCCTCAGAATTGGAGCAACAATGACAAAAAGCTCTCTCTGCCTTTGTCCTGTTTGTGTCCTGATAAGACATAATGAGGCATCAATGGTTTGCGACCCAGTAAAGGGCTTTTACAAAAACCCAACCACATTGACACCTAATCTGAAACTTCTAACCTATGAGGGGTCCATTTTTGTTGTTTACTAAGTTACTCTATGTATGACACATTTTAAAAGATAACTATTTATTTTTAAGTGTGTGTATGTGTGCGTGCACCAGCTCTACATACAGTAGTGGAGTCCAGTAGACAACATCAGCTCCCCTGGAACTGGAGTGACAGGCAGTTGGGAACTGCCCATTGTGGGTGCCTGCACCTGAACCTTTGTCTTCTGTAAACTTAGGATGTGCTCTTAGCCACTGAGCTTTCTTACCAATCCCTGTGGCAAATTCTTTTTTTTTTTTTTTTTACTTTTTTTTTTATTTTCTATATTCTTTGTTTACATTCCAAAGGCTTTCCCCTTTCCCAGTTACCCCCCATAATTCCTCTCCCCCCCCCATGCTATTCCCCACTCTTCCTCCCCCCCCCCCCCACGATTTCTCTGTTCTGGGCCTACAATACTGGATCCAATCTTTACAGGCCCAGGGTCCTCTCCTTTTTTTCTTCTTGAGAGTCATTTGACTTGCTAATTGTGCCTTGAGTATTTAGGGCTTCTGGGCTCATTAATATCCACTTATCAGTGATTGCATTTCGTGTGTATTCTTTTGTGATTGGGTTAGCTCACTTAGGATGATAGTTTCCAGATCTAACCATTTACCTACAAATTGCATGAATTCATTATTTTTAATTGCTGAGTAGTACTCCATTGTAGCAAAGGAAAAGCCTAGTTTTTGAGAGTACAGAAGCTCCCTGGAACATTCAGAAATTCCTCATCAAATAAAGCTGTAAGCTTGGCAGCTTTGGAAAAACAGAACTCTGGAAAGGTCAGCTGACGGAACGATGTCTGTTCCCAGTTTGACTTCTGTAACTGTTTACTCTGCCCTTCAATGCAGGGCTTCCAGCAGTTTAGACCGCCTTCCTTACAATGTGAACCTGCCGTGGTGCCTGACACTTAGCCCAAGGGGGCAGTGACAGCAGAACTGAATTCAAGCCTATAATTCAGGGTTATGTCAGCCCATACACCAGAGGCTAATGTCTGGGAACTTCAGAATTCATAACTAAGGGCTGTTTGAGATCTGGCATGAGTGGTGCACACTATAATCCCAGAGTCCAAGAGACATAGGCAGGAAGACAGTTTGAAGCCAGTACAGGCCACATAGTAAGTAACGCATTCCTGAGCTACAATGGCATGGCTATCTCAAAAGCCAAGAAGACATGGATATACCTCAAAGTTAAAACGAACACCTAGTATGCACAAGACCCTGGTTTCTGTCTTCAACCCTGGAAGAGAAAGAGAAATCAGGGGTGGGGGAAGAAATGAATAAAGGAACGCGAGCCTTAGAATCCTTGCTGGGACCCTGTAATTGAAGAAAATGGCTGGGTCCAAGAAAATGGCTTTGCTAAGGCATCATACTGAGTGGCATTTCAGACCAAATAACTGATCTGTGCTTCCAGAATGGCGTTGACAGCCCTGTCCTGATGGTGGGTAGGTTCGGTCAGTGGTTCTCAAGCTTCCTAATGCTACAACTCGTTAATAGGAGTTCCTCATGTTGCGGTGATCCCAGCCGTAAAATTACTTTCATTGCTATTTCATATCTGTAATTGTGCTACTGTTATGAATGGGAATGTAAACATCTATGGGTTTGGATGGTCTTAGGGGATCCCTCTGAAAGGGCTCGTGGCCCACAGGTTGAACCACTGGATTAGACTGTAACTATGAATGGGACTGCAAAAGTATTTGTCCTGAAAGAGAAGAATCACAGTTTTAAGTCAGCCCAGTAAAATTTGTTTTAGATGAATGTAGCTTAACTACTATACCTTATCTTTTCCGTAGTTCAGCAAATTAGATAATATATATTCACCATGTTATCTACTTGTTCTTTGGAGAGGCTGTGAGAGAGACTAAAAAGTTTGAAGCCAGAAAGAAACAGGATCCCAGGTCCATTCTCTAACAACGAGACAATTTGGCGCCGTGTCCAGTGATTCACAATGCTCTGTAGCAGAAGATAAAGCCTAACTCTAAAGCCTCACACCAAATGGCCAATCGCAGAAAGAAGGAATGCTCTTAGAAAGTTCGTGACCTAACAAGAAAACAAATTGTTCACATCTTATCTATTTAAAGGGAAAGATGGGACCCTCCCACAAATGACGCTGGAGACAGTGCAACGTCTCTTTTTAATATTTGAGATAATAATTTAATTACATTTCTCCCTTTCCTTCCTTTCCTCCAAACCCTCCGTTAGGCTCTTCCCACTCTCCTTCAAATTCATAGCCTTTTAAAAAAACTACTGCATTCACATATGTACATGAATATTCCTTAATATTACCCATTCAGTTCATATATTTGCTTTCTGAAACCCACCCACTGTATTTCTTTCTATTGTGTGTATTCTTTGTTAAAATTTCTATATAAATTTTTGTCCGATAAATATTTTTATTCTCTTACCTTGTACTGGTTAATCATGGCATGGGAGTTACTCATAAATCATAATTAAAATCTCTCAAAAATATCCTTTTTTTCTGCAGGAGAGTGTGTATGTGGTTTGGGTAGGAAGGGAATAAAAAAGCTAATGAACTTAATGGATTTTTTGTGTAAGTTTTTCTTCTCAAAGTAATAATGCAAAATGGTGTAAGAGCTCGGTATAGAGAAGGAGAATAAAGGCTGTTTTGGAATAGCTACCTTGGGGGAATACAAGAATTGAATTGTGAATAAATAAATTACTGAAAAAAAATGAGTCATTCGTTATGAGCCTAATGCGATTGCATATATAATCATATTGAATTTGGGCCAAAATTGGGAAGGAATATATAGTCTCAATCACTTCTTGACAAATAGAGGAGCCATTTTTGAAATTCGCTGAAATTAGCAGTGGAGAGATTTAAATCGAGTACAAATGTGAATCGTAATTCAAATGGAGTGCTCTTTGTCGAAATTAAAGCTGCCCCTTGGGTATAAGAAGCAAGTTAATAAACATTAAAACAATGCCCAACTTCCATTCTTCAATTAGTTGAAATCAAATTGTGAAAGAGTGGGAGAAAAGACAATTCAAAAGGCGCTGTGGGCAACCATTTAAAAGTATGCCATCTCTCAATTTTATACAAACTTAAACTTTTTTAAAATGCTGTTTAACATCAAAAGACCACTTTCCCAAACAAGAAATTGTAAATGCCAATTCTTAAATAGCAGAGCTGTGCATTTATCCACATGGTACACCTACAGTGTTGACTTAAAATTAATTTTACTCCTATAGACCAGCCATCATTTAATCATTATTTTCTAATTCATTTGCTTGTTGTTTGTTTGTTTGTTTGAAGCAGAGACTGGCTGACTTTGAAACTCCAAATGTAGATCAGGTTGGCATAAAGCTCATAGAGATCCCCGTGTCTATGAGTACTAAGCCAAATAGTCTGTTCAAGCACCGCTGCCAGGAACTTATTGAATGATCTTGAAATTGACCACGGCCTCGCAAAGCAAAATTCCTCTTCTTTCCCCAGCAAGGCTGTTGGTTCTAGCAGTGCCTCTTTCATGATGAAGAAAACAATTTTGGAAAACATCTAACCTTTTTTTTTTAATACCTGTCTTTTAAAAATAAGGTAAGACATTTATAATTATATTTTACCAACTGAATCCTCGCAATCTTTGAGAGAGGAAATAAATCATAAGCCAAAAATATAAATAAATAATACATTGCTTAAACTACTAATGTTAGATTCTGCATACGATTAGCAGACATTCAGCGTCATGTATTTTATCTGGATGATTTAATATCAACAGTTGTTAATTAGGTCTCACATGTTTCAAGTATGCATAATTAAACAATCATTTTGAATAAACCCTATTTCTTATTCTACTATATAATAGGATGCCAAAAATATGTTTACCAGACCATCCTAACAAATACTACACAATCAGGAGAGCTTGATTGAATTACTCATTAACTTTTACTCATTCTCTTTACTCTGATTTCCATCTGGGCATCCATTCAGTGATTCAGCACTCTGGGGAATGGTCTGTGGGCTGGGGGAGAACATCTCGAAAGTGCTCACTGTGTGTTGGAGGCACAGGCAAAACGAAGAGACAGAGGTATTCACACAGCGAAAGTAGGCATTTGCAAACTGATCAGCAACCTAGGATTTGTTTTGCCTGAATCTTGAAGGCAGGAAAGGAAGTCATCTATTCATTTATAAGATGAGAAGTTTGAGATTCTTATAAATTTGTTCCCTTTTACTTCAAAAACAGCTAAGTTACACTTAAAAATTAAAGTACATGCAAACAAACCAAGACAATATTTATCAAGAACATTTGAGAAGCGTGTCTTGGGTTAGTCATTGTTCTTCTTGATCAGACTTTGTCATGGTTAAACTAAAATAATTGAAATTATGTCCATCTGAGTTTGAATTAAACTGTTTTATAGTTAATTTCTCTTATTTAGTAGATCTCATTAGTTCTTATTAGTCAGACATCGCTAAAGGAACAGGGTTGAACCGAACAGTCAGATGGGATTCTATTAGGCAGACTCATAGCTACTTCAGCAATGACTGTCTACCAATGGAAAGCCCAAGAATCCAATAGTTCTTCAGGCCACAAAGCTGGATACCATCATATGCTGTAATCCGGAAGAACTAAGTTTTAATACCTGTAAAAGAATGAACTTGCAAGCAAGAGTAAGGACAAGCAAAGAAGGAGATTTCTTCTTCCATGTCCTTTATACAAGATGTCACCAGAAAGTGTGGTCCAGATTTAAGGTAGATCTTCCCGCCTCAAAAGATCTAGACTAAAATTAGATCTTCCCTCTTCAAATGGTTTAATTAAGAAAATACCTCAAGGGCGTACCAGCCACTTATATTTAGTTAATTATAGATGTAGTCAAGTTGACAACCAAGTGTAGCCATCATAGTGATATTTCAAAGAACAAGTTTTAAACACAAAAATCCCAACTTTATATTCAGCGTTTCCTGGCAGTAAATCAGTGTATGAAGGAGACTGGACCTCAGAGGCTAAGAGGGTTAAGACTGCTTACTGCTCTTGCAGAGGACCCAGGTTCAGTTCCCAACACCTATATCAAGTGGTACACAATGACCTGTGACCCCCAACTCCAGGGAATCAGACCTTTCTACTGGACTCTGAGAGCCCCCTGCACTCACATGTGCACAGACCTACATACAGATACATTTATGTATTCTTCATTGAAAATAAAATAAATCCCTTTAAAAAAGAAATGTGTGGAGTTGTGAAGCAACAAAAGCAAAATATGTCCTAATGTGGCTCTGGGCAGACATGGTGTCATCAGGGCTGTGACTCCCCTTGGATGTAAATCTCTACTCCCGTTCACTCCTGATACTGTTTTCTCAAGTAACTGTCCAGTGGCAATGGCAGAACATCAAGACACTAGCATTCAGGAGTCAAGAGTCAAAAGTAAGAGAAGTTCGCCCAAGTTCACGGTCTAAATGTCCGCCATGTTCTTTCCAGGACTAATCCTGTCTAGAGATATATAATACACCGTCGGCTTAAACTTTTACCGTGAGACATATGGGAACTTCTACGAAAGTGCTGGTGTGTAAATCCTGAAGTATCTGTATTGTTTGTTGAAGAGAGCAGATGATGAGAAAGTACCAAGAAAACAATAAGATACACGCAAATTTTATACATGCTTTAGTACATTTAGAATTAGTTCTCATACTAGTTTTCATACTACATTTAACCTCAGCATATTATACAGTAATTCTATAATGACTATAAAGATTTTGGCATTTTCTTCCTCAGAAGCAAGGTCAGTGGCTTCCCGACAAGGCTGTGACTGCTAGACTAATACAGAGATGCTATTAAGTTGGGGAGCTTTAGAATCAGTGCAATTTCCTCCTGTTTCTTTGCACGTTCACTTAGCAGAAGTTTGCCATTGAAACCCAGCTGCTGAACTGTAAGAAGCCTAACCACCTACAAGGTCTGGTCCAGGTAAGTTCGGCACAGCTTTACGCGTGTTACAAGAATCGAATGAGTGCAAGGCTCAGCTCTCTGAGGCACCCCAGTCATTTACAACATTCCTTAAGAGCTTGAACTTAATGACAGAGCCATTACGATAGCACAAGACAAGCCATCCCACCTGTGCTTTTCTGACCAACAGAATCCATGAGCCTGTAAATTAAAAATCAAGGGTGCTTTAAGTCACCACCGCTGGGACCATTTGTTACACAGCAATAACCAGAATTGCTTAAATACCTCTGGTGACTAGAAAACCCACTAACATGGAAACAGGGAGAAAGAAAATTTGAAAATATGTGGACTTATCAGAGACTTCAGCAATAGCATATGTTCTAACAGTGTGTGTGTGTGTGTGTGTGTGTGTGTGTGTGTGTGTGTGTAATAAGTTTAACTTTGGAGGATGGTAAGCAAAACCCCTGAACTATATGTTTTTAGCATCAAACTTAGAGACCAAAGTGGTACATTCTCCAGCTGTGAAGAGTATGCACATCAAGCCACTGGTTCTCAGGTTTTACTTTATGTGCCAGAAATATGATATCCCTTCTCCTTGGTTGTTTAGCAGCGGGGGCAGAAGGTGTCAAAGGAAATTCACAAGTTCAGGTAACAACTCCTCTGCTAACAGCCTGGGCCCAAATAATTCCTATTACTCTTGATTCTTCCTGATTCTATTGCTTCTGTGTAACCCTTATTTAGAATGTCCTCAAAGAAATTAAAATGACAAGAAAACAGGATGAAAACGTGTACTAGTTTGTATTTCTCTTTGTAAGGAAAAGGGCTTAAGACAGGCAATATAAAATTAGAAAGTTACAGCATATTCATCCCCTTTTCACACTATCCTGGGAACCTAGCAGCTCATAAAGCATTTTCAGATATCATTTAAAATATAGCATTCACCATACCATTTTAACATACTAAGGTAAGAATAAAGATGCTCAGGGAGGGCCGATGCCTGTATCAGTGCATGCAATTGGCTAGGACTCAAACACACACGTGTTCCTCGTTCCAGATTTGACTGTCAAATGTTTCCTTTTAAGTTTAAGTCCATCTAAGTTCCTTCTTTTATGTGTTTATCATTTGTTATCGCTACATTCATGCCTTGTAGGTAAGAACGGAATTTTGATACCATGATGAAATGTGCCTGAGATTCCTAAACGCGAATCTATGGCCTCGCCCAGTCAGCGAACACATAGAGTTCAAGAATTCTTCCATTTTCACAGAAAAATGCGGCAGAATGCTACAATGCTGTGCATTCTAGGGAAGAAAATAAGAATGAATTTAAAGTTGTGGACCATGCAGATGCAGACGAAGCTGAATTGTGATGGAGATTAGCTAGTTAAAGAGAATTAGTCTGCAGTTGGGCAATCGGAATGACCCCTTGGGGACAGCCCCCCTCTCCCTTCCCACCATCAAAGGCTCATAAGATGTAGACATACAAATGAATTCTCTTCAACCAGGAAGCAAAATAGGTCCTTTAAACTCTCCCTTAAACTCTGTCAGGTATTTGGTTATTGTGGTGACAGAGATAACAAAAGTGTCATGTCCTTTTTTCCGTGTTCTACGGCTGTCCATGTCTCATTGAACTTACTCATGAAAAACAGATACCTTCCTTCAGGTCTTCATTTCTGAAGGCTCTGGTCACACACACACACACACACACACACACACACACTCATACACATACATTCACCCTCATGCACACACATACATACCCACACATTGTTGTGATCATAAAAAGAGAGACATAAGAATATGTTCTATGGCGGTGTGGGGGAAGGGACTGCCTCAGTGGCCCCATGCTGATGCATCCCTTCCCCTTGAGGGACCAGACTAATGATGGTATAGTATAGAATAGAGTTTCTTCAGGGCTTGGGGAGGGGAGTTAAGGGGGTAGTAGAGGCAGAGAAAGGCAGAGAAAAGGAGAGTAGAGAAGTAGAGGCCGGCCATGACCACGTGGAGAAAGTGGGGATGGGAGGAGAGAGAAGATCCCAAAAGGGCAAGAGAGGGACTAAGAGAGTAAGAGGCAAGAGGGGAGAAGGGGCAAGCAGCCCCTTCTATAGAGAGCCAGACCTAGCTGGCTGTTGCCAGGTAATGGTGGGGAGAGGCATACCTGGCTGTTACCAGGTAGCTGTGGGGTGGAGCTTAAACACAATCCTAACACACACACACACACACACACACACACACACTCATAATACACACTCACATATGTATTCACACAATCACACAGTTATACACAGTCATATACACACTTGCACACCTATACATACACACACCTCACACACACATACACACATACTCATACATTCATATACATACACTCATACACACACATTCACACATACATGCACTCATGCACACACTCACACTCATATGCACATTCTCCACACACACATATACACACAGTCATACACACTTTTACACACATGCACACCTCACATACACTCACACATACACACATACACACACACACACACACACACACACACACAGATGGTTAAATTGCTTTGTTACTCTTCTGTCTTATTAACATTAAGACTGGACATGATACCTCACAGTATGGTGCCTTGTTAGACACACTGAGCTAAGACACAACCTCACTGTCTCTGCATCTTCCCCTTTGTGTCTCTTTGTCTTTATCTTTTTATTTTTTTTAACTTTCTCCCTCTTTAGTTTTTTTGTTTTTTTTGTTTTTTTTTTTTAATGAATTTCCTTTAACTAAAGGCTTCTGCCATTAGGACTCAATTATTTGCTTACTAAAATTTCATCAATCTAGGAAGGTTAAACACACATCGCACAGAGAATATTAATCGTCAAATACCACACCTACAGTGCAGAAAACCTTTGACCCAGGCCGTGCTCTCTTGCCTGAGTCCCATACATGTCTCAGTGAGGATCACCTAATCTCTCATATGAAGATATTACTTAAGCCTCAACCATCAGGGAACGTGTTGAACTTTATGTCCTATAAAGCTCCTGAGTATCCATTTACCTTTATAGCTTTGGTAGGGAGGATTGAGCAGATATCTATTAACTCATGGGTTCTAGGAGACAATGCCACCAAGTACAGCATGGTACTGTATTGGCAAAGGTCGCACTACTTGCCCCCACTCTCCTTCCTCGAGGTTATCAAAGAGAGTCACAAAACCCTCATATGAACAGTCACCAAACCCCAACACTACTATGGACGTCAAGAAGTCTATACCAAAAGGAGCATGTCATAGTTGCCTCCGGAGGGACCCTGCCAGAGCCCTACAAATACAGAGGCAGATGCTAGCAGTCAAACATTGGACTGGGCGTGGGGTCCCCAATGGAGGAGCTGGAGGGTGGTCCAGAGGAGCTGAAGGGGTTTACAGCCCATGGGAAGAACAATTCTTTTGGCCACTCAGATGCCCTAGGACTCCTAGGGACTAAACCATCAACCAAAGGGTATACATGGTTCCAGTCAAAAATGTGGTAGAGGAATGCCTTGTTGGGCATCAGTGGGAAGAGTGGTCCTTGGTCAGGTAAAGGCTCAAAAGATACTCCAACAAAGGGAAATCAAAGGGGGCAGGTGGGAGTGGGTCAGGTGGAGGGGCATATACGTGGAGGCAGGGGGTGGGAGGAGGAGGGGTTGGGGGTCTTTGGGGAGGGGGAAATCGGGAATGATTTTACCATTGGCAATGTAAATGAAGATGATAGTCAATTTAAAAAAGAAAAGAAATAAGACCCTTATATGAGAGGTACCCTCCGTTAACCCAGAAAAAATTGCCTGTTTCTGAAGACAGGAATGTTAGAAGCACAGTAGGCAGATCTTTATAAGTTTCTCCCAAAGACGGTTTCTCTGTGTAGCCCTGGCTGTTCTGGAACTCGCTCTGTAGACCAGGCTGGCCTTGAACTCAGAGATCCACCTGCCTCTGCCTCTTGAGTGCTGGCATTAAGGGTGTGAGCCATACCCAGCTAAAACAAGACTTGAACTCTGGCCCCAGGGTAATTCAGATACAGCCAGTCCAGCCTGAGTAGCCGGGATTGAAAGGATAAGCAGTGTTGTTTAATTCTGTAATCTGCCGTGTTCTACTTCATCTTCCTCATCACTTAAATACTCAACTCCATTAATCCCCAAAGTGAGATCAGTCCGTGCGCCATACCAGCCTCAGCACATGGAAGTCAAGGAAGCAGGCGAGAGGCTTGGATGGGACGCCACACCCTCTGGATCTGGCGTCTCTGCTGAGCCTGTATGGACCCTTGACTTGTTTATGAGCCGTCAGTATTGGGCTTTTGACTCTAGCCATCTTACTGCTTAAGGAAGTTACAGTCCTCTTTAACATTATACTTTAAAGTTATTTAGAAATTGTTTCTCATTTCTCCCGCAATAGAATCCAATAGCCAACCTTTTGTGGAAATTTCTCAGAAGTGTTTAATCAACTATAAATGATATGAAAGTACTTAAAAGTATAAATTAGTCAATATGACACAGAAGTGATCTTAAAATTGAATTTAATATGACCCAATGTGTCTAGTTAAATTTATCATCTCTATGATCTATGTCTTATTTTTATTTCAACTAGTTAAAAATCATTTTAATGTCTTAAAATTTGTAGAGACTTCATTTTAGTAATGGCAGTCCTCCTAATGACATTTTTTTGATATTATAATCTGATAATTTCTCTGAAATATTGGTGTAACCCACAGTAAAAAAACTGTATTAGAATTGAACTTATGTACATGAAAAATGTTTATCATTATCTGCACTACAATCTGATGTTTTGTTTAAAAAAAAAGTTTCTCCCAGATGTCATTTTAAATTCCTACATCATATTCCTTGATCCTATCAAACATGTCTATTATTATATATATAATAATAATATACATATAATTCTCCTATCTGGAGTTAAACCACATCACATTTTTTTTTATTGACCTGGCTAGTTTTATGTCAGCTTGACATGAGCTGGGGTTTTCGGAAAGGAGGAAACCTCAAACCCATTAAGATCCAGCTGTAAGGAATTTTCTTAATTAGTGATTGATGGGGGAGGGCCCAGCCCATTGTGCATGGTGCCCTCCGTGGCCTGATGGTGCTGGGTGCCACAAGAAAGCAGGCTGCACAACCCGGAAGGAGCAAACCACTAAGCAGCCCCATCCTGCCCCCCCCCATGGGCTCTGCATCAGGCCCTTGTCTCCAGATTCCCACCCCACCTGAGTTCCGTGTTTGATGATGAACAGCGAGTGAAGTAAGCTGCCTCACCACAGCTTCCTTTTGGTTGTGGTGTTTCATTGCAGCAATAGTAACCCTAAGAAGAACACGTATCCTCACTGAGTCATGGGCAATTGTAATTTGCTTTCCCTTTTGATCTTTCTCCAACTTTTCTCATGAGATGTTGAACTTAGCCATGAACCTAGGATTTTAAGCTAGTGTTGCTTCTCATTGCTGTGAAAAGAAAAAACAAAAAACAAAACAAAACAAAACAACAACAACAACACACACACACACAGACACACACACACAAACCCTGACATAAGCAACTTCCAGTGTAAGGCCCAAAAGAAAAACGGGGGCACCCCAGCACCCCACGCCTTGGAAGGCGTCACCCCAATCACTCACGAGAAACAGTCTTGGTGCAACCGCAAGAGGATTTTAATTCCAGAGTCTCTGGGGTTCACAGACTTTACCACGCAGGGTAAAAGAGTGCGAGCACTGAGTGTAGAAACAGGGCTGCTTTTATAGATTTACAGCAAAGCCCGCCTAACAAAAGCCTCCGCACTCTCTGAGAACCAATCAGTTTCCTATAGAAGCCAGATGGGAACTAGTTAGGTCATTTCCGCTTACATGGCCGCCATGTACACATTTCCTGCTACAGGGTCGGCGTCACGCACAACGTCACACACACACACACACACACACACACACAGTTACGCAGCACACACACACACACACACACACACACACACACACGTTACGCAGGCGCGAGCCCCACAGCTGGCCGCGTTCTCCCTTGCCCCAGCCGAAAGGACGCTGGGGACCTCCCCAGGCCTGTAGATGGCAGCTGGACCCTGCAGGTGAGTGTGATGTGTGTGTGCATTCCTGGGCTAAACAGAGAGCGGGCCAAACTTCTGCTTTTTGGGGTCATCCAAGAGCTAGGTGGGGGGGGGGGCGATTCTCAGCCTGCAACTCTCATCCTTTCACCAGAAGTGTTTATTATGGGTCCCAGTTTCAAGGCAAGGCCAGTTTCAAGGAAGGGGAGGGCAGGAGGTGCCTGGTTACACTGTGTTCCTGGTAGCTGGGAGGGATGAGGGCTGGCGGCCACCCTGCTTTCTCAGTCTCCTTTCTATGCCCAGAGGATGCTTCTCTCCCGAGTTAAACTTCCTTAGAGAGTCCCACATGTCCCAAGGTGTGTCTTGTAGGTGATTACAAATGCAGTCTGGTTGACAAAAATCAGCCATCACAGAGGGGTAAGGAAACCTTTTTTCCCCCCTCCTCTATGCACGTATTTGGACGTGGTGTGTATTTTAATTTGATTAAAGAAAGAATTTGGGAGAGGATGCCATGACCTACAAAGAGTCTGTTCATTTATGTCATTTCTTTCTTTCTTTCTTTCTTTCTTTCTTTCTTTCTTTCTTCTTTCTTTCTTTCTTTCTTTCCCTTCCTTCCTTCCTTCCTTCCTTCCTTCCTTCCTTCCTTTCTTCCTTCCTTCCTTCCTTCCTTTCTTTCTTTCTTTATTTCGACAAAGGTTCATTATATTGGCCTTGGGCGGAGCCTCCTATGCAGTCTCTGCTACCCTCTGACTTACAGTCTTCATGCCTCAAGCCCTGCATGTTGAAATCACAGACACATACGTCAGCCTCAGTTATAAAAATAATTTTAAGAAGGAAAAAGACAAAGAATTGACTCTGGCTGAACTTATAGCTAGATGGGGCAGTGTAACAGGATGGACGTGTAAGGTGTGTGCCCTCTGAGATGCCTGGGCTTCGGCGTATCAGGCTGTCAATTATGTTTGTTCTTTTACCTTTCAGTTTCCTGTTGCAGAAAGCAGGAGTGGGTAGCATCTACGACATGCAGCTGTAAGAAAGCAATGATGTAATAGCTAGAACATCTGGCATAAAGTTTAGTCGTTGTCCCATGCTTTAAATATATAAGATGCCTTTTGGGGGAAGTCATGACTGGCTGGGCCTATGATTCAAGGTTTTAGGCTCTTCCTAGAATTAGCTTCTTGAAGATCTTTGTTTTTTTTTTTTTAAATTAAGGATTTATTTATTTTTATTGTATGTGAGTACACTGTCTCTGTCTTCAGACACACCAGAAGAGGACATCAGATCCCATTACAGATGGTTGTGAGCCACCATGTGGTTGCTGGGAATTGAATTCAGGACCTCTGAAAGAGCAATCGGTGCTCTTAACCACTGAGCCATCTCTCCAGCCCTCTGAAGATCATTAATACTTTCATTAAGCCACATGGCATTAATATTCCAAATTATTTCTCCAGATTTTGCATCTGTTTTTCTTTATGACCACTACCTGGGATGCTCAATATTGTTATAATAATTTATTTTGTTTGTTTTCGAGGCAGGGTTTCTCTGTGTAGCCCTGGCTGTCCTGGAACTCACTCTGTAGACCAGGCTGGCCTCAAACTCAGAAATCTGCCTGCCTCTGCCTCCCAAGTGCTTGGATTAAAGGCGTGAGCCACCACCACCCGGCAATAATTTTTGAATCAGTTTTCCTGAACCTAGAAACACTTCCAATAGTAACCACGGATTCCTCAAAGTCTTAATGTTTCGGGTGGAACACTGGAGATCTCAAAACAGCTCAGGACCAGGTGACCTATGGCAAACTTTTGTGTTATCTCTGTGGCTTTCAGTTAAGGAAAATAGAACTGGGAAAATAGCATTGTGCCTTGGGGAGTCTCCCACCTGAATGAATAATTCAGTAAACATTAGCTAGTGGATAGACAGAACAATGGGCTAGAAAGATGAGAGGAAGAATCAAAAGTAGCAAGTGTGAATAATTTGTGGAACTAAAGAGCAAGGTCTAAAAAGAGAAAGTGGATCAAAGGCTGTTGAGTCCTGGCCGGGAATGAAAGACCCAGAAGCCAAATGTTATCTAACTCCCAGCCCAGTAGGTAAGTACTGCGTCCTCTGCACCTTGCCAAAATCAACATCTTTACATCTTTTAAAAAGATGTCTTTGCTTTTATTTTATGTGCATTGGTGTTTTGCCTGCATATATGTCTGTGAAGGTGCCAGATCCCCTGGAACTGCAGCCACAGGCAGCTGTGAGATGCCATGTGGGTGCTGGGAATTGAACCTGGGTCCTCTGGAAGAGCAGTCAGTGCTCTTAAAGGCTGAGACATCTTTCCAGCCCCTCCTGAGGGTTTTTTGTTCATTTGTTTTTTCAGAATGCCTGTTTGCTTTGAACTCTATACAACATTCTACAGCACCAACTAGGCCCATTTCCAGATACTTAAATGAAAAAAAGAAATTTTACTTTACACTCAAAATATGTGTCATAAAGCTCCTGGACTCAGATTGAAAAACTACTTGAAATAAAGGAATGTGGGTACACGGTTCTGGGTGTCTGCCGTGTTCCGGGTTGCAATCTGGAGATTTGAAGCATTCATATTCTACTTCTCTTATTGGTGCTTGGTTCGTTCCCTCCCTCCTGAGCTTTTGGGTTAGACTTTGGAAGGTTAGACCTTCTTCAGGTCATGACAAGTTGTGTGTTGAAATGTTGCATGCAAGTGGCATGAAGTACCCCAAACCCTGAGTACTGACATTCATAGCAACTCACAAAATTCCCCAAAGAAATTATAATTATATTTTCTTTTTTAATTGTTAAGGCCGGGGAAGGTTATTCTGGCTCTAAGTCTGAACATGTCTAAACAGTCATCTCTGGGCTTGTTTGCCTTTATATTGAATCACTAGAATATCAAAACCAGCCAAAATTTCCCTTTTCTAGTAAACCACAGAATGATAGTGTTAAAAAAAGTTTCAAAAACTCTTCCTTCCAGATCATCTTGATACATGAGCAATGGATCAAAGACAAATGTTTTATGTTGGAAAGCTCTATCTTTCAACTTTTAGGTGAATTTGCTATCTCTTATGCTTCAGGGAATAGTACACATAATTTTTTATTTACTTTTTTCTAACTTTTAATTAAGATTCTTGCCAGGAGTTTAACATAATTTGAAAAGCTTTGCAACAAAACCCTGAACATGTTTTTCACCTTGTTGTAGGGAGGCTGTGAATTCTTACTTGGAGAGAGAAAGAGAAGTCTACTGAAAGAAAAAGGAAAGAAAATGAGAAGAGAAGAAGGGAGAGATGCAGAGAGAGAGAGACAGACAGAGACCAAAGAAGACAGAAAGACAGAGATACACAGAGACAGAGACAGAGACACAGAGAGATGTGCATAGCAATAAAGACAGACAGAGACAGAGGACAGAGACACAGAGAGAGACAGAGACACAGATGGATAGAGACAGTGACAGAGAAAAACAGAGACAGAGAATGGATTCCTGAGCCTTTCATTTTTAGGGTGTTTGTTTTTGAGACAGGGTCTTACTGTGTAGCTCTGGCAGATCTAGCATGAACTATTCAACCCAAGCTAGCCTTGAACTTCTCAAAATTCTTTTCCCGCCGCCTCTGACCAGCACATCTGAGAGCACAGATGTGAGCCACTCCACCTGACTCCCTGCTCCTGTTGTACAAACAGGAAGATTTTCTTGCTCCTCTTTTCTCTAGAGAGGGAAGGGACTAGATTTCCACCTCTGTGACCCTGGGACACGAGGAGGATATGAGGACAAATGAAAGGGTAGAAGAGACCTGAGGTAACACAGGAATTCAGTCCTCAAGTGCGATAAAGGGGAAGTATACAAGCAAAAAAAATCTTTCCAATAATCAACAAATGGTTTTAAGGTTTTGGGAAACACAAATTAAAGTTTTTCCAGAACCCAAATCGCTCAGGTCTACCTATAAGTAGCAGGATAGAAATCAAGGAAGACAAAAGGGAACAGAACTCTCCACCTGAGAATCTGGGTGACTTTATGAACGCCAGTTCAATTGTTACCTTTGCTTAGGGTCTGGACTAGGTGTGTCTACATTCTTGGCCTCTTATCCAGAGGAGTGCAAATAAGAGCTTAAGGTGGTTTCCAAAGAAAGAAGAGAAGCTGTTCTGGACCACGGTTAATTGGAAAAGCTTTTCTGTATAGTTGGCCAGGTTGTAGATGTCAAAGTGCTGAGACGTGACAGTGAGTCCGTAGCTCTCAGTGTGACAGCAGCTGCCACTCACCCTATCCCAGAGCTCAGGGGACCTCACGGGAGAGGGAGCAAAGACAGTATTAGCCTGAGGAGGGAGCTGGCACCCACAGTCTCAAGCAACTGTGGTTACCTGTACATGATCAAGCTACCCCAAATCTCTGCAAGATTCAGCAAAGAATTTAACCTAAAAATGGCATCCCAGGGAGGACGCTCTTTGTAAGGATGTGTCCTATTCTGTTGTTATCGCATCAAGCAAGTCAAGATATTATCTTAAGTCTGTATATCAAATGTTATGTTTTCGATCCTTTTGATTTACTGGACATTAAAAACACACACACACACACACACACACACACACACACACACGCGCGCGCCAGATATTTATTTAATGACCATACTGTAAAGAGGAGCATACAAGTGTGACCCTAATCCTATCCCCAGAGTACTTTGCCCTGAGATTTAGTTTAGATCGAAGGCAAGAGATGTAAAGTAAGTGGTCCTGTCCAGGGATGCCAGGGATGTGGCTCATGTCCATCCTTCTCTTGGCTCGAGTATGTTCCACAAGATGATGTGATAGACTGTCTGAACTGTGTAGAATCTCTTCATAGATTCTTCATAGATCACGTAGAATGTGATCCTTTGACTGATATCACTGCTCAGCCTTCCCACCCCTCCCCAGCATAGGATTCCTCAGGAGATTTTAACTCTCCCTGGTTCATTATTGTATTAATCAAATCGCCAAAGGGAAAGAAACAAAGCATCTTATTAGATTATCACCTCTCTTGATGGAGTGGTCTCGAGATTGCCAATGGCTTTGTTTACCAAGTGAAATCAGCAGTAGCTTGTAAATTAAAGCCGAGAAAGAAAGAAAGGAAGGAAGGAAGGAAGGAAGGAAGGAAGGAAGGAAGACAGGAAGTAAGTAAGGAAGGAAGGAAGGAAGACAGGCAGAAAGGAAGGAAGAGAGAGTGAGAGAAAAAAGAAAGAAAGAAAAAGAAAGAAAGAAAGAAAGAAAGAAAGAAAGAAAGGAAGAAGGAAGGAAGGAAGGAAGGAAGGAAGGAAGGAAGGAAGGAAAAGACAGGAAGGAAGAAAAAAATCAATGTACTAAGTTTTGATACTTGGAAAAACTCAAGCATGTTTGTCTTTGTTTCTGGCATAACTTGTTTGTGATATGGGGGATTAAATAGTAAATGAAAAGTCTTTAATTCAGCAAAACATTTCCAAAGTTCTGTAAATGCAATTTTTTTTTTAACTTTCTGGGACAGAGCCTCACTAATCCATTCCCCAAGAGAAGGATTTATACGTCAGAATTAAGATTTGTCAACGTATCACTGGCAATGGTTTCTGAACCTTTTGCCCTGTCTTCCTTTCCCATAAAGAAAATCCAAGGGGAATTGCAATCACTAGGTTGCTTTGAAAGCAGTGAGTAACAGCGAGAATTCACTCTGGGAGTCCACAGAGTGATGAGGCTGTTTCGAGGAGAAATGCCATGAGACTTAGCCAGCCATCATAGCGTCATAGCCAACTCTAAACAGCACTAGAGTGCCCTGGCCCTTCAGGTTCTGGGCAGAGAAGGCTGTGAGTCAGGCAAAGAACAAACCCAACTTCTCGATCACCTGAAGTACAGGACACTGTGATATTCACTCCACCTATGTCTCCAGTCATGCAGTCATGTATGGTCTATAGAGCAAGACAATGTTAACTAAGCCTGCTTCTTGGTGCTGTAGACACCCACTTTAAGCGTAGAAATCTCCCTTTGTCTGGGCCTCAAGCTTTGCTATCAGGCTCCAACTATCCGCTGTGGTCAGCTTATGAATGGCCTTTTCCCTGAAAAGGACAGTCTGTCTCTACATCTCTCTTACACTGCCTCTCCTCTCCCTCTGGTGAAATGTAACCATCAACAAGAGCCTACAGAAATGAAGACTCACGAACGCATGAGAAAGTCTCTATGAGAGAATGGATGGCCCTGTAGGCTTAGGATTGGATCCGCCTGATGAAATGCTAAGAGGAGCCCGTGTACTCAGGGACTTCTTCCTCCTCCTATGTAGCCTTCCTTCATCCCGGAGAAACCCGAACTCTCTGGAATGAGCATCTTCAGGAAAGAGAGTGACCGGGATTGTTTGCAGTCGGTGGCAGGTGTTCTACATTTCTACAACTTGCCATGTGGGAGAGGAATTCTGGTTTCTGTGAATCCTTTAGGAAAAGAACTTGAGCCTGGAGACAGGTGATCAAAGAACATTGGAGGGCTCTTGCTCTCAGGACCTCCAATGCCTTCCCTTCCTGGTAGAGAAGATCCAGCACGCCACACAGCATCGTTTGGGGTATCTTGTTCTATTCCCCGACACTGAAGTTGGAAGCACTCCTTCCCACCCACACATCCCTTCCTGTTGTCTAATTTCCCTAGGCAGAACTGAACTTGAGACAGCTTTGCCAGTTCTTTTATCGCCACACTGCTAGCTCTTGCCTTCTGCACAAGGGAGCTGCTAATGAACTTGTTAGACTGCTTAGAACGGTATTGTCACATTTGTGATCTTGCTTCTCAGCTGAACCGGATCTGGGGTCAACTGCAAGATTAGACTTGTGCACACTGATAAGGGATCATATAGATTTGATTAATCTCTGACCCTGATGCAAAGAATTTTCTTGATTACAGTAACTGAAGTGGGAAGACGCCCCCGAGTGTGGTGATGCCTTTCCGTGTCAGTCCCATAAAAGGCAGGACTGCAGTGAAAGTGTTGTTGTTTTGTTTTGCTTCCTGTTTGCCTTCATATTGGCAAATCCATCTACTTTGTTTGGGAGTTCATCTACCAGGTTGCTCCTGCTGTCATCTTCCTGACATTAGAATCTAACTCTTTTGGCCTTTCACTGTGGGTCAAAGACCAAGAATCCTCTGGGCATTCAACACCAGATTGATACTGCTAAAGCTTCCAGCTTTGTGGACTGAGAACATGCCTGCTCTCCGCCTCTCTTGTATCAAGACAGCCATTGTTAAACTATCCAGACGTTGTCTTATAAGCCAACCTAATAGCTTTCTTCAAAATATACATTTGTTGACCCCTTCTGCTTCTCCGCAGATCCTTTACTACTAGCCTTCGTATGCTTACACTGTTTGTGTCTATTCAAATGCATTAAATTGCCTTCTAAGTGTAATTATCTCTAGATAATCCAATGACTTATTTAGTCCTCTGATTAGGCACTCACTATGCATGTTTTTAGGGACTATGTGAAAATATGTTGCATGAGAAAGTATAAGTTATTGTTCTTTCAATCAAATTGATCCTGTGTTTAAAATGCCTTCCAAACAATGCCACTACTCGTTTAGAAAAGAAAGTCTAAATCCCATAGCACGTTTGCATTTAGGTGACTTTATTCATGCCAGGGCACTCTTAATAATTCATCGCTGTCTCTACTTCTTTCCACAAAGAAGACGTTTAGGGATAAAGCCTAATTAACACGTTGAGAAAAGGATTAAAAATGTTAATGTATTTAATTGCATCATAGAAGACAATTCAATAATTGTATTTATACATCTTCAGGTGTCCTTTCTCATGGGACTACATAGGAGCTAAAAGGTGAGTATAGATTTTGTCTGGTAGGGATGGTGCATCCTTGAAATTCTATTGGTTAGCATGGTGAGGGAGATGGCTCTTGATTTTAAGGTCAGATGATGACCTGAATCCCAGTTAGTTTTGAACATCAAGATAAAGACTCCAGAATACTGAATGGTAAAAGAAAATCGGTAAGCAGAAAAGAATCTGCTACGGAGGCTAGCTGGGCAGGATTGAAGCTGTGTGGGGCTTTGAACTTGGGTTCTGAAATATGACACCCGGACATTGCAGAAGGCAACAGAGTAGGATGATTCCCCATTTCTCTGCACCTTCTATTCTTGAAGCAGGTCAGAAAACCTTCAAACCCCATTGGAGAGGTAGCCAGCAGTGACCCTGAACAGAGGAACCAGCTTAATTGTGACGACTAGGCATGTAGAGGAAACCAGGGAGGCTCTACCCTGACCCTCTACTCAGATCCTGAGCACTAGACCAGAACTGTCTACACAACCAGAACTGTTGAAAACTGTTCATGTCTCTATCAAGCCTAACAGAAAAATAAATAAATAAATAAAAATCAGATTCACTAGACCTTCGTTTCCTAAGGCTATTTTGTAATGTCAAACTTATCTTTAAAATGATACTTTATGCTTTTTCTCTTGTAACTCATTTCTTAAAATGATTTTACTCTTGAACCTAAATTATAAAGAAAAGTTTTTGTTTTGTTTTGGTTTTTGTTTTTGTTTTTGTTTTTGCTTAATAGTTGTTGGCACCCAGTGAGGGGTGACTAATACCCTTGCCTCACTCCAGAGCTTGCAAAAGAGATTCCAGAACAGAAAAGAAGTTGATGAGCAGACAGAATTCCCACCAGGGTGAGCACCTCTTTGAAGATTTTGAGAGCCAGGACAGGGGTTCTTTATTTTCTTATGAAGGCTCCTGAGTGTAGAGAAAAAAAAAATCATATTAAATACATTTCAGCCATGTGTGGTCATACACACCTGTGGCCTCATACCGTCAGGTACACATAATACATGCTTAAAGAATAAAATCAATTGAGCCCACCCAAGCAAAAAACTTTTACAGCTACACTACCACTGAATATGACCTTAGGTCAAACATTTCTAATCTTCAACTCACAGCACACCGGAGAGCAGATTTCCATGGTGAAGCTGTGTAAACGTGGATATGTTTGCACATGGCTAGAAATAACAGGTCAATGACGCGAGGCCTGTGACAAAGTTGGGTAGCCTCAAATGCGCATTTTTCTCTGCCATAGAACAATTATTTCTGGATTAAAAGATTGATCAGTTTCTTTATATCAAAGATGGCTTTGTGAGACTCGTCCTTATCTAGGATATACAAATAGAAACAAGATGTGTCATGTGGGAATGGAAAAAAGTGGAAAAAAAAATTGGTGTTACGCTCTTGAAGGACCTTGGTGGAAAAACAATGTCTCCCAATCAAAACCATCTGCTGACCATGAGCAGGAACCTCCAGCTGCTAGAGGAACTGTACGTGAACTGCTAGGGCTATGCCACTGGAGACTCTCACAACTTCTAGAAATGTCTTAACTAAAGCACACCTTGAGGGCGGGATGATTGATAGTCTACCCCAGCTACAGCCCATTCCCGGATGCCCCAGACAGAAAAGGGTTCAGATCAGGCAGGTAACTCAGTATAGAAATGAAGGCAGGAGGATTGAGTGAACAGCTGTATCAGCGAGCACGCACAGCTCATTAAGGGAACATAGTTCAGGAGAGAGAAGAAAAACACCTACTATCTAAACCTGGGGACATATTCTTAACATCATTCTGAGAATCTTTTTGTACACTGAATGAAAATATATGCCAAGTAAAAAAATTAAATAGCATCTATCTATCAATCAAACACTAAAAATAATAATGAAGAAATAAAAATAAAAACATAAAGACATAAAACATTAACATTAATAAAAACATAAAACATTAATATTTTACTACTTGCAAAGAATCATCTATCTATCTGGTGGTGTGTGTGTGTGTGTGGTACATGCTAGTATGTATTACATGCTGTTTTTAGCTATAATTCCTTATGTAAAATTTAACGCCATGGGCTTATTTTTTCTGCTGAGCAGTGAACCAGGAATACAGGGACATATTAGTCTGTTGCCCTGGCACCTAGTGGAACCCCAGCCTATTGTCTTTAAAGTCAGAGATCTGCGTGAGATAAGTGATAAGATTTACTCAAGAAGCAGGAAAATGACTCAGCATTGGAAAGACTTCCTCTGTCCAGGCGGTGGCACACCTCTTTAATCCCAGCATTCAGGAGGCAGAAGCAGACAGATCTCCGAGTTTGAGGCCAGCCCGTTCTATAGAACAAGTTCCCGGACAGCCAGGGCTTCACAGAGAAACCCTGTCTCAAGAAAACAAGCAAACAAACAAACAAATAAACAAACACTAAAAATAATAATGAAATAAAACTAAAAACATAAAGAAATGACTTCTTTTGATGCTTTAATAGAAATCACAAAACATTAATATTTGACTACTTGCAAAGAATCTTTTTTTTTAATTCAAATCTATTTCATCATAAATAACCACTTGCATTCAAGATGTTTGTGTATAAAAGGCATTATTTTGCAGAAGAAAATTCAGGAGTTTTGGTTGGTTGGTTGGTTGGTTGGTTTTTGGAGTTGTGTGTGTGTGTGTGTGTGTGTGTGTGTGTGTGTTTATGAAATCAAAGCAAAACTCTTCCAAGAAGAGCATAACTGTCCTGTCCCAGGGTATGTGAAGAGCTCGACACCCCTTAAGCTGCACAACCAAAGGGAAGGAAAGATGGAGGCCTGGGATGTTGTGATACAACTGTTAACCTTGTTTTGGGATTTTCCTATCTTACCGTCAGATCAGGTATTTTAGCATATATATAATTCTAAACCACTTGCTTTTCTTAGTAACCAGTAGTGAGGTATTTTGACCCAGAGATTTTCTTCAGCTCTCTGGCTTTTGTTTTAAGGGAAATAAAAATTTATTCTGTATCTTATTTCTATCATGCTCTCTACTTAGGGGCCTTCATTCCACCTTTCTTTTCTACTAGACCTCCACCCCCAGGCCACAAATCACAAACATTAATTTCCACTTGTCTTTGATTAATCGTCTTCTTTGTTATTCAGGAATCCATCAACATAAATCATTAAGAATTCCTTAGTAATTTCCTCCTAGTGTTTAATCCGCTTATTAAATGTGTTTACAATTATTCGTCTCGTTTCATCGTGGTACAGGCTTATTGCATTTGACTTTACTGATTTATGGTTTCTTCCTGAAGGGCTGGTTCTCCCTTCAAGCCCTGTTGAATTAAAGGCTTTCAGATATAATCAACCTGTTTGTACATTGGGTTGGTATTGAATAATTTTACAGTTGGGATGGAGTCACTGAAAATGTATGATGAGAAATGCTTTTCTGATATTTTCTCAATACCTCTTTCCAGCATGCACATATTACACAGTTAATTATTATAACATATAGTGGAGAATTATAAGATTATGCATTAAACTCCAAATGTGTCAATAGCAGAAGGTAATTAATGGATTACTAGGTACAAACTTAAATGGTTGGGGTTCTGGTAGTTCTTAGCTTCATGATTTGTGAAGTGTAATTTTTTAAAAGTATTTTACCAGATATGGTTCATGATTTTAATGCTGATATGAATTTATTCAGCATTTTTATAAATACAACATAAATTTTCTCCATAGGTCATCTTATTTCTGTGTTTAAAAAACTCTCATAAATGTATTTTCACCATTATCATTCTTCTTGTTAATATTTTCATCATATTATTATTTCCACTGCATATCTGGTCAACGAAGGCTTACCTAAGATGAAATGGCTCTTAAATGGACCATTTAGGATATAAAATCTTGCTCATAGCCCATATATATTTCTGTGACAAGATGGATTCAACTTCACTGTAAATTCTAATTATAGCTTCATCAAATTAGTGGATGTCAGCTTCTTAGAAGAGAGATTTCACACTTGTTCATTCTCCGTGTGACTATCAACTTGAAATCCCATGTTAATATATCCTGAGGTAGATGAAGCAAGCTCATATTTTTAGGAATCAGCATGATTTCTTCAACTAGCTTCTAGTCCTCAGATGCCAATTCCTATCATCTGGTTCTGGTTAATAGCGTATTCCCATCTTCTTTTTGTATCAGAAACTGACTATACTAAAAAGAACTGAGGCCTAGAACCAGATAGCTACATGCTGATTTGCTCTGTTGGACTTGTTCTTTCCCACATTTATCTCCTCCAAATGCTTTAAGGATACGCTCTATGAAGCAGAGTAATAGATCAATCCTCAATGTTTGATTCAATGTTTGTCCTAACAACTTGTGACTTGCTCTTGTTGCTAATATAAGAGAAGAAGTAACTTGGTAGTCTTGGAAGCCACCATTCAGATTGTAGTATAAGCTACTAGATGTGTTGGTCTTAAGATAGTGGGGGTATTGTTGTAACAGTCCTGACCACGTTTTTTGTTATTGTTGTTTTGTTTTTTTGTTTTTGTTTTCTTGGAAAGATTGTGGAAGGACTTGACTTGGAACTTTGGGCTAGAAAGCCATTGTGTTGAGCACTCAGTAAGATATCCTGTACAAGCTTGGAAGATAGGAATATTGAGAACAGTGCAGACAGTAGAGGCCTAGCTTGTGATGTTTCAGAGGAAAGCGGAGATTCTACTGAACGATTTGAGTTAAGAATCTGTGATTCTGATTAGCTGGGGCTGAGGAATTGGCTGTGATTAACAAGATACCAGAACCACAAAAGTTAAAACCTTTGTTTCTGTTTTGTTTGTCTGTTATTATTTATTTACTTTACACCCCGATCAAACCTTCCCCTCCCTCTTCTCCTCCCAGGCCTTCTGTCATATCTCTCCCCACACCCCATCCTCACCTCCTCCCCTTCTCCTCAGAAAAGGGGAGGCCTCCCATGGATATCAACCAGCTTTGGCATATCAAGTTAAAGTAGGACTAGTGCATCATCTGCTATTGAGCCTAAAGAAGGCAGCCCAGTGTGGGGAAAGGGATCCAAAGGCAGGCAACAGAGTCAGAGACAGCCCCTGCTCTCACTTTGGGAGTCCCACATGAAGGCCCAGCTCCACAAAAAGTTACGTATGTGCCTAGGGCCTAAGTCCATCCCATGCGTGCTCTCTGGTTGGCAGTTCAATCTGTATGAGGACCTGTGGGCCCAGGTTAATTGTAAAATCTTTGCTTTAATGGAACAATTGATGGGTGGTTAGTTAAAGCCTAGAAATTAGTGGTAATTAAGAAATGACTGGCATCATAGACGTGAAATCTTCTGGGAAGTGTTTCCTGAGAGTCAGCGCACAGAAGCTGTGTCCCAGAGGCAACCCAGGTTGTATCTTGAGCTGACAGCTGAACTTGGTAGTAAAGGAGCCACCCTTCACTTGGTAGTAAAGGTGGTACTGGTTTTGAAGTCATAAAGGGGTCATTGAAAGCCGCTGAGGCTTGCTGCTGTGAGAGGTCAGGAGGGGCCGCTGGTGAAGGTGCGGCCTCAGTAGCTGTTGAAGGCCCGAGACTGAAGAAGGAGTCAGGGAGAGAAGCTGAGGCTTGGCATCATGAAGAGATCCTTGGACAGGCTGTTGGGAAAAGTGCAACCCAGTTGCAGCCAAAGGTTTTGGAGAAGCCAGCACCGTGGCATGATCACCAAAAGCAGCAGCAGCAGCAGCAGCAGCCAGAAAATGGAGCCTCCCTGAGCTTAGAAGACAAGCTGTGTATGCTGCAGAGGAGTTGGAGCAGTGACCCAAGCCCCTCATAGGAGGCCAGAAGATGGCCGGTGAGTCCCAGGTAATTGGATATTGAGTTATTTTTACTTTTGGAGTTTGGTTTTGCTTTGTTCAGGTTGTGATTACTCACTCGTTCTTCCCTTTAGAAATATTTAATTTAATTTTTTTTTATTTGCCAGGACCCTATAATTGAGAGACTTTGCATTTTCAAGGACTAGATGTAGAAACTGATGGGCTATTTCTTAAACCATAAGAATTTTAAGTGTTTGAATTCTTAACGACGTGGGGACTCTAAGATTTGAAAGGTTTAGGTGGTGATATTGATGTGAAGGTACAATCTTGGAGAACAAGAAAGGAAAGGTTTAGCGGTGATGTGCTCACATGTCGAGTTGACAAGGAGTCAACAGTTCTGGCTAGTTTTGTATCAACTTGACAAAAGCTAGAGTTATCTGAAAGAGTGCTGCAGGAATTTGATCATACTGTGAACCCTGAGATTGTGTTATCTCCTGAAAAACAAAAAACAAAAAAAAAACAAACAACAACAACAACAAACAATCAGTGTTTCTTCTTGTGGTGCGGCTCAGCCCTTAGCACCCACCTTTCATCCCTCTGGCTGGAATACAGTCAGGCCTTTACTTAACACACACCTTTAATCCCAAACAATGAAGGTAAGGTTAATTTGTACACGGCATCATCTATGTTTGAAAGTGATGTCTAATCAAGTGGCAGGCAAAGTGAAGAATCAGGGAAAGATATGGCAGAATAGGATCTGCCCAACTCTCACAAGAACGGAGAGGAAAGACAGTGTAAGGGAGCAGCACAGAGGGAGAGAGGAGGAGATGAGAGAGAGAGAGAGAGAGAGAGAGAGAGAGAGAGAGAGAGAGAGACAAGAACAAGCTAGACACGGGTGAAGACAGATTGAGCCAGGGAGTGTAAAGGACCCAGAAGATTAGAAGAGACTGCCAATATCATTATGAGACCAAGCAGAACAATTTAGTCAGAGGCTGGGAGAGAAGCCATATTGAATCAGTCAGCTTGGAGGGGAGTTGAGTGAACCAGCCAGAGTTCAGAAAGGACTAGAAAGAGTGAGCTTATTCTGTAGTAAGTCTCAGAGGCAGAAAACATTCTAGGCCTAGATTAGATTGTATCAAAGCTAGAAGCTTCCAGGACTAGGCCTAGGTTAATAGACTGGGCAGTAAGTCTGGGAGATAACAATTATATCAGGAACCTCAACTGAGAGAAATCCCTTCATAATTCCTGTAAGGCATTGTTTTAAATTACTGATTGATGGGGGAAGGCACAGTCCATGGTGGATGGTAACATCTCTTGGCTCGTGGTTCTGGGTTCTATAAGAAAGCAGGCTGAGCAACTTATGAGAAGCAGACCAGTAAGCAGCATCCTCCATAGTCTCTGCATCAGCTCCTGCTTCTAGATGTCTGTCCTGTTTGAGTTCTTGTCCTGATTCCCCTCAATAGTAGACTGTTACCTGGAAATGTAAATTGAAATAAACCCTTTACTCCCCAAATTGCTTTGGTCATGGTGTTTTATTACAGCAATAGTAATCCTAACTAAGGTAAGTATGAATCCGACTCATCAAACTTGTAAGTCTGTAAGCGAAAAAGAAAAGTAGATCATTCTGTATGTATTGTAATATAAAGATTATATATGTATACACACACATATATAATATAATATTATATATAATATATTATGGATAATATATATAATACATATTACAATACATATAGAATTGTAATATAAAGATTATATATGTATACACACACATATATAATATAATATTATATATAATATATTATGGATAATATATATAATATATATTACAACACATATAGAATGATCTATAAAGATTATATATGTATACACACACATTATATATATATATTAACTGACCACTCATTGTAGTCAAATTCATAAAAAGGTTGCTTCGGTGTTGCTTCGGTGTTGCTTGTTTTGGAGATAGGGTCCTTCCCTGTTGCTGAGGTTGGCCTCAAAACTTGTGGGTTCAAGCGATCCTCTGGCACTCCCGTTTTGTGTAGCTAGGTGGGCTGATGGAAGCTACTACTCAGCTTTTGCTGTTGTTTTAATAAGAGTGGACCACAGGCAAGTCTTTCTGGTTTTCTTCATTACTCAGAAAGAACCTGAGGTTACCACTTCTGGAGAATTCTGTGTCTGAAGAGCCGGATGCTGAGACTTGGCTTGATTCCTTTATCAGCCAGCTCTGGGCTGCACTTCTATGTGTCTCTGGCACTGATGAATGTATCCTGTCGAAAGGAGGAAAGTATAATACAGGATGCGTGTGTACAATAGAGTGCAATCATCTGAGATTCAAGTCTGATTTTAAAAAAATCATACATTTACAAATTCAAAGGATTCTAAAATATTAAAGAAACTGTTTTATTTAGGTAACGAGCAAAAAATTAAGAAAACAATCAACATCTACTCAGAAGACATTATTACATTCTAAGAAACATAACAAAACAAATCCTGGGTTAGTAGCTAGACTAGACAGAAGCAGGGATTCTGGCACAAGTGTCCCATACACCCATGCCCACAACACCCATAGCCATTGGTATGGAATAGTGTGCACACAGTCACAGGGGTTAACACAGAACTGAGTCAACTGCAGGTGTCAGGCACCAGAGGTGCCTCTTTCTACCCTAAAGTTTATTTGTTTTGCTTTACCTTTTTTTTTTTCTCTCGATTGATGAAGACTATGTAGTCTGGGCTGGCCTTTTGAGTGTGTGGTCATCTTTCTGCCTCAGCCTTCTGAGTGCTGGGACTAGAGGCATGTGTCAAGCTCAGTCCACGGTTGTCCTTTCCATTATGCAGTACAAGAATGGCCCCCTTTCTCTAAAGAGAGCTCCCAATTTGGGTTGGATAACTCCAAATAAAAGCAGGGTGATTCTTAAGGTTCACTTGTAATTTTAAAAGTCTGGTGGTTTGTGTTTACCTTTTGGTCAGGAGTTGCCAAACACTTTCTAGAGGGCTATATGCGTTAGTCTGCTCAGGCTATGGTGATAAACTTGCCGTAAAGTGGAGGCAGGAACATACTTTCACGCAGTTGTGGATGGTAGCTGTCCTCCATCAACCCTGCCAAGTTTCATTTCTCTGGATCTCCTTGGTCTGCAGTGGGTCCTTGTTTGTGTCCATGTTTGGTGTTCTCTCTGCACAAACACACAGAGCCACTTCCTCTTAGGCAGACACAGCTCCGCCCTTCTGACCTCATTCATATACTTAATTGCCTCTTTAAAGACCCTGCCCTGGAATACAGTCACATTAGAGGTCAGAGGTTCAACGTATAAATTTAGGAGTGACATAATTCAGTCCAGGATAGGCCAGATGATAATAATTTTAGGCCAGGAGACTTCAGGGTCCCTGTCATATGTAAGTACTTATCTCCCCATTATGTTGCATAAACACAAAAATGTGCATATCTCTGTTAAAAAAATGAGTGGATGACCAATATTACATAATGTTTGTGTATTATTAAATACTGTTTTGTTTCTATGATATAAAAAACTGTTAGTCATTTTTACTGGGTTGAGGGCAACAAAAGAAAAAGTTGGTGATAAAATCCGTCTGCAGGCCAGACCCTTGTGCTTTGGCTTCCCAGGACTTCAAGATTGTGTTGTCTTGTTCTGATCTTCCAAGTGTATATATATGTACACACACACACACACACACACACATATATATATATGCATATATGTATGCATATATATTCTTTATTTACATTTTAAATGTTATCCCCTTTCCTTGTTTCCCCTCCAAAACCCCCTATCCCATCCCCCTCCCCCTGCTCACCAACCTACCCACCCCTGTTTCCCTGTCCTGGCATTCCCCTACACCGGGGCATTGAGCCTTCACGGACCAAGGGTCTCTTCTCTCATTGAAGTCCAACAAGGCCATCCTCTGCTACAAATGCAGCTGGAGCCATGGGTCCCTCCTTGTGTACTCTTTGGTTGGTGGATTAGCCCCTGGGAGCTCTAGGGTTACTGGTTGGTTTATATTGTTGTTTTTCCTATGGGGTTACAAACCACTTCAGCTCCTTGGGTCCTCCATTGGGGACCCTGTGCTCAGTCCAATGGTTGCCTGAGAGCATCCACCTCTGTATTTGTCCGGCACTGGCAGAGTCTCTCTGGAGTTAGCTATAGCAGGCTCCTGTCAGCAAGCACCTGTTGGCATCCACAATAGTGTCTGGGTTTGGTCACTATGTATGGGATGGAGCCCCAGGTGGGGCAGTCTCTGGATGGCCTTTCCTTTAGTCTCTGCTCCACACTTTGTCTCTGGTATCTCCTCCCATGTCTACTTTGTTTTCCCTTCTAAGAAGAACAGAAGTATCCACATTTTGGTCTTTTTTATTCTTGAGCTTCATGTGATCTGTGAATTATATCTTGGGTATTCCAAGCTTCTGGGCTAATATCCACTTATCAATGAGTACATACCATGTGTGTTCTTTTGTGATGGGTTACCTCACTCAGGATGATATTTTCCAGTTCCATCCATTTGCCTAAGAATTTCATGAATTTATTGTTTTTAATAGCTGAGTAGTACTCCATTGTGTAAATGTACTACATTTTCTGTATCCACTCCTCCGTTGAGGGACATCTGGGTTCTTTCCAGCTTCTGGCTAGTATAAATAAGGCTGCTATGAACATAGTGGAACATGTGCCCTTATTACATGTTGGAACATCTTCTGGGTACATGCCCAGGAGTGGTATAGCTGGATCCTCAGGTAGTACTATGTCCAATTTTCTGAGGAACCGCCAAACTGATTTCCAGAGTGGTTGTACCAGTGTCTCTGATCTAGAGTCATAAAAGGGAAACCTTCAATCATCAGGAAAAGAAATGACACATGCCACAGACTCTTGTATATCCTATAACTGGCTGAATTTACAGTCTCTCGAGCAGAGCGGTAGAAGAACGTCAACGCTGGGGCTAGGAAATTTTAGTGCCTTCTCATAGCAAATAGCCAAGCAATACAGAGTCCTTATCTTTTTAAGTTAAGAAAGTCCCTGGGGGGCTGGAGAGATGGCTCAGCGGTTAAGAGCACTGACTGCTCTTCCAAAGGTCCCGAGTTCAAATCCCAGCAACCACATGGTGGCTCACAACCATCTGTAATAGGATCTGATGCTCTCTTCTGGTCCTGGTGTGTATGAAAGCAGCAACAGTGTACTCACATATAATAAATAAATATATATTTAAAAAAAAAGTTCCTGCTGACAGCAGTCAGTTGCGCTTCCTGGGAAGGGTTTTTCCATCTCTCTTAGTAACACTAAAATCAAATTTCAGGAATCCATTTAGGTTTCCATTTTCACCTTCTGTCCTCTGTTCAGACTCCCCATTTGGCAGGACACTGTGCATTCCATAAAGGGCAAAGGTGGGAGTGTCTTCATCAGCTGTATTATTTCACCACACACAAAACCTGTTTTAGGTTCATTTAGGAAATGACAAAACACAGCACGTTTTCCCAGTACCTTCGATGTCCTTTGCATACCTATATGGGCACAAGGAAGTGTATGTCGGGGCCCAGGATGAATATTGGGAAACTTCTTCAGTTGATCTTCCAAGTTAAAGCTAGAACTTGCCAACATCACTTATTTCCCTTGAGCTAGTTTTCTTCTTGCCCTGAGGGTTCCCCGAGGTCCCCTACTATGGTTGCAATTATAGGCAAGCCACACAGCATTTAAGCATCGAGTTCTGTTTGTCTTGATGGTGCGGTAAGCACTTCCACCCTCCCCCAGTCTTCTCGTCACCCTCTTGATTTTGCCTTTCTAATAAATTTCCCAAAGTCAGCCTCGGTCACAAGCTGTCTGAAGAAGACAACTACTGCTTTAGATTTTGAAACATGCCTAACGTTTAATGTTGTCCTCGTATTTCCACACTGGATTTTAAGGCCAAAGCATTCTACAGAGGATGGAACATGACCTGTAAAATTAAGAGTTAAGCCCCCATTTGTGTCATGATGGTAAGAGTGATTGGCATTAGCACTTCTTCAAAACTGTACTTTTCCGGATAGTACAGCACCTGCATTTAGTAGAGCACAGCAGAACTCTATCAGCGTATGCCTTCGTGGATTAAACGCCACTCAGAAATGCACGTGGAAGCTAATGGGCGGCCCTTGCAGACTTTAATACTGGATTACATTCAATCTGTTTAATGTTAGGAAAGACACCTGATTGATTATGAGATCACATAACAATCCTAAATTGTCCTTAGTGAGAATAATCTTAGATTAGTAAAACAAAGACAAACATTTACTGTGAACTTTACAAAGAAGTGCAGAGAACACCACAGCACCACACCCAACATTCTTTCATTTTGTAGGAGATTATCTGGAGGCCAGAAAAAAACATATAGGAAATGACTGGGAAACTACTAAGGTGAGAAAACTCTTAATACAAAGGGTAACTGTGGGCTTACTGTAATCCTAACTTCATAGGCAGACTTTCTCTTGGTATATTAAAATTATTAATGAAATATGTTTATGTTATTACAAAATAAAAGCATCTTCATTCAAGAAAATATGGTTTATTTTCTTCACTTTTCAGGAATTGTTCTCAGTTATGGTACAGATCTGTTGTTTCTTCAGGGACAGCTGGAGTCAGACTCCTTTCGTGACTCTGACAGGGGCACATGCAGTCCGTAGGCATTTAGTGACCCACATAGCAATCCTATTGAACAGTTATTATAACATCCTGGAGTAAGGATGACAATCGTGGCTTCAGGTTATAATCTTGTAAGGAAGGCAGGCATAAAGAGAGGTCTTCATGTGCTTTGATCTCTCTCTTATAACCTACCACAGCCTACAAGCCCCACTAACTATTACCACCCTATTGAGTATCAGTGGGCATCAAAACTCATACCGGAGCCCCACCCCAGATTCAGTAAGAGGGAACCAGATTCCTCCTGTTAATAGAGAGTTGGTAGATCTTTGCAAGGGAACAATGTATAAGAATTATTACTGCCTTTATTTATTTATTTATTTATTTATTTATTTATGTATTTATTTTGTAAATGCAACAAAGCAAAAGCAAACCCTTTACCCACACCCACGAACTGACTGACTTCCAAATAGCTGAGTAATCTCAAGGGGCATTATTTTTAATTGGAGAAGTCAAATAAAAAGTTCAAGTATGCAGTCTGAAGGCCCCCCCAATCTAATTCTTTCACTTGTATCAAGTGTCTGAGGCCTAAAATCTTGCCAATACAAGTAAATTATATAAAGAAAAATCCGGTGTGTGTGTGCTGAGCTCTATCTCTAGGAGGCAGTGCTCCTCCTCGCTGCAGAGGGTCCACCCAGAGGGCTAATCTCACCCCTCCCCATTTTCGTTACCCCCTCTCTTTCTTTTGGTCTCAATCCCTTGACCATGGCTCAGATATCCCAGACACCCTTTTCCACTTGGCTTGTGCAAACACACCTCTGGTCTGCAATTTAGAAAGGCTTTGATTGTGACACGAGCTTGGCTTATAGGCTTGCCTCAGAGGGCTGGTTCACTCCCACAACTAAAGGTTAACCCTGCTTAGCTCCTGGCTGGGAGTTTGTGTAAGAATACCTAGAATGACTCTTAACATGTTCAAAGGGGCATACTTGTCATAGTTGTAATTGGTTGACATTAAGATGGCAAAATTATTCTTGATTACCAGCCAAAACCCAACCCCTCCCCCCTTTTTTTTTCCACACAAGGTTCTTTATGTAGCCCTGTCTGTCCTGGAACTTGCTTTGTAGACCAGGTTGGCCTCGAACTCAGAAATCCACCTATCTCTGCCTCCTGAGTACTGGCATTAAAGGCATGCGTCACCATTGCCTGGTTCTCCCTTTGTTTTTTTCCTCACAAATATATTTTGAAATATTTTTGAAATTAAAAAATAATTATACCATTTCCCACTTTCCTTTCCTCTCTTGCTCTCTCTCAAATTTATGATCTCTATTTCTGTAATTTTACATATATATTTGTATAGATGCATATTATATATGATACATATAATGAAATATAATTATATATTTGTATAATATAAATATATTTATAAAGTATGTAAATATATATGTACACACACACACACACACACACACACACACATATATATATATACATGTTACCCTGTATGCATGTGATTATATGATTTGAACTTGGGGCTATTACTTGAGGTAGACTAGTTCTCTTACTCCCAGCATTCCGTGGTCACCTGTTGTCCTTTGTCTAGTGCTCATGAGGTTTCTCCGCCACTGTTGGCTTGTCTTCCGGGGACTGTGCTTGTTGAGGCCATGTTTAGGCAGCTGTGTACGTGAGTCCTCACAGGTGTAGCTCCTCCAACATTTCTAGGAGAGGAAAGCTCACAGCTAAACAATGAATTGTATTTCCAACTTTGGATCTTTCAAACCGTTAGACAATAAACAGGTGTTTGTTGTAAGCTCCAGCTTTGTGGTAATTTGTCAGAACACCAGCGGATACAAATATATTTGCGGTGTGTCCCTGCTTTGTGATGTGGGCTTTTTCCGCATAGCTGGTGGGCTCCCAAAAGCAAGCTACCCCTTTGGGTCCTAGCTTCGGAAGGCACACCGCGCACTTCAGCCAATAATCACGGCGGAAACAAATCCACAGGCTCCTACCATCCAACTGCTTTCATCTATTTAGGCTGCTGTGAGAAAACACCTCAGGCTGGATAATTTGTAAACAGGAGTGATTTATTGCTCACAGTTCTACAGGCTGGGAGGATGGAGCTGTCAGGCTGTTGGCTGCGTTGTAAACGTTGGGTCTCTGCTTTGTACGCGAGTTATGTCTTCATAAGGAAAAGGGGACAAATGGATCCAGACCATTCTCTTCTCTGGCCGTGGCCCGAATACCCAGGACATGTTTTCTGTGGTCAGCAGCCTGCTATCCTCCAGGCTACTGCAAGGTTTCAGTTATTATTACATGCTGTGTCTCCGCCTAATGGGCTTCCGGGCTCTGTTTCTCAATGGCTTTGCGGATGACAGATGACGTCTGTCGATGCGCCATCACCCTCGGCGTTTCCCAGCTTGTCTGGGCTATCTCTGAGGGTCCATGCCTCTCTCCATTGGCCGGCAGATCATCCTCGTGTTGAACATCATCGGTTCCATTACTCTTCAACTCAGCTTTTCAACTCCTACCGCCTTGAATGGGACTTCTCTTTTAGATGGTCTTTCGAAATCATTTCAGATTGTAGCTCACAAAGCTCGTCGTATTTGTTATCAATATATAGTGAGTATAGTAAGAACCTAAGAGAATGCTTGGAAATATTTTTTAAAATGCTGGGATTTTTACCTATAAAATTAGAGAAAATTGCACACCAGCTTTACCTTGCCTTGGCTGGTGTAAGAGCCAGTTAAAATACACGTCACCAGGCCTGATCATCTGAATCAAATCTGATTTCCAACACTTCACGTGGGTGAAGGAGAGAATGGACTTTCACAAAGTGTCCTTTGATCTCTATATGCATGCTTCCCTCACATAAATAACTTTAAAAACTCACCAACAAAATATACATTTCTAACCAGTTCACTAAGGTTCGTTTAAGTGGTTCTATTAAGTAGACATGCAAACCAATACCTAATAATACTTATACAAAAATTACTTATTATTTTTATTTTCTACTAAGAGTATTTTCACTTAATATTTTTTCAGGGCTGGGAAGACAGAATAGGGGTTAAGAACATTGGCTGCTTTTCCAGAGGACCCAAGTTCAATTCCCAGCATCCTCATGACAGCTCACAACTGTGTCTTATTCCAGTTCCAGGGGATCTGAAGCCCTCACACAGACATACATTCAGGCAGAACACTAACCTGTGCTCACCAAACAAAATTAAATTACTTATTTTAAAAAAAGAAATATTTATGGTTTTTTTTGACATTAAATCTTTTTAGGGAAAAGTTCAAATTTAATGTGTTCTATACTTCGTGGAATTATGTAAATCAATCTCCTATTGTCTTGTGATGCTATGGATATAAATATGTACATTGCTGTACTTTTAAACAGAATATGAATCAAGCGAGAACAATGTAGGGATGACACCAAGAAGGGAGAAGGAAAATCCCCCTCGGACTGTTAGACTGCCATATGCTTTCCTGATCAAATCTTCAAAAAAGAAATATTTTCTCAGGTTCTGAAAGTTCTTCTCTAAAAGCTAAATTGGAGGACTCTTCAAAGCAGCTGAGAATATTGGCTTACCCTTTCAAGCAGTGTTTACTGGCCCTAGTTAGTGAGTGGGGGGAGAGAGTGAATTGCATCTGGATTTGAAGCAAAAGCTGGAAAGCCCGACTTCTTCACAGGTGTTCCAATTTATAATAATAGCTGTTCACACACACCTGGGTTTTTACACAGGCAGAAGATTTTGGCTACTCGACAAAAGTCAGTTCTTCCAGAGAGAACTGTCAAGGTTTACCAGGAGCGAATACACGTGGCGTTAATCGTACCACAGGAGAGTGGGCCGATACGGCAGCTATCGACGGAAGAATGCCAATTTCGTCGAGGGCTGCTGAATTGTCTCTACAAGGAATTTTAGAACTTGATTATAGAAGGAAGTGTTTCTTTTACATAGTTAAGCACCAAAACAAATCAGCTAGTAGCAGAGCTCGAGTCTCTGCTAGCCTGGCTGGGAGATGAACAGAGGAACCCCTCCTTCCTGAAGAGAGTTCTGTCGCTCTTAAGGATGCCACTGAGTGCTTTATGGAAACATAGAATGTCTTCAAACGCAAGACCATGAAGGCTGGTGGTGTACATGTGGTAGAGCACATGTGTTTCATGAACCAAGCCCCGGGTTCAATTCTCAGCCCTGAGCAGAGGCAGGACAGCCCTAAGAATAGGTGGCTTTAGTAAAAGTACAAACTACATCTTGTTTATATTAATTTGTACCCAATCCCACCCCCAACACACACACACACACACACACACACACACACACATACACACACACACACTGCTAAAAAGTCAATAAAGGAAATGTGTTATTTCTGCAGTGTCTAAACCTTTAATAGAAATGCTGTATTCGTTTAGAAATTGTAACTAGTTTCAACATTGTGCCTGATCTATCTATCACCTCGTAATTTTTTTGAACTCTATTTTTCTTCTCAAAAAAAAAAAAAAGTATGCTGCTGAAGAAAGCAGAGGGAGGACATATGGAGGTGAGTATTTATAATGAGCTGGGCCTGTTTAGGATGTGGGCTGTAAGTATCCGCATCTGTCTCAGTCAGCTGCCGGTAGAGCTTCGGAGAGGACGCCCGTGCTAGGCTGCTGGCTGCAAGCACAGCATAGCGTCCGTCATAGTGTCAGGTTTTGGTGCCTGTGCATGGGATGGATCCCCAGTTGGGCCAGTCACTGGATGATCTTTTCTTCAGTTTCTGCTCTGTTTTTGACCCCACATTTCTTTTAAACAGGAACGATTCCCGGTTAAAAATTTTGAAGATGGGTGGATGGCCCCACCCCTCCAACCGGGGACCACGCCTATCTGCTGGAGGTGGTCTCTGCAGGTTCCCTCTCCTCACTGTTGGGCTTTTTTGGCTAAGGTTCTCCCCTTTGAGTCCTGGGAGACTCTCACATGCCAGGTGTCTGGGACATCCTGCCACCTCACCCTGCCCCACCCATGCCCGCAGCTGCATATTTCCATTCATTCTCCTGGAGACTAGCAATTACTCAAAGGGTAGGTTGAGCAAGAAGCACTCCTCCCCAGAGTAGCCAGAGAGATGGGCTACTGTTGGATTCGAGTCATCTGCTGAGGAGCCATCTCTCCTGGCTTTTCTTTTCTCTTTTCCCCGTGCTATTATCTTGATCCCTTTGTTTATTTTCCCAGAATCCTCCACCTTTTCGCATACCATATTAGAAGCACATTGGTTTGGGTGTCTCCTTTCTTCAAATCTTCCTTCCCGTTATCACCTGCTTCGCAGGTTCTCTGGCAGAGTCCTTGTGCCGCGGGGAGGGAGACTGTGTAATCTCCCCTTCTGCTCACTCACTCAAAAGGCCCCCTTTCTGCCTCCTGTCATTTCACAGAAATGGTTCCAATTAGCGTCAGTAACGATCTTCAGGTTGTCAAAGGCAGCAGACAGTCGTCTGTCTTCATCTCACGCCGTCCGTCCGTGTGCTGTGCCCACTCTGTTTAACAGTTCCTTCCGGTTAAGCCTTCTCCAAAGAATGAGAGCTTAATCTTGAAGAATTTGAGAGCCGTCCTGTCTGTCCCTGAGCTTTGAAAGGGATTCCACAGCCAGGTCTACCAGTAGGCTTCTTTCATCATCATACATACTGGCCTACCAACTTCGGAAAGGATTCCTCTGCCATTCAAGCTTTTACAAATTATTCACGATTATTATTGTGCATATGCTTGTGTATGATGTGTGCATATGAGCACACATAGTGCCGTGCTTCTGTGAGGCCAGGGAACGTTCCAAAATATGTTCTCTCCTTCCACCATTTGTGAGTTCTGGGATTGACGTCAGGTTTCTAAGCTTGTATAGCAATGACCTTTTCCCATGAACCATCCGATTGGCTCCTATCTTCTGTTTTTTCAGTTTGGAGAATTTCAAATCTACAAGAATGTTCATAGAATAATAGTCGGAGCATTAACATTTTTCTCCTTTCTCTTTACATTCCTTAATACATTTTCTTTTTTGTTTTGTTTGTTGCTTTGAGGCCAGGTCTGTGTAGCCATGGCTATCTGCATGTCTCTGTGTAGACTAAATTGGCTGATTGCAGAAATTTTATTTGCTGCTTTTATTGAATTTTTTTCTTTTTCAGTTGGGATTCTACACCTGGTAAATCATATTTATTATATTTTTCTCCTACTTCTTAAATGCAGTTTTCTTTAGTTTTTTTTTTTAACTTACTTCTTAGAAGCTTCTGCCCACTAAATATAACCTTGGACTACTCAGTAGTTTTGTTGATAAAAAAAACCAAACCAAACCAAACAAACCAGAAAAACCCTATTATTGCTTGCGTTCCCCTATTTCTTTGCATGCTTTGCCAATTTTGTTGGAAAAAAATGGATTTTGTTTATAGGGCCCTGCTATTTAGGACACCTGGCATAGAGATTCTTATGTAAGCCATCCTACCCTTGAAATATGATCCACTATGTTAGTGTACCAATACTGGAATTACAGGCGTGTTCTACCAATCTAGAACATGGGATATTTTATTGAATATATCCTGGTGACTGTAGATTCTTGGTCTACTATTTTTTCAGGATGTCAGTCAAATTGGCTTTTTTTTTTTTTCTTAGCCATTATATGAAGTTGCCAGGAGTGAACCTTGAGATCACACCCTCCTCCAGTTGGCATGTACCAATATATCTGCTTCGTTATGGCCATATCCTTCATTTTAGTTTTTAGCCTGGACTCTCCGGGGAACGGCTCAGTCTAAGCGTGTCTTAACAGTTAGATGCCTCATCGTAGATGCAGCTCAAACAGTGAGCAGACACCTTCTGAGAACGAAGCCTTGCATTTGAGGCAGAGGTTATTTCTCTGCCTGTTTATACCTTTTATGTATACCCACGTGGACTCTGAGTCAGCTAGCACTGTGTGAAGTGCCAAGCCTTACAGATCTCCTTTCTCCGTATACAATAGTACTGCCAGTCGAGAATTCCATGTAGATATTTTATAGTGCTGTGATGGTTTGTGTATGCTGGGCCCAGGGACTGGCACTATTAGGAGGTATGTCCCTGTTGCAGTAACTATGTCCCTGTGGGTGTGTTTTTTAAGACCCTTGTCCTAGCTGCCTGGAAGCCAGTCTTCTAGCAGCCTTTAGATGAAGATGTAGAACTCTCAGCTCCTCCTGCGCCATGCCTGCCTGGATGCTGCCATGTTCCTGCCTTGATGATAATGGACTGAACCTCTGAACCTCTAAGCCAGCCCTGATTAAATGTTGTCCTTATAAGAGTAGCAAGCCAAATGATTCCCAAGAAGAAGAAAGGAGAGGACCCTGGGCCTGAAAAGATTGGATCCAGTTTTGTAGATCCAGAACAGAGAAATGGCGGGGGGGGGGGTGATTGGGGAATAGTTGGTGGGGGGAGAGGACTTATGGGACGTATGGTGGGGGGGGACTGGGAAAGGGGAAAGTCTTTGGAATGTAAACAAAGAATATAGAAAATAAAATTAAAAGAATAAGAAAAAGAAAAATTAGGAACAACAACAACAAAAAGAGTTGCCTTGGTCATGGGGTCTGTTCACAGCAGTAAAACCCTAACTAAGACAAACGCTTTCATATTTTGGACTGCCTCCTTACATTTCTGAGTACTAATATCCTACGGACCCTACCAAGCCCCAAACCTCCAGCTCGTGTGGTTGTTTTGTTTTAACCTGCATTTTTTTTTCTAGAACATTTCCCTTTTACAGACAAAAACTGTGTAGTGAAATTTTCTGTCTAATTCAAATGAATTCGACTGTGTCTGCTTTTGAGAAACAGCCCAACCCTGGTACTACCAGAGCATCTCCAGGGCTAGGAAGTCAGTAGCACACCAGGCAGGAAAGTCACAGCCTAGCACTTTTCTCTCTGGAAGAGAGAATTTTTTCAGAAACTGATTGTCTGAATTAATTGTTTGTTTTGGGCTCATCCTCAGATCCCCGAAATAGCTGTTGGGACAAGTGAATCAGGTTTTGTATAAAGCTTTTGGTGCAAAGGGTCTGCCAACTTCCTGGCGTGGCTGGAAATCCCACTCCTTTCCTTTTGATCTAGGATCCAATTAAGTCTGCTTCTTCTTGTCAAGTCTCTTTACTCTTTTTTCTTTTTCTTTTTTTTTTTTTTTTTTTTTTTTTTTTTTTTTTTGATCTATGATGGTACCCATATCCTGCATCTGTTTTATCTTTTGTGACAATGAGATTTTGGCCTTTAATGTTGATCCCTTCCTATTGTTTATTACTCCATTCCTTATTGATTACTTTGATTTTTTTTTTTTTTTGATAAACACTATCTACCTCTGGGCATTTCTATTGTCACCCATATCTTCATTATTGTAATGGCGAGTCACCCTAGGTCTTAGGGTTTCCATTGCTGTGAGGAGACACCATGACCAAGGCAACTAACTCTATAAAGGACAGCATGTCTTTGGGGCTGGCTTACAGTTTTAGTGGTTCCGGTCCATTATCTTCATGGTAGGAAGCATGCCAGTGTACAGGCAGAGATGGTTCTGCAGAAAGAGCTGAGAGTTCTACATCCACATCAAAAGGCCTCCAGGAGGAGTCTCAAAGACCATCCCTACGCACTTCAACAAGGCCACACCTATTCCACCATGGATATGCCTGCTAATAGTGTCACTCCCCGGGGGCCAAGCATATTTAAACCACCACACTCTGTTTGTAGGTATTCTTTCCATAGTCTCTCTCCATAAAAGATGAAGCATCTTTTTTTCTTTAAAGTCCAGCGTTTTCTGTGTTTAGGTAGAATTTCTGAAAAAAAAAAAAAAGCAAATCCATGTGTAATTAATATTATGTGTAATTAAATTGTGTGTAATTATATATAATCTTCTTCTAGTTAATTTTAACTGTCAACTAGACACAGCCTGAGAGAGCAGTGTCAGATGAGGATCCACTCAGACCAGAATGTCTATGATAGGTTGTCCTGATTGTTCATTAATGCCCACTGAGGGCAACACCAATCCCTGCGCTGACAGACAGTCCTGTCCTGCATATGCTATTACCTAAGTATGAGCAAGCAGGTCAGCAAACAGCAATCCTCCACGGTTTTGTTTTGAGTTCCTGCCATGACTTCCCTCAATGACAGACTTCAACCTCTCACATAAAATTAACCCTTTCTTCCCCTAAGTCACTTTAGAACATCTTGTTTTTCACAATAACAGAAGGGAACTAGAGCAAATCTTAATCATCGTAAGTGTACAGTTCAATAGTCTTAAGTGTGTTCTATTGTGACATGGTCAAAATGACTTACAAATCATGAAGCTGGTAGCATTCTTGCGCTTGATATTGTTTTACTTTCATTTATATTGTATAGGTTATTACTTTATTTTTACCTCCTGTTAGAACAAAACCCAAATGTACTATCATGACTTACAAGGCCCAAGTGTCCTCTGTCTTCCCTTCAATTTTCTTTCATCACATCTCTCTTCCTTACTGAACACTTTCAAAAGTAATCTTACAGCATGACGGTTTGTCAACCTTTGTCCCACTTTGGGAGCTCTGCACATGTTCCCGCGAGTAAGGTATTTTCCGTCATCACAGACATTACTTGTGAATAAACTACCACATCGGCTTCCCTGAGAGAATTTTCTCTTACAAGCTCATCTACATTGGTGCTCTGTCCATCCCTTAAAAGCTGTCCTCTGCTCTGTTCCCCGGGTGATTTGCTTTATGATACATCACACCACACGTGTGCTGTTTTCTTTTCTTATACAGTTAATGTTTATGTCCTTCTCTAATCAATGAACTCATTGAAAAAAAAACAAAAAAACAAAAACGGCTTCATCTTCAAAGAACTGGATCTCCAATATTTCTAACATGATCTAGCATAACAGAGATTCTTATCCTACTTTCCTGGTAAGAAGTCAACTGAAAAAGAGAAGATATATTGTTCACAAATTTCACCACTGAGACATGCTACAGAAGGAAACCCAAGGCTGCTTTTGTTAGATTAACAACTTGAAAAAGGAGAGGCATACTTCTCTCAGGATTCTTTCCATGTGTCTTAGCCACTAGAGTGGCTTTAGATGTTAGTTTTGCTAAACGCAGAATGCTAAACCAGAATTCATTCGTAAGAAGACCTTCGAAGTTAAGAGCAGCATGTTGCTTCTTGTTCTAACAAGATGTGTGATAATTTAAAGTCCAAACTGTCTGTTTAAAGCCTTGGAGTAGAGGAATGTAGCCTAGGGACACCACTCGGAACTTGTGGGACTCAAACACAGGATGCAAATCTGTTACTTTTACAAAGTGGATACATTTATGTTGCATGTGTGAAAAGAACTCATTACTAGTGTTCCTCTTCTGGGTACCACAGCATCTCAGTGACAATTCCAGGTCAAGCTATAAACCCAGGGATTTGTTCATTGTTTTTGTTTTTTTTTCCCCCCTCAAGAAAGTTTAAGAATTTAAATTAGTATTTTTTCTTGTCTCAAAACAAAACAAAACAAAACAAAACAAAAACAAAAACAAAAAACCTCTCTACCCAGACATTTAAAAAAAAAAAAAATCTTGGTTTCTAAAGAGAAAAAAGCACGAAGCTGCAACTTGGTGACGACTAATTCATTAAATCTATAAATCAGCAGGAGCAGAAAATCATACATATCATTTCTAGAGCTTACAACTTCCATAAATAAAAATTTCATTTTCTAGAACTGACAACCTGAGTTGCTCCTACGGTAGTGAGCCCTCATCATGTCACGGGCTCTTTATGACTAAAGTAAATATTAAAGCCCACGGAGTTGATGGATCTGCAGTGGTCCCCTTTTCCTCTCCGCTCTTGAAATGAAATAAGAGTTCAATAAAATGGTGCACTACAAGTCTTTTGTTCAGATGCACACAGTATATCTTTGGATATGTACAGCATATTCATTTCTTCCAAATGTTTTATCGACCTTGGTGCTTGGGGATTTAAAAAAAAAAAAAGACTTACAGGAGAAGTGCTGACATATTTACAGGGGACCTTAGAAAGCACACACTTCACTTGGTATTCTTATCAAGAGAAACATTTCATCTCACAGGTTTCTATGTCTAATTTTTGCATTTTTTTTTTTGTTTGCATTGCCACAACTAGGACTGATTAGGTCTGATGACATTCAGGGCATTCCATGAAGAAGCATAACTGAAGTCCAAGACACACTTAGGCTTGGGGATTTAATTCCAAGCAATCCCCTTTCTAAAATGGGGTCTTGGAGTCTCTCCAGGTTTCTCCCTGTCTCATTTTAAATCACCCTTATATATTACGGTAGCGGCCATGCAAATGAATGCATTCCTACATGTTCAGGGAGCTTAAACCAAGCCTATGAGGATGAAGAGACACGGTATAGATGACTTCTATCTTTCTCTTGTCTTACGTTTGATGTTGAGTTAAATTTTCAATGTGTTTTAAAAGGGTCAGAAAAAAAAAATCTGGATCCATTTCTAAGTAACAAGTTGTAGATATTCTTGATACAGTGAAACAAAAGACTGGAGCCAATTTTGGAAAGGGGGAAGAGGATTGGCCGAGTGAGAGCCCATGGATTAGGGGGCACTCTTCCTGCTATGGAATGTAAAGCAGTGATAGGGCAAATAGAAATGGAAAGGAACTTACTGCTTCATTTGATCTGATTGTGGGGCCAATAACTGTCTTCAGACAAGCTTAGTTCTAGCATCTGGACCTAAAACTGTACTTATAAACCATCTTATAAACCATGTGAACCTTAAACTGTTCTTCTAAGCATCGGAGAGGTATTGTTTTTCAGCTCCGAAGGCTAGCAAGTACAGTATCAAGGGGCTATGAGATTTGGCCTTTGGGGAAAACTCACTCCTCAGAGAAGGCATCTCTCTCCCATGTGTCTTCCATGCCAAAGGGTGGAGACACTTTCCCAGGCCTCGTTCATTAAAAAGTACTGTGACAGTTAGTCGCGGCTGCCAGCTGAACTGGATTTGGAATTGAAAAGTCACCATGTAACCTTGTAAGGTATTTTCTTGGCTTGTATATCTGAGGTGTGACGGTTCCCTCTTCATATGTGGTCAGCACCTTCCAGTGGCAGACCTGAAGGTATGTCTGAGGGCAAAAATCTTAGCTTCTTTGTGCCTCATTGGCAAATCCATTCACCCTGCTGGCAAGTTCATATGCCCTATTGGCGAATACATCTACCCTGTTGCTGGTTTAGTAGCCGCCACATTCTTTCACTGGAACCAGAACCCTGCTTCTTCAGCTTCAGAATGAGGCTGAAGAGCTGTGGCTCTCTACGACTCCTGCAGATACCCAGCCCTTGCTTAGGACTATTGAGACATCCAGCTTCATGGATTAAGCAGCTACTAGAGTCTCCGCCTGTCCAGTATGAAGACAACCTTTGTTACTCTACTCAGGCCATATCATATAAGCCAACCTAATAACCCCCCCTTTTTGACATATATTCATTCAGTTGGATTTATTTCTCTAGTGGATCCTGAATAATATAATCACTAATCCCATCAATGACTTAACTAATCCCCAAAGACCTCAAAACCGTAAAACCACCACTTCAGTAGCTTGCAAATTTGGGAGACAGTCCTCAAGAGATCAAACAAAGTTATTTTCTTCTTAAGTGAGCTCTTGGATCAGCCTCTCTCGTTCTTTGGGCCTATGGGCTGAATGCTGTATTAGTCTCATTTCATACCTTGAAATCTTAACCTCCAGTGTAATTGCACGACGAAGGAACGGCTTTACCAAGTGGTTTGATCCTGGGGGTGGAGTTTAGCTTAGCTCCTTCTGAGAGAGGACTGAGAGAGTCCTCCCCAAACGTGGAAAAAGCCAGAAGGTGCTAAGTGGAAGAAAAGAGTCCCTTACCAGACATGGGATTTGCTTCGAACTTGGGCTTTTCAAGCTCTAAAGTTGTCTCCTGTGTGTTATTTTGTTATAGCAGCCCATTATGCTGAGATAACCCATCTCCACTGTCCTCTGCACCAGTGATGGCGAGGAGCGGCTGGAGAGATCCGGTCGCATTCTACCCCTTCTGTGCTCCACAGAGAAAGGTGGGTCTTTAAGCTGCCATTCATTCTGAAACACCCACTGCATACATGCTATGGGCCAAACCTTTCAGGACGATGACGTTTCCCTGGGAAGAAGAGAAAACAAACACACGGAGAAGATAGATGTAACTAAGTCCCTCAGCCGCCGCCCCCACCCCTCCCTTTCTCTAGACATACAATTTCTGTGTTAGGATCAGATGATCTCTGAGAGTCCTCCCAACAAGGAGGTGTTATGTGTCTTTTACTTTTCTTCTCTTATAGCTCTTGAGCCATTGATGGCTTTGAAGATGGAAGGAAATGTGCCAAGAATATGGGTGGGGTCTAACCCGAGACAGGCAATGAGGACTATGGGCAGGGTCTAACCTGGGAAGGGCCATGAGGAGGTTCTCCTCTAGCATCTCCAGGAGAAAGGCAGTGTGGCTGCCAGCTCAGGAAAACCCACGCATGTCTTCTGGGCCACTCAGTCTTAACAAAGTTGGTTTTGTCTTAAGGACCTTGCTAGTGGTAACTCATCGTGGCAGCAACAGGAAGTGAACACACCTTTGTTCCATCATGGCAGCAACAGGAAGGGAACATGCCTTTGTTCGCTGTAATGCTTTATATCTTCTCACTCCTCCTTGTTTCTATGTTTATCGGTTCCTATCATTAATGGCATTTCTTTCAGGAAACTACTTTCTTGCCATTTCACACCCTGAATTTTTATTCTAGGGGAAGACAATTCTCTCTCCTCCTCTCTCCCCCACCCTTCTCCTTCTGACTCTCTTGACTTTCTTCTTCTTTTTTAATTAAAGATTTATTTATGTATTATATGTAAGTACACTGTAGCTGTCTTCAGAGGGCATCAGATCCCATTAGGAATGGTTGTGAGCCACCATGTGGTTGCTGGGATTTGAACTCAGGACCTTCGGAAGAGCAGTCAGTCCTCTTAACCGCTGAGCCATCTCTACAGACCCCTCTCTTGACTTTCTTGATTCTCTGACTCTATGTGTGTCTTTCTCTGTTTCTGTCTCTGTCTCCTCTCTCTGTCTCTATCTCTCTCGGTTTGTGTGTGTGTGTGTGTGTGTGTGTGTGTGTGTGTGTGTGTGTGTGAGAGAGAGAGAGAGAGAGAGAGAGAGAGAGAGAGAGAGAGAGAGAGAGAGAGTCAGAGGTCACTCCAACTGGTGTGGTCTTTCTGGGCCCCGTTACCTTATTCCTTGAGGCAGCCTGTCACTGGGACCTGGAACTCACTGATTCTGCTAGGCTGGCTGACTACACGGCTCTGCAGAACAGCTGTCTCCACATCCAATTTTGCACTTGGGTGCTGGGAATAGAATCCAGGTCTTTATATCTGCACAAGAAGTGCTTTACCTCTAAGCTGTCTCTCCCAGAACATAGTTCTTAACAATCTGTTACACATTTTTGGTTGAAGGCTTAATACTGATGACCTAAAAAAAAATGTTCACGTCTTATTTGACACACAATTACACATGTCTCCAGCATGAATCCCCCTTGTTGTGAGACTCCAAAAGTATGTTTTTGATTTTGCCTAACATTACTCATTTGGGAACCAAACATTGAATATCCAAAATGCATAATAATCTCCTGTAGTGCTACTGATATATATCTTACATGTGTGCTTATAATATATAAAACAGGGCCTGGATTGTAAAACTAAAGTAAAGCCATCTTCTTGTAACATTTGAATTTAATTGATAGAATCTAATAAAAAAATCTAAGCATTGCTGTATGTTTTGAAGGCATTTGTTACATATATTTATTATTTAGCAGTTATTAAAATAAATAAAAGGACAATGATTTTGTTTTTTCCCAATTTGTTGAGCTCCAGGAAAACTAAATTCATTTTGTTGCATTATTTACAGAAACAAATATATCACCCTCTGGGCTATCCTGTTTTAAAAGAAAAAAAAAATCAATACAAATAAATGATCTCTTTCCTCCACAGGTCTCATACAGTTTGCATATTGAGAAATCTCATGTTCCTATCCACAACATCATATATTTATTGCTTCATTATAATTTCAAATATGCATGCTGTTTTCTTGGAACACAAAGTCATCTCTCTGAGTGATCAAGCAGAGGGGAGACTTTGAAGAGAAGACTGTCCACTAGCTCCTCGTTCCCTTCTTCCCCAAAGAAGCTTTGTTTTAGGTTTGTTTTCAATGTGCTTTACTTTAGAAACGCTTGTCCCCTGCCAGTGTTTCAAAACACTTCTTTGGATACCATAAATTCATGAGAGAGAGAGAGAGAGACAGAGATGACAGAGACAGAGACAGAAACAGAGACAGAAACACAGAGAGATAGACATACACATAGAGACAGAGACACAGAGAGAGACACAAAGAGAGAGAGAGAGAGAGAGAGAGAGAGACAGACAGACAGACAGACAGACAGACACACATACACACAAAGAGAGAGAGAGAGAGACAGAGACAGAGACAGAGACAGAGACAGAGAGACAGAGAGAAAGCCTCAAAGACCTTGCTCTAGTGAAACAATATCCACACTCACAACTAAGAAACCAACAAGACACTGTGTAGAAGGTCAAAATCCACAATAAGGTCATCTAATTTTCCAAGGTGGTAGATACTAAGTTACTGAGCCACAAGTAGTTTCAAGAGGGGTGAAGAGGGAGGCAGAGGGTTAGACACTTGTGGTTTTGAGCTATACAAAAGCTAACTCTGGGACCCAAGAACCCAAAAGGACATCACTTGTCTGTCTCAGACCTCCCAGAGGATTGGAGAAAACCACTCCAGCTAATAAAACAAATCCCGCGTGACAGCTAAGGAAAGACGCCCCTTTAGAGAACTTGTCTTTAGAGATTTAAAATAAATAAATAAATAAATAAATAAATAAATAAATGCCCCTGGAACTTACACCAGGGTCTTGAGTTGCATGTTCTGGTTTGTTGCCAGGGACACAATGACCCAAGACGTACCACAGGAATCCGGGATGTCCTGAGACTTCAGCATTCGTATTCACTATACAATCTTTGCATGAATAAAGGAGCGGTGTGTGTTCTTGGTGCAGTATTTCATAGACAATGCCTTAGATTCAAGCTCTATAACAGTTTGAAGGATAAAGCCTTTGCCGTTGCACATAAAAACGCTGTGCATATATAAGGTACACAGCTGTTTTTCTTTTTTGGCTGCTGGGCCTCTGAAGCCCAATATAGAGCTTTTTTTTTTTTTTTTTTTGGTAAAATTCTGGATGCTATAGCAGAGACACCTGCTTGCTTACCTCCATCCATCACAACCTCCCGTGCTTTCTAAGACAGCGTCTGTTTCAAATGGTCGCTATTAAGGCAGAGGTATGTGTTGTGCTGGAGATGCAGCAAGGTAGGTAGTGAAGAATCATTAGAATGGCCACCCTAAGGGTGGTGCAGCCATCCAGTTCTCTGCAAAAGGATGGGTGTTTACCAGAGCATGGGATACCTTTGTCTGGACTTTGCTGCATTCATATGGAATTCCTGGCATGCTGCATCCACCTTGGCAATCTGGGAGCCGCCCTTTATAAATCATTAGCCCTAGGGCTTGAAAGAAACTTTTGAGGGAAATTTTCTCGGTTTTCTTAGTTGTATAATCTAAAAAGGCGATTTAAAACTTTTAAGATAAATATATTATTTAATTGCATTAAATTGAAGCTCCTTCCTTCTTTCCTTTTGTTCTTATTTCCTTTTTTTTTTTTTTTTTTTGAAAGCTTGTAAGAAGAGTCATTAACGATTATACCATGAATTATTCAGGAAAGGTCTGTCAATCAATTTCTATGGCTTCATATCACTATTGGATTTGTGGCAAGAAACTGTTGAGACAAATAGTATAATACTATTTCCTCTGCAGGTATTTTCCTTTGCTGGTGGAAGAACCAACCATAACTATTTCCTCCAGGGGGAGGAAAAAAATATAATACAGCACAAAAAACATACAGCCCCCCCCCATTATTAAAAGTAGAGAGTATTTCATTCTTCTGAATTCATCCAGTGTGACAAGAATCCTCAAGAAAAACATCAAAGATTCACAGATTCAGGAATATAATCCTTGGTCAATAGGCTCTGTCTTGGGGTCAATGATGAAATACTTCATAGCAGCAGAGCATGATAGAAGAAAGCTGCTTGCCTCATGGTAGACAGGCAGACAGACAGACAGGCACACACACATACAGACACACACACACACACACACACACACACACACACACAAAGAGACATATACAAACAGAGACAACAGAGACAGAAAATGGGAACAGGACGTAATTCCCAATTTGCATCTACTCCTTCCAGTGATCTACCTCCTCAGAGTAGGAAGGCTCTAGCTTCTGCAGTGTCTAACAGTCTCACTCAACTGTGAACTTGGACAAGTACTGACCCACCGATAAGACCAGAGTCCTCATCCTTCAATCGTGCTCCAAAGCATTACCTTAAAGTCATCCTGGGGGCGCCAAGCTTTCAGCACGCGAACCTTTGGAAGACTTTCTAGTCTAAATGCCGTACCTGTTAATTCTTACCCTGAAAGGCTAGCACTTTGTGTGACTACTGGCAATTGACATCATCTTTAGGGTACAAATGAATAAATAGACTCATAAGGGTGGAGACTGAGTCTAGGAGTCTAGGAGAATCCTAGACTGTCCGTTTCTGTATAAGAAAATAAGGAGATGCTAGGTGCAGCCAAATGCAGGAGAAAGGCCAACTAAGGAAAAAAATGAAGGTGATAACTAGGAAGGGAAACCAGCATGGAACACTGAGGCTCCCCCACTCCCGATTTCCAGCTGAGAGGACCGAGAATGAAAGCACCTTGTGTTAGCTGAGTTCTAACTTAATACCATTCACTCCAGCATGATAGATTTAATTCTACTTTTTTTCTGATTCATCTTCCTATTAATTTGATATTGATTGGTAATCAAGATTACTTTTATAATGTTAAAGGCAATAGATTAGAAACTCATGAAGTAAGGTTGAAACTTTTCCCTTTAATGGATGCATACTCTAATGTTCATTCTAAGGTTTCCTTCTCTCTCTCTCTCTCTTTCTTTCTTTCTTTCTTTCTCCCTTGGTTCTTTCTTTCTTTCTTTCTTTCTTTCTTTCTTTCTTTCTTTCTCTCTTTCTCTCTTTCTTTCTCTCTATTTTCCCTCAAATGCTCCACTTGATTGTTTTAGGCTTTGTAAATAAAGAAAGCAGCATAAGTTATCGCGGTAGCAAACACATGTAAATGTAAGACCTGAAAGAAAAACGGGGGCACCCCAGCACCCCACGCCTTGGAAGCCGTCACCCCAATCACTCACGAGAAACAGTCTTGATGCAAATAGCAAGAGGATTTTAATTCCAGAGCTCTGGGGGTCACGGCCATCTCCCGCGCAGGGTAGATGACAGTAAATACTGGGTGCAGAAACAGGACTGCTTTTTATAGATTTACAGCAAAACCTGCCTACACAAGCCACTCCATAGCTTCCAAGCCAATCAGTTTAAATTATCTGAGCCCACGCTCTCTGAGAACCAGTTTCCTATAGAAGCCGGATGGGACCTGGCTAAGTCATTTCTGCTTACGTGGCCGCCACACACAGGGTCACGCCAGGGTTATGCACAGCGTCACATAGGTAATTCCCGTTACGCATTTCCTGTTACAGGGCCAGGATTATGTGTTCAAAGCCCACCCTCCCCCACTAGCAGTAGGTGATGGGGACCTGAGCACCAGCCAGGCATGAGCCCGCAGCCCCCGTGGTGATCCTGCCAGCCCCAGCCATGCTCGTCCTCACCACAGCTGCAGAGGCGAAATGGGAAAAGACGCCAGGGACACTCCCAGCCCAAGGCTCGCAGCCGGACCCTGGAGGCGGGTGTGACATGCGCACACTTCCAGGCCAACAAAGAGTGGCCCAAACCTCTGCTCCTTTGGGGTCACCCAAGACTCAGGCATGGGGGGATCCCTAGCCTGCAACCCTCATCCTTTCATAATCCATCTGAGAGAGCCCGAGGCAGGAGGATTATGAATTGGAAGCCAATTTGGGCTACAAAGCTGAACAGGGTTGAAGGAGGAGGACAACGTGTCTAAAATTAAAATTCTGTGTTTATTCATAATTAAGAAAATGCCATGGCAAGGCACTTAAAGCAGGTCACATAAGAGTTGTATGATTTTGTTATTTAACTGTTCTTATGCAGGGTAACTAAGTGCACAACCACAGTTATATCTGCCTATTAACTTCTTCCTGTTATTTGTGTTTACGGTTTTTTTTTTTCTTAGAACGTGGAAAACGAACATGCAAGTGACATGTCATGTTTGAAAGGTGAAACCATTAGAGTCCGAGAAAACTGCCATTAGGAAAGGAACAGTGTGCACCATTCTGCTCGGTAGCATCTGGAGGTTGATTTGCATAAGGGGTGAAATGATTTGCTTTTGAAAGGCCTTGGAAATGACTGAAATTCACACCCAAGGGCAATTGCCTTCAGCCCTTCAGAGCTGAATAGAATTCACCTCTAGCAACCCTGGCTTCCTGTCCGGAACTCCTTTCCCTTGCGATAAGCAGGCCGCTCCTCCACTGGATCTTGGAAAACTCAGGGAAAGGTGTAGGAATGTAAGGAAGCAACAGTGACCAGGCTACCGAAATGGCTTTGGTATTTTTTTAGCTTTTTTTTTTCTGCCCGATAATTTTCAAAGTTTGATATTATGTGTGATTCATGGAGAGTTCCATTGTGCTCTGCAGAATTAGAGATGGAAATTAAGAAATAAGCACCAAGCAATGTTTGTTGAACTGATATGTCCCCGAATTTCCCTGGTTGCATCCTAAACTACACATTCTGATTCAGTGTGTCTGAAACGAGACAGGATAGCAGATGCCCAGAAGTGTCAATGCTGCAGGTCGTTGGGTCATTCGGAAATGCCAATGCTGCAAGTCACTGGGTCGTTCATTTGTTAGCCATGGGGTTAAGGGAACTTGCCCAGCAATGTCAAGCATCTAAGGCATTTTCTATGCTCTCATCAGATCCATGGAAATGGCTGGGAAGATGACCCAATGGACTTGATTTCAGATAACCCATCCCTGGAGGGAGGACTGGGTGTGGCAGCTCTTGCTTGTAAGTGTGGTGAAGAGGGGAAGAGAATGCTCAGAGAAGCTGACGACCATCCAGTCTAGACAATTAGACACTTTACAGATTGACACTGTCTCGAAAACAAAACCAAAACCAAAACCACAAAATATAAAACCACAAAAGAACAAATAAAACGAGGCAGGAGGTGAACTTTGTGGTCCTCCTCTGCTCATGCACACACTGCCACACCCACCTGGACTCAAGTGTAAGCACTTTGGCACAAACACAAGAGAAAGAGAAAGGGAAGAGGAAGGGTGGGTGGGGGTGGGTGGGGTGGGGCGGGGAGAACAGATGAGAGACAGAGATAAAGACAAGTCGGGGAGAGGGAAGCAGAGGATGGTGGGAAGGAGGGAGGGAGGGGGCTGGAAGATCGCAGCATAGAAGGAAGCACTTAATTTCCATGTGCACGGTTACTCCATAGCTAACCTTATAACTACAGTGGTTTTTCAATGAAGAAAAACAGGATCTGACTTTTGAGGTGTGTGTGTGTGTGTGTGTGTGTGTGTGTTTTCAACTCAGCGGGAGGAGTCAAGAACTGGACATTAGATTGATTCCTGACTACAAGGAAAAGAAAACATGCAAAAATTTAGGCAAGAGTTAATTTTTTGAGACTTTCTGTGGGCTAGCATCTCATTAAAATTTTATAGCCCCCTCACCGAGCAAGGGAGGTTTTGTCCCTAGCCTTAGGTTGCAAAATAAGTCAAGGTCATAATTTAATGTACCCTGAGGATTGTGTTTCAGATCTAGCTTCTTTTAAATCTCATCTCAGTTCCTCAAAAGAATCATTAAGATAGCCAGCCCAACAGGCTCCCCGCTGTTAAGATTCTTCCATTTAAATGACCATAATAACCACAACAGAGGAGTGTGTTTTTAACTGTTCTTGTGCACTTCAGCTTGTCCCAACCGTATTAATGACTAATTCTGAGACTCAGGCAATGGTCTCTGGAAAACATTTTCAAGGTGGCAAGTCAGACTTCAAAGCAAATCAAGCCTCCACGCGGCAGGCTCCACCCCAGCAGGACAGAACTGCCTCCGGGCAATGGGCTCCCAAAGACCCCACCCGGAGCTGAGGACATTTGCATTCACATTGTGCGTATTTGTTTATAGCTGGAGATCTTGTTCCTCAAGTCATTCAATAGCTTTCCATGAAAGTTTTATAAAGGAAGATGAAAGTGACTTTGAGGAAAACCGATGGGGAGGAGAAACAAAGTTGGCTCTCTCCGCAGGGGGCACTTAGATCAGTTTCCTTGGTTCTAAGAGGAGTGATAGGGCATCGGGGTACAGAGGCTCTCATTTCTGTTAGTGGTAGGCTAACTTTTGCTACATTTTAATCTTTCTTTTTGGGGGGCATTCTCTGTGATGAAATGCTAAGTAGTAACAGGTCTCAGTTCTCTGCTGAGTCATCTGAGTTCTGGACAAGGATGCCTTCCTTTGATTGGCAGCCACAGGAGAAGGATTCCAAATCAAGGGAAGTTGTGTTTGTGTGTGTGTGTGTGTGTGTGTGTGTGTGTGTGTGTGTGTGTATGTCTCTGTGTGTGTCTGTGTGGTCAGGGATGCAGTTTGCAAATGCTGGCACGGTTGACGATTTATTATTTCAGATGACTATTCTGTGGAGTTTTGTGTGCCTTCACAGAATTATTGCCTTACTAAAATACCGCAGCGTTTCAACTCTTTGTCAACCCTTAAAAGACTTTACTTTTCTCTGTGGGTCATGAAAGATAAAGAAATAGAAAATGTTCCTGTGATAAATCTCACAATTAAGGACAGAGGACTTCAGAAGGTTTTGGAGGGAGATAACTGATCTCACAATTTGAACAGTGCAAACCTGTCCAAGGAAAAGTTTTAGGGACATTAGACTAAGTGTGGCACTTGCAGGGAATCAGTAAAATGCATACAACTGAAGAATATGGTGACTGTTTTGTCTTAATTGTGTTGAACATCGGAAGATACTAGATGCCGACAACTTTACATTGTCCCAAAGACTCATAAATCAAATTTATCCCCATGGACACTGTAAGACCTGAAAGAAAAATGGGGATGCCCCCGGCACCCCACGTCTTGGAAGGCGACACCCCAATCACTCATGAGAAACAGTCTTGATGCAACAGCAAGATTTTTATTCCAGAGCCTCTGGGGTTCACAGCCTTACACCATGCAGGGTAAAAGACCGTGAACCATGAGTGCAAAATCAGGATGCCTTTTATAGGCTTACAACAGAACCCGCCTAACACAAACCACTCCATAGCTCCTAAGCCAATCAGTTTAAATTATCCAAGCCCGCGCTCTCTGAGAACCAATCAGTTTCCTATAGAAGCCGGATAAAAACTAGTTAGGTCATTTCCGCTTAAGTGGCCGTCACTACACATTTCCTGCTATGGGACTAGGGTCAAACACAGAGTCACATGCGTATTTCCTGTTACACATTTCCTGTTATGGGGCCAGGATTACGTATTCAAAGGCCCCCCAACTAGTAGTAGGTGCTTGGGGACCTGAGTGCCCGCCAGGCATGAGCCCCGCAGCCGGCGAGGTGATCCTGCCAGCCCAACTGCGCTCGTCCTCGCCATAGCTGCTCTGCGGAAGCCAGGGACTTTCCCAGCCTGCAGCTCACAGCTGGACCCTGGAGGCGGGTGTGACGTGCATTTCTGAGCTAACAAAGAGCGGGCTAAACTTCTGCTTTTCAGGGTCATTTAAGAGTTAGGCACGGGGGATTCTTAGCCTGTAATTTTCATCCTTTCAACACTATCATGTCAAAGCAGGACAATGGGGGAGGGGCAGAAAGGACTGTGCTGGACCTGTTTGCAAAGAATTGTGCCAATTCAAATTATGTATAAAAACAGTGTTTTCAAATCACTTTATTGTGCCAGACGGTAGTGAACCGTGCCTTTAATCCCAGCACTCCGGGAGCCAGAGTTCGAGGCTAGCCTGGTCTACCAAGTGGACAGCAGAGGCTGTTTATCTTAGTCAGGGTTTCTATTCCTGTACAAACATCATGACCAAGAAGCAAGTTAGGGACGAAAGGGTTTATTCAGTTTACACCTTCCACATTGCTGTTCATCGCCAAAGGAGGTCAGGACTGGAACTCAAGCAGGTCAGGAAGCAGGAGCTGATGCAGAGGCCATGGAGGGATGTTCCTTACTGGCTTGCTTCCCCTGGCTTGCTCAGCCTGCTCTCTTATAGAACCCAAGACTACCAGCCCAGGGATGGCACCACCTACAAGGAACCCTCCCTCCCTTGAACACTAATTGAGAAAATTCCCCACAGCTGGATCTCATGGAGGCATTTCTTCAACCGAAGCTCCTTTCTCTGATAACTTCAGCCTGTGTCAAATTGACCCACAAAACCAGCCAGTACACTGTTACACAAAGAAACCTTATCTTAAAAAATAAACACTTCACTGTAATGAATTCACCAATAAAACACCCTGTAGCTAAGATATAACATAGATACCCAAACACCCTCCTCATCCCCCAACTGCAGGTCAGTGAACAGAGAAGCAGTTACAGTGACCATTCTGAAGCCACCGGCTTCCTTCAGAGTTTTGTTATCTTCAATGTTGATTGCAATTTTATAAACGAAGAGGAAAAAAAATGGAAAAGTTAAAACTTGGAAAAACAATTAGCTTTATACCCTCTTTGATGACTCATGTGTGTGTGTGTGTGTGTGTGTGTGTGTGTGTGTGGTGTGTGTGTGTATACATTCTCTCCTTCCTCAGTTGTAATTCCACCCTTTCTGGTCCTCCTTCCTAAACGTTACACTGCTTCCTGATGGCCACTTCTGCTTGTTTACATGACAGGCTAGGATGCTGTAACCCTCATGATGCCATAGATCTGAAGGAAGCATAAAACTTACAAAAATTTGATTGGCAAGTTAAAAACCTTAAAAAGTTTCGCTTTCGTTGTATCCACAACAAACTTCTCCAAAATCTCAGCGGTGATAAAAGAAAATTCCTGAGATGTCCCAAAAATTTATCCACAAGAGTATCCAGAGATGGAAGGAAAGATACTGAATTAGTACCAAACTATGAAAGAAAAGAAAATTTAGAAAGACACTTTATTATGTAGTCTTTAACTGAAATTCTGTATCAATCCTCTAGGTGGCGCCACCTCTGCTTGTAAACTCTAATCCAGAGCTGTAGTTGTTTCCCCCTGTGGCCCACACACTAAAACCAAAGCGGTGCTCAGCTGAAGTGACTTCACCTCGAGAGTCCAAAACCAACACACATGCAATGTAAGTGAACTGTGCCTTCTCTCCTCAGATGGTCATAATAAAGAAGCCTAGATCTTAGATGAGGGAGGCAGGGAGGGTATTTTTTCCATTTGAAATCCAGCCTTGCTGCTGGTGGCAGAGGATGCTTATCCCACAAACATTATTGTCCCCTTTTCTTTCTGACTGATAGCTATCATGAATGAATAAAATTTATTCCAGAGGTCTCTTGTCTCAATAATTTTGATTTAGCAGTGGCATAAAAAAATATATTTATTTCTCCTCAAGTTTCATGACAGCAGTTGGTCATCTGTGACACTGCTGTCTAGGGTCAGCAGTGTTTGGCATCTTGGCTGCAAACTATTGGTGAAAATATTCCCAGACTGTAACAGTTCTCCCTGCTTCGTGTTTCCGTTTTCAACCTTTTTCCTTGACTCCATATTCACACCCCCCAACCATACAATCTAAAAAAACAAAAACAAAAACAACAAACAAAACAACAAACAAAACCAGTAAATAAATGGAGTTCACAAAGCACTCAGAGCATTTAATCACTGAGCCATCTCTCCAGCCCCACTTATTTATATATGTTTTCCACATATAAGGGATTCGATTAGTAGGCGTGGTCAAGGAAAAAGGATGATCCTAATGTTAAGCCATGAGGAAGCAAAGGTAAATCAAACTAGTCTGCTATCTAGAGGCTAATCACCGTCTCCGGACAGATCGTCAAAAGCCACTGGACCTCTACCTGTGGGTCTGGAAGGCTCTCGAAGGAAGAATATTTGGAGGTACAGCCAAAGGAATTGAGATCAGAAAACAGGTGACTGTGCACACACAAATGACGATGAGGTGATGAAACAACAAACAAACAAACAAACAAAACCAGATCTCATTACTGAGGATAATTTTTACCCAGAGATATGGAACAAATGCCAACGTGAGATAGTTTGAAACAAAGAGCTTGATAATGCAAATGCGTTTAGGAGGAGAGTATAATGCTTTTCCACCAAGAGCTTAATCGAGATGATATTAGAAGATACTAATTACTATTTGAACTACTCACATGACTTTCCCCTGCCCCCTCCCCTCCCTCTTCAGTACACGGATGCTTGCCAGGAGGCTCGGCCCTGCAAGGCCTCTAAGTACTTCTTCATACAACATCCAAAGAACTCACTCTTGATCTCTTCTGTCGAAGTCCAGGAGTCTCGTATCTAACTAGCCAAATATCTGTCAAATGCCCGTTCCTGCACGAATTATTAGAGAGTGATAAGGAAACACCCTGATTGGCACCTATGCTGTCTAATAATGGTGTCATGAGTCACGGTGCAACTTGAAATTTAAATAGGAAATTGCACACAGTTAAAAATTCTGTGCGTCAAAGGCTCAGCAGCCACGCACAGTCTGTGGCTGCTCAGCTGATCAGTGTGTGTTGGAGATGGATTCCATCATCTCAGGAGGTTCCTGTGTACGGTGCTGGCTCGGATAGACAATGACCCAAGCTCCCGTGCCCAGGAAAGTCTCCGAATTTCCTGCAAGCATGTGGCTTTCTAATTGAAAGTAATCCTGATTCCGTGGGGAGGGTGATGAGAGTAAATATCAGGATCAAATTGTATGGCTGAAGTGACTGTGGGGGAGAGTTAGGACTTCATGGGTTGGCTGTGGGAGGCGGAAGAACTACATCCTAGCAACTGGAAGGGCGATGAACAACTGAGCTACGTTTTGTAGTAGCCTCGGTAGATGCTGGTCTTAGTCCCTAGCAAGGGAACCATACAGTATACCAGCAGTTTGGGAGAAGAACAGCGTAGGTTCAAGATGTCTGGATTCGGTTCAAGACATCTGTGGGCAAAAGGGGGAGATTTCCAGTGTGCACATGGCAGACTCTGAAAGCAGCTGTGTGGACCATTGACTCTGTGAAAGTCTATGTGGTACTGACCGGGCGAGTCTCCTCACCATCTCTACTGGGATTGTGAATGGTGGAAGTATCAGTGGGGTGTGTGTGTGTGACTTGAATTGAGACTGGATCCTCTTTCCAATGTTAAATATGAGGTAAAGACAGTTAACCAGTGAAGGGTTCTTTGACAAGAACCATCTCCGGCCGACCTTTGTTCTCTGACTTTGGAAGCCAGCAGGGTCGTGTGTGCTGTTATTGTGACCGCAGCGGCCCAGTAAACAGTTGACGAGAGTGATTGTGTCAGGAACGTAACACAGTCACTTGTATACTAAATCAGTGTGACATGGTTATGCTTTCCCACTTGACGGGACAGTTATGTTAAGAATAGCAAAAGAAACATGGCGTGTTTACTAACGGGGGCGGCTGGCTAATGGTCTCACTCTTGGTCCCTCGTTTGCCATGGAAATTGTTCTACAAAGTGAAAAGAGAGGTTGGCGCGTGCCAGTCTAGGTGTATTGCCTCGTCACTGGTGACGAAGAGTAGACCGGATTCTACTCCGCGAAGGTGAAATCTACGGGAGCAGGAGCTTTCCACAGGTCACAACATGTACCCTGCTTTAAGAAGGAGACAAAGAGACCACACAGGCACAAATGATAGTTCCTTCCCTTCCTGAGGTCCTTTTTTGGCTTCTCCCCTTAACGTATTATATGAGGTGTGCTTTTGCGGGGGGGGGGCGGGGGGGGGGGGGGAAGGCATGGTTTTGCGTCATTTCTTGTTGTTTAAAATTGTTAATTGCTTCTTGCTATCCAGTGAATACAAACAGAAACATACACAAAATAGGTATGCATATGACAGCAGTTTATAGTAATATACATATCTATATATATGCATATATTATATGTATTTGTGCATTTGAATATTCATATTCATGGAGAGGTACGTTGATTATTTGTGTATTTCTTGTCTCCTTAAGGCTATAAGCATGAACCTTGTTCTCATTTACAATCCAAGTAAAGAAAGACAAAGTAAAGGGAATAAATCTTACAAATTTATTTCCAGCTTGTTCTCTCTCTCTCTCTTGGTTTTGTTTTGTTTCGTTTTCTTTTGAGACAGGGTTTCTCTGTGTAGTCCTGGCTGTCCTGAAACTCACTCTGTAGACCAAACTGGCCTCAAACTCAGAGATCTGCCTGCCTCTGTCTCCTGAGTGCTGGAATTAAAGGCGTGCACCACCACTGCCCAGGACTCAGCTTGTTATGTTTGTTTGTTTGTTTGATTGGTTTGTTTTGTTTTTCTTGGCACCTTAAGTAATTTGATTGAGAAAAGAATTGTTATTTCCTGATCACTTTAACAAATGCATCATGTGATCGTTAGGTACAAATTATAACAGGAAGATATGAGAAACTCACTCTTGGCCAGGCTAGTGCTATTTCACAATTCAGAGTATCTGATTAGGGCGTCATCTGAGGCAGAGGAAATGGGTTTCCTGATTTCTGCTGTAAGGTTTGGGAAAATAATAAGCCCCTCCTGCTTCCTAACACAAAGTGAGTATTCAATTCTTTGAAGAGAATACTTTATTTCATTTTTACTCCAGTACTAATATTTGAAAGCATGCCTCTGACAATTTTTTTTTATATTGTGTCTTCTGTTTTAGAGATGAGTGTATAAGAAACAAACAAACAAACAAAAATCAGTACTTCCCATTGTGAAAGCCAGTGTGAGAGAGATGATCTGGCATATTCATGCTTAGGGAACCAGCCCCAAGTAAATAAAAAAGCTCTGCTCACCAAACTGCTTTATTATAAGTGAGGACTTATAGGAAAATGGGCGAGGTGAAGTCTGTGGGAATATGGTGTTTGTAGGAAGATAAACAGTTGTGGGGGCTGGTGTGTGGCAGCGTGCTGGCCTGGAATATGAAGACCTTAGTTAGATGCCTGGCACTGTCAACACAAACACACAAACGAACTACAGGTGACAGAATTGGAAGCACCCAGGTAAATGCAGACCAATGCAGAGATTTTTTTTTTTTTGCAAGCATATATATATAAAAGCTCTAAGCCTCTAGCATTGTTTAATTTGTTAGTAAGGGCCACACACTTATATCCTCTTTAGAATTAATTAGGCTGACAACTTAATAATGAATCTTCTGCTTCATTTTCATCCAATGTGTGTTTTTAGTTTTTAGTCTTTTTGATTTACTTTTTATCTGCTCAGATGTCTAGGCAATTTGGATTGAGAAGAGGATAGAAAAACCAAAGCGAATGATTTGTATCAAGTAGACACTTCAATTTCATAAAGTGGCCAAGCAATTGGCTGTGTGTGTGTGTGTGTGTGTGTGTGTGTGTGTGTGTGTGTGTATTTAGATCAACTAAATGTAAGTATATTTAGTGGGTGAAATGATCTTTATGATGTGACCACAAAGATGCATACAAACAGATATTTCTCCACAGGCTGGGCAGTTCTATTGACTAAACATGCAGAGCTACAGACTGCACAGGTGTCTGTAGGTATCACATGGCATCTCAGAGAAGGCGTGTTTAGTTGTTTGTACAAAACAGAGATAAAACGTTTTCCCTAGTGCCCTATGATTGGTAGTATTTATGAGAAATTCACTAGCTATATTATATATTTATCTGTCAATCTATGAAAGGCATACAATTTTCTATTTTGTTCTACAATGCAAAAAGGGTGTTTGAGAAAATGGAATATAGGTATGTCTTAGAATAACAACATTAAATAATGAACAAGAGAAATCAGTTTCCGTATATTCAAATGTAACGAAAAGTTAGACTCCAATATAGCTTTTGATACAAAACTGTCTGAAACGTAAAACATGAAAGTCTGTGTGTTCATGACTCTGTGTGTGTGTGTGTGTGTGTGTGTGTGTGTGTGTGTGTGGTATTTAAATGTAGGTTCACTTGAGAGTTGGAGAGGTGTGTTAGTCTGCACATGTCTAAGCAGAGGCCAAAGGTTGACATCTGTCATCTTCACCCATGTCTCTCATCTTTCGGAGACATGTTCTATCACTGAACTTGATGTGTACCATTCAGGTAAACTGGCTGAGACGTGGCTTCCGGAATCTGTTCGTCTCTCTGTCTGCACTCTCCCACAGCATGTGTGACACCGTGCTTGGCTATCAAGTGGGGATTTGGTATCCAAACTCAGGTCCTGACGGTTAATAACTTTAACCTTTGAGCCATGTGGCAAGTTCCAGCATGCTGCATCTTCATTACACTCTGAAGTTTGGACCAACTCCTGTCTTCACTTATTTTTGTGTGCTCTGGTGGGATTTGAGTATGTGAGGGCTCAGGGATCATCTGGTTAAGAGCAGGAGGTTGACAATGTTTGTGAATAGTGGTAAATTAGCCATGCAAATATGTTAGGAGCTAAAGCATGTATTTTCCTTAAAACTCAGAGAGGTATGCTAATCATCTTCTTTGGCTCAGTCAAAGTAAACTAAACTAAACTAAATAAGTTTAACAAGGACGAATTGTGAATAGCCATTTCAGAATGAAGCTAATTTTCTGATAAAGCTATAGATCTTTCATAGATGACTTATCTTCTGGGTTTTTTTTTTTTCCATATAATCATTTTGTATGTCTCACATGTAGAATATATTTTTACCTACATGTTTCAGCTTGGCTAATAGGCATATATTATAAATGGTGCTTGTGGTATATTTGTACATGTGAGTATGTTTGTGTGTATGTGTGTGTGTTTTTACATCTGTGTATTGGAAACTGGGCGGTTGTGAGTTCAGTGGTAGATCTTTGAAAATGTGAAAGTTTCCGGCTTTGTTTTCCTCCCTGATTAAACAGTTCTTGTTGGGTCTGAGCACTTCTCTAGGTTCAATGAATCAATCCACCAGCAGAAGTGAAGCCACCGATCCTGTTTTTTTGTTTGTTTGTTTTTTGTTTTTGTGCACAAGCACACTTGCACGAGTGCGTGCATGTGTGTGTAACATATGTCTGTGAACGTTTCTCCTGCACATGTCAAGACAACGCTCTTGAGCATATGTGAGTTATTTATCATCAAACAGATTTCATGGGAACAGGTGCGTCCAGGGAACCCATGTGCATAAAAAAAGACTAATTTCCTTTCTTCTCCTAGAAGACAGTGACTAGAAGTGATAAGATAATGCCTGGGATCCTTGACGATAGAAAGCTTCCAGCAGATGTAGCTCTTGAAGCTTTTATTGAACCCTGGAAAGTCTTATGCAATCACTGTAGGCAAATGAGTCAGGTGACGGAAAGATATTAATAAACTCCGGCGCCCGTCTTAGAACAATGGACGGGAAAGCTCCCTTAGAGGTGTTCCCATCCAACCACCTCATTAATTGAGGCCAAGAAAGAATGGTTGATTTGCTTAAACCCAGGAGCTGTTCCTCCCGGAATCAGGTATTAGGATGATTAAGTCAGGATTCTTCATTTCTGTTCAAATCAGCACTTGCGTCTTTGTCTTTTGATCTCTTTACTGAGCAATTTCCTGTAGCACATCTTTCTCTCCCTCACTTCATACACACTCCACCCTTATTCCTTCCCCCCTAATTTCTTAGACGCTCTTTGTGCTTGTATCAAAACAAAACAAAACAAAACAGTTAAGTGTTCTACAAGGGATGATTTGAAAAGAATATTACTGAGCAAGAAAGGCAGTGAACAGTGTGTCGCACCTGCAGCGTGATAGTATTTTCCCCGGGCAGCATCCATACGATCACTTGACATAGAATTAAAAATCAGCAGCTCCTAGAGAAGGGCCACACAGCCCCCGCCGGGCCCTCGTCACTGGTGGCTGAGCTGGAGAACGCTCGGCTTACAGGGGAGAGCGGAGAAATCGGCTCTGAACCTGGCCACTCCGCTGTGTTGTGTCACTTGCTCAGATCGTGCATGACAAATCCTCAAACGCGCCTGGTGACATTTAGAGAGCACTGTGGACCCTGCCAATATGCCAAGCAATCAGAGTGTGCATGACAAATTATGAAACACATACTGTGAAAATTATGGACTCTGTCACGGTGCCAATCTGCCACTGAAAACCTACTGCTGCTAGCAGTAATGTTGGCACAAATGTGTTGCTAAATTCAGCCGTATTTCTAATTCAGTAATGGATTGATCCTGAGGGTGAGTTGCTGTTCCTGTTTAGGTTTCAAGCAAGTACCGTGGGGCCTAACAACCTTACCTGCTATTCCGGGAAATCCGACATCCTTTCTCACTGCTTCTCGCTTATCCATATCACACAGGTTTTAGATGCAGCCCCTAAGTCTTAGGCTTCTCCCAGACCTTTTGAGTCACAGGCTTGTACCCTGGAAAAGCTCTTTCTAACCTGCAATGAAACATTCAAGGTACTTTATTCCTACAGTACATAGCCCTCACCACCAGACTTGCCTGAAGGATAAGCAGGGGATTGGGAGCTGGTAAGAAGGGTAGCTTGTAGTGAATTCTAGAAGGTGTCCATCCTAGATCCGCGGTCAGCTTCCTGCCTGAATGGCACAAAGTCATTAAATACAAGGCACTGGTGAGAGCTACCTTATGAACACACACACACACACACACACACACACACACACACTCTCTCTCTCTCTCTCTCTCTCTCTCTCTCTCTCACACACACACACACACACACACTCACCAGCAGTTCAATGACGGGATGAAATGTTCCTCAGACACTAGGAGGAGTGGTTCCAAAGACCAGGAGTTTGCATGCCTAGCCACTTAACATAACTTCAAATCATCTCTAGATGATCCATAATATCAAATATGGCAGAAAGTCTATATACATAGTGGTTATATTGTTTAGGGAATAATAACCAGAAGAAAATGCCTTTCTTGTTAAGCACAGCTATAATTATGTTTTATTGGATAATCTTAAACTGAAATGATTGTCTCCTTTGAGGTACAAGTTTTACATACACAAGATAGACTATATTCATAAATACATGCCCAAAGATATAATTTCAGTCTGATAAAGCTCAGAATGAGTCTAATAATTTGTCCTTTTAGGGCACTCTCTCTGAAGACCATCCCATGCTCATTCAGACTTGGCCCCTCTACCCAGTTTCTAAATCTATGGGCATAACCCAAAGAGAAAAGTATTTGGAAAAAAGGATTGAATGGCATTGAACAAATCAGAAAATTGTTTATATGGTCATTATTGAACAATATGGCTACTTATGTTTCATTTATATGGTATTAAGAATGATCACTAATCTAGAGATAGTAAGTATTCAGAAAATGTGCACATGTATGTGTGCAAATAGTTTGGCTTTCTTTTTTTGTTTTTGTTTTTGTTTTGTTTTGTTTGTTTGTTTTTCTGAGACAGGGTTTCTCTGTATAGCCCTGGCTGTCCAGGAACTCACTCTGTAGACCAGGCTGGCCTCGAATTCAGAAATCCACCTGCCTCTGCCTCCCAGAGTGCTGGGATTACAGGCGTGCGCCACCACCACCTGGCTAGTTTGGCTTTCTTTACAGTGGCCTTGAGAATTGATTTTGGAAGCAATTCTCCATGCCCACTAGGAGCTGACTGTATCTCGACTTAATGCAGTCATGATCTGAGTCAGCATGAAGTCCGAAAGAGCTGAAGTCATGTCCAGCTGTAGTGATGTCCAGCGTCTACTTACAAAGCCATTTTGAGACAACTGTTCTTGTTACATACATATCATTCGAGGCTATACATATCTACCTAGTAATAATCACTACCTTTCTAATCTACTAAAATAGCTGCAGGAGTGATCCACACACAACTGTTTCCATCAGACTTACTTCCCATATGCACGCCCCTTGTCAATATTTTTGCCTCTGCTTCATTGTATTTAGCAGCTGTATTTGCTTCTGGAAGTGATGGTTTAGAATTTTACTAACTTTGGGTTGTTGAAGAAGTCGTGGCCAACATTGCTGCTTTTATTTTTCTCTGTTGAATTCAATTTTGTGTGGCGCTCTCTCCAGAAATCGAGACATATTATCCTTTTAGCTAACATCGGTACTAAAGAGTCGTGTGAGAGTCTCAGTGGGGAGGAGCTTTGGCAAAAACCTACTAATGCCAGAATTTGGTCCTCACACCATATGGATGTGACTCCTCGTCATGGATCTCATGGAAGGAAACAACAAGAAAGAGAAATGGGGAAGGAAGCTTTTCCAGAGCTTCCCTCTGGTGCACGCTGAGCCTGAGCCTTAGCTTCTGTCACTACCAGACTTCTTGAGAATGAAGCCAGGACGTGCCCTCCGACTCTGTGCTCCGTTCATTCGAAAAAAAGAGAAGTTGACAAGGACAACTGCCACCCAGGCTCCTCTACATTCCAAAGAGGCTGTCGAACCTGTCAGGAGGAATGATTGGCAGGTGGCCACTCATCTTTCTAATGATATGGAAGATGAGTTCCAAAATACTGAGCAGAGTAGAGGCTTGGATTCAGTAACACAGGCCATCTTACGTTTAGGAAATTGTGATGGAGATGGTGAAGAGCACTTGCTTAGTAATCTGCACATTAATTCTCCTAAATGAGAATACATTGTTTGGGCCAAAAGAGAGTCCATGAGTTTGGTCAGTGCCAAATGCAAGAATAGTAGCGTCCCCCCATCTATGTCTCTGATTATAAAACAGCGGGAGAGATCGTTAGGGTAGCGTACACATTCTGCTTTGGGGCATATGTCAGGTTCAATACTGTGAACAGAGTCAAGCTTTGCCAAGGATGCCAAGTACCTCGTCCTGTGACTTCTCCTCCAATGCAGTGCTCCGCTCCGGCTGCTGGCAGCTTTGCAGAAGCTGTGGTGGGGAGTGACACAGATGGTGGCGAGAGTCTGACACTGCATGTTATCTACCAATCAGAATGTGACTCAGCTACTTTATGCACACAATTAGAAAGGACCACCTGCACCAGTGCGTGCAGGCTGCTTGCAGACAGCAGCAGGGAGAGCATGTGTCAGTGTAAGAGATGAACTACTGCACTCTTTGTTATGTGACTCTCGATGTTTAACACCAGCTCTATTCGCCTTTAGTCTGTGATAATTCAATAATGTTTATTTTCCTCTTAAAGACCGTGGATCTAGATGGAATTTAGTTTAATGAAGCCTAGCCCTCTTGGATTCCATTTTCTAGATTTAGAACCAGAAATAGCAGAAGGCATCTTTGGAAAGTGATTTATGTCTGTAGCCCTTGAGCATGTGGTATTCTCAGACAGTTTCGGTTGTTCAGACTTATCTGTGGCGTGCTTAGGACTTCTAGGGAGCACCTTAATTATTCGAAAACTTAATGAGGACATTAAGCTATATAATCTTGGCATTAAGAGTAGGAAGGTAGCATTTCTTGATCCCCTGCCACAAACACTTTGTAGCTTCTTACTAATGTAATCCTACATTAACTCTTGGGTGTAAGTGGCATCATTCCAGTGTATAGGTTAAGTATCACAGACACAAACACAGTATCAAGTTCACACAGTTAGAATGTGGTTGACAAAAAGCTTCCAATCCTGTATGTGTTTCGGGATTTTGTCCCGTTGTCAAAAAGGTTGACATCATGCACTCTCCCAAAACTTATTGTGAACTTTCATCAAAGTTCTTGATTATATATATTTTTTTCAAAATGGAAACTATTAACTGGACAAGGTAGCTCATAGTTTTAAACCCAGGATTTAGGAGGCAGGGGCAGGTCCATCTTTATGAGTTCAAGGGCAGCCTGCTTGATCTATATATAGTTGAGTTTGAGGCCAGCTCGGGTTACATGGTCAGACCTGGTCTCTCAAGAAAAACAAACAAACAAACAAGTTAAAATTGTTATTATATCTGTGCAGTATAAAATCTTCTCTCTAAAGAAATGTATAAAAATTGGAAATCTCCTTAGGATGCTACAACCCCCAGCTTACCAGTCATCTTCTGCTCCTAAGCAAAAGCCACCAGTGAGGCGCATAAGGTGTGTGTTCCAAGGTTCCAAGGTATAACCACATGTTCATGAATGAGATTGTGAAATATATGTTACTCAAAGATGGCTGGCTCTATTGAAAGTAGGCTAATCTGTGTCTCATATCCTCTCTTTTTGTACCAATCTATGCTATCACTTGTTAATTTGGGCTACTTTAGTGCAGTTCAATAAATACTGTTTGAAAGTATGCCTTACTTAGGTTTTATCACTACTTTGCACAGTACTCAATGAATATCTGTATAATGTTCTTCTAGTGTTTTCTTATTTGTCAACATAGTTAAGATTGAAACAAAATTCTTTAAAAATTTATCTTTTGCACTTTTAGTAGCATCTAGGGAGATTCATTTTTCATCATTGGAAACATCACAGTCAAAGGGGTTATTCAGCCATTTTCGCTTGTCTGTTTAAATTTTTTGAGACTAGGGTTTGCATTGTAACCCAGGCTAGCCCCAAACTTGCTACAGCTCTCTCTTCTCAGCTTCAGGAATTCCGAGACTATCAGTTTATAGAAACTGTAAAATGTAAAACAGAGCAGAAGTTGTTTTCTATGTTCTTCTTGTCCATTTCTGTCTATCTTGGCTTCTTCATAACTTTTGGCCATTTGGAATTTGATGCTTTTCTTTATTAGTTCATAAGAGAATTTTGTACATTAATATGAACACTGCTTTGTGTATTTGTTTATACATCAAGAGCATATGCAGCGTCACTAAATTATGAATTGGTTTCAAATTGCTCATGACCTTTTTGGACTGATTTATTTTAAATAACCTGAGTAATGAATCACATGTTATAGACAACCTTTAGGTAGTCTCATATATAAAGTTGACTTCTTGAAAGCACAGGCATAGAGCTGTACCCCATCACATTCCTTACCTACCTTGGCTGACTACTGATGTTCTTTGTAACGCCACTGGCTACTTTGTATCATCACTGGCCACTCTGTAGCATCACCAATTACTTTGTGTCATCACTGGTTACTTTGTATTCACACTGGTTACTTTGTATTTCCACAATTATATTTCAATTAACAATACAATTCATGTCTTGTGGTCTTTACTTTCCCATTGTACTGATTTTGAGATGCAGAAGTCTTGCATATATGGTGGTTGCAGTGTTAGGATCATGGTTTTTATCCCCTCTGTTACCATTATACACGACTTGCTTCCAGCTCAGGGATATTAAATGCTACATTATCAGGAATAGAAGAGCAACTTTTAAAAGTTGTAGTTTATATTATTCTCTACAAGGATGCAATCACTCAATTTCAGATACTATTAAGTCATGATTTCTGTCTTCTTTTATTCTGTGAGGACAGCAGAAGTTTATGCATTTCATTATTGACTTCAGAGAATTGACTTTTTTTTTTTTTTGAATTTTTAGGGTTTTTAATACTCACATGCAGAGCTCTCGTTCATTTCGGCTCCTTCACTGCCAAACCTAGGGGTGGAGACTGCTTCAGCTTCTCCGCCTTCTCCTGGTCTGTGATAACCAGGGTGGAAAGGCACCTGCTACAGCGAACCTTGACCTTCACATTGTCCCTGTTCTTCTTGATCTTGGCAGATTTGGCATCCTTCCGCTGGGCTGTGAGCAGAAAGTCCTTGATTTCCTCAATTTTCTGAGGCGTGGCAATGGGCAGCTGGCTCTGGCATCTGCAGAGGCCCTGCTTTTCTTCTTTCTTTGCTGTACTTTTGTAGGAGTGGAGCTGGAGCTGGTTTGTTGGGCAAATGCTCTAAGAGCTCCCGTCATGGCTGTCATGGCTTCTCTCCATGGTGGATTTAACTGCTTCTTACATTGTTTCCATTCTTTTCCTTTAGATTTGCTTTTTTGGGGGGTGGGGTGGGGTGGGGGTTACTTCTTTGATACAAGGTTTCTTGGTTGTAGCCATGGCTATCTTGGAACTCATTCTTGTAGACTAGGGTAGTTTTGAAGTCTGACTCCAAAATGCTGGGATTAAAGGCATGTATCACTGTGTCTGGCTCGATTTGCTTTTGAGGAAGGTTTGAATGTGCCTGCAGTTCTCCATTTAGGTGTGAGAGTTCATGAGATTTTTGTCCTTCCTGTGTTAGCATGTTTACTGACAATGACATGGTTCAGGTCTCATTTAGATATCCATTTCTAGGAGATGCAAGCTGACTTCTCTGTCCTCTGCTCTTAAAACAATTTTCATTTTAAGATGCTTCCTGAGTCTTAGGGCTTTGACTCTCCTAATTGGTTATCTAATACAAAGTTGTCAGCCCCTAAATTAGTCATACACACATACACACACATACACATGGATACATATACACACATAGACATATATACATACATGCATACATACATACACATACACATATACACAAACATATGTACATATTACATACACATACATACACATACACATATACACACACATACACATATGCACAGACATACATAAGCATATTGTATTTCTATATTTTCACATTTGTGTATGTGTGTGTGTGTGTGTGTGTGTGTGTGTGTGTGTGTAACAATAATCCAAGAAAAAGAAGTGATAAATTTGGGAAGAAAATGGGGCAAAGTTATACATGGGGCAGGTTGGAGGGAGGGAACATTGAAAGGGCTAGCATAATTATATTTTAATTGAAATATAGAAAATAAAATATATTTTTCAAATGGTTTTAGCGTGGAAGACAAAGTCATCAAGTTTTACTTTTCTTGTAGATTTTTAATTCTGTAAACTCTTCCTATCTACTCTTTCAGCAGCATCTAATTGATTGACTTTTTTGCTCTATTTAATTCAGCATAGTTTTTTATTGCCCTCCTGATTTCTTCTTTCTTTCTTTCTTTCTTTTTTGAGCATAGGCTATGTACAAGTATTTAACTTCAAAATACTTAGAAAAAAATTTTTTTTAAGAAAATCTTCCTTTAATCTCTCTTTCTTTCTTTTTGAAAAAGATTTGCTTGTTTAGATTATGTATATGGGTGATTTGTTGGCCTGTATATCTGCCCGCCAGGAGAGGGCATCAGAGGCCACTTTAGATGGTGATAACCTGCCATGTGGTTGCTGGGAACTGAACTCAGGACCTCTTGAAGAATAAGCCAATGACTTTGCTGCACTGTCCCTCCAGTCTCCACTTTTGATCTGTTTAATTGAAATGTGGTAAAACAACTTGCATTATTTCAATCATATCAAATTCATTGATATATTACTTTTGACCTTGATTATAAGCTACATTGATAAATATTTTGCGCGCTCTTGATCTCATAAGATCGGTTATTCTGTAAGTGTCAGTCGGATGCATGCGACTGGCACTGCTTTGTCTCTACTTGCTAATTTTCTGTCATCTTGTTCTGCTAATTACATAGAACAATATTAAAACAGCCAAACTTGATTATGGATTCATTTTTTTCTCAATACTCTATTAATTTTTGCTGCATATTCTTTGAAGCTATTTCTAGTTATAATAGCTTCTCAGTCTATGATTCTAATTTGACTGGTATTTCCCTTTCCTTTGAAAATTGTTACCTCCCTCTATTTTGTTTGCCTCCATCATATCCTTATTTCTTGTCTGTGGGTGCAAAATGCCTTTTTGCCTTGATGTGCTTGCAGTTTTGTCCTAGTGACTAATTTTGAACAATTTTATTATAATTTGTCATGTGTTTTAAATTCATGTTTCAAGTATTTAGACTTTTGGACCTGGGGGGCATATGGTTTTTGTGAAATTTGAATTTCTTCAAGTATTTTATGTATTCCATTTCTCTTTTATATCAAAGGTTAACATATAATTAGGAAGTTTAAAATTGGTATTGCTTTAAACATTTTAAAAAGGTGAATTATCTGTACAATGAAGTTTTCTTCAGCCATAAAGAAAATGAAGTATATGATTTTCTGGAAAATGCGTACAACTAGAGGTGACCATACCAAGCAAATTACGTAAGACTCAGAAAGGCAAACATCCCATTTTTCTCCAGTTTATTGATCCTATATTGTATAAAATACATAAATCTTATGTGTGTGTGTGTGTGTATATATATATATATATATATATATATATATGTATATACAATGACACAAAAGAAGACTTTTACAGGAAGTACAAGGAATTGGAGAGGAGAAAGCAGAACGTGGTGGTAATCATAGTCCACATCCTGAAATACTTAAAATTGTCTTTGTGAAAAATGTCACAATGTGCAACCAATGCATACACAAATGTCCTTAGCTAAAATGTACAAAATGTACATTATAATGCACTATGTGTGTGTTTGTGTGTGTGTGTGTGTGTGTCTGCATTCTCATGTTTGCCTTTTTGTGTACCTGTAGTAACTAGAGGTAGGTATACAGTGTCTTCCTTAATTATTCACACTTTATTATTATTTTAGATTTTAGAAATTATGTCTCTTATTGTTATGTACACATCTGTGTAGGTGGGCTCAGAGGTCAGAGGCCTCAGGTCCCCCCAGATCTGTAGTTAGAAGTTCTTGTGAGCCCATTGATAAATGTGCTGGGAAACAAACTCTGATTCTCTGAAAGAACATTACACTCTTAATTGCTGAGCCGTAGCTCCAGCCTTCCATCTGATCTTCTGAGACAGGCTCTTTCACTGGACTTGAAGTTAGTCAGTTTCATTAGACTCCTGGGAATCTGCATGTCTCCACCCCTCCATTGTCTCCATCCATGAGGTTGGGCTGACAAAAGGCACCACTGTGTTGAGAATCTGGATTCAGGATTAGAATTCATGCTTGACGCCCTCCTGGTATGTCTGAAGACAACAGCTACAATGTACTTAGACATGATAATAAATAAATCTCTGAAGTAAACAGGTCCGAGCTGGACGGAGCGAGCAGAGCCGGCAGAACAAGCAGAGGTCCCGAATTCAAATTTCCAGCAACCATATGATGACTCACAACTCTCAGTACAGCAGCAATGTACTCATATACATAAAATAAAAGAAAAAAAGAACTCATGCTTGCTCAACAGGCACTTTACCAATTGAATTGCCTTCTCAGCCCCACACTTTTTGATAAATAAAACTTCTAACAAAAAAAAATCTGTTTCTTTTTGAATGATTCCTTTTGAACCTCTATTGCTCTATTCTTATGAACTTGTCTCCTTTTTATACTGTTGAAAGGATAAGGTTGCAGGCTAGAAATGCCCTGTGCTTGAGTCTTGGGTGACCCCAAAGGAGCAGAGGTTCAGTCCACTCTTTGTTGGCCTGGAAGTGTGCACATGTTACACCCACCTCCAGGGTCTGGCCGCGAACCTCTGGGAGTGTCCCTGGCGCCTTTTCCAGTCGCGCCTCCGTGGAGCCGGCTATGGCAAGGACAAGTGCGGCTGGGGGCTGCGGAGCTCATGCCTGGGGGCACTTAGGTCCCCAACACCTACTGCCAGTAGGGGAGGGTGGGCTTTGAATACGTAACCCTGGCGCGACCCTGTACATGGCGGCCACGTAGGCGGAAATGACTTAACCAGGTCCCATCCGGCCTCTGTGGGAGGCTGGTTCTCAGAGAGCGTGGGCTCGGATTGTTTGAACTGATTGGCTTAGAAGCTATGGAGTGGCTTGTATAGGCGGGCTTGGCTGTAAACTAGAAAAGCAGTTCTGGCTCTGCATGCGGGGTTCACTGTTCTCTACCCTGCATGGGAGAGGGCAGTGGCCCCAGGGCTCTGGAATTAAAATCTCTTGCTATTTGCATCAAGACTGTTTCTCATGATTAGGGTGCCAGCTTCTGAGGCGTGGGGTGCTGGGGTGTCCCCGTTTTTCTTTCAGGTCTTACACTGTTATTTTTACCAGTGTTTTTTTTTTTCCATCTGACTTTGTTGTATTCATCTCTAAACGTATGATGCAGTTTTTGTTTATATCTCTATGTTTCTATCTACCTTTTAAATTATCAGATGCATAGTTATAGTAACTCCCAATTTTCCTGTCTCTTTATTCTTACATGTAGGAAAGTTCTGGCTCAGTTCAATTCATTTGTTATTTTCATTATGAGCTGCTCCCTTGCCTCTCGGTGTGCCCTGTAATACTTGACTCCATGCCAGACATTATGAGTTTTAGTTTCTAAGATGCTATATAACTTTAGAATTCGTTACAGGGTTTATGATCTGCACATCTTGAGTTTTGTTGTAGAACTCTGCTGTGTTTCTAGGAATCTGCTTAACTCCCTCAGTCATGCTTTTAAGTTTTTAGGGGGATGTTAGAAGAGAATACCATCTAGAGCTCACTGATGCCAATGCACACCACAAACCTCTTGGATCTCTCTAATCGGTATCCCCAGAATCATGAGTTCCCAATCCTGTCCGTGCAGTGGGCTGTCTTTGTCTCTGGTCACGACACCCTCTAATTGCTTTTGCTTGCTATGTCTTTAATCTTGAATGATGTCTTCATGAACATGAACTAATTCATACTGGGCTGAACACTCACAGGAGATTCTCTGAAGATCTCTTGGGTACTTTCTGTGTAGTTCTCTACTTTTTTTTTTTTAAGATTTCTTTTTTAATTCACTTTACACCCCAACCACAGGACCCCTCCTACCTATCCTCTCTTCCCTGTCCCACTGTAACTGCCTGCAGCCACAGCAAACTGGGTCCCTGGAAGAGAAGCTGGGCATAGAAGGGGAGACAGTGAAAAAGAACAAAGGCCAGGGCAATCCAATTGCTGATCGAGGCCCAAAGTTCAGTTGGGGTCTGACAATTTAAGGCTTCAGGGAGAGTCCCTCCTCCCAAACTCTGGGGTGTGTTCCAGGAACTGGTCTGGCTGTTCACTGGGTGTTGATTCCAATGCTTGGGCTGCTGAGCAAGTCACCTGCTTAATTCAGGAATTCATAGACCTGGAGGAACAAAGAACTTCACCTTCACTCTGAGCACCCCACCTTAGGTGGAGCAGGATCCTGGCTAGCCCAGGAATCCCAGCTCAACAAAGGCTGGGAGAAAAACTTCACCTTGATCAGTGCCAAGTCATACCAGGTGGCATAGCACCCCAATATGACTCTCTGCATCCCACCATTAAAATCCCTCATTCCATTGCCCCCCCTCTTCTCCTCCCCTTTGAGACCTTTGTCTTGAAAAGTCCAATTGTGCTGATCTCCTTGACCACACAGGATCATCTCAGCTAAAGAAATCTACCTGACTCAACCCACTTTTCCCTCCCCCCCCCCACCCTGTGGCTAGAAATACCTCTCTAGAGCCTCATGTGTAGAGTTTAGAGCATCATATTGCTTAGAGATCACTGTCCTTCATTACCTGATAGTCATTGTTGTCAAAGTAGAATTCCTAAACTTGTCACTTCAAAGCAAAGTCAATTGGTAATAATTTCCTTTGCAGGCCACTTTTTGCCTTAATATAAAACCTATACTCTCACTGAGCCTGGAGACATATATAATCTAGGCTATGCCTGTTTTATGGCCTATTTTATGGTCTCCCATTTCTCCAGAAGTAAGTCTGTGTCTAACATGGCTGAAGTCCTTTGTTCTGTCTCTTAACAACAGAGCCATAATCACACAAAGCATTGTCAGTTTGCCTTTGTTAAATTCACTAGTGTCTCCTGACTCCATTCATATCTCAGTTCATAGGAAGTGATCCTTGTAATGTATCCTTTTCCCTCTTTCTTTTCTATTGGATATCTTATTTATTTACATTTCAAATGTTATCCCCTTTCCCAGTGTCCCCTCCAGAAACCCCCATCCCATCTTCCCTCCCCTGATTTTTTGAGGGTGCTCACCCACTCCCATAGTCCTTTCTCAAACTCCTCCATTGGGGATCCCATACTCAGTATAATGATTGGCTGCAAGCATCCACATCTGTATTTGCCAGGCTCTGACAGAGCCTCTCAGGAGACAGCTATATCAGGTTTCAGTCAGCAAGCACTTCTTGGCATCCGCAATAGTTTTTGGGTTTGGTGTCTGTATATGGGATGGGTCCCCAGGTGGGGCAGTCTCTGGATGGCCTTTCCTTCAGACGCTGCTCCACATTTTGTCTCCCTATTTTGTTCCCCCTTCTAAGAGGTACTGAAGCACCCATACTTTGGTCTTTCTTCTTCTTGAGCTTCATGACATCTGTGAATTTTATCTTGGGTATTCCAAGCCTTTAGGCTAATATCCACTTACCAGTGAGTGCATACCATGTGTGTTCTTTTATGATTGGGTTACCTCACTCAGCATATTTTCTAGCTCCATTCATTTGCCTAAGGATTTCATGAATTCATTGTTTTTAATGGCTGAGAAGTACCACATTTTCTGTATCTATTCCTCTGTTGGAGACATCTGGGTTCTTTCCAGCTATTAAATAATAACGCAGATATGAACATAGTGGAGGATGTGTCCTTGTTATATGTTCAAACATCTCCTGGGAATATGACCAGGGGTGGTATAGCTGGGTCCTCAGGTAGTACTATGTCCAATTTTGTGAGGAACAACCAAACTGATTCCCAGCAATGAAGGAGAGTTCCTTTTTCTCCACATCCTTGCCAGCATATGCTGTCACCTGAATTTTTTAACTTAGCCATTCTGATTGGTGTGAGGTGGAATCTCAGGGTTGTTTTGATTTGCATTTCCCCAATGACTAAGGATGACATTTCTTTAGGTGTTTCTCAGCCATTCAGTATTCCTCAGTTGAGAAGTCTTTGTTTAGCTCTGTACCACATTTTTAAGTAGGGTTATTTGGTTCTCTGGAGTCCTAATTTTTGAGTTCTTTGTATATATTGGATATTAGGCTCTGTCAGATATAGGATTGGTAAAGATCTTTTCCCAATGTGTTGGTTGCCATTTTGTCCTATTAACAGTGTCCTTGGCCTTACAGAAACTTTGCATTTTTATCAGGTCCTATTAATTGATTCTTCATCTTAGAGCATAAGCCATTGGTGTTCTGTTCAGGAAATTATCCACTGTGCTCCAGGTTCTTTCCCACTTTTCTTCTATTAGTTTCAGGATATCCGATTTTATGAGGGGGTCTTTGATCCACTTGGACCTGAGATTTGTACAAGGAGATAGGAATGGATTGATGTGCATCCTTCTACATGCTGACTGCCTGTTAGCCAATACCATCTGTTGAAAATGCTTTCTTTTTTCCCTCTGGATGTTTTTAACTTCTTTGTCAAAGATCAAGTGACCAATTCTATTCTTCAATTCTATTCCATAGATCTACATGCATGTCTCTGTACCAATACCGTAGAGTTTTTATCACTATTGCCCTGAAATATAGCTTGAGGTCAGGGATGGTGATTCCCCCAGAAGTTCTTTTATTGTTGAGAATAGTTTTTTCTATCCTGGGGTTTTTGTTACTAGCAATGAATTTGAGAATTGCTCTTTCCTGCTCATTGAAGATGCATTGTATCTATAGATTGCTTTTGGCAAGATGGCCATTTTTACTCTATTAATACTGCTAATCCATGATCATGGAAGATCTTTCCATCTTCTGAGGTCTTCAATTTCTTTCTTTGGAGACGTGAAGTTCTCGTCATACATATCTTTCACTTGTTTCGTTAGAGTCACACCAAGGTATTTTATATTATTTGTGAGTATTGTGAAGGGTGTCATTTCCGTAATTTCTTTCTCAGCTTGTTTTTCCTTTGACTATAGGAAGGCTACAGATTTGCTTGAGTTGATTTTATAACCAGCCACTTTGCTGAAGTTGTTTATCAGCTGTAGGAATTCTCTGGTGGGGTTTTTTGGGTTGCTTAAGTATACTATCATGTCATCTGCAAATAGTGATAGTTTGACTTCTTCTTTTCCAATTTGTATCCCTTTGACCTCCCTATGTTGTCTAATTGCTCTCACTAGAACATCAAGTACTATATTGAAAAGATATGGAGAGAGGGGGCAGCCTTGTCTAGTCCCTGATTTTAGTAGGATTGCTTCAAGTTTCTCTCCATTTAGTTTGATGTTGGCTACTGGTTTGCTGTATATTGCTTTTACTATGTTTAGGTATGGGCCTTGAATTCCTGTTCTGTTCAAGACTTTTAGCATGAAAGGATGCTGAATTTTGTCAAATACTTTTTCAGCATCTAATGAAATGACCATGTGGTTTTTTTCTTTGAGTTTGTTTATGTAGTCGATTGCATTGATGGATTTCTGTTTATCGAACCATCCTGCATCCCTGGTGCTGCAAGCCGTAAGCCCCTTGTGGGAGCTTCGGTTGTAGGCGAGACCATGATTTGTGGGTCAGGAAGGTATGAATCAGCGAGAATTGAAGACACACACGCAGCATACTTACATTGTGAAAAAAGGTATGTATTTTCTCTAGTAAGGAACCCTGTTTTAAAGCCCCCTACTCTAGGGTCAGGTTCTGACAATTACATACTAAAAAATGTGGCACGCTAAGCAAACATAACTAGCATCCTTAGGTTATGGGCTAAAAATCTTAAGCCATATCATCCTAGGCTAGAGATCCTGCCTAAGCCAGAGATCTCGCCTAAGCCAAAGATCCCTGCCTAAGCTAGAGAACCTGCCTAAGCCAGAGATGCTCTTCCTGCCAGAGATTCTCCTTTAATAGTGAATTGTCTCTCTTTTCAAGGCCCCATTTTTTTATTTACATAGTAAAAGATGCAGCTAGCCAAGCAAGGAGAATTTACATGACCATACCAAACAAAGAAATGTGGAATCAGCCAGATAGAGTGTATCTTGTGAAACAAGCTTAGGAACTTAAAATACGGGCAATGACATTTTTAGACTAAATGAGTCTTTATGAGTAAACTCTAACATCTAGCTCTTGTCTGTAAAACTTAAAATCTCTTACATCTTATAATGTCAGACAAGCCAAAACTTGTCTTTCCTTAGGTTTCACATAGCCTCATTAATATTTCATGAGCGGAAGTCTGAGCCACACCTGGCCAGAGTTGTTATTATGGCTATTTGGATGGCTGATGACTCCTCTAGTGTTAGCAAGACAAAAGAACTGCAGCTCTGTAAGGTTCCCTCTAGGGGGCTCTGAGCTTAGCACCTACATAGATTTTCTAGCTCGAGCCACAGTCTCAGAATAGATCTGAACTAGAGTATTTAGCAAAAGCTTAAAATTACTATTTGCAGTAATAATTTTTCTACGGGATATTATTTTTAAACTAAGCATGGCAGAAATAAAGCATCACGGTTCCAAAAAAGGTCACTGGCCAGTAATAATACTTCAGAGAGTAAGTTATAAATTATTTTTTCAAATCTACATGGTCTTGGCTATCAGGAATAAAAGAAGTTAGGCAGATGCCGAATGAAAGATTATGGCTTCTATGTTGTAGGGTCCCTGCACACTCTAAGAGGCATTTTTTTCTGCCTCTGTTCTGCAAAAATATTATCTTACAGAAGCTATTAGAGCTAATGCAGCACCTGGGATGAAACCTACTTGATCATGGTGAGTGATCGTTTTTGATGTGTTCTTGGATTTGGTTGGCAAGAATTTTATTGAGTATTTTTGCATCGATGTTCCTAAGGGATATGGCCTGAAGTTCTCTTTCTTTGTTGGATCTTTGTGTGGTTTTGGTATCAGCATAATTGTGGCTTCATAGAACAAGTTGAGTAGTGTTCCTTCTGTTTCTATTTTGTGGAATAATTTGAAGAGTATTGGTGTTAGGCCTTCTTTGAAGGTCTGATAGAATTCTTCACTAAAACCATCTGGTACTGTGCTTTTTTTGGTTGGAAGACTTTCAATGACCACTTCTATTTCTTTAGGGGTTTGGGACTGTTTAGATGATCTATTTGATCCTGATTTAATTTTGGTATATGGTATTTGTCTAGGAAATTGTCCATTTCCTCCAGATTCTCCAGTTGTGCTGCATTTGGGATTTGTAGTAGGATCTGATGATTTTTTGAATTTCCTCAGTTTCTGTTGTTATATCTCCCTTTTCATTTCTAATTTTATTAATTTGGATATTGTCTCTGTGCCTTTTGGTTAGTCTGGCTAAGGGTTTATCTATCTTGTCGATTTTCTCAAAGAACCAGCTCCTGGTTTTGTTGATTCTTTGTATGGTTCTCTTTGTTTCTACTTGATTGATTTCAGCCCTGAGTTTGATGATTTCCTGTCTTCTACTCCTCCTGGGTGAATTAGCTTCTTTTTGTTCCAGGGCTTTCAGGTGTGCTGTTAAGCTGCTAGTGTATGCTCTATCCAGTTTCTTTTTGGAGGCACTCAGAGCTATGAATTTTCCTCTTAGCACTGCTTTCATTGTGTCCCATAAATTTGTGTATATTGTGCCTTCATTTTCATTAAATACTAAAAAGTCTTTGATTTCTTTCTTTATTTCTTCCTTGACTAAAGTATCATTGAATAGAGTATTGTTCAGTTTCCATGTGTATGTGAGCTTTCTGTTGTTTTTGTTGCTATTGAAGACCAATCTTACTCCATAGTGATATGATAAGAGGCATGGGATTCTTGCATTTGTTGAGATCTGTCTTGTGACCAATTATATGATTGATTTTGGAGAAGGTGCCATGAGGTGCTGAGAAAAAGGTATATTCTTTTGCTTTAGGATAAAATGTTCTGTGTATATCTGTTAAATCCAATTGGTCCAATGTTTCAATGAGTTTCCCTGTGTCCCTGTTTAGTTTCTCCTTTCCTGATCGGTCCATTGAGGATAGTAGAGTGTTGAAGTCACCCACAATTATTGTGTTAGGTGCAATGTGTGCTTTGAGCTTTAGTAAAGTTTCTTTTACAAATGAGGGTGCCCTTGCATTTGGATCATAGATGTTCAGAATTGAGAGTTCTTCTTGGTGGATTTTTCTTTTGGCCAGCAAGAAATGACCTTCTGAGTCTCTTTTGATGACTTTAGGTTGAAAGTCAATTTTATCTGATATTAGAATGGCTATTCTGGCTTGTTTCCTGAGACCATTTGCTTGTAAAATTGTCTTCCACCCCTTTACTCTATTGTAGTGGTTGTCTTTGACCCTGAGGTGTATTTCCTATATGCAGCAAAATGTAGGGTGTTGTTTATGTATCCAGTCTGTTAGTCTATGTCTTTTTATTGGGGAATTGAGTCCATTGATGTTAAGAGATATTAAGGAATAGTGATTATTACTTCCTGTTATTTTTTATGTTATTTTTATATTGAGTGGTTATCTTCTTTTGGGTTTGATGAAAGAAGGTTACTATCTTGCTTTTTCCAGGGTGTAGTTTCCCTCCTTGTATTGGAGTTTTCCTCCTATTATCCTTTGTAGGGCTGGGTTTGTGGAAAGATATTGTGTAAATTTGGTTTTGTCATGGAATATCTTGGTTTCTCCATCTATGGTGACTGAGAGTTTTGCTGGGTATAGTAGTCTTGGCTGACATTCTCTTAGAGTCTGCATGAGATCTGCCCAGGATCTTCTAGCTTTCATGGTCTCTGGTGAGAAGTCTGGTGTAATTCTGAAAGGTCTTCCTTTATATGTTGCTTGGCCTTTTTCTCTTACTGCCTTTAATATTCTTTCTTTGCTTAGCACTTTTAGAGTTTTGATTATTATGTGATGGGAGGTATTTCTTTTCTTCTCCAGTCTGTTTGGAGTTCTGTTGGCTTCTTGTATATTCATGGGCATCTCTCTCATTAGGGTAGGAAAGTTTTCTTCCATAATTTTGTTGAAGATATTTGCTGTCCCTTTAAGTTGTAAATCTTCACTCTCATCTATACCTATAATCCTTAGGTTTGGTCTTTTCATTGTGTCCTGGATTTCCTAGATGTTTTGGGTTACAATCTTTTTGCATTTTGCATTTTTTTTAAATGTTGAATCCATGCTTTCAATGGTATCTTTGGCATCTGAGATTCTTTCTTCTATCTCTTGTATTGTTGTTGACATTTGCCTCTATGGCCCCTGATATCTTCCGAAGGTTTTCTATTTCTAAAGTTGTCACCCTTTAGATTTCTTAGTTGTTTCTACTTCTGTTTTTAGATCCTGGGTGGTTTTGCTCAGTTCCTTCACTTGTTTGTTTGTGTTTTCCTGTAATTCTTTAAGAGATTTTTGTGTTTTCTCTTTCATGACTTCTGCCTGTTGACCCAAGTTCTCCTGTATTTCTTTAAGTGGTTTTTGCATTTTCTCTTTATTGACTTCTATCTTTTGACCCATATTCTCCTGAATTTCTTTGAATCATTTTTGTGTTTCCCTTGTAAGGGCTTCTACCATTTGATCCATTGCCTTGATTTCTGGTAATAATTTATATCCTTCTTGTGTTTCTCTAACAACATCATGACCAGTGATTTTAAATCGAAATCTTGTTTTTCTGGTGTGTTGGGTATCCAGGACTTGCTGTTGTTGGAGAATTGGGTTCAGATGCTGCCATATTGCCTTGATTTCTGGTAATAATGTTCCTACATTTGCCTTTTGCCATCTGGTTATCTCTGGTGTTAGTTGGTCCTGTTGTCACTGGCCAGTGCTTGAACTTCCTGTGAGCTTGTAAGGCTCTTTCCACACCACTGGATGCCTGGGTTCCCCTTGCAGAGATTGCTGATGTGCTGCCCTCCTTTTGGGAACCCTGGTGTGTCTTGCCCCAAGCAATGTTATACTCAGGTTGTCTCTGTGAACCTGGTGCTGCCCGTCTGCTCTGTCAGGGAGCAAAGATGGCGGATGCCGAGGGCACCTTTTCCAAGTGCTGATCACTCTGTAGGGCAAATGACTCCTGACAGGGTCTGCACACTGATGGCCTGCAGAGCTCCCCAGGGCCTGGGTGCAGGCAGAAGCCTGATGAGCTGAGACCCAAGCGATGTTAGACTTGGGCTATGTCTATGTACCTGGCTCTGCCTGTCAGATCTGTCCAGTGTCTGGGAGACAAGAACCCTCCTGTATTTCTTTAAGGGAGTTATTTATGTTATTCTTAAAGTCCTTTATCATCATCATGAGAAGTGATTTTAAATCTGAATCTTGCTTTTCTGATTTGTTGGGTTATCCAGGACTTGCTGTGGTGGGAGAAGTGAGTTCTGATGGTCCCTTGGTTTCTGTTGCTTAGGTTCTTGCACTTGCCTCTCAGCACCTGTTCATCTCTGGTGTTAGTTGGTCTTGCTTTCTCTGACTGGAGCTTGTCCCTTCTGTGGGCCTGAGTTTGTGATCTTAGGAATGCCAGCACTCCTTGGGGGACCAGCTCTTTCTCAGTGGTTGGAATAATAAGTGATCTGATGTAGCAACATGGCATTCTGCTAGGTTCCAAGGTTCTGTCCATTATTCTCAAGGCAGAAACATGGCAGCCTCCAGGCAGGCATCATGTGGGAAGACTTGAGAGTTCTACATCTTGTTCTGAAATCAAACAGGAAAACAGTGGCTCCCAGGCATAGTCTGTAGTCCAACCCCCCAACAATGGTTAGCAATAGCTGTGAATGGATATCCAAGGATCTAGCAGTTGCTCAGTCCCACAAGACAAGCAGGAGAAGAAGAGTCTGTAATGTATCTCATATTGGGAAAGAGAGCATGAGTAGTCAATGGAAACTGCCTTAAAGTCAACTACAAGGAGTAAAGAGGAAATTGCTTTGGCGTGGAAATGGATGATGCTTATCCTTTCAAAGTCCTGCTTAAGAGTCCAGTGTTTTCTTTTCATTTTGGACAACAGTGGCAATTGCTTCTTCTTAATAAACAGCTCACAAAAAAGGCTTTCCCCTTTGGAAATTCCTCCCAACAGTCCTATGTGCCCATATTTACACAGGCACCTCTGCTGTTGTAAGACATAGATTTGTAGACTCCGAATAGTCTTACAGCTACCATTTATCTATTCAATATCACTTTTTCTTAAAGGTGACTACCATATAAACAGAATAATTCTTGCATCCATCTATTTTAAAATTTATTTTTTCTTCACAATTTATATTTTTTTCTTTCCTTCCTTTCTTTTCTTCTGTCTGCTTTGGTTTTATTTTCCTCTTTTTCTAGTCTCTTGAGGTTGAAACTTAAGTTATTCATTTGAGGCACTTTTTTTTTCTTTTCTAAAAATGAGCATTTGGTTATGTTTATTTTCCTTTAAGCTCTGTTTCAACTCCACCACACAAATTCTGCTGTGTTATATAATCAGTTTATTTTTTAGTTCAGCCATTTTCAAATATCCTGTAACATTTCTTTGATCATTGGGTTATTCTAATACTTTTAATTTTTGAATATCTGCTGTATCCTGTTACTGATTTCAAGTTTAATATCATAATGATTTAGGTGTGTAGTTTGTATGTAATGTTTTTTTTTTTTTTGTAAAATTTTGTAAATGTTTTTTTATTCAGTCAGGGAGAGTACACAAGCCAGGGCCAACATGTGGAGGTCAGAGAACTATTTACTGAGGACACGATTCTCTGACTCCACCCCATGGGTGTCATGCACTGAAAACTCAGGTTGTCAGACTTGGTTGCAAGCCTCTTTTTTTCCAACCAATCTTATCAGCCCACTTCTAGTTCTTTTATACTGCTTGAGACTTCTTTATTTATTTATTTATTTATTTATTTATTTATTTATTTTTAATCTCTCAACATTTGCTCTATCACAGAAACGATTTGTGCTCACTCTAGAAAGCCACGTGCATTCTACATGCCATGAGAAAGGCTGAGGATTTCCCCTTCTGACGTTGCAGCCTGACTCTGTGGGTTTGTCGCCTTGCGACTAAACTTGATGATGCTGAAGAGACAATGAGGTGAATTCATGTTGCTTTGTTGGGAGTTCGGATGCTGAAGATGTTTTAGTCTTCAGGTACCTGCTGCATCCTCCCCCCCCCAGATGTTACAGCACCAAGCATCAGGAAAGCAGGGGTAGAGATACTCTTGATAAGAACGGGAGGCCCCTTACAAGGTTTACTACTGAGCTACATGGCATTGACTGTTTCGCTACTTTCAAGATCACGTATACCTTCTTTTAGACAAACCCTGTGTACAAACTGACTAATATAGTTAAAAGGTTTGCACAGAACTCTTGTGTAATGGCACCCTTCTCGGCATTGGCGGTATGTCAATGAATGAATATCAAAAAGATTGTAGTGTGGTTTCGGTTTGCATTCTAGTGTGGGTGGATATGGAATGTGACAACTGAAAATAGGTAATATGTCAGAAAATGAGTAATAGGGAAATGAAGGGTAATAAGGGGAAACAAGGTGGGAATAGGCAGTATTACATGCTGTGGAAGATGTTCTCCAATTTTCAAAATAAGCTGAGAGGAGAGTAGTTGAGAAAGGGATGCTGGGTAGGATGAAGGGAAAATGTGGTGTGTAGAGTGCGGTCGCAATCTTTGAAACAGGATTTGACAGGTAAAACTGAAGCAAATTACATACATTACAGACACTTACCTTTTCTACCGAATGTTTGTTCTTTGCGTCAGGACACATCGTACTTTTTATAAGTAAAACACCAGCAACCACATGATAGCCAGAGACCATCAAACAGGTCATTAAATCCTTAAAATTATGTGCTTGATGAAGTTTAAGATTAGACAAAAACTGTCATTGATGAGAATGAGTTCCCCACTGTTTTTTTCTATGGTAACAGGTCATTTCTGTTGGGCTATTACGTTTCTGTGATTTGACATGGAAAAGGCATTTTTTTTTTTTTGCCCTCCCGTCAAAACTAACGGTTTTCATCTATGTTTTTGAAGTGATTTATCTATGTCATTTACTTTTAAGCGGCCAAAATCCTAAAATTAAATTTATGGTAAAAACAAAGCGATCTCTGCTTTTCGAACGTTGAACACCTTTAATGTGGATCCTAAACAAGTCTTGACTTCTTTGAATGAATGCCTTGCCTTTATTCAGGAGTATTAAAAAAAATGACACAAAACATTTAAGGGCCCAGTGAGTGGTCCCTAACTGGGGGGAAGGCCCTATCCAGATGTTGCTCTGTCTACAGCTGCTCTGTGATTCTAATTGACTCCCAGGGGAATGTCAGTATGAGCTGCTGAGGGCCAAATCTTGCCAGGAGCTGTGAGTGAGCAGCTGATGACAGAGGTTGACCCAGGGTTTGGATCTAAGGAGGTGCTGAGATCTGGGGGTTATAGGAAGTCCTCAAATCTTACTTTCAAGGCCTAGGGCATCAGTGTTTCTATTTTCTACATTCAAGAGCAAGATTTGAAATTCGAAAGCAGACGAAACTTGCCAGCCAGCAGGCTATAATTTCCGTCACAAATTAGAGAACACACATATATTTGCACACATATCTGAAAGCATAACTGTTTGAAAATATATAAGCTATGTGTTTAAAAACCAAGGAGAGCTTGTTTAGTTGAAAAGAAAAATGGAAAATAACAAACGGCTAAGTACGTCTCACATCATGTGAGTTACGTTTTATTTGTAAATATTTGAGTTATATGGGAAGTACTCCGTCCCCCGAAAAGGTTCTCAATCAATCAGTAAATAGAACTTATTCAAATTATCTTCATTGTCAGCTTGAGGACATTTGGAGCAGCGTTTGGGAGAATACTTTTAAAGAAGATTAGCAGAGGAGAAAAGACATATGCTGGACTGAATTGAAGGAGAAAAAGTAACAGAACTCTCGTCTCCATTTTGTGATCATAGATACAATGTTACCAACTGCCTCAAGTCCCACGCCCTCCTGCTGTGATGTACTTTTCCTCCAAACAGTGAGTCCAAAAGAGCCGCCACCTTCCTTAAATTGCTTCTGCTCTAGTATTTACACACAGCAAGGAGAAGAGACATATAACCCTCATTTTCTTACACTAATTAGCTATGATTTTTAAAAATAACGTCCTGTATTTGTGTGGATTTTTTTAGTGTTTTTTTTTTCTCAACTAAAGAAGCTTCTGTTTCAAATTTGTGTACCATGTACTCTTTAGAACTGTTAAAGATAATTCGTCCTGCAACATATTTTCTGACTCGGTGGTTCTCAACACGTTGAATGTGTCTATTCAGTTATGTTATGTGAACAGTTTTTCATGAGCAGGGTTAGGGCTGACTTGGTTTTAACCCCTGTTGTAACTCATGCAAGGAAGAGTAAAAATAGATAGGAAGAATGGAAAGGTCAGAATAAAATGAACTCGGTGTTTCAATGATGGAAAATTTTAGAAGCAAAAAAAAGAGTAAATAAATGTTGTCTATGCTTGAAAATAAACAGAATAATTTAGAAAAAATTTAGACTTAAAATATAGTATTTTCCACTGTATACAATTTTATGTAAAACTGACTCTTAATTCTATTGTATTGGAAAGCATATATTCCTATGTTGAGTTTCTAAGCAACCACAAAAACTTAGAAATTGTTAAACCATTTATTTTATTTTTCAAAATTAGTATTTCCTCCTTTGACTATCCATTGATTTTCATTGCTTAGAATTTTTTAAAAGTTTATTTATTTATTTGTTTGTTTATTTTATGGGAGAATGCTGTTGCTGCCTTCAGACACATCAGAAGAGGGCATCAGATCCCATTATAGATGGTTGTGAGCCACCATGTGGTTGCTGGGAATTGAACTCAGGACCTCTGAAAGAGCAGTCAGTGCTCTAAACCAGTGAGCCATCTCTCCAGCCCAGAAAAATTTTCTTTTAAAGTTTATAAATCCACTTCACATAATCTCTTTTAATGTTTATCAAATTACCAGATGAAACCCATTACATTTGAATAGAGAAAATTTTCGCTGAATAGTACTTTCTAATCTTTTCTTATATTGCTTTTTAAAATTTAAAACATTTTTTTCTATGCAATATATTTTCATCATGTTTTCTCCCTTCTCACAATCTCTCGGATCCTCTCTACTTCCCTGTCCACCTAACTTTATTTTTGTTCTCTTCTCTTACAAAACATCAATAATAATAAAAAAACCCACAAAAATAAAACAACAAAACCTGAAACCAAAATGAACAAAAATCTATAAGATGATAAATGCCCCAAAACAACAAAAGAAAAATCTTTTATTTTTATCCTAAGTGTAGGCCTTGTGGACATATTTTCTTTAGATATGAATCAGATTGCAATAGAATCTGAATTTTATAAGCTGTAAATTCCTGTGAAACATTATTGAAATACCACTGGGTTACCTAAAGAACTGTTCAACATCCTTAGTCATCAGGGAAACGCAAATCAAAACAACCTTGAGATTTCACCTCACACCAGTCAGAATGGCTAAGATAAAAAACTCAGGAGAAAACAGTTGCTGGTGAGGATGTAGAGAAAGAGGAACACTCCTCCATTGCTGGTGGGGTTGCAAGCTGGTACAACCACTCTGGAAATCAGTCTGGTGGTTCCTCAGAAAACTGGGCATGATACTACTTGAGGACCCCGCTATACCATTCCTGGGCATATACCCAGAGGATTCCCTGGCATATAATAAGGACACATGCTCCACTATGTTCATAACAGCCTTATTTAGCCAGAAGCTGGAAAGAATCCAGATGTCTCTCAATGGAGGAATGGATACAGAAAATGTGATATATTTACACTATGCAACACTACCCAGCTATTAAAAATAATTAATTCATGAAATTCTTAGGCAAGTGGGTAGAACTGGAGAATGCCATCCTGAGTGAGGTGACCCAATCACAAAGAACACACATGGTATACACTCACTCATAAGCTCATATTAGCCTAGAAGCTTGGAATATCCAAGAAATAATTCACATAACAAATAAAGCCCAAGAAGAAGGAAGGAGAGGCTCCTGGTCCTAGAAGGACTCAGTGCAGCAGTGTAGGGGAATACCAGGATAGAGGTGGATTGGGGAACAGGGGGAAGGAAGAGGGCTTATGGGACTTTTGGGGAGGGGGGAATCCAGGAAAGGGAAAATCATTTGAAATGTAGATAAAGAATATATCGAATAGAAATTAAAGAAAAGAAAGAAAAGGAATGGAGAAATGCTAGAAATGTAGTAGTGTTATGCTCAAGTCTCAGGGACCCCAAAGACCATGGAGGAGCCAATTTTGATGCAAACACATAAGGGTCTTTATTACCAGCTTGCAAGCAAGGACTCTGACAGTCATCAGAAGTGAGTGCCTCAAGTCTAGGGGTGCCAGGGTGTTTACTGTGGTTACAGTAAGCTTGGGAATTTTCATGAGTCAGCAAGTAAATATTTTATAATCCACATTTCTGGCATTATCTGCAGGGACCAAATATAAGGGCAAAACCACCTGACAAACAGGATGGCTAGGTTATAGGGGGTGGTGTGGTAGGGAGAGTGGGAGTATGGGGGGGTCGGAGGTTGGAGGTGGGAGTAATAGGGGGAGGGGGATGGAGATGGGGGGTGACAGGGAAGGGTTGTCAGAGGATGATTGCTCAAGTGGACTTTGTGGCTTTCTTCCCGGAATTGGAGTTAGTTGAGCTTTTCAGTACAATATACATTTTTGGTTTTTGACATATTTTATTTATCCACTTCAGTTATGGTCAGAAGTTTTTAAATAAGTGCCAGAGGTGGGGTGGAATCATTACTTTTTTGATTGCCTAATTTTCTAAGCAGCATGATAAAATATAGTTCCCGTTCTCTCTGTCCTTTCAGGATATGAAATGCCTCATTGTTTAGGATATTCACACTCTATGTACTGCCCACCCGTCAGCAAGGCCCTGAGTACTCAGACTGACTGTGGCAATATCACAGTGCTTGCTTTCAGGAAAATTATATCTCAATTAATAATAGCCCCAAAGCCGAGGGGTATTGATGCTAGCAATTCTGATGTGTAAAAGTGATGACAGAAGATTTTTTTTTGTAAGTAAGAAGGTAAACTTTGCTAACTTACCAAATAAGAAAAAAAATATATATATACAAAAGTTGATAAAACCTATAATAAGAACGAGTCTTCTCTCTGTGAAAATTCTTTTTAAAAAGGAAAAAAAAAGCAAATTTGAGTTAGTGTTAATGTTTTGCTTTTTAATTTAAAAAGCAAAAGTGATAACTTCAATGCATAAATGCTTAGTTAAAATTAAGGCATTCATTTATATATACATAGAGAAAAATCACATGGTATATTCTAGTTGTTTACACTACTTGGAATTTCTGATATCTACTGAAGGTCAGGGAAGGCATACTCATGAACAGAGAGGATGCTGCTATAACACTAGGGTTTTCCAGGGTCTACTGGGGGTCTACATGGAGGCTGTATCTCCATAATGAGAGGATGCTGCGGTCTCTACTAGATGGAGGAAAGGCTTACTTACTGTGTTTTATGTATGCTTGAGAATACACAAAATGAGCATGATCAAGTGTTCGACTCCCAGAGCTGCAAGGAGGCTTTTACTGGTGTTGATGAATGACTTCTAAGGGTGGGAAATGAAGTGTTAGATTTAGCCATTCTACTGTCAGAGATCTATGTATCAATTGTTGAAAAACAGCCCTCAGAGAAGGAGCTTGCTATTACTTAATTAGCATCCGAATATTACAAGTGCACATTTTCATTTCATAACTGTATTTCAAATGAATTATGAAAGTAAACAGAAGTCACAGATGTAATGTAGGCTATAGATATGGTGAAATGAAGATGAGTTTGTGCATATATAACAGAGCAGCAAGCAGCCTTCACCCTAACACTGCCAGGGCTCTGTGGACTTGAAAAATGTTCCTGATTTCAGTGAGTCCTGGAGTGTAGATTTACTTGTATAAAGCCTATACCTCATTAGAAAACAGACAGGCTTCTGGATAGAAGATGTGAGGAGGAACTTGGAGGAGTAGAAGGAGGGAAGACCATAATCAGAATATATTATAAGAGAAAAAAAAAACTATTTTCCCTATAGGGAAATAAACAATAAAAAAAGATGTAGTTTGCATTGTCTCAAAGAATAAGCTCCAACTATTGCTGATTTTTTTTTTTAAAATAACCCCTATATCTAAGTTAGATGAAATCTTTGAAAATTTCTCAAAGAATTTGATGATGTTAGCTCAGATTTTTTTTAAAAATTTAGATTAAAATAAACTGGCCAGTTGGATTTTAAAATTTCAGATCCTGAGGTTTTTGTGGTGGGAATCACTGGAGCCATGAAGGCAAAGTTGAAACAGAGAAGACATTTTGGTTTCTGGTCACTCATCATTGCTCAGAGCACACCCCTTATAAGCAAAAAGCATAAATGGAAGTGATAAGAGCCTGAAAAAAAAAACTGATAACTCTTCTACGTGCTTGTGGTACACACACACACACACACACACACACACACACACACCACTGAGTCAACTAAGCTCTACCCCACCATACAAGTTCCTTTTCTTCACCATCTGTATTACCTCTTAAAAACCCCCTATAAAAGAACATCTATATAGTTATTGGCAAGACTACAGGTATAAATCTGTCCAGACACAAGTAGCATTGATAGGCAATACAAAAGTAAAGTGACGGAATATTTTCATATTGCTCAGGCTTTGTCTTGGATCATCTTTTCACCACATGCCTCATCATTTCTGCAACAACCTTCACTGACCGTAGTCATGTTTCACCTAGACCTTAATTCTAGATTATGCATGGACATCTCCCTGTGTCTGTATCGCAGCCCTCTTCCCTGTCGGCCTCACTTCTTCTTTTTTTTTTTCTTCACAATCTTGGGCCAGTTCTCTTATTTTAGAATTACTCTGATGCCAGTACTTTGAAACCACAGGTCTATTTTCAGTCAACTGGGGAGCTCTCAAGTATATCTGGGTTACACTCAAGAATTCTTAAATTTAGAGCATCTTGGATGTAGAATTCCCAGTATGGAAACTATTTTTGAGTTCTGCCATTTTGGTCTGATGTGGCCATACTCTTGCTGCTACCGGATTAGGGTTACTAATGGAGTCGAAGCGAAGGGCAGACATTACCCCCCAGTTGTTTTCACTGCTGGGCAAGCACACCATGTTTCGACTGACAGTTCAAATCTGGTGTCACACAGATGACCTTGGTTAAACTCTGTGGGTCACAAAACAGAACACAAAGAAGTATTAAAGTGACCCATAGAAAGAATGATGGTGGTAGTGGTAGGAGGAAGATAAGAGAGAAACTGTACTATATACATATTATTTTGGTTAACACATTTGTACTGGCTAGTTTTGTGTGTCAACTTGACACAGGCTGGAGTTATCATAGGAAAAGGAGCTTCACTTGGGGAAGTGCCTCTACGAGATCCAGCTGTGGGGCATTTTCTCAATTAGTGATCAAGTGAAGGAGGGCCCCTTGTGGGTGGTGCCATCTCTGGGCTGGTAGTCTTGGGTTCTATAAGAGAGCAGGCTGAGCAAGCCAGGGGAAGCAAGCCAGTAAGTAACATCCCTCCATGGCCTCTGCATCAGCTCCTGCTTCTGACCTGCTTGAGTTCCAGTCCTGACTTCCTTTGGTGATGAACAGCTGTGTGGAAGTGTAAGCTCAATAAACCCTTTCCTCCCCAACTTGCTTCTTGGTCATGATGTTTGTGCAGGAATAGAAACCCTGACTAAGACAAATTGGTACCAGCGTAGTGGGGTATTCCTGTGACAACCTGACCATGTTTTGGGGAGGACTGTGGAAGGACTTTGGAACTTTGGATTAGATGGTCCATTCACTGTTGAGACCTCTGTGAGATGTGTAGGAGCTTGGAAGATTATGTTGAGAACAGTGCAGAAGATGGGGGCCTGGCTTGTGAAGTTTCAGAGGGAAAATTAAAGACTCTTTTCAGGGCCATGAAGATTCTGTGGTTTTGGTTAGCTGGAGCTGAAGAATCAGCTGTGAGTGACAAGATACCAAAACCATTAAAGTCAGCCTTTGTGTTACTGGGACTATTGATGCTGGTTAGCTGGAGCTAAGAAATTAGTGGTGATTAAGAAGAAACCAGCATCACTGAGGTGAAATCTTCTGGGAAGTGTTTTCTGAGAGCACAGAGGATGTGTTCCAGATAGCCAAGGTTGTGCCTCGTGCTGTAGCAGGACTTGGTACTGTGTAAGAGTCACCCAGGTGGTACTGCTTTTGAAGGCATGAAGGCATCATGAAGAACAGCTGAGGCTTGGTACAGTGAGAGGCCATGGAAAGCCATTGGTGAAAGTGTACCCTCAGTTGTAATTGATGGCCCAGGACTGAAGGGGTCATGCAAAAGAGTTGAGGCTTGGAGATGCCAGTACTATGTGATGACCACCAAGGACAGCAGCAGCAGTGGAGTACAAGCAGCTGGAGTCTAGAAGACAAGGTGTGTGCTACAACGGGAAGAGCTGGAGAAGTGACCCAAGCCCTTGGAGGAGCCCAGAAGATCGTGAGTTGGATCCCAGACTTTGGAGTTTGAGTTTTGCCTTTGATTGTGACTGTGCCCTGATATTTTTCCCTCTTGAAAGAAGGTATTTTAGTGGAGCCCACAGTTCAGAGACTTGAATTTTTAGAAGATATTGGACATTTTAAAGGGATTGAACTTTTAATATGTAAAGACTGTGGGACTTTTTACATTATTGAGATCTTGGGGATGAATAAGAAAGTAAGGGTTGAGGCTTAATAGTGATATGTTGGTGTGTCAAGTTGACAAGGGGTCAATTGTACTGGCTAGTTTTGTGTGTCAACTTGACACAGGCTGGAGTTATCATAGGAAAAGGAGCTTCACTTGGGGAAGTGCCTCTACGAGATCTAGCTGTGGGGCATTTTCTCAATTAGTGATCAAGTGAAGGAGGGCCCCTTGTGGGTGGTGCCATCTCTGGGCTGGTAGTCTTGGGTTCTATAAGAGAGCAGGCTGAGCAAGCCAGGGGAAGCAAGCCAGTAAGTAACATCCCTCCATGGCCTCTGCATCAGCTCCTGCTTCTGACCTGCTTGAGTTCCAGTCCTGACTTCCTTTGGTGATGAACAGCTGTGTGGAAGTGTAAGCTCAATAAACCCTTTCCTCCCCAACTTGCTTCTTGGTCATGATGTTTGTGCAGGAATAGAAACCCTGACTAAGACAACATTTAATAAAAGATTTCTAAAAGATGCCAGTTACCATTTTATTGTAAAGTTTGAGTAGGGTTAAAATCGCTGGAGAGCAGATTTGTCTTCCCACTGCTGCCATGTTAGGCCATACGCATCCTTTTCATTGAACTGTCTTTCCTGGTCATGTGTCATCCCAGTAAAGAGGTTTATAGTGATGGCAGTCCTCAAAAGGGGGATTTGGTTCTATTACACAGGTCACAAACAAGGAAAAGCAGAGTGACACCATGAGTTATGTGGTGACACCAATCTTAACTTCTTACACAGGGACCAAAATGGTGTAGGTAGTTCAAGAGTGATTTCTTTTTCTTTTAATTTCTTTTTAATCCTCTTTATAAAGAATTTGCCAGGGGCAATGGAGAATTCAGCCAACTTTTTTAGGTTTCACAAGAACCTGAAATCTTTCTGTTAGACTTCTGGATAATCATTATTACACCTTGGCCTCCGACCTTTGGGATGAAAGTCATTTGCTGGCTTCCAGGCATAGCTACTATGCACAGGCAAATGGAGTAAGAACTGAAGACTAAGAAGAAAAAGCCCAAAGGGCTTTTTGTTTGTTTGTTTTGTTTATTTTGGAAAAGGGAAAGACTCTGGCCTTTGTTGAAAGACATCGAATTACCCTTACAGAACTGTGTTAATGGATACCTACAGTTCCAGGAAGCCAGGAGATTGAGTATTTTACCTAGAGTCCTTGTCATTTCATGAACAAAAGAGAAAAAAAGGAGAGAGAGAGAGAGAGAGAGAGAGAGAAAGGGAGAGGGAGAGGGAGAGGGAGAGAGAGAGGGAGAGGGAGAGGGAGAAGAGAAGAGGTGGAGGGAAAGGGGAGATAGGGAGGGGGATGGGAGAGGGAGAGAGGTGCTATTATAAAAGAAGACGATTAATTTTTTCTCCATTTATAAAGATGTCACCTTTGAGTGTGTCACATGTCCTCTCTAGTCCTATTGCGCTAGTTCTCTAAGACTTTTAACTGGGGTGGTGGTCTCTGAGATAACCATGGCCACCAGAGTAACCATTCAAGGGAGAAATGAGATAGTTTTGGTTCAACACAACTCAGTTGCTGGTGTTGGTTCTAATATCAGGAGTCTGACCAGCAGTAGAATATTTTAGGCACATTTAAACAAAGCACAATTTGGTGAAAATACTTTCCTGGTGAAAATTAACTCAATTCCATGTGTACAATAAAGCTTAAGACATGAGCACATCAATATTCTTCGTAAAGTCCAAGTGATGTCTTCCATAAAGATGGGTTCCATAGATTGACTGCCTGTGACACCTTCCATAAACATGGTTTTATAGGGTGACAATCTTTCAATAAGGATCTGGTCTGGTCTTGGCCATACAGATAGCACAAGAGGTCACATCCCACATCCTCTCCTGCCTTCTGGGTGGGAAACAGGTTAGACATTCCTTCCTCTGAAGGGACCACCCTGTGTGGTTAACATTCCTGATTCTGCTAGTACTTCTAGGTGAGTGTACGGATCCTCATACTTTCTGTTAACCTGTGTGTGTAGAAACCCTCCCTGTCTCTCCAGTATAAAGCTAACTTGATCTTGGTGAGTGATCATTTTGATGTATTTGGCTTGTCAATATTTTATTGAGGATTTTTGCATCTATGTTCATCGGGGACATTAGCCTATGATTTTCCTTCCTTCCTTCCTTCCTTCCTTCCTTCCTTCCTTCCTTCCTCCTCCCCTCCCCCTCCCCTTCTTCCTTTCCTTCCTTCCTCCCCCTCCCTCCTTTCCTTCCATCCTTCTTCCCCCTCTTCCTCCCTCCTTTCCTTCCTACCTTCCTCCCCTCCCTCCTCCTCCCTCCTTTCTTTCCTTCCTTCCTCCCCCTCCCCTCCCTCCTTTCCTTCCTTCTCCCCCTCCCCCTCCCTCCCTCCCTCCCTCCCTCCCTTCCTTCCTTCCTCCCCCCTCCCCCTCCTTCCCTTCCTTTCTCCCCCTCACACCTCCCTCCCTCCCTCCCTCCTCCCTTCCTTCCTTCCTCCCCCTCCCATCTTCCCTCTCCCTCCCCTCCTTCTTTTCTTTCTCCCCCTCCCTGCTCCCCTCCCTCCCTCTCTTCCTTCCTTGCTTCCTTGCTTCCTTTCTTGCCTTTATTTTTTATAGCGCCTTGACCTGGTTTTGGTACTCTAGAACTACTGGTTTCATAGAAGATGTTTGCAAGTTTACATGTGAAACTTCCCCTTGTAACAATCAGACACAAGCAGTGTTGACAATGAAGGTATTTGAAATTCAAAATTATATCTGAAAAATAGAAATGCAGAAGCATTAGGAAAATATCCCAGGCTATAGGTACAAAACACATAGAAAGGAATGATGTATTACTACATCAAGCTGACCACATCTGTCTCCCTCGAGTGTCTTCTCTACTTTTATTGGGTAAAGACTACTCTTATGGGGCAGTCACATTAAAACATAGCAGTATATGCCCCATTCTGTAGACCGACGATTGCTTAATCTAGCATATTAAGAACATCAATGCACAATCCTATAAACGCTGGTTGACATATTGCATTAGGTTGTATTCTATATACTGGCTCTTCCCTCAAAGGACAAAGAAATGGATGCAAAGTTAAAATTTTAAAAACATAAGATTTTGGGTACCCGGGGATTAATTTCATTTCTCAATTACATTTGTGTACATTTGATCGAGTTTTAGTTTGGAAGCATTAAGCAAATATCACTTGATGTGAAATAGCCTTGAGGCTTCTCTTTTTAAATTGTATCTTTTCCCAGAAAAATCACATCTTTTGCAACAGAGGTCTTAGTGGGTGTCTTTCTTTTGTGTCTGTGTTCATTAGACTCAAAAGTAGAAGGGTTACAATGTAGGTAGGAACTAACATGGGATCTCATTTTATGAGAAAGATTTATATTTCAGTTATCAAACGAATGACACACTGCTTATATATAATTATATATAATATTAACAATATTATTTCTACTGATCCAGAATCGCTTGATAATATTTCAAAATAAAAGTCTCACTCTAATAAAGAATATAAAATAATTCAAAAAGAGGTTTTAATCATATTGAAAATATAGTGTGATTTGTACTTGTATAAAATGTATGTGTTGGCTCTTTTTGCAAAGATGTTATTTCCAAGACTTTTATTGGAATGAACAATGATTATAAGAAGTTATCATTATTAATTGTAACTTGACTGTAAGGATTAATGTGACAGAGGTGACTAATTTTCACCTCAAAATTGGATTCAGCACAGAAGTACATTGGAAAGGACAATGTTTTGTCCTGCTTGTTTTAATCAATTGATATTTCTGAACCTTTTAGAGAAATAAGTGCCTTCTTTTAAAGTTCAAGTGTCCATTGACTATTTCTAAGGCAACTCCTAAGAGCTCCTCTGAAGGTTAAATCTGAGCCATGTATTGCTAACTACTTTTGATTTTTAATTTACTATAGGAAGCTCAGACACAGTGAAGAATAGAGTCTTTGTACAGAAGTCACTAAGCCCTGCAGAATGTAATGGCAGACTTGGGCTTGGCTTTGTCACACTGCCAAGACCTACTTGGAAGAAGTCATTGTAGAGGGAAACATAGAGACAGCCATCAGGCTGGGGGAGAACCTCTGAAACCTACTGGTGCTTTTGGACCGAACGTGCTTTTATTTAATTTCTTATGAGTTCCCTATGAGAAATCATCTAGGTCTCAAATCTTAAGAGTGCTGTGGTATATTGCAACCAGGACACAGCTGGAAAGGCACAGGTAGGGACTCCGTCTGGGGCTAGAGCAGGGAGCGCTGCTAAGCTCTCGCCCACAGGCGGGCCCAGGCGCCTAGGCTCTGCAGCACGTCCCTGCGAGCTTAGGACGTGCACCGAGGCAGCCGGATCCACCCAGCTCCCCAGGACCCCGGACCAGCGATAGTGGCAGGCCTCCATACTGCAACCAGGACACAGCTGGAAAGGCAAAGGTAGACAGATTCCATCAGGGGCTACCACGTGGGGGGATCTGCTAGGCTCTCCCTACTAGGCAGGCCCAACAGCGCCTGCCGAGGCTCTGCTGCACTCCCCAACACTTCCCGGAGACCTCAGGCTGTGCACAAAGTCAGCGGGTGGCAGCCAGCTCGTGATACCGTTGAGCAGCAAGCACGCATAACCACCAGTAGAGAAACAACAGGTAAGCCCAGCCTCACAGGAGATTCAAACACCAGCCAGTGACAACAAGGTCAACTAACACCAGAAATAACCAGATGGCAAAAGGTAAACGAAGGAATGTCACTAACAGAAATCAAGGCAACATGACAGCATCTGAACCCAGTTCGCCAACAACAGGAAGCCCTGGATACCCCAAAACACCAGAAAAACAAGACTTGGATATAAAATCACTGGTCAGGATGCTGGTAGCTGAACACATAGAAAAATCTCGTAAAGAAATAGAGGAGAAAATGGATCAAAAGTTAGAAGCCTTTACAAGGCAAATACAAAAATCACTTCAAGAAATGCAGGAGAAGATGGATCAAAAAGAAGAAGACAATAAGGAAGAAAGACAAAAATCACTTAAAGAAATACAGAAGAACGTGGGCCAACAAGTAGAAGCTATGAAAGAGGAAACACAAAAATCTATTAAAGAAATACATGAAAACACAATCAAGCAAGCGAAAGATCTGAGCACATCCATCCAGGTACTAAAAACAGAAGTAGAAACAACTAAGAAATCACAGAGGGAGACAACATTGGAGATAGAAAACATCAACAATAGAATACAAGAGATAGAAGACAGAATCTCAGAAGCCGAAGATACCATAGGAACCATTGATTCAACAGTCAAAGAAAATACTAAATGCAAAAAGGCTGTAACCCAAAACATTCAGGAAATCCAGGACACAATGAGAAGACCAAACCTAAGGATTATAGGTATAGACGAGAATGAAGATGTACAAGTTAAAGGGCCAGCAAATATCTTCTACAAAATTATGGAAGAAAACTTCCCCAACCTAAAGAGAGAGATGCCCATGAATATACAAGAAGCATACAGAACCCCAAACAGACTGGATCAGAACAGAAATACATCCCGACACATAATAATCAAAACTCCAAATGTACTAAACAAAGAAAGAATATTAAAGGCAGCAAGAGAAAAAGGCCAAGTAACTTATAAAGGAAGACCTATCAGAATAACACCAGACTTCTCACCTGAGACCATGAAAGCTAGAAGATCCTGGGCAGATATAATGCAAACTCTAAGAGAACACAAACTTCAGCCAAAACTACTTTACCCAGCAAAGCTCTCAATCACCATAGATGGAGACATCAAGGTATTCCATGACAAAACCAAATTTGCACGATATCTTTCCACAAATCCAGCCCTACAAAGGATAATGGGGGAAAACACCAAGACAAGGATGGAAACTACACCCCGGAAGAAGCAAGATAGAAACCTCCTCTCATCAAACCTAAAAGAAGGTAACCTCTCGAATATAAAAAAATAAATAAAATAAATAAATATAATTTCAAAAATGTCTGGAGGAAATAATTACTATTCCTTAATATCTCTTAACATCAATGGACTCAATTCCCCAATAAAAAGACATAGATTAACAGACTGGATACGGAAACAGGACCCTACATTTTGCTGCATACAGGAAACACATCTCAGTGTCAAAGACAAACACTGCCTTAGAGTAAAAGGCTGGAAGACAATTTTACAAGCAAATGGTCTCAGGAAACAAGCTGGAGTAGCCATTCTAATATCAGATAAAATTGACTTCCAACCTAAAATCATCAAAAGAGACTCAGAAGGTCACTTCTTGCTGGCCAAAGGGAAAATCCACCAAGAAGAGCTCTCAATACTGAACATCTATGCTCCAAATGCAAGGGCACCCTCATTCGTAAAAGAAACCTTACTAAAGCTTAAAGCACACATTACACCTAACACAATAATTGTGGGTGACTTCAACACTCCACTCTCCTCAATGGACCGATCAGGAAAGCAGAAACTAAACAGGGACAGAGTGAAACTAATTGAAACTCTGGACCAATTGGATTTAACAGATATATATAGAACATTTCATCCTAAAGCTAAAGAATATACCTTTTTCTCAGCTCCACATGGTACCTTCTCCAAAATAGACCATATAATTGGTCACAAGACAGATGTCAACAAATATAAGAAGATCGAGCTAATCCCATGCCTCCTATCAGATCACCATGGAGTAAGAGTGGTCTTCAATACCAACAAAAACAACAGAAAGCCCACATACACATGGAAACTGAACAATACTCAATGACACCTTGGTCAAGGAAGAAATAAAAAAAGAAATCAAAGACTTTTTAGAATTCAATGAAAATGAAGGTACAACCTACCCAAATCTATGGGACACAATGAAAGCAGTGCTAAGAGGAAAACTCATAGCTCTAAGTGCATCCAAAAAGAAGCTGGAGAGAGCATTCACTAGCAACTTAATGGCACACCTTAAAGCCCTGGAAGAAAAACAAGTTAATTCACCCAGGAGGAGTAGAAGACAAGAAATCATCAAACCCAGGGCTGAAATCAATCAAATAGAAACAAAGAGAACCATACAAAGAATCAACAAGACCAGGAGCTGGTTCTTTGAGAAAATCAACAAGATAGATAAACCCTTAGCCAGACTAACCAAAGGACACAGAGACAGTATACAAATTAACAAAATTAGAAATGAAAAGGGAGACATAACAACAGAAACTGAGGAAATTCAAAAGATCATCAGATCCTACTACAAAGGTCTATACTCAAAACAACTGGAGAATCTGGAGGAAATGGACAATTTCCTAGACAGATATCAAATACCAAAATTAAATCAGCATCAAGTAGATCAGCTAAATAGTCCCATAACCCCTAAAGAAATAGAAGGAGTTATAGAAAGCCTCCCAACCAAAAAAAGTACAGGACCCGATGGTTTTAGTTCAGAATTCTACCAGACCTTCAAAGAAGACTTAACACCAATAGTCTTCAAACTATTCCACAAAATAGAGAAAGAAGGGACACTGCCCAACTCATTCTTCGAAGCCACAATTACGCTAATACCTAAACCACAAAAAGATCCAACAAAGAAAGAGAACTACAGACCAATTTCTCTTATGAATATAGATGCAAAAATACTAAATAAAATTCTTGCTAACCGAATCCAAGAGCACATCAAAACGATCATCCACCATGATCAAGTAGGCTTCATCCCAGGGATGCAGGGATGGTTCAATATACGGAATTCCATCAACTTAATCCACTACATAAACAAACTCAAAGAAAAAAAACAACATGGTCATCTCATTAGATGCTGAAAAAGCATTCGACAAAATTCAGCATCCTTTCATGCTAAAAGTCTTGGAAAGAGCAGGAATTCAAGGCCCATACCTAAACATAGTAAAAGCAATCTACAGCAAACCAGTAGCCAACATCAAAATAAATGGAGAGAAACTTGAAGCATTCCCACTAAAATCAGGGACTAGACAAGGCTGCCCTCTCTCTCCATATCTTTTCAATATAGTACTTGAAGTTCTAGCAAGAGCAATTAGACAACATAAGGAAGTCAAAGGGATACAAATTGGAAAGGAAGAAGTGAAACTATCATTATTTGCAGATGATATGATAGTTTACCTAAGTGACCCAAAAAACTCCACCAGAGAACTCCTACAGCTGATAAACAACTTCAGCAAAGTGGCAGGTTATAAAATTAACTCAAGCAAGTCAGTGGCCTTCTTGTACTCAAAGGACAAGCAGGCTGAGAAAGAAATTAGGGAAATAACACCCTTCACAATAGCCACAAACAACATAAAGTATCTTGGTGTAACTCTAACCAAACAAGCGAAAGATCTGCACAACAGGAACTTCAAGTCCTTGAAGAAAGAAATCGAAGAAGACCTCAGAAGATGGAAAAATATTTCTTGCTCCTGGATTGGCAGGATCAATATAGTAAAAATGGCCATCTTGCCAAAAGCAATATACAGATTCAATGCGATCCCCATCAAAATCCCAACTCAATTCTTCATAGATCTAGAAAGAGCAATACTCAAATTCATCTGGAGCAACAAAAAACCCAGGATAGCTAAAACTATTCTCAACAATAAAAGGACTTCTGGGGGAATCAATATCCCTGACCTCAAGCAGTACTACAGAGCAATTGTGTTAAAAACTGCATGGTATTGGTATAGCAACAGGCAAGCAGATCAATGGAACAGGATTGAAGACCCAGAAATTAACCCACAGACTTATTTATGGTCACTTGATCTTTGATAAAGGAGCCACAACCATCTGGTGGAATAAAGATAGCCTTTTCAACAAATGGTGCTGGTTCAACTGCAGGTCAACATGCAGAAGAATGCGAATTGACCCACTCTTATCTCTTTGCACTAAGATCAACTCCAAGTGGATCAAGGACCTCCACATAAAACCAGACACACTGAAACTATTAGAAAAGAAACTTGGGAAGACCCTGGAGGACTTGGGCACAGGGGAAAAGTTCCTGAACAGAACACCAATAGCTTATGCTCTAAGATCAAGAATCGACAAATGGGACCTCATAAAATTACAAAGTTTTTGCAAAGCAAAGGACACTGTCAGAAGGACAAAACGGCAACCAACAAAGTGGGAAAAGATCTTCACCAACTCCACATCCGACAGAGGGCTAATATCCAATATATACAAAGAACTCAAGAAGTTAGACCGCAAAGAACCAAATAACCCTATTAAAAAATGGGGCACAGAGCTAAAGAACGAATTTTCACCAGAAGAAATTCGGATGGCCGAGAAACACCTTAAGAGATGTTCAACATCATTAGTCATCAGGGAAAAGCAAATCAAAACAACCCTGAGATTCCACCTCACACCAGTCAGAATGGCTAAGATTAAAAACTCAAGAGACAACAAGTGCTGGCGAGGATGTGGAGAAAGAGGAACACTCCTCCACTGTTGGTGGGATTGCAAAATGGTAAAACTGCTCTGGAAATTAGTTTGGCGGTTCCTCAGAAAATTGGGCATGTCACTTCCAGAGGACCCTGGCATACCACTCCTGGGCATATACCCAGAGGATTCCCCTGCATGCAATAAGGACACATGCTCCACTATGTTTATAGCAGCCTTGTTTATAATAGCCAGAAATTGGAAGGAGCCCAAATATCCCTCAAAGGAGGAATGGATACAGAAAATATGGTATATTTATACAATGGAATACTACTCAGCAATTAATAATGAATTCATGCAATTTGTAGGTAAATGGTTAGACCTGGAAAATATCATCCTGAGTGAACTAACCCAATCACAAAAGAATGCACATGAAATGCAATCACTGATAAGTGGATATTAATGAGCCCAGAAGCCCTAAATACTCAAGTCACAAATAGCAAGTCAAATGATTCCCAAGAAGAAGAAAGGAGAGGACCCTGGGCCTGTAAAGATTGCATCCAGTTTAGTAAAGAAATCGAGGTGGGAGGGGGAATGAGTGGGGAACAGTTGGGGGGGAGAGGAACTATGGGAACTATGGTGGGTGGGAACTGGGAAAGGGGAAAGCCTCTGGAATGTAAACATAGAATATAGAAAATAAAAATTAAAAAAAAAAGAGTGCTGTGGTTAGCACGGTAATGGTAAATCACCTACAGTTTATATATAAGGTTGACTTCAAGGGATTCTTCTTATTTTTGAAACATAGGCTACCCTTTGGAACTATAAGGTGAGCTCATAGCACCGAAGGCATCACACACATCTGTTGTAAGATACAGAGAAGATAGACTTAGCTGGGAACTTCCTCCATGTTAGCTAGCAGTCAAACCCCAGGGCCTGCTGAGAGGGCTAATTTGGAAGAAAAGACACCATTTTTTTTTTTTTTTGCCAGCTTTGAGCTCTATGAAATGGAAGTTGAACCTGTTGGCCAAGAAACGCAACATGCCCAAGGGTGACGTGACCACATGGGCTAACCAACTGTCCTCTGGATTTCAGGCTTGCTTCATGTGGGAGGCAGCTGGAGGACAACTCAAGCTGCCACTGTGACCCTGGCTACTGACTCAGGTCTGGGGAGAGCCTAGGCCTTGGCGATAAAAACTCACTACTGAGGTTGAGCTGAATGGACAAAGCATAAACTGACTTCTAAAAATCTATGCTGTACCTGTAGATGAAAGCTGCTCCCAGTCTTAAGCAGACAAACCTCCCCCTACCAACGCAGAATGTCATAATGAAGTCCATTATTTTGTTGCTGATTTTAAAATCGAACTTGTTTAAAATGTTTAATGGACAGCACAGCACAGTTGGCTGCGTTCTAGTTATTCTATAACATGTCTACAGCAGTTTCCTTTTGCACAGATGAGGCACTATGACCATGTAGTAACTTTCTAGTTTTCCTCTTCACTCAAGGGGACTCTACCATTCTATTCTGCTTTTTTAATTTTTAGCACCCTTGACCTTGTGTATAAGCAAAATTATTCCTGTCATTCGCTTTTATAAAATTTTTATTTATTTACTTATTTTTATTTTTTTACACTCCATATTTTATCCCCCCCTCCACCCTGCTGCTGTTCCACATCTCATACCTCCTCACCACCCCCTGTCTCCACATGGATGACCCCACACCCCACTTCACTTGACCTCTAAACTCCCCGGGGTATTCTTGTCATTTGTGATTGGCTTCTTTCAATCAGTTCCCTCAAGTTTCAGCCACACTGAAGTTTATCCTTTTAAACCAATATAAGCAGAATATAGCAAGTGTCCAATACATGTGATCGTGCCGTGAGTTGGGAGTGTCTAATACATTGGAGTCAATGAACCCTTTAAAATTGTTTAATATTATTAACAATTGCCAATGACTTTACCATTAGCATCTGTGATACGGCAATGCCAATACCCACTAGGAATCTGCTAAAAGCACACTTAGTTCCACTGCAGAGCTGGAACTGAAGCAAAGCCTCAGTAGTGTCAAGTAAATGCCTACCGCTACTCCAACATGCAGAAACATACGTACAGAATTATAGCTAGACTGGGGTAACTACTAGGAAAACACATCTTCATGAGGGTAAGACTTCATGTGAGCATGGACAGCAAAACTTGAAGCTTGTTTTAATACTCCATCGATCTTACGCCTGTAAAAGAAAGCAGTTCAGATTTTACTCCTAAGAACAGGCTTTGTGGATATGTCCTGGGAGTTAGAGCTGTCACCCAACGAGACCTGGGAAATCTTGCCTGAAGGCTGAGATGGTCCAGTGCAGCATGGATAAGAGGGACAGCATGAACTACAAGGCTCTCTCATGGTACCTGTACAAGATAGCTTGAGGTATCTTGAGCACAGACCACATCTGGCAGCTGGTACTCACAGCAGGCACGCTTCCTCATGAGAGTCTGCACATGTGTGAAAAAAAAGGTGAAATGCAGAGAAAGGGGCGGTTCTATGATTAATAAAGATATTAAATACCCACAGGCCATCTTTCATAAATTCTTCCGCACTGTTGTTGACTTTGTTTCTTAGGCTATTTATATTACACATTGTACTAAAAGCAGAATAAGGTTATTTCAAACAATAAATTGGGTTATGGTTTTATTACTTTCCTTTACCCGTGGCTTTCAAATTGAGTTCCATTCATATCTAGAGGCCCTAAAACAGCTATATCTGTCAGTTTACAAATATCTTACTTTCATTTTAAAGAGAGAGCTAAGTACAGGCTAAACAGACAGAACATTGTAGCCAAGAATCTCTCACCTTCCAATGAGTGGAACCACAACTCAAGCCCAGTCTTATGTATTAATAATATATCATATCATAAATGTGCTGTTTTTATTTAGTTACTTCTCTTGGGCAACCAGAATAACTCATATTGTATGCTGTTTAGATTTCCCAAATGAATTTTATTATGTGTCTTATGCTTAAAAAAAACTTGCCCCATAGGACATATTTTTGTATTCTGCTATATTTTTCACAGATGGAAGTGTCGTACTACAGTTAAGGAACCTGATCTAGCAGAAATGAACAGAAAGCAGGTGGTGAGCCCAAGTCTTCCCCTGGAAGCCTCAGTTCCTTTCACGTCAGTCTGGGGATCTGGACAGGAGGATGTACAGGAAGAATAGAGTGAAGTAAGTCTGAATAAGGGTGAATACAGCCGGGCGGTGGTGGTGCACGCCTGTAGTGCCAGCACTCGGGAGGCAAAGGCAGGCAGATTTCTGAGTTCGAGGCCAGCCTGGTTTACAAAGTGAGTTCCAGGACAGTCAGGGCTACACAGAGAAACCCTGTCTCAAAAAACAAAACAAGAAAAAAAAAAACAAAACAAAAAACCAAAGGGTGAATACAGATTTTTGAAACTGGATGGTTTGTGGGGAAAGAAGCCTTATCTTTAAAATTTGAAATAAATTTCAATTTTTTACTTTTTTTAGTCTTCATGCTTTTGTGCCAGAGATTGAGACCTGGGCTTTTTGGTGTGTTCTTGCATTTAGTTTGTGAGTATTTTATTGAATATTTTTTTTGTATCTATGTTCATAAAGGAAATTGGTCTATACTTGTCTTTCTTTTTAAATGTTTATATGGTTTGGGTACCAGGGTGACTATGGCCTCATAAAATGAATATGGCGACATACCCCCGTTTATATTTTGTGGAATAATTTGAGTAGTATTTAGAACTAACTCTTCTTTGAAACCTTTTCAAATTCTACACTTAACCATCTGTCCCATCCTGCTTTTTGTGAGACTTTTAATGACTGCTGTTATTTCACTAGGGGTTATAGGTCTTTTTAAGTTGCTGGTCTGATCTTGATTTAATGTTAATAAGTGGTGTTTATTGAGAAAATTATCCGTTTCTGTGAGATCTTCCAATTTGGGGGAGAACTTGATTTTTAAAGTAAGTCTTTATGATTCTCTATTTTCTCAGTATCTGCTGTTATTTTCCCCTTTACATTTTTGATTTTGTTCATTTTTTATATGAACATCATTTAATTAATTTGGATAAGGACTTCTTGATCTTCATGATTTTCTCAAAGAGCCAACTCTTTGTTTCATTGATTCTTTGTATTGTTTTGCTTCTATTTAATTGGTTTCAACATTAAGTTTGATTATTCCAAGCCCTCTAGTCCTTTTGGGTATGATGTCTTCCTTCTGTTCTTGAGTTTTCAGACATGCTCTTAAGTTGCTAGTATGAGTTCTCTCCAGCTATTTTATATAGGCATTTAGTGCTACAAACATGTCTCTCAGAACTATTTTTATTATATACCACAACTTTGGGTATGGTGTGCATTCATTTTCATTCAATCATAGAAAGAATTGTTTTTTTATTATGATTTTTGGCTTGACCCATTTTTTTTCCACAAACGAGAATTGTTCCATTTCCATAAGTTTCTAAGTTTTCTGTTGTGTCTGTTGTTGTTGATAACCACCTTTAATGTGGTCTGATGGGATGAAGGGAGTTATTTTAATTTTCTTGTATCTTTTGAGACTTGCTTTGTGCCTGATTATAAGTCAATTTGGAGATAGTTCAAAGAGGTGCTGAGAAAAAGGTATATTCTTTTGTGTTTGGGTAAAATGTTCTGTAAATAGGTCCATCTGGCTTATAACTTTAATCAGGTCTAGCCTTTCTCTGTTTAGATTTTGTCTAGATGACCTATGTATTGAATGTTTGGTATTGAAGTCTCCCAGTATCAGTGTGTGAGGGTTACTATGTTATTTTAGCTGTTCTAGTGTTTCTTTTACAAATGTGGAGGCTCTTGTGTTTGGGGTATAAATGTTAAGAAATGAAATGGCATTTTGGTTTGTTTCCTTTGATAAGTACATGGTGTTTTTCCTTATTTTTTTTTCTGATTAGTATTGGTTTAAAGTCTATTTTGTTGATTATTAAGATGGCTACACCAGTTTGCTTCTTAGGTCTGTTTGCTTGGAATATCTTTTTCTAATATTTCACTCTGAGGTAATGTTTGTCTTTGATGTTGAGGTGTGTGTCTTGAATGCAGCAAACAGATGGGTCATATGTTTGATTGCATTCTGTTAGTCTGTGTCTTTTTCTTGGGGAATCGATACCATTGGTATTGAAAGATATCAATGACCACTGATTGTTGATTCCAGTTGTTTTGGTTTTGTTATTGTTGTTAGTGGCAGTGTGAGTGTGCACACACGCACATACATATGTGTGGATTTCTTTTGGTGGTCTGAGATTATTCCCTGTGTTTACGTGGTTGTAGTTAGCCTCCCTAGGTTGGAGTTTTTCTTCTAGCACCCTGTATAATGGTGGCTTCTTGTGCCTTTATAGTCATCTCCTTCTTAGGTGAGGAGATTTTTTTTTCTATAATTTTGTTCAAAATATTTTCTATGCCATTGAGCATATATCCTTGATTCCTAGTATGTATAGATTTAGTCTATACATTTCATAGTTTCTAGATTTCCTAGATTTTTTTTTTTTGGTGTCAGGAAATTTTTAGCTATTGCATTTTCTTTGATCCATATATCCATTTTTTAAAATTGTATCTTCAATACCTGAAGTCCTTTCTTCCATCTCTTGTATTGTGTGGTGAAGCTTGTTTCTGTCATTTTAATTTGAATTCCCAAATTATTAGTTTCCAGCATAACCTCAGTTCAGGTTTTCTTCAATTCTACTTCTATCTTCATGTCTGGAAGAGTTTTGTTTAATACACTACTACTTTGTGTGTTTTTTTTTAAATGAATTTCTTTAAGGGATTTATTCATTTCTTTACATTAGTTCGTTGATCTTACATCCCTTCCTTCCTTTCCTCCCAGTCATTCATTCCTCTTTAAGGGCCTCTATCATCTTTATATAGACTGTTTTTAGGTCTTTTTCTTGGATTTCATCTCTGTTGGAATATCCTATGTCTGCCATGGTAGGGTTGCTGGGCTGCAGTTCAGAAATATTGCCATCACTGTTTTTGATGGTGTTTTTACACTGATGTTTAGGCATCTGGGATGATGTCATTGGGTGATGATATCTGGTTTTTTCTCTGTTGGGTTGTTGTTTTGTTCCTTGGTGTTTCTTTCTTCTCTGAACTTCAGGAAAGTGTAGTGGCTGTGTCCTGGCTCCTAGGAAATTTGCTGTGGGCCTGCTCAATTGGTGAGTTCCCAGGAAATGCCTGCTGGTGTTGGAGGCTAGGATAATGGGATTAGTTAGGGGAAGGAAAGATCTTTGTGATCTTTTGAGGATGGAATCATAAAGGAAAGGAGACACCAGCAGGTTTTTTTTTTTTTTGTTTGTTTGTTTCTGTTGTTGTTACAGAGCTGGGGATGAGAGTAGGGGCACTGGATCTGGAGTAGCAGGAGACATGTAGATCCACCACCAGCCTACTTTTTACCCTGGCAAGAGTGGCTCTTCCTATCTGTACTCCAAAAAGACTCACATTCTTAGGCTTCAGAGACTGCTCAGTTTGCTTTTGTAAGCATGGTGGCTTGAGTTCAGTCCTCAGTACACGAGTAGCATGAAGTCAGTGGTGAGATGCATAGGGGAAGGTCTGGGCAGTGAGAAGGGACGTGGCCAGTAGAAGTGATCAAGATCCACGATATGCATGTATGTACAAAAATCTGAAGAATCAAAAACGTATTTTTAGAAAAGCCAAGACTGGTGCTGCCTTATGGTTATTCTAGTGGTAGGGAAGAGGAAACAGATGGATTCCCGAAAGCTCTCTGGCTGGGCAGTTGAGCCAAATGAGATAGTCCTAGGTAAAAATAAGAGACTCTTTCTCAGAAAGCAAGTAGATGATACCCAAAGAATGACACTTGGGACTTAAGTTTGACCTCCAGTTCCCATACACAGACATCCAGGCATACCATACCTCATAAAAACAGACATGATCACATGCATGTATGCACTCATTTTTCTACATTGATTAAAAATCATACATATTTATAATATTCAATGTGATGTTTTGATATATCAATTTTTCTGGCTCAGTTTTGCCAATCTGGCATAAACTAAGACATCTGGGAAGATGAAACCTTAATTGTGAAAGACTTGATAAGACTGTCCTGAAGTCAAGTTTGGGAGACATTGCCTTGACAGATGATTGATACGGGAGTTCCCAACTGACTTGGAGTGGTACCACTCCTGGGCAGGTGGTAATGGATTCTAAAAGAAGGCAAATTGAGTAGCCTATGAGGACCAAGCCTACAAGCAGAATTCCTCCATGTTCTCTGCTTTAGTTCTTGACTCCAGGCTCCTGCCCAGACTTCTTTCAGTGAAGGTTTGTGACCTGACATTTGTAATATAACATGATCCCTTCCTTTCTAAGTTGCTTTTGGTCATGATGCTTTTTTTCACAGCAATGGAATCCTAACCAAGGCACCTCTGTGAAGTGCAATGTTGATTCACACTAATTAATATATTTATTCCCCTTTCCTACTTATGTTTATGATAAAGATATTAAAAATTTATTATTATTATTATTATTATTATTATTATTATTATTATTATATATTTTTGGTTTCTCAAGACAGAGTTTCTCTGTATAGCCCTGGCTGTCCTAGGACTCACTCTATAGATCAGGCTGGCCTTGAACCCAGAAATCCACCTGCCTCTGCCTCCCAAGTACTGGGATTAAAGGCATATACCACCACTGCCCAGCTCAAAAGTTATTATTTTACCACTGACAATTCTAATTTATTATTCTGAGACCTATGCTATTATGCTTGCCTATAATCTGTTTTCCTAAGTTCCACCAAGTCATCACTTTTAGATTTTCATGCTCATGTCTTTGATTTTATTATATTTCCATTCCTCCAGACCACATCAACATTCTCTTTCTGTGTGTCTTTCTCTTTTTAATACAAGTGAAGACAGGCCACTGTAGGGCATAGAAAAGGGAGCACTTCTTCAAGTACTTCAGATCAAAATAATTTTCTCAATAACAGGACAAGGTCATTTTGTAAAAATGAGGGTTTCCCTGGAAGAGTGACAGAAAATCCATTCTTTTTTGTTAACTTCTAACAATAAACATCAAATAGAGAAAACCCTATTTTTATTTGAATGCTATTTCCTGAGGATGGAAAGAGAAAATAAATGATGGCCATTTAATAAATTTGATTTGATGTATTGTTCAGAAAATTGTTCGAGGACAGCAGTAGACGAGCGTTGAAAAAGTCGGAACAATAAAACTGAGGTTTATCGACAGCTTGGTTTCTCATAATCTAAAATTATCTAATCATCACTCTTCTTGGAAATGCCACTGCTCCTTGGATGCCTGCTCACCTCTTCTCAAGCAGAACCTATAAAAGAGCAGAGCAGTGATGCCTCAGAGCCACAAGTAGACATTATGGGTAAAAGATGAATTGGGAAAGGACTGTTGCGCGCATTTAATCCCATTTTTCATATCCTCTCATGGTTTATCAGATTTCAGATAAAGCATGCTCCTGACTAGAGAATGATAAAATGGATTCATTCTGTTTGCAAGAAAAACTTGATCATCAGGATCCATGATAATGACATCTCAAGAGTCAAAAGCTAGCTGAGGGATTTTGAAACAAAGGAGGAACAAAAGTCTCCCTTCTTGTTATATGATAGAACCTCAGAGAAGCATATGACCCAGCTCAAGAGAGCTCTTCTTGGCACTCCTCACTGCAATAGGGGCCTTGTCCTCATCTATCAGTCTATCACTTTTCTATGACAAAAGGGTCCCTTTACAAGCTCAGTATAACCTAAAACCATAGTATATCTCAGAGAGTATTTATATGTATATTTTCACATTTTTAAAAAAACCATTACCACATAGGCAATTTCAAAACCTCTGGTTTACTTACCCTGCTTTTTTAATGTTTGAATAATGCATTGGAATTTTATTCTTTATTATTTTTACATGATGCATGAGGTGCTCAATAGTATAAATATTACCCTTAAGGATACTATCTAACTGGAGAAAAATCCCTGTCAATACATACTTACCTGCCAAGAGCCATTCTCACATATTTCTCAAAACCCCCTTTCAGCCATTTCTAGCCTGCTTCTTCTAGCCTGATTTTAGAAGGAAAAGTACTAGCTTAAAGATTAGCCAAGTAAGCTGGATGGTCAGCACATGCAGAACTCACCTGAGTGGGCTAGAACAATTGAAGCTCACCTGTGTTTGGATTACCATAGCAACCCCTTTCCACTTCACCTCCCCTTGATCAATTTCTAGTGCCAAATTCCTACAGTAGATGCCAACCTTTCCCTGAGATTCTGAGAGACAATTCTGAGAAACTGTTCCTGAGAAATACTAGCCCCCTGAGATTGTTCCCCGAATACAATGACTTTCCCCCTTTCACCCCTCCCCACACCTGCTTGTTCCCCTTTAAAAAGCCTTGTGTAAATAATAAAATTTGGCAGCTTGATTAGAATACTGTCTTGCTGTCCCTCTCTGGTGTCTCTTGTCTCTTGGCTTCTCTTAGGTGGTTCGGGGATCCTGTTGACTGTCCTGCCGGTCGGGACAGTTACCAAGCAGCACCATAACAGAAAAATAAACTCAATTTCATGGGAGATGGAAAGAGAGAAATATCTGTTACTATCTGACAAAAGATTGCTGTACAGTAGACAGATATCACAGACATGGAAGGCATGTAAGTCATGCTAAGGGTATGAATATTCACCAAGATGTCAGTGAACAGCAGAGACAAACCAGATAAAGAGGGTAGAAGGAATAACAATCTTATGGATAGAAATGCCAAGGTAAAATACCAACTCTACAAAACAAAGGGAAAAAAGGGGGTAAAAGAAAAAAAAAAGAAAAGCAATGTGTTATGTGTTCAGAATACACTAAAGTAGCAAAAAAAGACTTAACTATATGAACATTCATATACAAAGAGTGAAGAAGGTCATAAATCAGTACACGCAATAAAGTCATTGATAGGGCATAGGAAAACAGGCTACGACATAGTAAGGGAATCCTCTCTATAGGTTACAGAGATAATTTTGTAAGGATGCTTAGCTTTTGAGTTTGTGGGAGCTAGTCATCTGCTGAACTTAAAGATATATCCTAAAGGCTTAACAAATAAATCTGAACTGGCTGGTTTTGTGTGTCAACTTGATACAAGCTGGAGTTACCACAGAGAAAGGAGCTTCAGGTGAGAAAGTGCCTCCATGAGATCCAGCTGTAAGGCCTTTTCTGTCCACTGCCATTTGCACCAGGGAGCCTGGAGACTCCACAGCCTTCTGTGCATAGCCCAACAGGAGGGAGTGATCTCTCAACGGGCTTTCACTTTTGAGCGCAGAGGTGAGATCTCCACCTTCTCTCTGGTGGGGACCTATATATATTCTATATATTTCTACAATTTTATCAGAAATATTTTCCATGTAAATCTTCAAGTTTATCAGAAAATGTTTATAATTCCACTTTTAATCAATTTAGGAATACTTTTATGCCTACCATTATTATATCTATATAAAATTTTTCATGATAATCTTCAATTCTATCATGTTTTTCTGCATTTTTCTACAATTTTATCAGAAATATTTTCCACATAAATCTTCAATTCTATCATAAAATATTTCTATCCCATATTTCAATTAATTAGCAATGTTTTACATGTCTACCACTTCTTAATTTTCCATGAAAATTGTCAATTTTAACGTGTTTATCTGAAATATTTTCCATGTAAATCTTTAATTTTATCATAAAGTGTTTTTACTTCCCTTTAATTCCCTTTTCAATAAATTAAAAAAAAAAAAGAAAAAAAAAGAAGAAAAAAACAAGGCCTTTTCTCAATTAGTGATCAAGGAGGGGGAGGGGCAGCATCTATAGTGAATGGTGCCATCCCTGGGCTGGTAGTCTTGGGTTCTGTAAGAAAGTAAGCTGAGCAAGGCAGGGGAAGCAAGCCAGTAAGTAACATCCATCTATGGCTTCTGCATCAGCTCCTGCTTTCTGATCTGCTTGAGTTCCAGTCCTGAATTCCTAAAATCCTAATCTTGTAAACCTTATTAAATCTAAATTCTCTGGTGGCGAATCTTGATGGATTTGCCATTGAAACCGGGGAAACACTTCTAATTACATCTTGTCCTTAGGATATCCCCATTCAAAAGACCTATCTCTCTCCCTCCTTCTAACCTGGAAGTCCCACCTATTCACCCAGTGATTGGCTCCTTTATTCATTAGGGGATAGTTCACAAGAAGTCACCTGAGTGACTCATTCCTCATTCACAGCCCCTCCCAGGAGAGTGGAATTAGCATCAAAATACAAGCAACCCCAGGGCTCTCCACAACAATCCAGGGTAGGCATGTTGATGTACTATGTATGGACCTGAAACACATAGGAAATCTATTTCATAAGCAGTCTAAATTTTAAAAGATATTTAGTAATCATAACAACCTTTTTCTTGGTTAACTTTCTGTGCAATAAGAACTTCTGGAATATTATACTTCACAAAAATTACTTATTAATTGTGTAAAATTACAGCTTATCGTCTTAGGGTATCTATTGCTGGGAAGAGACAACATGACCATGGCCACTCTTATAAAGTAAAACATTTAACTGGGGCTGGCTTACAGTTTCAGAGGTTTAGTCCATTACTATCAAGGCCAGAGGCATGGCAGCATCCAGGCAGACATGGTTCTAGAGAAGGAACTGAGAGTTCTACATCTAGATTCTCAGGCATCAGGAAAAGAAAGTGAGCCACTAGGCTTGGCTTGAGCTTCAAAGAGCTCAAAGTCTATCCCCAGTGACATACTTCCTTCAACAAGGCCACACCTACTCCATCGAGGCCACACCTACTCCATCGAGGCCACACCTACTCCATCGAGGCCACACCTCCCAACAGTTCTACTCCCTCTGTACCTATAAGGGCTATTTTCATTCAAGCCACCACACTGACTGAAGGGTCATCTATGATGGCACACCATAGTTCACCAGCGAAGAACAAAGGGAAATGATGAAACTCTTCAGTCACCTCTCACCAGGAGTAAATGCATGGCTTCTTCCATCCTGGATATATATACCCACATTAACCCTTGGTTTTGGTGGCTGAATACTGTTGTTTTCCTTTTTGCAGTGTGTCTCAGTGGCCAAGGAAAACAACATTAGAGAAGGAGAAGAGCCTTTTCTGACGTTTACAGAAACATGTGCAGTGCCATCATCACTGCTTTTGTGTATCACATATAAGATAGCCCTTAAGTAACATTTCAACATAGAAACCTGTGATTGGGGCTCAGGGAGATGGCTCATTGGGAAACTTGCCTTCTGCAACGTCTGATGACCTGAGTTTGATCCCTGGAACACAAAAGGTGGAGAGAGACTGCACCTCCTCCTGTCTCCTCCTCTGACCTCTGTATGGTGTCCTAACCATTCCCTCAAATAAGCAAAAAATCAAACAAACCACTTTTTTTTTTGTGTGTGATTCATTCATTGATTCATCCAAATGATACGTGCAAAAGCATTCACTAAACATGAACAATATTTTTCCATATTTTTTGCTCCTTGCCAATACATTAACAGTGAATTGAAAGGAGCAAAGGAAAACAAAATTATTATTTCTTCTTTGGGATAAACACTTTATTTGAATTTTAAATAAATACAAATATGAATATTATATAAATTTAGCATAGAATATATTTGCATACATAAATACATATATTCTCAAATGAAATTATGAAAGCATCGAGGTTGTATTTTACAGCAAATTTCATATATTCTACACATTGTGATGTAAGCAGTTTCAGCTTTTCGGTTGAATCCATTTACACTTAAGTTATATTTAATATTATGTGAAAATAAGTCTCTTTTAAAAATAATTTCTCATCAGAATAGTCAACAGAAATGTGAAATGTTAACGGTATAACTGACAGCAATCTGTGATTGTTTGTGTGGAAGTCTCCGTCTAATGAATTGTTTGATACACACTGAACTGCCTGTCAGATCAAAGTTTCCCAACATGAAAATATTTTTTAATACATATCATCAACAAGTTTATTATGTTCATTGTAAGAAGTATTAAAGAAAAATCTAGATTTTTTTTTTTTTTTGACCACAGCCTGGACAGCTTCAAATAGTCCTTCAGACTGGAAAACAAGCAACATGTCAAACCCAGCTGTAGTTTCAAAAATTGAATTAAAGGGAACGTGATTTAGGTCAACGAAAGCAACCACGTGACTTGGGCAGAAGAAGGCAGAACCATCGTGGCGCATTCGCATTTTCAAAGCCACCGCAGCGCCTTTTTCTGAAGGAAATGTGTGGAGAATATGGTGATGAACAGATCAGAAAAAGTGTGAAGGGAGCCTTCAAGGGAATGAAAGAGGACCGGAAGTGAAGTGGGCAGCCTGAAACTTGGTCAAGATGATCGTGTCTCTCTCCCAACAGCATTTTGAAGTCCCTTGTGTCAGGAGAGAAAGATTTTTTACTCCTGAAGACATACAGATCCCCCTTGGAGATAACTTTCCTGGAATGGAGCAGTTAAACAACAATTGTGCTGTTCCCCAGTAATTTATTCAGTGTTGAAAGATTGTATACTAAACACAGCTTCAGCACATACTAAATGCTTTTCTGTGTCAAAGCCATTTCTGTTGAAGGAAGGCAGATATGGAATTAATGGTGTTTGTCAATGGATAGAAATAGAGGATTGAAGATAACATTTACAGTCATGATTGGGATCTGACCTAATAATCCCATACTTTTTAAATTGAGTTGTCTCTCAAAACTAAATGTCCTTATATTCAATTTGGGTAAAAGGAACTTGCCACAAAACACCACATAAGAGAGACTTAAGTATGGTGAAATTAAAATGATTCTATAAATGAATTCTCCCATCTTTGCTCCGACGTTTACGTGCTGCTGGTCTTCCATTGGTAGTTATGTCCTAGCCTTTCCCATAGTTTGCTAAATGTAGGATGCTACAATTTGAACGACGATGGTGTCTACATTTCTAAGAATTGGAAATAGGAATAATTAGAGAAAGAGTAGTAACAGAGCAGTATCTTATGCGGATATAGAAAAAAGAATTTGAGTTTTCCCATACTTTTCCTCAATGCGTTCCTTTGTGGTGTGACTTTTTAAGACATCTTGGTGCAGCTCAGAGTAAAATAGAATCTAAAAATTGGTTCGATAACACCCCAATCTTTTAAAAATTCTTTGTATCACTCAAAAAACGACTTCTTAGGGGAGGCGGGGACGGGAAAAAAAAATCATAGAATATATTGTATGGGAGAAAAAAAAACCCCATTTCCATTTAAAGAGAGGAAAAGAAAACCATTAAGATAGCCGTTCTTTCTCCCACATGAAACAGCCTCTCCAGCTGCATTTTGCTGTCTTTGATGTGAGAAAGGCGCACGAGTGGACCGGAGCTGAACAGACAAGAGAACTGAGCAGCGAAGGACCGCGAGTGAGGCCTCCGCCTCCTTGAGCTGCTGATGGATGGGCAGTCGGGGATGCGCCGATCAGCTGTGGTATTAATCACCTACCGTAATGTGACTGATTGTTATTACTTCATCCTCTAGGTGGCTAGGACTGCAGCCAGTTCAATAAAATCATTTTAACTTCCTTTTCATGGGGATCATTTTTCTTGTCTCCCCTCTCCTCCTCTGGTGTTCTTCAATTAAGGAAAGACGAGGACTTCCTTCCTTTCCTCTCGCCCTGCGTGACTCATGATCTCCAGTGGACTACCGGACAGCTGTGCCAGGCCAAGAGTTTCTCTTCCTGCGGGTGAGAGGACTTTGCAGAGCTGGATGTAAACACGGGAGAGAAGTGACTAAGGGGGCCATTCCTGCTGAACTGTACCTGAGGTCCACAGACCTATCTATTGGGGGCGGGGTGTAAAGCAGGGGGCATAGCAAGTCTATCCAGATGTTTGTGTCCATTTGCAATGTGAAGATGTCCCTAAAACTGAAAAAAAGCAAATCCTAAACATGGAGCAGATCATCTGGCTTGCTAGTTGCAGAAATCCCATTGAAGTTATGCAGCAAATTCAGCACGACTATCAAAATGTGTTCTGAAGTGTTGAATGGTTCGGACAAAAGCCATCTAAAAGGCAATGTATGACTTTCTAGAATACCAGGAATTCTGGGCTTCAGGGGATTTTTTTTCCCTTCACCTTAGCTCATGATGAATATTTAGAATCATTAAAAATAATTCAGATGAAATGGGTATTGTTTAGCTGAAGTAGAGACATCAATGAAGCCATCTATCCATTTATCTATGAATGTAGGGTCATCTAGGTATGACTAAGTATTTTTTGATAGGTATTAACACAGTCGACGTTAGAATTTGATTGTATGACATGTTTGTGCAGGTATGCTTTCCACAAATAGAAATTTATCTGATAGACACCTGGGTAGTGTGTAAGTATGTCATAAAAATACTGCAATGGGAAAGACAGAAATGCATAAAGAGTGTGAGAGTCGACTCGATCATAAATAGATGTTCTGGAAAATGAAGTTAGGCTAAAAGCACTTCTTTGTCTCACTTACTGTGGCTGTAAATCTAGAATCGGAGATATTTTTAAATGTGCTGTCATACGGTATTGTCCATTATCATGTGTCAGTAAAGAATAATCCCTTCGATTATAACATTTTCCAGGCACTGACAGTGGGAGATTAACTAAAATAATATTTTATTCCCTGCTCCAATTGTGAGTGCGTAGCATTAAATATATTATTAATACAACAAAAATATTTTCACACTAAGCCATTTGGATCCATCAGTAGCCCCCTTATAATTGATGGATTACTGCATTACCATTTAATTTCATTTTGTTTTAGAGGCACAACACTCACTATCATTTTAGTTAATTGTATACCCAAATAAGGACAGAAATTGCTCCAGGAAAATGAATAATGTAGAAAAGAATTCTTGTTAAGAGGATTATTATAAAGCCGATACATCCAACATGCACCATGAGTGTGATGGGAAGAACTCAGAAACGCTGCCCTAAAATTATCACTGATATTACATGAAGTCTGTGTTTTGCCCTACCCCCACCCCCGGCCCCACACACACCAGAGAAATTTTAAAAGACTAACCTAACTCTGTTAAGGAGATGTACTGGAAATCAATTGCTTTCGTATTTGTGTTATATAAAATTGCATCTTACCCCTGCTACTTCTGGCAAATTATACCCGACTCAAATAATTTGGTAAAGATCTGTTATAGGATCAATAGATGGAAGTGAATACTATTAAGGCACCTGTATGATTGTTTTTTGTTTTTTGTTTTTTTAAAGAAAATAACAGAGAGATGATTCTGTTATCTACTTAGCAGTTGCAGTTAAACCTAGCAATTTTTATTTCAGGAAGAAATTGGATGAAAATCACTTAAATCTGATACTCAGAAAATATGCACTAAAATTTTCTTTCTCCCTCAGAGGTGGCTTTTTAATCGCAATGTTTTATTTTGGGACATTTCAGGCTTATGAAGTAGGGAATTGTGCTCGTGGAGCGGTGTGTGTATGTGTGTGTGTGTGTGTGTGTGTGTGTGTGTGTACTTGTATATGTGAGATACACTGGCTTCTGTTTCTCACCCTTAATGCTAGTACATATGTATCACAGCCACTGACTGAATATTTCTATGTTGTTAAGTCTTGTGCCTGTTCAGGTTTCTCTTCACCACTCACATTCCCTCTGTGCTCCACTTGACTGCTTCTGTGGGGGTGCTCCCACACCCATCCACCCTCTCCTGCCTCACCGCCTTCCTTACCATTTCTCCATCCTGGGGCATGGCAGTGAGGGGTGCATAGGCAGCCTGGTCCCTGGTCAAGCTCAGGTTTTAAACTCCAGAGACCCAGACCCAGCAGGTGACTGTCGCTGGCAAAGGACCACAGGTGTTTGGCTATGCACCCTGGACCCTGGGTTCTTGTTAGGTAGGTACAGCCTCCCCCAAACCCCCTACACACACACACACACACACACACACACACACACACACACACTCCAGAGGTCTGTGGTCATCAGTCCTATAGCCACAGCACCAAGTCCCCCCACGTGCAAATAAGGTTTTCCCAAGCTGTCAGACCAGGCCAATGAGAAGTACTCAGGATCCCACGGAGACAGTTGAGCGTCTCCGAACGCTTTACAACTTTAGAGGCAATTTCTGAATAAATTATTTAGATTTCTGGTGAGGGACATATTTTTATATTCTTTCCCTCGTTTTATTATTTAGTTCATATTTGACAGTTGTCAGTCAGATATTTGTGGCTGCTTATTTATGCTCTGGGTTATAACCTGATAGTACCTCCTTAGCACACTTATTCTGTTCACACCATTCTAGCTGTGGCCACAGGAAGCTCTTGCTGTATTCAGTGAGTATACTACACTGTGTGGATTCTTTTTGTTTTTTTCCTATTCCCATTGGTTTGCCCTTTCTTACTTTATGGAATTATCACTTTTTGCAGTTCCTACCCTTTCTTTTCTTGGGTATTTTCCAATGTACCCTCTCCTCTTTTATGGGCAAATGGTATTAGACACCAAGACGTCAATGAGAAGGATGTTTGCTGGATCTTTTTATTATTTAAACACATTTTTAGGTGTACATAAAAAACTTGAATTGGAAGAGAAGCCATGCTTCCCCAGGGTTAGCAATGACCGTGGGCACTTCCATGCTGGAAACTAAGATTGGGAATGAAATTTAGCAGGTAATCGCCTAGGATATATTCCAATACAGAAAAGGAAAAAGAAAAATGGTGAAAACGGTGGTTAACTTTGAAATCTGGAAGCAATCTCAATGCTGGGTCCAAGCATAGTCGGACTTCTATTGAGGCTTGGATCATTTCTCTAAAGAATTAGACATGTCTAGTGAGGGTAGTGTTGGCACGTTTTTAATTCCAACACAGGGGAGGCAGAGGCAGGAGGATCTCTGTGAGGTTAAGGCCATCTTAGCCTACAATGGTGACTTCCAGGACAGCCAAGGCTACACAGAGACACCTTATCTCAAAACAAAACAAAACAAACAACAAAACAAAATAAAAAGAAATAAGCAACATAAAAATGAGTCATTCCCATATGTGTCTATGTAGGAAATTAAGTGGCTGTCTCAAAACAGAAAAAAAGAAAGTGACCTAACTCTGAGAGTCATTAATATTAAAGATGCTTACTTTCCGGATGGAAATGACAAGTTTCCAAAGTAGTTTGTGCACAAAATGTACAGTCTTCCCTATGTGGGAGTTTTGGGCTGACCTTGACAGCCTATCATTATTTGGTTGGTTAAGACTGGACCAGTCCGTGTGGTCTTCAGTAGCTCTTGTGGTCTTGATCTTTCTTAGAGACATAGTTGATAATCAATGAGAATAAATAGCATGTGATGTGGACAAGGGACACAGGGAAGATCTTTCCCATACATGTTTTCAGTAGGAACTGGATCTTCAGAGATCATCAAAGTTAGATAGACAATGAGGAAATCTCTATAGGAATCTAAATGAGCATTAAGTGTGTGTCCCTACCTTACATAGTGGCTATTCAAAGTGCCACACGGGGCTGATCCTTAAGGAAAACAGATTGGAAAGATTCACTACCACACTGGTAGCAATGACTGGGAAGATAGTCTGAATATGCTGACTAGTATTACAACAATTATGACTAATGCTCAATATATAATACTTCCTGTATTAATAACTCAGTAATGTTAGATTCTCAGGATAGACCAGACGCTAGACTTGGGTTTTAGATCTGATTTGATTCTAACATGTAGAATGACTCCATGTGGCTCCTACCTAAATCAATGATCATATAATGAGACCATAATTAACTTAGCAAATCACAGATATGGTAAAATAACACGTTGGCTTTTTGTACAACACCTTCTGATATGTTTGAAATTGCTTGATTATAGCACCTCACTGAAAATGTTATTTTGGAAATTTTGAAGATGAAAACATGCCTGATTATATATTATAGGAAAATTTATCCTGTAATAAGACCTATAGTAAGTTACTATTATAAAGGTATATATAATATATATAATATATAATATATGATTATATATAACATATGTAATTATATATATTTTATATTTATATACATAAATATATAGGTAGAAAAAAGCTTTACAATTTAAGTTTCTATTAAACAAGTAATGTGATGCATAGGTTTTGGAGATTTTACTAATTCTGGTATGAACTTGAGAGCATATTTTCACTTTAGTTAATGTGATTGTTCTTCATCACTGTTAAAGTCTCGGATAGAGATAAAAAAAAATGAAGGCAGACTAATGTAGATGAGAAATCACCCATGCTGCCGAAGCATTGCTCATTTGCTTCTGGCATAAATTGAAGGAAGAGACTATATATTTATGTCACAACATAATGGCACACTGTGGGCTATTTCTATATGCATCCTTATTCCAGACTAATTTGTCAATTGTCGGTAAATTCAGCATCTTGCACATCCAGATAAATATAGATTTGCTTCTCAGCTGACGGTAAATACATCGCAGCTGCTCTCTGGCAGGATGGAGATAGATGGAGGAGTCTGGGTGACCTTTTCTGAGTGTGATATACTGAGATCAGGCACTCCAAAGTGTATGGACTCGGGCTGCGTTAGAAAAAAGAGAGCAGGGTCTAGAGACTCCTCCGTTCCGCTCCATGCTCTTTCTCGGCCGCTGTGGTTTCTTCAGTGTGGTGAAACAATTGAGGTCACAGCGATTCAGTCCAAAGAAAGAGACAGAAGGAAATCCTGTCTTTGGTCCCCTTTGTTTTGATTTAAAGCTGTTTGCCTTCATTTGTTTCTCCACTGGGTCTGTTATGTATGGGTAGTCAACCGTGATAGACTGGTAAGACGTTTCAGAAACCGAAACTTAGTAAGCTTTAGAGCGCGTGTTATTTTAAGTAAAGTGGTAAAATCTTGCACGCACTTCTCATCTCCTGCCTAGGCACGAATAAATCTATCTCCATAGCTGTGTTTGTAAGCTTCTTCTACCCACTTAGCACCCAGAAGCTGTTTTCATGCTTTCTGGCCTCGCACCACAGGCTCTTAAAGCAATGGAACCAAGTTAGCCCACCGAGACCTTTGAAACTGTGAGCCGAGTCAGCCATTTCTTCTCATGTGATCTTCCCTCTGCTTTTGTGTCTTAGAAGCAGAGGATGAATTCATTCTGCGTTTATATTCCTTAATCTTATATATTATTTTTGCTTCTCGAAATCCTTTGTGGGGCTTGAGGATATGGCTCAGTAGTTAAGAGGATGTGCTGTTTCTAAAGAGGACTTAAATTCAGGTTTCAGAAGCCACACTGGATGGTTTCCCATTCCAGGGGGATTCGATGACTCTGTCCCCTGTGGGCACTTCACTCATGTGTGTCCACCTACACACAGACACATACATGTGCAGATAAATAATAATAAAGATGAACCTGTTATAAAAAAAAAAGACCATCCCTCCAGGCGGTGGTGGCGCACACCTTTAATCCCAGCACTTGGGAGGCAGAGGCAAGCGGATTTCTGAGTTTGGGGCAAGCCTGGTCTACAAAATGAGTTCCAGGACAGCCAGGGCAACACAGAGAAACCCTGTCTCAAACAACAACAACAACAACAACAATAACAACAAAAACAAACCAAAACCAAGACCAAACAAAACAAAACAAAACAAAACAAAAACAAAAACAAAACAAAAAAAACCCAACCAACCTTCCCCGTTATTTCTTGTTCAAACTCTTTTCTGACCCCATATTCATTACTTCCTGCGTTATTCATTGTATAAACATTCCTACTATAGTAGGCATAGCTGTGTATGATGGCCATATTTACCCTCTCTGTTTCAGTCTAGTTATATAAGGGTGTGACTATAGCTTTTAAATATAGAAGTATGTCTACTCCTAGCATTTTCAAATACAGAACCATAAGTAAGATAATAAAGCACCTGTAACTTCCCTCCGTCAAGATTGACATTAGTGGCTGTGTAATCTGCATCTTCCCATAGTTCATCATAAATACACATATGCCACTACTTCAATCATGGTTTCTCCTCTTCAGTAAAAATAAGGTTGTGTGGTATTTATATTTATATAATTTATATTCTCCACCCAACCTGTGGTTCCTGGGCATGAAACCCACCCCTATGATAGGTATATGGGCCAAGGCAAATTGTAAACTTCCCTAAAACATTACGATATTTGGGTTAGATTTTTTTTTCATCATGAGCATGCGGTTTTCTATTTTCAACATTGTAGATGACAGTAACATACTGTCGTGTCAAAGCTGGGCATTCCTGCTAGACCATTGATCAATGGTACAAATGTAAGGACTTGTATCTGACTTGCAGACGACTTTCTCTAATGACTTTTAGAGAAAACTCTATGGTAATGTCTAATTAATTCTATAAGTGTTTAAAGATTCTTCCCTGTGTTCAGTTTGGTAGCACAGATTAGATAAATACTGAGCTTATCAAATATCTTTTAATCAAAGGTTCTATGACCATATGTTTTTTTGTTTTTACTTTGATTTTGACATACAATCGCTCTTACAAAATAATTCCTAAAAATATGTTAATTTTATCTATCCTAGTGTTCTGCCTAAGTATAAATGTGTGCATTGTGCGTATGTCTCGTGTCCATGGAATTCGGAAGAAGGCATGGGATCACTAGGAGCTAGAGTTATGTGAGTTGTGATGTGTCTTGCTGGGAAATGCCATCTCTCCAGTTCGACAATACATACCTTCAATGGAGTCATTCCTAGATCTTTTATCATTAAATACTTGTATATTTATAGGATAATTTATTTTTCATGTACTATTCTTTTTGTGTTGCTGAAATTTTTATTTTATCTACTTTACATTTTCTTTGTTTTTTTATAATTTAACTATAATCTTATATTTCTCATGAGATTTTAATATTCTGAGAGATATTTTGATAAATATGTCTTAAGTAGGTAAGTAGATGACAGTACCTGGTATTACTATTGGTTCATAATGCTAATAAAATAAACTATGATTAATAATTACATTTATTTAATTTTTTCCTCTCTGTCCATTTTCATGTATTCATGTCTATCCAGTTACTCATTTGATCTGCACATATTTGCTAGAGCCTGTGACTGTTCAACCCTCTGCTAGATATTTGTGATGTGGTAACAATTGTAAACAGATACCAGTTCTGGTTTTATGAAACTCTCTCCTCTCCATAATTTGTGCCAAAGAATTATCTTAATGTCTTAAACAAATCTGTGTTTTTGTTTTCATGGTAATCTCTTCAGAGCCAGGATCTGTATTTATTTCCAGAGAAAGTAACAATTCAAGAATGATACTTAAACACACACACACACAAATTCCTCAGTAGGGTGCCAAATTTGCATACAACAATTTCAGTGTTATCTTCTTGCTGTACTCAAAGTTTTATTGTTATTAGAGAACAATGCCCAATTACAGGCTCCTCAAGGAGTTTAATGAACTTTGTGTAGGACTCATTGGAGAACCACATAGAGGAAAAGACTGGAAAATCACACTCAGGAGGGGAAATTAAAGGTATTGAAACAATTCTGCTTTTAAAGAGGGAGACTGAGAACAGTTTCAAAATAATCCTTCAGGACTCATTCAAAAAAAATGAAATAGCCCTTTTAAGTATCCACCTAAGATGCACTGCCAAGAAAGAAGTCTTCAGTTCATCAAAATCTTTTATTTACTGCATTCAGAATAGAAAAAAAATGCACTACTGGTGTTTGAGAGAATTTAAGTTTGGAATATGCTACAAAGAGAAAAATGTAAAAGTGGCAGGCATGGAATAGTAATTACATATCTCGAGACAGGGTAGCATCTAATACATTCAAAATGGCTTGAAGTTTTTCCAGACCAATAGTAATATAAAAAGCATTAATAATCATAATAGAATATTAAGATACTTGTAGCTTTGGGTGTTATATTTGCATTTTATCATGATATAGTGGTATGGTATCCCATGCTTGTAATCCCAGAATTTTGAAGACAAAGGCAGGAAGAATATATCAAGATTGAGTCAAGTCTGGGCTACAACCTGAATTCCAGCCCAGCCTCAAAAAAAAAAAAAAAAGTCAGTATTTATTAGTAAGATGACCGTATGTCTTAGGTTAATTTGAACAGTATGCATTTATGCTTGTTTTGCTAGAGTAATTACTATAAGCATTCTTTACCATTCACAAAAATATCCTTTCAGAAAGTAAATTAGGCAATTACCCCAGCTAATATCTGTTTTCAACATAGAATCTAAGCACAGAGAGGTTAAATCATTTGCTAGGGTCACTTAGGTAGTAATTGGGAAGCTGGGAATTCATGATAACGGAGCTGCATATTCATGATGTGCGTGGAGGTCTGTGCGAGTAAGGAACAGACATAATACCCACCCTCCTGGAATTTCTTAATTAAATCACACCATATCTGTGCTTGGGATTAGCACATATAGTTGTAGGCGCAGATACTAAGGAATGAGCCACTCGGCAAGGAAATAAAGCAATCTTTAGACTGCACCGAAATCGCATTTGACGCATTAGCATCTGACTGTGAAGATTTCAATGATCTCCATCCTCAGAGGACGCGTTCTTTCAGCTGGAAATGGAAGTTTGAAAATGGGGCCTTGGACTTTACAAAGAACTGTTGAGAAGGGTGACCTTGTAACATGGCGGATAGGGTGAGCGCTAACAAAGGCAGAAAAAGGTAAGAACGCCATCAGTGGGAACTGGAGGAAGGAAGAAAGAACAGAATCAAGAAGCGGCTTTCTGACCAGGCCTTCAAATTTCTTAGACTTTTCTTTTCTCCTCTTAAATAACAAATGAAGATCCATAAGTCTCTTTTATCCGAGGCAAGCCTTGGACTCATTTTATAGGCAATAAAATCAGGAACCTTGACTGCCTGATCCTTGTGTTTCCTCCTCCCAAGCGCTGGACTGTAGATGACTGCGACTTTAAAGTGGCTGCTCTATTGGTCATGTGTATTAGTTCTTTCTGTGGAAGGTCAGATATATTACAGAAAGGAATATTGTTTCATTCACTAATATGTTTCAAACACTTGGAAAGCTGTCTGCCAAAGCACCACTACCACCACCACTACCACCACCACCACAACAACAATAACAACAATAACAATAGCAACCAAAGAAAATAGAGCTTCAAGAAACACATTGATGATTGACTGATTACTGACTATTCAAATACATGTCTGGGTCAACTTTATAAAATTGGGCAAACATGTAATCTTTAAAAATAACATGTTTGAAATTAATAAGAGACTAATTAGATCTCCAGAAATTTTGATCTAGGGGGCTAATTATATTTCTAGAAATTTTGATCTTGGGGACTCTGGGAAGGTGGGCAGAAGAAAACTGTAGTTGTCAGTAAATATGAAACTATTTTCTTTTAGTTAAACATCCTATACTGCTAATCTTTAAGTATAAAGTTGTAGGAAACCAGAGTGTTTTATATTTGTACATGTCACATATGTAGTAGGTTACATGAGAGTATAGAAATTGTTCAGGTAGCAGAATTTAAAGACATAGTTTTCTCTGTCTCCAGAATGTTCACTGAGAGGGGGGGAAATACATGTCATAGCATCTACCTTTAGGATACTGGATACATTGCTACCGAGAGCAACTTTGCTGTACCAGGACTGACTGATTTACTCCACCTTCTTTTTTTTTTTTTAATTTTATAATTTTTTATTCTACATTCTTTGTTTACATTCCAAAGATTCCAAAGGCTTTCCCCTTTCCCAGTCCCCCTCCCACCATATGTCCCATAAGTCCTCTCCCCCTCCACCCACTCCCCAATCACCCCCCCCCATTTCTCTGTTCTGGTACTCTCCTTCAAAACTGGATCCAGTCTTTTTTCAGGACCAGGGTCCTCTCCTTCCTTCTTCTTGGGAATCCTTTGATTTGATAATTGTGCCTTGAGTATTCAGAGCTTTTGGGCTCATTAATATCCACTTATCAGTGATTGCATTTCATGTGTATTCTTTTGTGAATGGGTTAACTCACTTAGGATGATATTTTCCAGATCCAACCATTTGCCTACAAATTGCATGAATTCATTATTTTTAATTGCTGAGTAGTATTCCATTGTATAAATATACCACACTTTCTGTATCCATTCCTCCTTTGAGGGGCATCTGGGCTCCTTCCAACTTCTGGCTATTATAAATAAGGCTGCTATGAACATAGTGGGGCATGCATCTTTATTGTATGCAGGGGATTCCGCTGGGTATATGCCCAGGAGTGGTATGACAGGGTCCTCTGGAAGTGTCATGCCCAATTTTCTGAGGAACCACCAGACTGATTTCCAGAGCAGTTGTACCATCTTGCAATCCCACCAACAGTGTAGGAGTGTTCCTTTTTCTCCACATCCTCACCAGCACCTGTTGTCCCTTGAGTTTTTAATCTTAGCCATTCTGACTGGTGTGAGGTGGGATCTCAGGGTTGTTTTTATTTGCATTTTTTCCAATTTGTTGGTCGCCTTTTCAACAAATGGTGCTGGTTCAACTGGAGGTCAACATGCAGAAGAATGTGAATTGACCCACTCTTATCTCCTTGAACTAAGATCAACTCCAAGTGGATCAAGGACCTCCACATCAAACCAGACACACTGAAATTAATAGAAAAGAAACTTGGGAAAACCCTGGAGGACATGGGCACAGGGGGAAAGTTCCTGAACAGAACACCAATAGCTTATGCTCTAAGATCAAGAATTGACAAATGGGACCTCATAAAATTACAAAGTTTCTGTAAGGCAAAGGACACTTACTCCACTTTCTTGGCTTTCAGATTCTCAGTCTCTTTTCTCACAAACAGTGATGTCCTGTGATGCTTATTTCCATTGACCATTTGGATCCTTTGGTCCTCCAGGACTTCCTCTCTTGGAAGCCAGCCATGCTCTTGGAAGTCTCACACTTAGCAGCTACATTCCTAGGTCACTAGGGATTTAGTCGATCTCTCCGATGTCTCCAGTGTTCCTTCGGCTTTTCTATGGCATGAAGGCCACTTAGGTCACGAGCCATCAAACTCTTCGTGTTTCTCATTTCTGCAGTGTATAATTCCCCTCCTTCTCTGGACAAACTCCTTCCCTTGCTTGTTTCCCATTCCCAGTCCTTTAACCCCAGCTCCACATACTTTTTTGTTTGTTTGTTTCCCTGGGAAACATTATGACTAACTTTATTTTCTGGTATAGAAAATTTACTTAGATGCAAGGCAATGCCTCACCAAAAATGAACGGTCCCTTTAAAAAAGCTTTTCTTGGTTCTTTGTGAATTTCGCATGTCACGTGCACCAATCCCACTCATCTCTCTCTCTCCCTTCATACTCGCCCTGCACCCTTGCAACCTCCTCCTGCAACAGAGGGAAAAAGAAATGTCATTGTGGAAACTGTAGTGTGTCAGTGTGCCCCATAGTCTTCCACTTGAACATCCTTCTTTGCTTGCAACGTTCATTGAAATGACTCGTTGGTCTGGTCCGGAGGCCTCTGGTTTCTACTACTCTATGGATACTGGAACCTCCCTGGGACTTTTCTCAGATATCTTGTTGTCGCCCTGTGTCATGGAAATCTTGTAGGTTTTGAGCAGTAGGGCTGCCTCCTCCTCAGGGCACTTTAGCATTTCATTGATGGCTTAGATGTTGGGGCCAATTCAAAGCCCTAGATCTGGGCCTGAGAGGTATCCAAGCTCATCCGCCAATGAACTCTCTCTGATCTTATGTTCTTGGGACAGCTCACCTGCACTCCTACCCCTTGCTACCAAGGCCAGCTCTATCCTGCTGCCCAGGCAATGCGCAGGGCCCACTCTCCGGAATGTTGCAGCCAGCAAGGTATATGGTCAGTTCACCCACTCTCATGACCCAGTAGGGCCAGCTCTCCTGCATACCACCAGAGAAAAGCAAAAAAGGAAGGGAAGGGATCTTTCCCTCACCAACACCACCAACCACTAGACAAGAGGCAGGGTGGCTTTCCCACACTCCTGTCTTCAGGCCAGGTCACTGACAACCCCCACATCCTGGGCCAGTTCTGGGCTGCTCATGTGAAGTACAGGGCCTGCTCTCCTGGGTGCTACATGTAAGAGGCAGGGACTCTCCCGTTCTTCTGATCCCATCGGGGCCAACACTCCTACCTGCCAACTGCGGTGAAGGTAGAATGGAGGGGAGGGGACCTCTCCCTTGTCAATGCCACCACCCAGCAGACAAGGGGAGGGTCAGCTCTCTCATACTCATGTCCTGCAACCTCCACATCCAGGGCTAGCCCTACTGCGCGGCTCAGGTGAGTGGGGGGCAGGGTTAGATCTCCTGATGTCATGACCCCACAGCCAGGTCTCTTGCCTGTCATAGATGGGAAGGGGAAAGGGGAAGGGAGGGCATCTCTCTTTTGCCTTTACTGTCAATCGGCAGACACGAGGCAGGGCCAGCTCGTTCTTACCCCTGCATCAGGGTCAGCCTTATGGTGCCGCCCTGTTGAGGTGCAGGGCCTACTCTTCTGAGTGCTATAGCATGTGAGGGCAGGGACAGCTCTCCTGTTCTCCCATGGTCACACCCTCAGGGCCAGCTCTCTTGTAACTCCCTCAAGAGGGGAGCAGCAAAACGGAGGTATCAGCCCTCCTACTCTCATGCCTCTTGGGCCAGCTCTCCCATGATGCCCAGGTGAGGGGTGAGGACAGTTCCGTGTAGCTGTCAGATATCTATATATCCCCGGTGGCAGCCCAGACCAAAGACTTTATTGATAAATAAATCTGGTCTTTATTGATAACAGATCCCTGCTGCTGCAAGGCCATAGAGCCAGATGAGACCCCTGGTGTCAGCACAGGCCAGAAACCCACCATGGTCCCATGTGCCATCACCAGCTGGCTGTTTCCCACTATTCTCTAATCTCAAGTTGACCTCTCTTTGTTGTGCCCACATCACCCTGCTCCTCCTTCTTTTCCATTTCACCATCACTTGTTTGCTCCTCCTAGTGGTATCCTGGGTTTCTGAGTGTCTGGAGTCATCTCAGGAGTGGCTTCAGGAGTGCTATGTCCAACTTGTGCATTATGGCACTGGGCAGTGATACTCTTGGTCAGACTGTGGGCCGTCCCCACCACCCAGGCCCACATGGTGCCCTACTGGTGTTCATCTCAGGCTCACTCCTTGTTCAGGCCCCAAGGTGGTCATCTCAGCTTTTCTCCTCACCTGGTCTGCCCAAGTGGCCCCTTGCCAGGGTTGTCTGTTTCAGGCCCACTGCCGGCCAGGTCTCATGGTCCCAGATAGGGTTCTTCTAGTCTCTGACATGTTTCCCATAATGGGAGCCTATCCATGCCTGTCTGGCTTTGGACTGCTGGTCCTCTCAGACTCCCCTTCCTAGGGAATATTACACTACTAATCATTCAGAGATTCATAGGTAAGAACATGGAACATGGGCATACACTCTGTCCTCTCAGTCACCCAATGACACATATGTGCCATGGCAGCCATATGTGCAATGCCTCTAGAGACAGGCAAATATGGCTTTATTTTTATTGGCCTTCATTTTCTTCACTCTTTACATGTAAACATTTTTTTTTGAGGCTATAGATATTAGAGTACCATTTGTGATCTTTCTCCGGTGTGTTTCTGATAAATTTCTGCTTAGGAAACTGTTCTTCTATTCTACACCAAGGTCTCCTATCTTCTTCAGGTTGTGAGGAGCAAGATGGGGGTGGGGGGATGGGGAGGAGGGGGAGGAGGAGGGTAGGGGGAAGAAGGGGAGGGAGAGGGAAGGGGGAAGGGAGAGGGAAGGGGGAAGGGAGGGAGAGGAGAGGGGGGAGGGGGAAGGGGAGGAGAGGGGAGGTGTGGGGAAGGGGAGGGGGAGGGGTGGGAAGGGGAGGGGAGAGGTGGGGAAGGGAAGGGGGAAGGGGAGGGGGAGGGGAAAGGGGAGGGGGAGGGGAGGGGAAAGGGGAGGGGGAGGGGAGGGGAAAGGGGGAGGGAAGGGTATCCATTCCTTGTCTATGCCACTCCAGGCAGATGAGTGGCAGGGGCAGGGTCAGCTCTCCCATACTCATATCCTTTTTCTTCACTCTGTGTTTTCAGAGGTTCTGCAGTGTGTATAGGAGGAAAAGAGGCAAGAATAGGCCCACTAAGTATGGCCTCCCAAAGGCATTACAACTAGGTAGATCCTACATTCCAAGTTTCCAAGACATCCGAAAATAGAATCACCGGAAGTCATTGCTTTATCACATGACCCGTTTTAGAGGAACGCTTCCTATTAGGACTATAGCATTTGTAGCATGGCAATGACAAATGTCAATGGAAACTTTTGGTCCAGAGCCTACACATAGTTGGATCAGTGGACATGGAAATTCTGACTGCATTCAGCTTTGTCAGCAATGTTTGTATCTGACGAAAGGAGACAATATGGTAAATATGACCAGCCATGTTTTAACATCACAGTAATGGCAGCTAGTGACAAGATTTTGAAGTGTTTGCCCATCTATTTAACCTTAGTGATGATTATGTCTTTCCACACACACTGACCAGCACTAAGTGTCTCACTCTCGGTTACTTACATGCATTCTTTAGCAGACTATGAGATTCACACAGGACATGCCCACAGTGTCTCTTACCTCTGAGTGTCTGAGCTCAGGAGGTTGTTATCCTTGTATAACTTAAGAAATAGTAACAAGGACCATAAAAGATTCTTTTCCAGTGCAACTATAGCTTGAACATACGTTATTTTTATTCTCATATTTACATATATTTTAATTGCTTTTCTTTATCATTCCTTCAGTGTGTTTAAGATTTAAATGATGTGTATGACACAGACTTTATCCAGATTGAAGTCACCAGACTGAATATTACTATCATTAGAGCTATTACATTTAGGACTGATCTAATTCAATAGTATGTGGGATGTAACACTTGAAAAGATTTGAAAATTGGCCTACACATATTTAGATGGAGGAGTATCTGGATATATTTTTCTAAATGAGGCATTATATGTTACACTATCTTTGTAAGATAGGCATTTTATATTTTCAAGCTACTGTGGGCTGCTAATGAATCCAGAAAAAATTGGGATTAGATGTTTAAAACTGCAAGCAAAAAAAAAAAAATACACATTGGCCAGTATCATGGCAGAGAAAATCATTTCACAGGCTAATATCACGGCAGAGAAAATCATTTCACAGTAATATATGATATTATATAGAAATTTAGCACAATTCAATTCATAAAGTCATGAATATTTTTATTAAGGAAAATGTGCATTTAGCACCAATGACCTACTCTGCTTTTCAGTATGATATGATGAACCCTCTTGAGAGTTAACCAATTTTTTGTGACATCACTCAAAAATTCTTTGCACATTACCTTCATAAAATCCACAAAGTCCACCTTTCCTCTCATAGGAATATCCTGACCAGATGATAACCATTAGCTATATGTAGCTGTTGAGTATGTGAAATGTAGCTTGTGCAACTGAATAATCAAATGAATTAGTTTAAGATTCAAGTTAAAATCACATTAGGCAGATGCCACCTACTGAACTGAGTAGCACAGCCTTGTATTTTAAATTCCCTTTAATATCACCTACCCCTTATTTACTTCTACAAAAATTTAAGTTAAAGCTTTAAAAATGCCTCTACAAATGAATAAGAAGAATAAACTCCAACTAAACACAAAGCTTCTCACCATTCGTAAGACACGTGCAAGGAGGAGTTTCTTAGTTTTCTAACTTCTACATTACTTCCAGGATAATTTATCCTTCTAAGGTAGGGTGATGGTTTGAATATGCTAGTCCCAGGGTGTGACACTATTAGAAGGTGTGGCCTTGTTGAAGGAAGTGTGCCACTGTGGGGATGGGCTTGGAGATCTTCCTCCTAGATGGCTGAGGATGCCCAGTCTGTTCCTGACTTCCTTTGGATAAAGATGTAGAATTTTCAGCTCCTTCTGCACCATGTCTGCCTGGATGCTGCCATGCTTCTGCCTTGATGACAATGGACTGAACCTCTGAGCCTGTAAGCCAACCCTAATTTAATGTTGTCTTTTCTAAAACTTGCATTGGTCATGATGTCTGTTCATAGCAGTAAAACCCTGACTAAGAAAGGTAGTATAGAGTATCACCAAGAAATACATTCTGTCCATCATGAATGATACATTCTATGTTTGCTTTGCATATTAGAGAAAAATAAGTCTTATTAGGTTACAGGTAGCAGGCCATTTGATGTCTGGTAAGGTCACATTTAGCTTGTATGCAACATAAGGTGTACAATAAAAAAAAGTACAAATTACGGTGCACCGATGATTCTTCAGGTTATTTATAAATATTCAAACCTAATCACCCTTGGGTAAAATTTCCATTTGTGGAAATTGATCTTCCTTTGATAAAGAAGTAAGGGCCTATCACCTGCTCTGATTCTGCAACAGAATCATCTATTTCTGGTCCCCATTCCCCTGAGAGTAACATCCCCTTGCATGGTGAGGACATGGAAAGTGTTGTCAAAAGGTATAACTACCATATCATCCATTACCATTATTACATGATTTAATTTGTGAGTAGGTACCTTGACACTGTTTGAATACGTGCTTCTTGTTTAATTTTAGTCTGTTAATACCTATATCAATCAACGACTCTAACTCACGCATCTAATACCTGTCAGAATCTCTTTACATACATAGTCAGCGTGAGTTTCATATTTTTCGTGGAAGATGTAGGTTTGAGCTATGAGAAGCTATCAGCATTAGGATGTGAGCTGAACCATGGCACAAACATGAAATCAGTGTGTCTAGAACTGAAATTTGACCGAGTACTCCGAGTACCCAACACGAGCCCACATGCAGTCATAAACCGTGGCTGTAGCTACGGAAAGTTTGGGATGGCAAACTCCCACAGGTTATGAAAGGCAGACAAGAAAAACAGAGTCAATACAAGGGAATGGTTTAGAATGGCAGCCGGTTTGAAGTAATGAGAAAATTAGGAGGGTGATGTCTGCCCAGGCACGCTAGCACCTATTCAGCATCTGAGAATCTGTCATTAAGAAATAGGTGACAGTGTAGGAGGTTATTGCTATAGCGCTTAAAGAACAGAAAGACTAAGAACAATGGGACATGGTTTAAACTACATTAACAGTCCACTTGGGTTGCTACACTAGGCTGGCTAGGGCTTCCAAGAGTTCCTTGTCTTGTTCAGTTCTGTAGGGGTGGAGAGATGTCTCAGCAGTTAAGAGAACTTGCTGGGTTTCAAGGGAACTTCAATTCCCCTTTGCCAGTACCCACTGCTTCTTATAGCTCCAACTCTAGGGGATCCCGTGGCATTGTTTGGTCACCATAGACACCCACATATGCTATCATCCACCCCACTGACACTCCTACACAGATAAACAAAAGCAGGAAGAGTGAGTCTTCAAAGGTAAATAAATGGAATAAAACTGGATTTGTTCTGAAGATGTACCCTTCAAGGAAACAAAGAAGGATGAATTGACCTCAGTTGAGTGGAGAGAGAGAGAGAGAGAGAGAGAGAGAGAGAGAGAGAGAGAGAGAGAGAGAGAAGAAGAAGAAGAAGAAGAAGAAGAAGAAGAAGAAAAAGAAGAAGAAGAAGAAGAAGAAGAAGAAGAAGAAGAAGAAGAAGAAGAAGAAGAAGAAGAAGAAGAAGCAAGATTCTCGTTGAACATGATAAACCCCTTTCCAAATTGCTCTCCATATCCTTATGTTATTATTTACCTGGGAACTTTTGCACTAGGCTTTTTTAAATTTTACTTATAAAAAAATTAATAGAACTTTTAAATTATTTTATTTTCAATGGACTAGCATAAAGTAACAGAAGTCCTACTTCCCTTTATTTCACCATGTATGTTCTCCAAGTTTCAATGTTTTCTGTAATACTGTAGTCATAAATATAAGGAGATTGCATTTGGTCTTGGCTTGGGCAAGGCCGTTGGTATCATTTTCGTAGTGACCATCCCTGTGAAGCATTTTTATTTAGAATACTACTGTTCCTCCGTTCTGGCTTCCTTGATAGAACCCATGCTATGGGCTCTACTCCTCTGCTGTTTCCTCGCTGCTTTATGTTTTGTTTTGTTTTGTTTTGTTTTGTTTTGTTTTGTTTTGTTTTGTTTTTTAAGAGACAAGGCCTCACTCTATATTCTAGGTTAGACTCCATCTTGTGATCTTTCTACCTCAGCCTCCTGGGGTCTGAGATGATAGCTGTGAACCTCCATGCCCCATCTTGGTTATGTGCCTTTGACAATACAGCCAAGGGAATCAGGTTTAACACTTATAGTGTTAACTATAGCGTCGACCTCTTCATGAGGGGCGGCATCTACCAGAATTCAACAAGGAGCTGTGTCTTCCATTATCATTGTTACATGATATAATTTGTGCCTAGGTATTTTGATGTTATCTGAACATTTGTGTCTCATTTTATTTTTAGCCTATTAATACTCACATCAATCAATGACTCTAACTCACACATTTGAAATTATTACTAGTTGCTAACAGTGTTTTTAGATACTGACTTTTCATGTGTGCTGGATCATTTAATAAACATTTCATAAGGAAACTTCCTTCTTTCCTTCTTCCCTCCCATTTTTTTCCCGCTCCTCCCAGTGCAGATTCAAGAGAGTTATTTTAAGGACTATAGTCTATTACATTTGTATTTATTTTCCAAACTTTCCATGTTCACATTGTTCCAGACTTAGAATTTTGGGAATTCTTTGGTTCTTTTTCCTAAGTCCTTTTGAAATACCTTCATTACAGTTTGTACACTTTTTTACTTTCTACCACTAGAAGCTTTCAAAAAAATACATTTTAAAAATATGCTTTTTAACGTGCATTATAAAATCCTGAAACATCACAAATATATATGTACTTATGCGTATTTATATGTAAATATAAATAAATAAGAAGATGATTTATTTTTTCTCACCTCTTTAGACAATATTGGAATAGGCTATTTACATTAATGTCACTTACTTATTAATTTGTACAACTGAATCTATTATATCAAAATATATTTAATATGTTTTGATATCTGTCTTTTAACTCTCACCCCATTATACCTCAATATTATTTAATTGAAAGACCAACATAGAAATAATGTTTACCAAAAGACCATGTTGGATGTAGCTATACATTTATGTCAAAAGTAGTGTACAAAGATCTTGCTACTTACCAACGAGACTGACTAAGATATACATCATGTTTCAGTGAATTTTCTACATACCATTTTTCAATGAGTTATTGATGAGCTTATAACACAGGAGTATTAGAGCAAAACAAACTTGATAGTCATGGAAGAAAGTCATCAATTACTGAGAATCTTTCACAGTGTGCTAATTGAATCTATTGCTTACACAGCCCTGCTCTCAACACACACTCTGATGTCGTGAAGCTTGGTGAGGATGTATTTTACTTGGTTTTTAAGAATCTACTTTAGACCACTGTTTCTGACTTGAGGTGACTGCCAGCTCTTCTTTAAAATACTAGTAGCAACTTTATACAGATTTTTCAAATTCCAAATTTTGAGCCTTTTTTACTTTTTAAAATGATTTCTGGATTGTCTAGATGCATACTAATCTTTCTCTGACTCTGTCTCTGTCTCTGTCTCCTCTCTCTGTGTATGTCTATGTGTCTCAGAGTTAAAAATTAGTACGAGTATATCATGTATTTTTTAACACAAAGGACTATATTAAAAAGTACTATTTTTTCAGACAATTATTCTATAGAAGATACCTTTCCCAAATTTAGGTAAATCATCCTAAGAATCCTGCATGCTTTATTTTTCAAAGCAGACACTCTTAGCTTTGTGCTTATCCTATTCATTTTTTTTCTTGTCACCATGGACTGCTGAACAGATGGCACAAATAAAATATTTTCAAACCATCACTGCATTAGCAAATGAGGAATATATAGCCTCAACGAGAACGCTGCTATTAAACCAGTAACCCTTCAGAGAGCAGCTGGATGATTCATTTTTCAGGGTGAATATCTTCTACCTTTCATGGGGATAGACTTATTCAAATGCATACAGTATCCGTATGAGTGAGGGAGGGTTTGACTTTAGGGATAATAAAAAATGAAGGAAAGATGTGGAATTCAAGAGTGTTGCGTATTTCCAGAACACAGTGTGGTCTTTTCATATGAGTCTTCTCTGTCTCTCCATTTACTATATTAAAGCAACTGCTCCACACTAGCAAGACCTGACTCTTTTTAAAACATCCTGGAGAGTTTTCTAATATTTTTACATCATTTTGTGCCTGATTTTGTCTTGCCGTCCCGCCTTTGGATTAATGATTCTTTGGGGTGGTCTTATTTTTGAACTTCATTTTTTTAAAAATAAAACAAAACTGTTTTAATCACATCTGCCTCAAAGTTTTAATACGCAGGGTATTTTCTCATCCCCCTTTCATGCTCCAGCCTCAGCTCTTATGACTTACCTGTCACTAGAACTACCTGTTCTTTACAACTGTGTGCTTTGTGTCTGGTGGGCTCTGCTAGAGGCTCCATTTCACTGCTGTCTAGCTGGGCAGTCTGCTGGCAATAACACATTTTATCCCAGGCCACAGAGAAGAGGTATTTCTTAATAAAGAACTCTATGTAGGATATAGTTTTAATTTTAGTTTGAAAAGTTTTTTTTTAAATATTTGGGGGATGTTTCTGGATACTGTGGTGGGTCACGTTTTAATTATTGGTTCTATTGAGGTTACACAATGTCCCATGGCCAGAGACATTCTGTGGAGAAGTGATAGTCATTCATACCTTTTCCTTTTCTTTTCTTTTCTTTTCTTTTCTTTTCTTTTCTTTTCTTTTCTTTTCTTTTCTTTTCTTTTCTTTTCTTTTCAATAGAAGTCCAGCATTTTCCTAAACAATGGCTCTAAGTTTTCATTTCAGCAATGCCTACACCTTTCAACTGTCTTAAGAAATTTACAAGCACTATTGTTTGTGAGTTCATCACCTCTGGTCACTGCCCCTTTGTGCAAAGAATAATGGTCAAATTTTTTACCTACTATTAAGTGTTACTCACATTAAAGCAAAGATATTGTTGCTTGGATAGATATAATTTGTCCTCTGGTCACATGCATCCTCTTTATCTCCTGAATCCATTAACAAGTAAAATGATAGATTGAGCTTAACATTTAAGGAAAGATTCTTCATTCAGAAAACCATGGTTTTCCAATCATGCCCACAACTGTCTTGGGTTAGTGACATTGGTACAAATGGACAACTATATGCCATGCTGCTGTTTTACAAAGAGACAGCGTGAAGTTTTTGTAGCTGTAATTCACAAAGTAAGTTGGAAGAAAAAATGTGAAATTCATGATTTATATCATTGGGAAATACCACAGTCCCATGAAATACAGGCACAGTAGAATCTGCCTTCAAATGATGCAATCAGAACTTGGTAACTCTTGCTAGCAAGTTAGGTAGCATCAGCTGAATTAGTTTACTGTGAGTTGAGGTTGTGTTTTCCCAAACTATGTCCAAAACTGTTTCAGTGGTTTGTATTTAAGGAGAAGGAAGGCACTGGGAGGTGATTGGGTAAGCGGACAGCTTGGCTCATTTTTTTTTAACCTTTGAATAAAACCTTATTTAAAGGAAATGGATTCAAATTTGAAATCACATCAGTTTCTAAAGATTTCAGTTTTTTAAATCCCAATAGGAGAGTGACAGAAATAGATTGCATAAACAATTGCAATATAGAAATAAGGATATTTATCAATGGACTGATGGGAGTGATCCTCACCTCGAATATCTATGGCATGCTGTATCAAGTTTGATGTTGGTATTCAGGAGCCTCTTATTTAAGAACTTATTATTTTTATGCCTAATTTTATTTTGGAATATGATGTATGTTATTTTAGGGAAAATTGAATTTGATAGTCCATGTTTTTGTTGTTCTGCATTCAGGGAACATAGTTGAGGAGAAAGTAACTCTGTTCATTGTAAGCTAAAAATAAGTAACTTTAGGTAAATATCATTAAAATTTTGTTTCTAAAGTGTAAGTTGAAAAGATGCTCAGTCTATCCCTTTTTACATCTTCCAAAACTGTACTATTCTTGCCAGTTACCCATTCTATACACTCATTTTAGAGCAAAGGTCTGTGCAGTTTGAAACCAGATGCTATTTGCCATGCAGCGTACCCTATAGATGAGTACACATTGTGTTTTCTGTGCTGTCCAAGGACTAACCAAGAAGAACGTGAAAGGGTGTGTAGAAGTGGTATTCGGTATCTTTTAGGGTTTCTTTATTTGAGTTAATTTGATGCACAGGAAGAACTTGTACAGAATCAATGGACTTGAGGGATTTTTGTTGTTTGTTTGTTTGTTTGTTTGTTTTAGAGTTTCCAAACTATGTGGAAAAACCATCCATAAAAACTTAATGCCAGAGAAAATTTCCTAGGCCATGAGACTGTACAGGAAGCTTAGGCATGAGATAAAAAAAGGTTGTAGGGATCTGAACAATGAGCCTTCTGAGATGCAAATGATTTCAGCTCAGAACATGCCTTCAGTCTCCAAAGTGAGGGGTCTAATGATTAAATCATGTTCTTTCATTGGAAGCTGACTTCTCAGATCATCATTCAATTTTGAAATTTCCATAATGAGCACGGTGTGCCAGTCAGAAGTTGACTTCTTCCCTAAAATGTTCATGTCCACATAATTCTAAGTCTTCCATCTTGCAGATGCTCTCCTGGGCTTATCCCTGCCGGTCACACCATTCATTAATCATCTCAAAAATCTAAAAAAGAGCCACAAAATCTAAGAGCAGACCTGTGTGTGTGTGTGTGTGTGGGGGGGGCTCTGATGATGTTGTCACTCATAGCTTATTGACTTCAATTGGTAAAATATGAAGCCCTAAAAAACCCATTGGTGACACAACTAGAACCTTAAATAATATCTGGTTTATAGATAATATCATAAAAAGTGTATTTCCTGTGTATAATTCCACTTACATGTTGGCCTCATCTTTAAAATTACATTAAACATAGATAGGGAAAGAAATAAAATAAAAATGTAGCCATAACTAGTCTCGCTTGTTAGTTCAAATATTTTCACATAACATGTAATGTAGTTTAGTTGCTGAACACTTTTGATTGATGTGTAACAGAACTTGGGATTTGTTAATCTAGCAAAAATGGTAACCAAGCATTTTGATTTCTTGTCTGAGAACTAATATTTTTTTTTCAATTTTGTATTTTTTATTCCCTAATTTTAGAGGAAATAGGTCATAAATTGCTCATGTTTTCAATCTCACCGACAGAGAAACGCAGAGGATTTTTCGGGCGTGCAGGCACAATTCACTCCACAGACACCCCTTGCCTTTTACGCTGTTCACACTGAGTAGATGTGATTTTGATATGAACTCCATTTTCTTAACACGGGTGCTCCAAACTGTTTGCCACTGTCTTCAAAGTGCACAAGTATCCCAGTGGGCAGTATCTGCTGCTGCTATCCCGAGGAGTTCGTGCTGGGCAGCTGGAGAATGGGCCTCTGTTCCAGCCACCACAGATCTGGGCCCTTGTTGAACTAGTGGAGGAAGGGCATTCCTAGAATTCTTGTCATTACATACTGTCATAGTCAGGGTTTCTGTTCCTGCACAAACATCAGGACCAAGAAGCAAGCTGGGGAGGAAAGGGTTTCTTCAGCTTCCAGTTCCAAATTGCTGTTTATCACCAAAGGAGGACTGGGACTCAAGCAGGTCAGGAAGCAGGAGCTGATGCAGAGGCCATGGAGGGATGTTTCTTACTGGCTTGCTTCCCCTGGCTTGCTTTCTTAATTGAACCCAAGACCACCAGCCCAGGGATGGCACCACCCACAAGTGGCTAGGCTCTCCCCACCCCTTGATCACTAATTGAGAAAATGCCTTACAGCTGAATCTCATGGGGGCATTTTCTCAACTGAAGCTCTTTTTTCTGTGATAACTCCAGCCTGTGTCAAGTTGACACACAAATCCAGCCAGTACACATACTTTGTAGAGACAGCATGCTATGTGTACAGAGGCCATGATTGAAATAGCACTCATTGGTAGTACTCTGTCTAAGCTCCACCCCACAATTACCTGGCAACAGCCAGGTATGCCCTGCCCCATAGACCTGGCCCACTATAAAAGGGGCTGCTTGCTCCTCCCCTCTCTCTCATTGCTCTTACCTCTCTGAACTCTCACCTCTCTGCCCCTCTTGGGCTCTCCTCCTCTCCCTCCTCTCTCCACGTGGTCATGGCCAGCCTCCACTCCTCTCTACTCTCTCTCTCTGCCTCTCTCTCTCTCTCTGCTCTCTCTCTCTCTCTCTCTCTCTCTCTCTCTCTCTCTCTCTCCTCTCTCTGCCTCCACAACACCATTAACTCCCATCCTCTTACCTGAATAACCTCTATTCTATACCATGTCTGTGTGTGCGTGGTCCCTCAGGGGGAAGGGATGCCTGGGCATGGGCCCGCCTAGGCATCTCCTTCCCCCACACCGCCGTGCCATACTCTCTAATCCCCTTCTTCTCTCTTTTATAACCCATCATATGGTGCTGAAACACGGGAACAACATTAAACCATCACTCATGACTCCAGGAAGAACATGCTACATAGATTTATATCCAAATACTCAAATATGAATAACAGAAAGAGTCCAGATTTATTCCTTTTTTTTTTTTTTTTTTGGTCTTTTTCAAGACAGGGTTTCTCTGTGTAGCCCTGGCTGTCCTGGAACTCACTCTGTAGACCAGGCTGGCCTCGAGAACTAATATTTTCAGATGGGTTTCATGCCAATTTTCCATGAGAGTGATTGGATACACAGTCCAAAGAATACAGAAGCCTGCTCGAAATAACCCGAGCAGTCATTGTTAGGGTGAAGAGGTCTTAATGTAAGTACTCTAACTTGTAGAATTGTGACAGAGGATGGGTACCTTTGATGTCACTATCATTTGATCATTGATCATTTAGCAAAGTGTACTTTCTAAGATAGTACTATAGTCACATTGGAGGTTAAGGTTTCCAAACCTAGACTGAATTTCTCACAAGATGTTAATTAGATGCCAGTGTTTGCATTGAACCTCAAAAATAAGATATAATGTGAGATTGGGCCACCTTAAAAGACCTCCATGATCTGGACTGCCTTCAGAGGCCATGTTGGTCTCCATAATCCATGCTCCAAACAGGGGGTGTGCTGGCGTCCATGGTCCCTGCTGCTGCCCCAGGCTGTGTTGATACCCGAGGTCCATGTCTCTCGTCTGTGCTGCTGCTAGAGGCCATATTAGTGTCCTTGGTCCTGCTGGTGTGTGTTGATGTCCATGGTCTGTGTTGCTGCCAGGGACCTTTCGATGTTTGTGTTGCCAAAAACCATGGTGGTGTTTTATGATCCATGCCAGTCAAAGAATATGTAGATATGTCTGTCACCTGTGCTCCTGATGGAGGCATGCTGATGTCCATGGCCCGTGCCACCATTGTAGGTCATAGGGATGGCCCGGATCTATGCAGCCACTTGAATCCATAGTTTGTGCTGCTACTGCAGGTGGTGATATTGTCAGTGGTCTGTATTGCTGCCTGAGGCCATATTGATATGTATGTCTTGTGCTACTACATGAGGCCAGGTTGATGTCTGTGTTCTGTAGTCATGTTGGTCTCTGTGGTGTGGCTTTTTGGCTGTGGGTGGTGTGTAGATTGCTGTGTGGATGTCCATGACCAGTATTGCTGTCTTAGGTCAAGTGAATGACTTTACAATCTAAGCAGCTGCCTGAATCCATATTGACTTCCACGCGCTGATCTGCCACTGGGGGAGAGGTTGATGTATGTGGTCTGTGCTGTCATCTGAAGCCACATTGATGTCTGTACTCAGTGCTGCCATTGAGGGCAAAGTTGATGTGTGTAACCCTGCCACTGCTTAAGTCTGTGTTGATGTCCGTGGTCCATGTCACCACTGAAGGCCTGGAAATGTCTGTGGTCTTTGCTGTCACCTGAACCCATGGTAATATTCAATGTACATGATCTGTACTCTGATCAGAGACTATTAGAATGTCTACGTTCTATGCTTCTGGTAGAGGCCATGTTGATTTCCTTCCTCTACATTACGACTGAAAGCCCTGTTGATATCTAAGGTCACTATGACTCCTGAAACCCATGAGGATGCATGTGGCCAATGCTGTTACTTGAGGCCCAGTTGATGTATGTGACTCATAGCCAAAGGCCATACTGGCATTTTGGTCCTCCTGTGGCCAGTGGCCATGTAGATGTTTGTGGTCTGCAATGCTGTCTGAATACATGTTGATATCCGTGGGCTGTGCTGCCACTGGAGATCATGTTAATGTGTGGCATGTTGATGTCTGTGGTCAATGTAGCTGCCAGAGTCAATGTTGAAGATTGTGGCCCAGCTGTGGCCCATCCCATAATACCGCTGAAATCCATGGGGAGGTCCATGGTCTCTGCTGTCACCTGAAGTCATGTTGATATTCACAGCCCATACTGTAGCCAGAAATGGTGTGGAAGGCCATGACCCACACCGCCAATGACTGTAAAGGGCAAGGAAGCTTCTTTTCCAGTGGCATCAAGGACTGCAAACTCACAGTTGAGAATGAGAGACACGAAAGGTATCTTTGACAACCTCTCCCCCACCCCCACTCTCCTGAGGGGGAAACAGTCTAGACAAGAATCCATTTAAAGAGAACTCTTAACAGTTGTGACAGGCATGCTTAAATGTAGTTCTTCAGAGTTGAAGGCTTCCGGGGTTGATGGGGTTGGGGAAAGACTCCATTTTCCTTAAACTGCCAGCCACTAGAAGCTTGACTATATTCCAGTGAGTACACTGGCAACACAAATTGGACTTGGTATTTTTTCTTTCTTTTTGTTCTTTCTTTCATTTTTTGGGGAGGCCACAAGGGTGAGCAGTGGACTCAGTAGTGAATTCAATTGGACTGGCAAGTGAATTTGATAAGAGTGCTGTGGGGGCAGGGAGACCTTGTCACCAGACAGAAGACTCGGTGAGATTGAAGCAGGTTCAAAACCCGAGTAAATCTCATCGTTAAGAACAATAGGTGTTAGAATCAGCTCCTGGCCAGACTATCTGTCCTAGAGCATAAGACCATGACACCCCACTAAGGGGACCACCTGGTCATATAATATGAAAAGCTAGAGCTCTCCATGCTAATGAGGTGTCTGGATACACCTGCTGTATTTAGCCAATGAGTTTCCCTTCCTGTGCGTCCCTTCCTGCAAAAGGTATTTAATCTCTGACTTACCTTGAGTAAGACATACACATGCATTTTCATCCTCCATGAATAAACCAGTTTGGATAAGCAAAGGACCATCTCCTTCATCAAGGACCACCATGGGGGTAAGGTGGGGGATGAGGGTGGGGGATGGGTTGGGGGAAGGGTTGGGTGGGTAGGTAGCTGGGTGGGTGGGGCGAGCTTTGACAGAAAGAGCCCTCCCTCAATATCCTGTAGAAGGCCTCTCTTCCAGCTCCTCCATACCTTTGTCACTCACTCAAAGACAGACCAGATCCTGCCCCATCCAGGACTCAGCGTGGATCTCCATTCTCAACTCCTCTCGGTCCCCAGTGGCATCTGGGTACATAGGAGTTTGCTAGTCATAACATCTGTTCCAGCTTGCTCTGTTTTTCACCTAGGGAAACACGGGCTCAGATCCCCTATCTTAGACTGCCTCCCCTGAGTGGCATTTAGAGTGCAACAGAAACACAGACTGACAGGGTATGTGACTTGAAATTTTCAAATAATCAATACAAATATATTTTTAAAAGATGAAATATGAGGTCTGTGCTCTCTCTCTCTCCTCTCTCTCTCTCTCTCTCTCTCTCTCTCTCTCTCCCTCTCTCTCTCTCTCTTTGTGTGTGTGTATGAGTGTGTGTGTCTGGAACTAGAATAACAGGTAGTTGTGAGTTACCAGCTGTGGGTGCTAAGAATCAAACTTGGTTCTTCCAGAAGAGCAGTAAGAGTTCCCATGTTCTAGGGTCTCTTATTTCCAAGATTTTATTGTAACATAGGAAATATGAGATTTAAATCATCTTGAGGAAGGCATTGGCCCATTCCTTCATGTGCAAGGGGGGGGGGGAGAGGAGAGGCAAGGCTTGCAGCAAAAATGGATTTGTTCTACATGAGTAAAGCAAGATAATGGTAGACTCTGCTTTGAAATCCAGTTCCTTCAATTCCCAAGTCAGCTTTCCGGTAAGCACTAGATTTTATCACATTTTACAACTTGCTTCTGTGGCTGATTCCATTTAGGACACATACTGAGGTGCCTTTTCTACTCTCTGGGCTTTTGTGTTCCGTGTATCAACTAGAGCTTGCTCAAACACACACACACACACACACACACACACACACACACACACCCCACCATAAAACAATAAAATGTTTCCTTTTGCTTTTACCTAATACATCCTAGATTACAATAAATCATTCGATGAGCAGAAGCTGAGCCCGGACAGTCACTTTCTCCCATCTTCAGAAGTCAGGCATGAGAACCAGAACATGGCTATTATGTTTGTCACTCTCGTGGCAGCTAATAACACACGTCTGGGTTTTAGAATCACTGCAGCCATGTGCACTGAAGCTTTCCCCCAGCAATCAGCTTGTAAGAATCTACCATTGGCACACGGATTTTTTATCAAGGTCAGTGCAGATTCTGTCTTTAACTTCTCGGTTGGTTGTCATGGTGGATGCCTATGGGCAGACAATGGTGGCAGAGAGCAGGTGTGGTTTAGGAGCAGTGGACACTGCCAAGGGTGTCGCAAAGGAAATGAAGTATACAGCTAGCATCGTTATATCTAAAAAAAAAAAAAAAAAAAAGAACCTCCTAGGAACATGTTTATAATGCAGCTTTTAAAAAGTATGTGTGTATATGCTTGTGTATGGGTACGTGCCCATGAGTGGGAGTGCCCGCACAGGCCAGGGGTACCAGGTCCTCTGGAGATGGAGCCACAGACAGTCGTGAGCTACCTGACATGGATATTGGGAACAGACCTCAGGTCTTCTGCAAGAGCAGCATGTGTGGCTGACGGCTGAGCCATCTCTGCCCCATCAGTTTTGTTTTTATGGAACATATACTAGTGTTTTATATAGGCACTTTTTCATACAATCCAAAAAATTGGGCTTATTTTTGCCTTTTTATTTTTTAAGATGTTAATTCTTAAAAATGGTTTAAGTTTACAACAAAATTGAGCAGTTGTAGAGATAGCTTCTGTCAGGCTTTCACATACACATTACCTCTCAATTACCAATACACAATTAGATTGAAATATATGTTAAAAATAACCTTTCTTCCTTCCTTCCTTCCTTCCTTCCTTCCTTCCTTCCTTCCTTCCTTCCTTCCTCCCTCCCTCCCTCCCTCCCTCCCTCCCTCTTTCTTTCTTTCTTTCTTTCTTTCTTTCTTTCTTTCTCTCTTTTCCCTTCCTTCCTTCCTTGCTTCCTTCATTGCTTCCTTCCTTCCTTCTCTCTCTCTTTTCTTTCTTTCCTTCTTTCTTAGCATTTTCTTTCAAAGGCAACCCCCCTCCATAAATCTATGCATTATCGTTCACGTCTGATGACAGTCTTCACAGCACGACTGTTTGTCAATGTATCCCTCACAAATCAAGCACTATATTACCAGAAAGAGTATGAAGATGAGTGGAACATAGTCCAGGTAGTCAAGGACATAGTGTAGCAAAATAAAATCCATGAAAAGATAAATCGTGTTTAGTGATTTCCTTAATTAAAATCTATTAAGAAATGTGTGCTAGAAACATCCAGTGTGTGAAGTTTAAAGAGGAATTAAATACAGATGCAAGCCTCCTATCATAGAGAGACATACACTGAAATCAGTATAATGTGGTATGTTTGTGTGTAAGTGTAGGCAGAAGGAAACAGAATTGTGGGCACTCAGAGAGTAGGAACATCTAGGGTTGGGTGACCTTTCTCAATGAGTTGGTGCCTGGGTGGTAGAACATGGTATTGAGAAAGTGGGATTGCAAGCTGGTACAACCACTCTGGAAATCAGTCTGGCGGTTCCTCAGAAAACTGGGCATGACACTTCTGGAGGACCCTGTCATACCACTCCTGGGCGTACACCCAGAGGATTCCCCTGCATGTAATAAGGATACATGCTACACTATGTTCATAGCAGCCCTATTTATAATAGCCAGAAGCTGGAAAGAACCCAGATGTCCCTCAACGGAGGAATGGATACAAAAAATGTGGTATATATACACAATGGAGTACTATTCAGCCATTAGAAACAATGAATTCATGAACCTCTTAGATAAATGGATGGAGCTGGAGAACATCATACTAAGTGAGGTAACCCAGTCTCAAAAGAACACTCGTGGTATGCACTCACTGATAAGCGGATATTAGCCTAGAAGACTGGAATACCTAAGACACAATCCACATAGCAAATGATGTCTAAGAAGAAGGAAGGAATGGCCCCTGATTCTGGAAAGGCTTAATGCAGCAGTGTAGGGAAATACCAGAACAGGGAAGAGGGAAGGGGTGAATGGGGTAACAGGGGGAGGGAAGAGGGCTTATGGGACTTTCAGGAAGGGGGGAGCCAGGAAAGGGGGAAATCATATGAAATGTAAATTAAGAATATGTTGAATAAAATAAAGAAAAGATGAAAGAAAGTCAAAGTGAGATCCAGGATGGCACACATGGGGAACCGATAGCCACTGTGGTAGATGTTATATTATAGTGCTATAAGTCAATACTCAAAGCACAGAGACAAATTTGAAAAGTTAAGGAAGGTTAGATTTTCAAGGACTTTAAATGTCAGGCCAGATTGACATTTAGCACTTGGTCTAAAATAACTAAGATTTTTTTTTGAGCAAATGAATATTGCAACTTTAAGCATAGTGTCTTGATATGCCATCGGCCGGTAAATTAGCCTCCGGGATTTGCAGGTTACAAGGCAAAGAGCTGAATCCTAAGGCTGACATATCGCAGTGGTTCTGGTCGGATGTAGAGAGGCAGGAGTCATGAATAGAAAGTTGAGCAATCATGATGGTTTGGTGGAGTTTGCGAGGAATTGCAGTGGGAGAGGAAAACAAGAAGGAAAGGAGTTTTGTGTTTAAGAAAATCTTATGGAGTAAGAGATTTATAGAAAAAGGTGATGAGTTCAATTTTAGATACTGTAACTTCAAGGAAGACCAGACAAAATCCAATTAATAATACAGCTTAATGAGCAACATAGTTCATGGTGTATTGTAGGCCTTAAATATGTATGTGTATACACATATACATGTATATATATGTATATATATGTACACACATATATATATGCCATGTGTGTATACATTTAGTATTTATATATACATGTATATATTTTACATAATATAATACATACAATAAAATGAGATATTGCAGTATTTTTATAATATCCATTTAAAATATTTTCACACACACACACACACACACACACATTTGTGCCTGGGTGGTAGAACACAGTAATGAAAAAGTCAAAGTGAGACCCAGTGTGGTGCACTTGGGGATCCAATAGCCCTGTGTGTCTGTCTGTGTGTCTATCTGTGTGTATGTGTGTCTGTCTATGTGTGTAGGCGTGTTTGTCTGTCTGTTTGTCTGTGTGTGTGTGTGTGTGTGTGTGTGTGTATAAATGTTAACCTTGGAAAGAAGCAATGGATTTGGTTTGAGAGAGTAAAGCTCAGAGAAAAGTTGGACTGACCCAGAACTCTGACACATGAGTGCACGCTGGGCAAATGAAAGGACTTCAGGGATGGTTCATACCAGGAACATGAGCGACATTAATTTCAGTGGACTAGAGCTAAAGATCTTCTGGGCATCACGGCATTTAAGTTATGAAGAAAGGAGAAGGAGGGGGAAAGGAGGGAAATAGGGAGAGAGGGAGAGGGAGTGACAGAGGGAGAAAGAGAGAGAGAGAGAGAGAGAGAGAGAGAGAGAGAATATATCAGTTAATCCAGAGAAACAGGTGAGTCCTCTGTTCTTGCAAAGAGGAAGTTATGACCATGAGGTACTGTTTAATAATATCAAACAAAATAAAAGGAGCAGAGACCTCCATTTTAAACGTGCTTTCAACTTGGCAATTGCAGAAAAATCAATACATTGGCTCAACAGTTAGTACTAGGCAGTGACTAGGAGGTGAGGAAGCACTGTCATCAAGAAAGCCTGTGTTTATTCAAAAAAAAAAAAAAAAGGAAGTGAACCAGGTGGGAGTCTGGGATGGTACTGTGCATGTGCTGGAATGTTGTGTTTGTGGATGTCTGAGGAGGACAGAAGAAACAAGTCACAGCAGGAAAGGAGGCACAGCACCTTTGTGCTATCATCTTTGATGGAAGTGCTCTCAGAGGCCAGAAACAAGCTGGGGTGACAGTTGAATGTATTCCGTGGTGGAGGGCAGCACAGAGGGAGTAGGTAGAGAGAGGAGGCAAGCTTGCCTCCAGGAGTGTGACAGCAAATGCAAACCGTGAAGAGGAACGTGCATATTTGTCATTAGGCAGCCTCCGAAGGAGTTAAGGCGCGGGCGAGCGCATATTTGTCATTAGGCAGCCTCCGAAGGAGTTAAGGCGCGGGCGAGCGAACACAGGACCAGTAGGTAGCTCTGCAGCGCACCTGGGTGGGGGTGGGGGCATTTGCAAGGAGAGCCTCTGTGGATTTTCCTTCCAATAACGTAGGCTTCAGAGCGGTGAAATTGAGCAGCAATTTCGGCAAATGTGACATGTAATGACTTAACTTGGGTGAGTACCTTTCAACATAAAAAGAAAGAGAATTAAGGATGTAGTAAGAAAGTAGTTTAATATTCATAGGGTGTGTGTAGGTTAAAACAGAAAGAGCAGATGTTTTAAATCTCAGATCAAAAGATTATACATGATCATGTTAAAACAACAACAACAACAAAAAAAAAAAAACAAAAAAACAAACAAACAAACAAAAAAAAACGAGATAGGCCGTGATTATGAAATAAGGGCTGGAGGGCCCAGCAAGGTCTAGTCAGCATGTTGGTGGGGCTGACGGATTCCAGGCCACACTGTGATGTGTACGGGGGAAAAAAAATGAAACAAGTCATGGCCATGAGAGCAGATGGCTCGAGGGAGCCAGCAATCCTCGGATGCACAGCTCTGGGTAACGTTGTCCACGCAGACCTTGGAGGCACCTAAATGATAACTGGGTTTGAAGGGAGAAGACAAGTACTGAGTACTGGGACTAGGTGCTCCGCATATGTAATGATCTGAATAGGCTTTTAGAGGACAGGAGGGATGAGTATGAATGGAATTGGAAAGTATGTTTTTTACATGCATGGGTCGAAGGAGGCCTTGAGAACGGAAAGAATATTTACGCATCTTGCTTCAAGGTACAACGCAGTGTCCGTGGGATAACAGCAGGCACTCTGAGGACTAATAGTCACTACAGAATGGAAAGAGGGGAGTGTGATACAGGTTGGCACAAGAACCATTTGAAAACGGATTATGGAAATGTGGGTTATGTCGTTATTTTCCTTCATTTAGTTGTGTTTTCTAGGCTGTCCTATGGATTATAGTAAGATTTGAAGACAAGGGGAACACAGTAGAAATGAGGGAGTGCAAAAGTCATGATGACACTGTAGTATTACGAGACACTATCGTATCACGAGGAAGGAAGTAAAGAGGCCGGGAGGGAGTGGAATAATAGCAACTGCTCCATCATCTATAGACCTTGAAGACAGGAGGAGGGAGGGCTGAAGTGACATTGGCAAGGTGGCCATCGCAAGGTGTGAGAGCACACTGTATAGGACCAGGGTGTGTGCGCCTGTGGGGTCAGCTATGCCTGTGTCGTGGCTGGGACTCTGATGGTAGTGAAGTGTTTTGTGATGAAACTGAGATATCGCAGCAGGTGCAAGTTTGGTGTACTTGGGTTGCCATTGCAAGAATGAGTTATCCATATGCAAGGGCATTATGTTCAGATTTGCGTTGAAAAAAATAAGACGTGGTAAGAGCTTGGGATGAGAAATAAACAGAGAGGTGATAGTGAGGAGGAGTGTTCACAAACTGATACACCGGAGAGAACTGGCCGTGGAAGGCAATCCGAGGTGGGGATCCTTAGCTGAGTGGTGGTGATTCAGATCGCCACAGGAGGTGAAAATCATCCCAGTGTTTCACATTGAGCAACACCATCCTAGAGGTCGGGGAGATGGCTAAGCAGTGAAGAGCACCGGCTACTCACCCAAAGGACCTGAGTTCAATTCCCAGCACCCATGTGACAGTTCGCAACTGCCTGTCATTACAGTTCTAGGGGATCTGACACCTGCATACAGACATATGTACAGGCAGAACACCAATGTGCATTAAAAAAAATCCACCAGTCTAGGATTATTATATTAAGTAAAATGAAGGCTTAAGGGTCTATAGTATATTACAATAGAATTGTCTATTAAAGAGTTGCAGGTAGAGAAAGGCCAAAGTTAAGGAAAGAGATTCGCATTTGGGGGCGAATCTATGCTTTAAAATTAATGGAGTTAAAATTAGCTGGCAAATATAGTGGATAAAGAATATATTGGCCTTAGGGAGAATATGAAATAACATGAAATATGAATGTCCTTAGGAGAATATGAAAAATGGAATATGGGACCATGTGGAGACCCTCGAGGCACCTTGGCATTCAGAGTGGCTGAAGAAGATTAGAGAAAATAATAGAATAGGGAGAAGAGGACCAGCCTGAGAGAAAAAGGGAAAGGGAGAAATCGTTCTCGCAAATACAGATATTGACAGAGTAGCAGAAACTTGATGAGTCTGAATTTTTTCCTTAACTTATATGAATCCAAGGCATCCTTTCCCTGTCTCCTGAATGCAGACAGACAGAGGACACCAGCTATCTGTGTCCGGAGCCTGTGGACAGCAGCAGCTGGTTCATCTATAGACTCTCATTGGTCTCTCATCTTCAGTTTGAACAGGGGAATACAGGCAGGTCTATGAGGATGCTTGCACACAGACATTAGACGTTACATCTGTGCAGGTATTAGACTTGTGCATCTTTGCATGACAGCGGCCTGCGAGCAAGCACGTCAGTCATCTCAGGGGAAAACGTTTCATCGTGCTATTAAAGTGGTAGCAAATATGGAGATGTGATACAGCCTGGGTTAAAACTAGCCGTATGTTCTCTGCAAGCCCACCAGCATGAACACGATGACCATGGAAGGGGATCTCACGATGCAAAACTTCAACTATGCCAGGAGGCAGCGAGACTCTCATGGACTTCCAAATAAATGGGGTTTCTTATTTGGTGTTTTTAAAGTAAGTAGTCTACAATACAAGCCTTGCTGGGTTCTTAGGACTTTTAATAAATCCCGTGGGTATAAGAGGGCTCTAGAAAAATTAAAATGTGTTGTTCAATTTTGAAGTATTCCAGGAAAGATTAGAATAATTCAGACCACACGGACTTACTTTCTTCTTTGCTCTTTCTGTGCCTGTAACTGCATCGGTGCTCATCCTGAGTGTCTCAGACTCTACCCACTCTGTTGCTCCACACTATGGTGAACAGAACTGAGCCAGGATTGGGATGAAAAATTATATCTAAAAAACCAACCTCAGAGGATGTTTGAGCACATTCTCAGAAAAAGCTTAAATATGCCAAAGCAACAGCTCTGCCAGTTCAGTAACACACAACACTGGCTGTAGACAGTGAGCTTTAAAACGCTCTAAATCCTCCAGGGTTGTGTACCATGTGGCTGACATTGGTGATGGTATAAAAGGCTAAGAGTTGAATCTCTCAAGTTGCTTCTGTGATTAAATTATAAGAAAAGTAACATAGTGTTAGATATTCTATTCTTGTCTATTCCAATTTTATCACTCATTTGGCAAAACATCCTATCTTTTGTATTTCCATCCACGGCTGGCTCTTGGTAACCGGCTCGACGTATTCACATGGGAACAGTCATCCTCATGTCATTCACTATCCTGTTTATTTCTCAACCCAAGAAGCTCCCGTACGTATTTTTCTTCAATATGGATGATGCATAAAGTGCAATCCCATTTATCTGTTGGTAATGTCATGCAATAAATAATGTTTGAACCTTATTTATAAAGGTGATAGTAAATCTTCTAGGAAGAAATTGCTAGATCAAAGGATATAAATATGGGGCCGGGAGATAGCACAATCCTTAGAGTGTTTGCTTAGCAGACATGAGGCCCTGGGCTCAATTGCTAGTACCACGTCATCTGGACATGGGGGCATATACCAGTAATCCCCGGACTCAGGAGCAAAAGGCAGGAGGATTAGAACTTCAATGTAATCGCTGATACATAGTTTGAGGTTAGCCTATATGAAACTCTGTCTTAAATAGATACATACATATATATGGTATAAAATATTGCTGTAAAAATACTGTTAATATAAGTTCTTAGATTACACTGCCAGCCAAAATGCATTCTACAGAATAGTGATGACTTATATTTACTTTTAACTCAGTAATACATAGAACATTAGAACTTGATAAAATGTTTCTCTTTGATCCCCGAATTCAAGAATATCACATTTATAAATGGGGTGTAAACATGATTTTTGCATTATATTAGTAATAGATAAACAGAATGGCACCATATACTTCATGCCTAGAGCCTTTCTACTAGATGTTTCTGGTGGTTATGATCATCACCTTTGAAGGCCCACACAATTGCTCCCCTTACTATTCAGATCTCAGTTCCCGTATTACTTCCTTAGCAAACAGCACGTGGTCGGGCATTGCAATGCATGCCTGTAATCTCGGCTGCACCCGGAGGCAGGTATAGGAGGTTTATGAGTTCAGGGCCATGCTCAGCAAGTAGCCTGAGTGGCATGAGACTGCGTATCAGAAACAAAACCACAACAACACAAAACAGAACCAACTCAACAAAACCACCTGTAAGGCAGATGGTGGTAGGTGCTTCACACCCGGTTGATTGTATAATGAATTGGTTAGGAACTCTGCCTTGGAGTTAAGTAGGGACATGGACAGATCCTGGCAAGCAAATGGACAATGTAAATACAAAGTACGGGTGACCCAGGGACGGTAAGGGAACAACCCACAGGCTTTGATCACGAGAGTGGCATGATTAAATTATCTCCAGGCTTGCTCTCTACCTTTCAATAGGGTTGCATGACAAATTTTATTTTAGATAATATACACACACGCCGGGCATGTAATGAATTAGTAAAATCTAGCATTGGATATCATCAGTCTAATTTTCACAAAGCCTTTATGCTAGATTGCAGGTATTTTACAGGGAAATTTTTTTTATCAAGTTCCAACGTTCCAGATATCACCAGATTTTAGAATATATTTTGTCCTGGATGTTTAATCTAAAATTTATACTAGCAGGAATATTGTATACTATAATGTTATGGCTACTGTTTTGTTCGTTTGAGGCAGAGCGTCACTACATAGCTCAGGGTGGCTCCACCATATTACTACTGCCTCTACCTCTGCAGTCCTGGAATCCAAGTGACATATATCACACTAAGATACCCGCTGCTCCTCAAGCATGTAATATTAGAAAATGTATGATTAGGAAGGCAAGATTTAGAAGAATTGATGGAATGTTGTATAATGCGATATGACCACAAAATGCTTACTAAGAATGATATAGTGCATGGGCTATCAGCTAGCATATAACACGATGTCCACATTTCTCTAAAACCCCAGTGGCATCGAGAGAGTCCGGCACTTGTTTACTGAGGCATCTTGATGTGTGCAGAAAAGCCAGTGGACATGAAAGGGTCATTGATGCCATGACACATAACTGCATTTGGCCTCAAAAAGAAATGACAGCAGGCAAGGAGAAATTCTAGTGTCACGAGTTCAAGATGGATTTGACAGAGGAAGCGGCTCTGGAGAAATATCGTTTTTTAAAGTATTGACCCTGATAGGGGGAAGAAAACATCTGAGAGACAAGGAGAAGAAGAATAAAATATTATGGTTTGGTACTCACGTAAGGGAGGTTATATCTTCAGGGAAAAGTAAAGACATTAAAAACAAGACCAGAATTTTCTTTATAGGTATAGTTGCTTACCTTTTCTCAAAAACTGTAATATTTATACTTGAAATGAAAATATGCCCTAATAGGTAGATAAAAAGGGTTTATAGTGTGTCTGGACCTGTTCAATAATGCCACTCCTCACAGTGACCCCGATAGAAAATGCCTGAATGCCTCTATGTAACCATTGCCATCTTTGTATGAGACTCACTAGATCGGGCTCATTGAATTTCCTACTCCATGGGGAAAGCCATAGAAACTCAGGGTAGACACTCAGCTCAGGCAGGACTGGAAAGGACGAATGAAGTTGAGTTTTGATTATGTACATGAGAACAGATCGTCCGAAGGCAGACCCTGTCAGACACGGAGACTCCAATTGAATTGAGAGAAATGCTTCATCTCCAGCGGTGGTGACATCTTTCAGTCCATTTTCTTAATGCGAAATAGTACGTAGCCCATCTGATGAAAGGCTTGAAGGATTATAAGGACATGGGGCCCTGTCAGGTACGATTCGCTCCAGGAGGTAAGGACGCTGTATTTGAGACAAATACATGGCTAGGAATTGGGGGTGAGGGGTGGGGGTGGGTGGGTGGGGTAAGGATTAGAGCTGCATTAGCAATTCTGAGAGATAAGGTTAAACTAATGTTTCCATCCGCAAGGGCTGTAGAGTTTGTGAGTCTCCGTCATGTCTCCGAGTCAAGCACCGTTTGCCTGATAGCATTTTTACTGTACAGGAAATGAAGGGGGTGGGGATTCGGGCATTCATATAATTTAACCCAAAACACAGGTTTGCTTCAGTTACCTGTTTTCAGCCGACTGACTGGTTTCAGGCTTCTGTGATTTCTATCAGTTCCAGCCGTTCTCCACATCGCTTCACAGTCAGTCCCTGACACCTTGGCAGTTCCCCGGACTTTTTTTTTTTTTTTTTTTTTTTTTTTTTTTTTTTTTGTGTGTGGTTTGCCTCTTGACATTCCGTCACTGAACTGTGCTCTGGGCGACCTGAAATTTCAAGATTCTTGAGCAGAACAGTATGAACAAGTTGCATGTCAATTGCGCTCGTCAGGGTGTGTGTGTGTGGGTGGGTGGGTAGGGGGGGAGGGGAGCCGAAGGCTTAGGGGAGGGCAGGGCAAATTGCTTAGCTGGCCCTTTCGATTATTGATGAGACGGCTGAATAATCCAGAAAGGGACTGCCTGCCTCCCACAGCAATGTATTTGCTGATTAACTCACGGAAGCTGATTGCCAAGGGTGCTGAGATTCAAGGCGCTGCACCAGGAAAATCTGCTAACGGATTATCTTATTAGCAGAATGGGACCGCGCGCGAGAGAGACTGATGCGCGCAGGAACTAGGCGTTCGCTGCGCACAGCTTGCAATACCCTAACCTTAGTGAAATTATGAAAATAAAACACATGCGCATCCACCACGGAAGATTTAATGTTGTTAAGGCAGGTGCTTTAAAAAGGTAGGAGGAAAAAAAAAAAACCAAAAAAACCAGTGAGATGTAAGGCAGGGGGGACTCGAAACTGACAGCGTGTATTTCAAAGCAACAAACTTGTTGACCTGTATTTGGAAACAAATGAAGAACTGTAAAGATCATGGAGAGATTCCTGGTTATTGCTGGAGAGTGGGTCACTGGGGCCTTAACGAAAGCTGCAAGGAAATGTTTTGATAGACGGGCAAGCGCGGCGGCCAGGCGCATACTCTGATCTTGGCAGGATTTTAATTGCTTTGCTCTTGATTGGCATGCGACCGTGTTCAAATGGGAGAAGAGAACATATTTCGGAGCTATTTCGAGGATTGCTTTCTGATACACTTCATTGAACAGCTTAGGTGGTTAGAGGCGATTTTGGACGATAGCCTAGAAAACAGGCTCTGAGAAAGATAAATAAGTCTGAAATAGAAGAAAGTTGCTATCTTCTACCCCAATCACAACACCCTTCATTTGAAAAAACACTCCAGAGATGTCAAGGAAGAAACAAATACATTCCAGGGGGGAGGGGGGGAAGACTACAGAATCCTAATTGACAAAACCTCGAAAATGCTTTGGTAAATTTTGATTGTACTCCTGACACAGATGAATCGTTAACGGTAGAAGCGCATTCTCCTTTGGCCTGCAATGCGAGGTCCTTGTGTGCTTCTGTGGGGGTGGCGTGCATGCACATATCCACACAGAAGATTCAGGCGATAAAATGAACAAAGGCTTTCTGTGGCTTGCTTTGTTTCTGGACTCCCTAGAACATAAACTAAGACGTGGCGTGTCAGGACGGGAGCAATAACTAGCCCACTGCGAGTTCTTGACAAGATGCCCAGTGTCCTGTTATTTTCCCTGAGGATTCATGGCCCGACCATACTTGTCTGGAACAAAGGAGTGTTTAAGATCCTGGATAGATCATTCATAAAAATTCTGTGTTTTTCTTTATGATTGTATCAGAAGCTGAGAGTTCACTGAGAAGGAGAATCAATAAAAAGTCTACGCCAAGTACCCTGAAGGACGTTTTAAAGCCTGTACTCCTGAGCACTGTGGTTCTGTACATAATGTGCTATAAACTTGGCTCCTTTTAAAATTCATATCCACCTATGGAATTACACTATTCTGTAGTACAGGCATATGAATTCATCCTCTCAATGTGTATGAAACATGGTCAGGTAATGTATGTGTGTGTGTGTGTGTGTGTGTGTGTGTGTGTACATGGGGTCACTGTACAATGTCAGATATTGTTCTTCTAACACAACCCCATTGTTTTTGAGACACTGACCTGGGCGCCATCCTTGGGAAGGTCATCGGGGCTGTATAAGAATGCCAGCTGAGCAAGCCACGAGGAGCCAGCCCGCCAATAGCATTCCTCCATAGTCTCCACTTCAATTCCTGTCCCCAGATTCCCATCTGAGTTCCCTCCTGGGCTGTCTAGGAGGATGGACTGAATCCTAAAAGGTAAAATAAACACGTTTCTCCCCAACTCGATTTTGCTTTGTATTGTATTACAGCAACAGCCGCTGGACTGGAACAGCTTGCCTCTCCAAACCACTGCTTTATGGGAACCTGAAATTTAAGAGTTGAGAGGTATTTCGGGTCTAAGTGTTACTTATTAGTCGGCTCAGCTATCTTTCCACGCAGCTCTTATTGGTCCCACATTTGTCTTTTTGGTCTTTGGGTATGAATAATTGTCGACTCTCGGTTAATAAGGAAATGAATCTTTGTTTTTCTCCGGTTTATCAGTGGTGGACCTGCCGTCCCCAAAGCTGGAGCAGCACCCTCTCAATGGGCTCTTGTCCCTTCCTGCCCCCTTTGGTCTCCTCTCCATCACACACCATCAATCATTTCCTTGGATTCCCACTTGTCTTAGGTATATTAGTTTTTCTCTTAACAGTTTCATCCTCCACCCCCCCCCCCAGTGCTTTCATTATCCTAGCAATTAGTTGATGTCAAAAGCTATCAAGCGGTCATTGCAAACAATTTGCAAGGTTTAAATTGCATGCGCTCTGGATAACATTGCAGCCCCCCACCCCCACCCCGTGCCGCTATTTCAGTTTCCTGGAGGCCTTGAACCCCTTTCTCACCAAAGGTGTCCACTCCATATCCCTCCCCCTCCACCTGTCTGTAGATCATTTCAAGCTGTTTCAGTTCCTAGAGTGACTTTCTCGTCACAATGCCTGGGTTCAAAAACCTTCATTTTACTCAGTAATATCGTCAAAGCAGAGGAGCTGGGACGCTGGTGAGTGGGTTCTACCAGGAAAGCCATACAATGCTCGCTTTAAGGGAGAGGGTCAAGGTTGACAAGGCATGGGAGTACAGACAATCACTGGCTCAGTCCCTAAGAACAGTATCTGCCCGAGAAGCTGTGAAGAAAGATACGAATGTCATTCGAGTCCTACTGTCACACCTCCAGTGGCAGAAGTTACAGTCGTCACGGCGCATGGTGACAAGTACAGATTTCTAAGATGTACCGTTTGTGGGTTTATGTATGGGAACAAATGGAACACATAAGGTCCTGTTGGACTGTCTGTGGTGTCCGGTGTCCACTAAAGACAAGCCTCGCAGAAGGGAAAGCCGAATGCCATAATTGCTGTGACGGTTATCATCATCACGTTGACGGGACCGAGGTGTCAAGTCTCTGGGTGTGCTGTGAGGGAATGTCTCAGTTTGATTAATTGAGACGGGAAGATCTACTCTATAAGTAGGTCGTACCTTCCTGGGATTGTTGCTCTAAGATGGAAACAGAAGGGTAGGATGCTAACTGAGATAGAATGCCCGTGGTAGAATGGAGAAATGGGCAACAGGGAACAAGGCAGATGAAGGGAAAACCATACTTAGTGAGTTCCCTTCCTTGCTTGCTGCTTCTGCCCTGTTCCTTCCATAAAATCTTTTTCTCCATCCATACCTTATTAGTTAATACTTCCTTGGTTGTGTTCTTGTTAATATTTTTTTTTTATTTCTTTGGTGTTCCATTTCCTCCTGACTTTAGTCATTGCTCACTCCCTCGAGGATGGCTCTCAGATCTGTCCTCCAAATGTGTGGCTCTGGGTGCAGATTCATAAGCATTTCCAAGTCACCGTGTCCAAACTGGATCCCACTGGCGTCCCCATCAGGCCTGGTCTTTCTTTCTTCTTCATCTCTGGCTTCCCTTTCCAGAGGCCTATGCTGGAAAAATGGCAACCATCCCCTCTTTGTTTCCGTGTCTATACTAATGCATTTGTCTCTCAAGTCATATGGATTCAGTATCTTAAACCCCACCTCTGAACCAGTCTTTTTCTCTGTTGCCACCCCTGTAGTCTTCTCAGCAGTCTACTGCCTCCATTCTAAGTCCCTTGGCCAAAACTCTCTTCCATGTTATGGCTGAAATGCAAACTTAAATCATACAAATTTCCTTCTTGCTGATGCTAAATTTCTTAGAGCTTTCAGGACAAAGATAAACATCTGATCTGAAGGTTTTGTATCCTGGCTATTCCATTTTGTGTGTGTGTGTGTGTGTGTGTGTGTGTGTGTGTGTGTACTGTGAATAATGGTAGCTATTGTATGCTTCTGGAGCTCACCAAGAAGCTGTCTCTGGAAGCTGGACCACCTCTCTTCCCATTCCAGACTGATGCATGCCTTTGTCACAGTGTCCTTCAAGGTCCCTTGTCTGAGGAATGGTATCCCCCAAATTCCCTAACGAGAAGGAAAACCCAAGGATAAAATCTTTTTGTCTTCGAAACTAGCTAGATGGTAAACCATTTCCAACAGAGGTTGTTATTGCTTATCCCATAGTGTAAATGTGACAACAGTGGGGAAAGGTCAGCCATCGAAAGCTTAGCCATACAGGGAAGCTCACTTGGGATGTCTAGCTTACTGCTTCAATCTTCCTGTACTGTTTCTGCCGTGCCTTACAAGCTTTCAATTTTATATTTTACTTCTCATTGCTTTTCTCTGTCTGCTGATGGCTATTTCTTATTTGGCTTTTGCTGTCTATGCTAATAAATAAATTCACTGATTCAAATTTGAAAGCACACTCTAGTCTGTAGACTAACCACAGGTCTTTACTTCTTCCTCACATCTCAAAATCCAATCCCCCTGTCTCAGCACCAGATCCATAGCCCACCCTCTGCTTCCCCAACCCCAACAGCTCCATCAGATCACACAGATTTTCCCATCTGAAGTTCCTTTCTCCAAATTATCATTTATCTCGGTCCCAAAGCCAGCTGCCAACTCCAACAAGCATTCCCCAGGATCCCATCAGTGCAACCTACCACAGAAATGAATGAAAACCCAGCCAGCCAGCCAACCAACCAACCAACCAACCAACCAACCAACCAGCCAGCCAACCAGCCAACCAACCAACCAACCAACCAACCAACCAACCAACCAAGCAAACAAACAAACAAACAACCCCCCCAACCCAAAAAAACTCCACCTAACAAAGTTAAGACTAACTATTAGCACCTAAAATTAAAATCTTCCCAAACTTAGATGTTAAGATATCATTGTAAAAATATAATCAATAACAGACAGAGCAATATATCTCCACAAGAGGCCAGCATCCCTACCAGAGTAGGCCCTGAGGAAACTATCATAGCTGAAGCAGAAAACAAAGACCTTAAAGTAGATTTCATGATCATGATAGAAGTTCTTAAAGAGAAAAATGAATAAATCCCTTAAAAATCTATGAAAACAAACAGTGGAAGGAAATGACTGGAGCTGTTCAAGACCTGAAAGTAGAAATGAAATCAATAAAGAAAACCCAATTTGAGGGCAATCTGGAAATGAAAATCTTAGGAACTTGAACAGAAGCATCAGAGGCAAAACTCCACAACATAATACAAGCGATGGAAGAGAGAATTTTAGGCATTGAAGACACAATAAAAGAAAGATATCTCAGTCAAAGGAAATGTTAAATTAAAAAAAAATCCTCCAGTCACAAAACATCCAGGAAATCTGGGACACTCTGAAAAAAAAAAAAAACACATCTTAGAATAATAGGAATAAAGAAAGGAGAAGAAACCCAGGTCAAAGGCACAGAACATATTTTCAGCAAAATCATAGAAGAAAATTCCTGTAATCTAGAAGAGAAGGTGCCAATAAAGGTACAAGAAGTGTACATAATACCAAATAAACTGAAGCAGAAAAGAAAGTTCCCTTGGAACACAATAATCACACACTAAACATGAAGAACAATAAAGGAATACTAAAAGCTACAAGGGAAAAGACCAAGTGCCAAACAATAGTAGACATGTTAGAATTATAGCTGTATTCTCAGCTGAGACTCTAAACGACAAAAGGGCCTGGACAGATGTTCTACAAACTCCAAGAGAGCAGAGATACAAACTCAAACTATTATTCAACAAAAGTTTCTATCACAATAGTTGGAGAATATGACATTCCATGGTAGAATGAAATTTATACAATAACTTTCTACAACTCTGGCCCTACAGAAGGCACTTAGGAGGTTAACCACACCCAAGAAAATACAGGCAATAGATAATATTAGAAAAGCACATCAAAATAGGAGTAACACACACCACATACATTGTGCATATGCATACATGTTCTCTCTCTCTCTCTCTCTCTCTCTCTCTCTCTCTCTCTCTCTTTCTCATACATACCCCACAATTAAAACCAACAGCAATCCACAAACACTGCAGAGTGATCTCTCTCAATATCAGTGGTCTCAATTACTCCATGAAAGACAGACTCACTGAATGAAATACAGGATCCATTTTTCTGCCGCATCTTAGAAATCTACCTTTGCATCAAAAATAGGCATAGCCTCAGGATAAAAGGATTACAAAAGGTCGTCCAAATCAGTGGACCTAAGAAGCAAGCTAGAATGACAAAATAGACTTTACAACTAATCAAAAGAGATAGATAGGAAGGGCGCTACATGCTCATCAAAGGCCATATCTGCCAAGAGAACGTGACAGCTCTTAGCACTATGAACCAAGCATAGGCGGACCCAAGTTCATAAAGAAAACACTGCTTTTAACTTAAATTGCATGTTGACCCTGACATTCTGATAGTGGGCGACTACACTGCTCCACTTTTGCCAACATCAAGATTAAAAACTAAATAGCGAAATATTGGAGCTAACTAACAACATAAACCAAATGAACCTAACAGGTGTTTACAGATCATTTTACCCAAAGGGATGTACTTTCTCCTTAGTACCTCATAAAACTGTCTACAAAACAACATATAATATTTGATTTTTTCCCCCACATTATTGCCAGTACTTGCCACTTTGAATGTTTAAAATAATAAGTAATTTAACTGGAGTAAAGATGACAGCTCATTAGTGTTTTGATTTTTATTTCTTGTTATGTAATAATATTGAGCATCTTATATATATCCTTGGTAGCTATTTGTAATTCCTCTTTTGAGAATTTACATTTACACACTATACTCATAGGTGACTGGTTTTAGCCTTGTGTTTATTTATTTGCTCTTATTTGTAATTAGTATAGACCATTCTGGCTATTTAGTAACTTTTCTGTTGCTGTGAAGAGACAACATGACCAAGACAACTTTTAAAAGAAAGCATTTGAACTGGGGGTTTGCTTACAGTTTTAGAGTGTGGGTGTCTGAGCCTTGTGGTGGGGAATATGGTGCAGTCAGGCAGGCCTGGTGCTGGCGCTGGAGCTGAGAGCTTACATCTAAGATTTACTTTGATTTGGACTGTTGAAACCACAAAGCTCAGTCCTAGTAACACACCTTCTCCAACAAAGGCCACACCCACTAATCCTTCAAAGGTTGTTGGACCAAGTAAGAATCTAACTTTCAAATAGATGGAGTCATTCTAATTCAAACGATCACACTGGCTTTAACTTTTAATTATTTTGCCATGACAACCCAATTGCCTGTGCAATCACCCCCAGATGTTTCTTTCTTTTCAAATTCCTTACACACTGTTATTAACCTTCTATTAGACAACTAGTTTGCAAATATCCCCCGCCTCTTTTCACTCCCTTGGTGTTGATTTTGCTATGTAGCTTTTTAGTTTGATATAATTCCATTTATCCTTTCCTGTTTGTTTTCTATTCTTCTGGGGGTACGTTTCAGAAAACTATTCTCTTACCAATGTCTTAATGTATTTCCCAAAGATTTCAAAAGAATTTGTTGGGGGGGGATCTGACTTCTTCAATGAATAATAGTTTAAACAAAATAACTGAGTAATTGTGTGCAGGATGGGAACTCAACCTACCTCTCATTCTGTGCAGAGAGTTACCTAAAATGCGCCAAAGACATTAGTGTAAGACCTGAAATCCTGAAGCTCCATATGGTATAAAAGAAGGTTAATATTGTATTTCCCCACACTGTGAACAAGGTGAGTTACATAGACATTATATCTTAAAAATTTGCCAGGAGGACTAGAGAGATGGCTCAGCAGTTAAGAGCACTGACTGCTCTACCAGAGGTCCTGAGTTCAATTCCCAGCAACCACGTGGTGCCTCACAACCATCTGTAATGGGATCAGATGCTTTCTTCTGGTGTGTCTGAAGACAGCAATAGTGTACTCACATGTTAATAAATAAATCTTTTAAAAAAATTGCAAGGATATAAGAAAGCTCATAGTTTATATGTTAAGTGAAAAAGTTAAAAATGTTAATCTCAAGTTTAAAAGTGATTGTTTCTATGAATATAGTTTTCTGAATTATGAAAGTTTTAAAGAAGTACTTATTTTCCTTCCTTCATAACTGTAAAAACTATTTTTCAGTTTTAGCGGTTTTTTTTAAATGAATTTTTGTATTTATTTTGATCCCAAGTGTTGGCCCCTCCCTCTTCCACCTCACACAGTTCTTCCCCCTCTCTCCTGTCCCCTTCACCTCTGACAGGATGCCCCTCCCGGGTATCCCCCCACCTTGGGGCATGAAGTCTCTACAGGATTAGGCACATCCTAATTCTGAGGCCAGACAAGGCACCCCTCTGCTACATATGTGTGTGTGTGTGTGGGGGGGTGTCAGACAGGATCAATTTTGGGTTGACAGTTTTGTAGATGGATTTATGTCCACTAGGGGTCCTGTCTGACTACTGGAGGTGGTCTCTTCAGGTTCCGTACCCCCACTGTTGGGCATTTCCACTATGATCACCCACCTTGAGTCCTGGGAGCCTCCCCCTTCCCAGGTCTCTGGGAATTTTTAGAGATTCCTGCTCCCCCTCCCCCCTCCCTGGCAGCTACAGATTTTCATTCATTCTCCTGGTCCTCTGGGCCTCTCTCCTGTCTCCTCCTACACTTGATCCTGCCCCTCCTTATCCTCTCCCCAACCCCACACTCCACATTCCCAGTCTCCTGTTCAGGTTCTTTCCTCCCTCTGCCTCCCATGGTTATTTTGTTCTCTCTTCTAAGTAGGATTTAAGCATCATTACTTGGGCCTTCCTTCCTGTTTAACTTCTTAGGGTCTGTGGGGTGTATCATGAGTATTCTGTATTTTTTTCCTAATATCCGCTTATCAGAGAGTACATACAATGCATGCCATTTTGGGTCTGGATTGCCTCACTTACGAAGATATTTTCTAGTTTTATCCATTTGTCTGTAAAATTCATGATATCCTTGTTTTTAATAAGTAGTTTTCCATTATATAAATAAACCACATTTTCTGTAGTGAAAACTATGTTTAAAATTTACTTATTTTCCTGAGAATTTGCCTAAGGATATTATAGAATGAGTTTTAGAAAGGACTTTAGTAGTATTTGAAGATGGCATTGTTGTTTGGGTGCTAGGTGGTTTTAAGTTTCTGCTGGTTACCAGTCAGGATTAATTATATTGCCTTAATCTTGCTTTTGAATTGTTAGTTTGATCACCGTTAAGAGCATCTATTTCACATCAGCAATCCTAAAATCTGTTTGATAATATTTACTGACAATTAAAGTCTTAACTAAGAAATAGCAACAGGGAGTAACGCTGCCTTTGAATATAGTCGGCAGCGAAATGAACAGCAGGAGGGGACTGATTGGATCACTTTTATTTTACACTTTCAAACTTGATCTTTGACATTTTCATTAGTGAACACAAAGAGCATACTAGCGCAGTTCTCAGGTGGCTCAGAGAAGAAAGTGCTAAGCACATCGGAAATGGTGACACACACAACTCTGTGGGAAAATAAAGGTATATGTAAAATTTCTGAGGATGTGGTAATTTAGAAAGCTATGTAAAACTTCTTGTTTTTATGTTTATTTTGCTCAGTCCTTAAAAGACCACAATGTATTTGTGTAAATAAATCATTTGTTTCTTAATATTTAGGAATTTATTGGAATTAGGGTTGCATTACTTAGATGATCATAAAATTTTCCCAATATTCTGAGGTAACTTTGTTTTTCAAATTATTGGAAAAGTTTGCGCAAATAGAAAGAAATTTTCCTAGTTACTAAAAATATAATGACAGGGAAAACAAGAATTAGCATGAGAAATCCTGTTTGAACATATATAAAGTTAATATATGTTATACACAAATATTGTGTGTGTGTGTGTGTGTTTGTAATTATGGAAAGATTGGCAAAAAGGACTTTGTTGAGCTTTGTTGAGATTTCTTCATGTGATACCCTTGGTACTTTGACTGACAAGTGCTTATTATTTTGATTCTTGAATATTAGTGAGTATCTGTGAACAGGAGATGTAGCCTTCATTTGTACCAGGGAGCCAGGTGGCTCTGCATCCTTCTGGTGCACAAACTGCCAGGAAGAGAGTGATCTCCCAGCAGTGCTTTCATTTCTGAGTGTGGAGGTGAGATCTCTACCTTCTCTCTGGAAGTGTACAGCTAGGAGCGCACAGGGCATACGATCAATGGAGCTGCTGGGACAGGAGTCTTCCCTTCTGGCCGCCATTTGGACCAGGGAGCCAGGTGGCTCTATAGCCTTCTGTGCACAGACCCTGCCAGAAGATAGTTGGTCTCCCAGGAGTACAAACACAGACTTACAGGCTCATAAGAGAGACAAGCTCCAGCCAGAGACAGCCAAGTCCAACTAACACCAGAAATAACTAGAGGGTGAAAGGTAAGTGCAAGAACCCTACCAACAGAAACCAAGGCTACTTGATAACATCAGAACCCATTTCTCCTACCACAGTGAGTCCTGGATATCCAACAAATCAGAAAAGCAAGGGTTGGACTTAAAATTGCATCTCATGATGCTGATAGAGGACTTCAAGAAGGACATAAATAATTCTCTTAAAGAAATACAGGAGAACATCAGTCAACATGTAAAAGCCCTTAAAGAGGAAACACAAAAATTCATTAAAGAAATACAGGAGGACATGGGTCAACAGGTAGATGCCCTTAAAGAGGAAACACAAAAATCCATTAAAGAATTATAGAAAAACACAAACAAACAAACAAGTGAAGAAACTAGACAAAACCATCCAGGATCTAAAAAACAGAAGTAGAAACAATGAAGAAATCACAAAGGAAGACAACTCTGGAGATAGAAAACCTTGGAAAGAAATCAGGAGTCGTAGCTGCTAGCATCAACAACAGAATAGAAGAAATAGAAGAAAGAACTTCAGGTGCTAAAGATACCATAGAAAACATTGACTCAACAGTCAAAGAAAATGCAAAATGCAAAAAGCTTGTAGCCCAAAACACCTAAGAAATCCAGGTCACAATGAGAAGACCAAACCTAAGGATTATAGGTATAAAAGAGAGTGAAGATTTCCAACTTAAAGGGCCAGTAAATGTCTTCAACAAAATTATAGAAGAAAACTTCCCTAACCTAAAGAAATAGATGCCCATGAACATACAAGAAGCCTACAGAATTCCAAACAGACTGGACCAGACCAGAAAGTCCTCCTGGCACATAATAATGAAAACACCAAATGCACTAAATAAAGAAAAAATATTAAAAGCAGTAAGGGAAAAAGGTCAAATAACATATAAAGGCAGGCCTATCAGAATTACACCAGACTTCTCACCTGAGACAACGAAAGCTAGAAGATTCTGGGCAGATCTCATACAGACCCTCAGAGAACACAAATGCCAGCCTAGACTACTATATCCAACAAAATTCTCAATCACCATAGATGGAGAAACCAAGATATTCCATGATAAAAACCAAATTTGCCCAATATTTTTCCACAAATCCAGTCCTACAAAGGATGATAGTTGTAAAATGCCAACACAAGGAGGGAAACTACACCCTAGAAAAAGAAAGAAAGTAATCTTCCAACAAACCCAAAAGAAAGTAACCATACAAACATAAAAATAACATCAAAAATAACAGGAAGCAACAATCACTATTCCTTAATATCTCTTAACATCAATGGACTCAATTCCCCAATAAAAAGACATAAACTAATAGAAAACATGTAAATCTTCAATTTTATCAGTGTTTGTAATTCCTTTAAAAAATTTAGTAATGTTTATTATGTCTACCATTTAATATGTATAATTTTCCATGATAATCTTTAATTTTAACATGTTTTTCTATATATTTCTTCAATTTTATAGGAAATATTTTCCATGTAAATCCTCAATTTTATCAGAAAATGTTTATAATTTCACTTTCAATCAACTTAGAAATATTTTTATGCCTATCATTTTGTCTTTATAATTTTCCATGAAATAGTTAATCTTAATGTGTTTTTCTATATTTTTCTTCTATTTTATGAGAAAATGTTCTTAATTCCACTTTAAATCAACTTCAGAATATTTTTATGCCTACCATTTTATATGTAATTTTCAACAATGATCTTCAATTTTAACATGTAATTCTATATTTTTCTACAATTTCATCAGAAATATTTTCTATATAAATCTTCAATTCTATCATAAAATGTCTCTACCTCCTTTTTCAAATAATTTAGCAGTGTTTTTATGTCTACCATTTTACTCTTTAATTTCCCATGAAAATTGTCAATTTTAATGTGTTCTTCAACTTTGTCAGAAATATTTTCCATGTAAATCTTCAATTTTATCATAAAACGTTTTTACTTCATTTTTCATTTTTTAAATTTTTTTATTTTTTTTTATTTTTCTTTTATTTGTTTATTTATTGGATATATTCTATATTTACATTTCATTTCCCTTTTTCTGGTTCCCCATCCCTCAAAGGTCTCACATGCCCTTTTCCCTCCCCTGTTCGTTCCCCCATCCACCCCTTCCCACTTCCCTGTTCTGGTATTCCTCTACACTGATGTTTTGATCCTTTCCAGCACCAGTGTCCACTCCTTCCTTATTGTCGGATATCATTTGATATGTGGGTTGTGTCTTTGGTGTCCCAAGAGTCTAGGCTAATATCCACTTAACAGTGAGTGAATACCATGGGTGTTCTTTTGAGACTGGGTTACCTCACTTAGTATGATGTTCTCCAGCTCCATCCATTTCTCTAAGAATTTCATGAATTCATTGTTTCTAATGGCTGAATAGTACTCCATTGTGTATATATACCACATTTTTTGTATCCATTCCTCTGTTGAGGGACATCTGGGTTCTTTCCAGCTTCTGGCTATTATAAATAAGGCTGCTATGAACATAGTGGAACATGTATCCTTACTGCATGCTGGGGAATCTTGTGGGTATATGCCCAGGAGTGGTATGGCTGGGTCCTCTGGAAGTATCATGTCCATTTTTCTGAGGAACTTTTAGACTGATTTCCAGAGTGTTTGTACTAGTTTGCAGTCCCACCAGCAGTGGATGAGTGTTCCTCTTTCTTCACATCCTCACCAATACCTGATTTCTCCTGAGTTTTTAATCTTAGCCATTCTGACTGGTGTGAGGTGAAATCTCAGGGTTGTTTTGATTTGCATTTCCCTAATGACTAATGATGTTGAACATTTTTTAAGGTGTTTCTCAGCCATCTGAATTTCTTCAGGTGAAAAGTCTTTGTTTAGCTCTGTACCCCATTTTTGGATAGAGTTATTTGGTTTTCAGGGGTCTAACTTCTTGAGTTCTTTGTATACATTGGATATTAGCCCTCTGTCGGATGTGGGGTTGGTGAAGATCTTTTCCCAATTTGTTGGTTGCCGATTTGTCCTTTTGACAGTGCCTTTTGCCTTACAGAAACTTTGTAATTTTATGAGGTCCCATTTGTCTATTCTTGCTCTTAGAGCATAAACAATTGGTGTTCTGTTCAGGAATTTTCCCCCTGAGCCAATGTCTTCAAGGGTCTTCCCCAGTTTCTTTTCTATTAGTTTTAGTGTGTCTGGTTTATATGTGGAGGTCCTTGATCCACTTGGAGTTGAGCTTAGTGCAAGGAGATAAGAGTGGATCAATTTTCATTCTTCTGCATGTTGACCTCCAGTTAAGCCAGCACCATTTGTTGAAAAGGCTATCTTTTTTCCACTGGATGTTTTCAGCTCCTTTGTCGGAAGATCAATTGGCCATATATGTGTGGGTTCAATTCTGGGTCTTCGATCCTACTCCACTGATCCTCCTCCCTGTCACTATACCAATACCATGCAGTTTTTAACACTACTGCTCTGTAGTATTGCTTGAGGTATGGAATATTGATTCCCTCAGAAGTTTTTTTTACTGTTGATGATAGTTTTAGCTATCCTGGGTTTTTTGTATTCCAGATGAATTTGAGAATTGCTCTTTCTAACTCTATGAAGAACTGAGTTTGGGATTTTGATGGGGATTGCGTTGAATTTGTATATTGCTTTTGGCAATTAAAAAATGGCAAAAAAAAAAAGAAAAGAAAAAAGAAAAGAAAAAGAAATCACCCTTGTTGACTCCCTAATCAAGGTTGACAATCTCTCCATGCTGAAGACTGTGGCCATTAAAATTGCATCTATTATTTAAAAAAAAAAGGGAGATGAAGCCTTCTTGTGAAGGACTTTGTACTTGAGAGTCCCTGGGTTTTATCAATTCCAGCATCACGAAAAAAGGAACGAATTAGCTAGAGAAACACATGTGGAATGTATAGCTAAGTAGAAAAGTATTTGCTCATATTATTGAAACCAACATTTGAGTAACAAGTTGTAAACTGGTTTCCAATGCTCTTGGAGCTGTAGTCCAGTCACACACCTGAGCCTTGTTTGTAAATGCATTAAAACTCAAATAAGGACAATAATAAGCACTGAGAACTGAATGTGTTCTTGTTTTTCTCTCTTCAATGATTCTGAAATAATATTTAAGCCAAAATATTTGTCATTTGCTTTAGAGGATTAAGTTTTGTGCATCACTGTTATTAGTGGAGATGGATCGTTTAAAGAAAGGGCATCGTATCGTTCTTTTGAAATTCGTTCAACTCTGTCTTGCTACACAAAGCGTAAGTGTGTGTGAGTGCAAAGTCAACATGGTCAAGAGGGAAAGGACGATGAGGATTAGTCACATAGAGCTGGCAAGGCGAGCACAGAAAGCAATGCCTTCTCTTAACAAAGGAAGCATGAGGGTTGGTGACCAAGAGTCTGCATATACTCATACAGGAAGACACTTTGATAGGTATGCTGTCTGATCAACAGAAGAGCTGCAAGCATTCGTAGACTTGATGTAAGATCATAGTTAAAGACCAAAAGATGGCAGGTACGTTCTTAGGGTTGCTTAGTTTAAGGTCACGGGACACATATTTGAAAGATTAAAATAGATGGGGCTACTTCTAGCCACACTTGACTTGCCTGGTAAAAGAAGCAGACAGGAATTTCATTTGAACATGCGCAGATTCTTTCTCCCTCAAAGCTTTCTGTGGCAACAGAAGGAAAGGATGTTTTGAAGGTGCATTAGTAGAGGAGTTAGCCTGTACACATACTGACCAAGCTTAGATGCAAAAACCCTCTGAGCTCCGAAGTGAGCAGAGTATGTATGTATGCTAATCAACCAAGGCACAAGAGAATACTGAGAGACTTTGGGATCAAATTTCATAGCTTCGTATCTTGGCAAAGAAACATCCTTTTGTCTGGGTGATCCCCACAAGTTACTCTGTACTTATCCCCTCCAGTTAACACCCTATTGTTTAAAGAGAAGGATTAAACTGTGACTTTAGCAAAAGCGAGAAGACTAGGAAAATACAAGCTACCATTTTAAACCACTTTGTTTCTTTCCCTTATCTGTCCTAACAGTATGGGAAGATATCTCACAACAGAAGCAATTTCAGCATTTGCCAGTAACTTTTATGAGGCTCAGATTGTGTGTGTGTGTGTGTGTGTGTGTGTGTGTGTGTGTGTGTCTGTGTGTATTCACATATGTGAAGGAAGCAAAATTAAATGTGCTTACTTAAAATGGGATAGTCATGTTTCGGTGACAAGAAAACGGATTTAAAGGTGAGAGGGCAAAGTCCCCGAAGCCCTCACTCCTCCATCCTGCGAGATTGAAAAGACAAACAGGTTAGAGGGCTTCATCAACTGAGAAATTGAAATACAATATAAATCTGGTGAAATGCCATCTCTCTAAATTCCAGAAACATCTCAGCTAGAACACTCTATTCACTATCAGAAAGATTATGCATGATGGCTCACGGTTAAAGATTGGGAATGTATTCTGGTAGACACTTAAGCAGGCGGAAAAAGATGAGACTGGTAATACAGTGTGCAGTAACCATTCCACACAAATCAGATATTTTCTTGTATTAATGTTTATAAATTAAGATAATGCGCTCACTGACAGAAATATTTTCAATTTATTTGAAAACTCAATAATGTGTTCTCAGCATTCCAGTCAAAGGATAATTGGCTTTAGGGGCAATCCTATCAACTTTTAATTAATTCCTTAGAAGTCTTGAGACAGAAGAGAGAGCATAAAGTAATGCTATAAATGGGTCACATGACCTGTCTTTCACTCGAAGCCAGATTCAAAAAGGAAGTCTATACCTGTAATACGTCTACATTTTAACTAATAGTTTATATCACCAAAAATTCTCAAGGTTGCAGTAGAAGAAGAGATATGCCTATTTCCTAGTCATTGAGCTGATTTCAGAAAAAAAGTCTCAAAAATTGGGATGGATTAATCAAGTCAGCTTTCTCAAGAGAACACTCTTAGTGAGAAAAATGGTGATCTCAAATCCTTTAGAAAAAGAGTCATGAAGGAATATTTAACTGAATTGATATTTATCAACACAAAAATAGCAAAAGTTTTCTCTCCAAAGCAGTCCTTTTTTGCTCATAAAATTGTGGCTATTGGGTTGGTGAGGCATTTTAGATATAGAAAATATGGGAGCCCAGAGCTAGGGAAATGCCTTAGTAGTTAAGTGTGCTTGCAGGGCAATCATGAGGAGCAGATGGCTCTCACATAACTGGCAGTGTGTCCTGTGCATGCTCCAAGACCCTGTCTTGGAAGTAAATGGAGACATGAGGACCACTGGTTTCCAGTTCAGCAGAGCAAAGGCAAGCTCTGAAGTCCTTAAAGAAATGGGAAGAAAGTCATAGAGAAGGACACCTGATAGCCTCTTCTGGCCTCTGCATGCACTTAGGCATACACACACACACACACACACACACACACACACACACACACACACAGAGAGAGAGAGAGAGAGAGAGAGAGAGAGAGAGAGAGAGAGAGAGATATCTAAAATCCTCAATCCTCTTCTCTTAGATGTAGAATTTTGAAGTCTGAAGAGGACTGGATCCCTTTTTTCGTAATTACAAGCATGCTTATTTGATTCATTTCTTGTGATAATCACTGATGTGTCTATTTCAGCTATGTCCATTTTCAGTAAATTTCCCATGATGTCTGAGTGTTACTACCCAGGTAGTTAAGGACACCATTCGCCCTTACTGAGGAAAAGCCCGGCTGACGTTAGATCACTAAGGAGCACGATAGATCCATTCATTCAGACCAGCATCTGCTAAACTTAGAGGCATAGGAAAGGAGTCAGGCTTCCTAGTATATTTTAACATTCCTTCCTAAACTATATTATAGATCTAGACCCTGGATTTTGTGCTACTATTTCTTAATGACAAAAAAAAAATCTCTCAAATTATAAATAAAGGGAATCACTAGAAATGGCTACAACCATCGTGGGCTAAAAGTATCAGCAGTGCTTCAAGAAGGACCATCCTGAACTCAACACTGACCTCTGAATGAGGCGTAGAATAGAAACGGGTGGAGAAGTTATCATTAGTGCCGGGGCTGAAGGCATGCCTGAAAACACATAGCACATACATATTACTCTGTCTTGCAGAGACGGATCACTGTAATCCTACATTGTTAATGACTTGGACATTTAAACCATACATTAAGCAAGTAAATTACATGATTACGAAGCAGCTACATATAAATAAGGTATCAACTGTTTCATAGCACAAGAAAAGTCCTGACAAAAGGACAACTGCCATAGTCATTTGGCTTCAGCTTGACATAATTGTAGCCATCTTGAATATCAGCCACCGTGACTGCCCCTGAGTTGCTGTGGCTGTGTCTCCCCCAAGCAGTTTCCCAGCGTAGAATAAATGAAGAAACCCATTCAGGCGGTACGCTGCGTTTACAAGTAGACCTTGGTGCCAGGAATCCGTCTGATATTAGCTTGGGATGAAATGGGTATATTTTGTTTGGATGAAGTCACTTTTGGCCCGATTGCTCTGTTAGTCCTGTCTTCTGACCTAAGAATCACGAGCATCTGTGAGTAGGGTGGGTGTGGTCCAGGCATGTATGTCTCATATCCACAGTAATATGTTCTTATGTTCTATGTCGTTCTGCACCTATCTGCCTCTTCTTCTGTCCCCTGGCCCCGGGGGCCTGCACAGCTCATGAACAGGGATTGGGGCTTTGGGAGAAAAGGAAAATGTTGATTATCTTTAAAAAGCACTTTTGTTTCTAAACCATCAGTGTAGAAAATGATGCCATTTAATCAATTAATCTAATGAAACCCTCTAAATTATTCAGGTTTCTTTCTTTTTTTTTTTCATGTTTGCTTAAATGTTTCTAATAGTACATTTTTAGATAGCTTAGGATTTATTTTTGCAGGTCAGGAGGAAAATATTTTCAGCTTCAACGAAATAAATCTAATTCTCATTTTATAATCAGGAAATATATCTCACTGTGTACAACAAAATCTCCTTTTCCAAAGTCTGTCATAGGTAAAGTGAATAAAAAAAAAATGTCTGTAAAAAAAACCTTGTCTTCCACTCGTCGTATCTCCAGGTGACTGGCTAACTCAGAAAGTATTCATTGCATTGGAAGTGATTCCATGCCGTCCTCTTCATATTGGAGGAATAATACATTTGTTTGTCCTGTGAATGCATAGCCATATTCACATAAAAGACAAAATTGCTTTTACAATACATTAATTTTTTTTCTGTCTTGGCAGCTGAAGTATTATTTTTCCTAATATCACACATTTGCATAGCACTTTAGATTTCAAAGAATCTTATGGATTTTTTTTTTTTTTTACCACATCGAGCTCATCACGAACTGTGAGTTATGTTGAACGAATTTCTCCTTTAATATCTTCGTGTTTCCTTTAAATGCTGGGGTGCTTTTAAAAATCTGGCTTTGGTATCATTATGCTAAACGGCACAGATGCACACACAGCCGTGTAGTTTTAATTTGCTGGGGTCAGGCTGCTCACCCTTCCCTGAGCTGCTACAGCTGTGAGGCGAGTTCCCAGAGAGGAATGCAAACGGAGCCGCCTCTGTGATGACTGTGGGAACACCCCAAATCTCCCTGAATTTTATTTTCTGCCTTATTGCATGCAATTTGCTCCTTCTCCTATATTTTTTTTTCACATCATTACTCCTTTTCAAGTTTAATCCATTAAGTGTTTCGTAGAGTTTCCCTTCAGTGTAATAGCCTGACCTGTTTAGAATACAAATTGCGTACCACGCCCACTTCCCGTGCCTCACCTGCTGCTGTACTTTGAAAAGTTGCTTGTGTGTATCATGTACAGGGTTTTAGATGAGTCAGGTGCTAGGTTGGCTTGCCTGATGATTTTGGGGGGACCCTACATTGAGGTCTCTGCTTTCTAGTTTGGACCAAGCTGTGACAGTTTCTGTACAGAGAAGAAATCCTGACCTTGGTCACTCTGATTCTGGACCCTTGGACATGGTTAGGCACAATGAGAAGATGTAGTTTGGGGGACCAGAGCATTCCTTTGGCTCTGGGCAGTGTTCACGCTTCTCTATACGCCCAGGCTATAGATTAAGGAAATAGTGTGCAGCCGCCACCTTACAAAGTTGTTTGCTTGTTATTGTGAGCGTGTGAATGTGTTCCACTGTATGTGTCTGCGGTACATGTATGTGTGTGGTATTTGCATATGCGTATGTGGGTTGTGTGCTTGCACACACGTGCAGAGACCAAGGCAGGATGTAGCATGTCTTCCTCCTTCCCTTTCTTCCTTAATGCCTTCAAAGACGGCGTCTCACTAAGCCAGAAGTCCCTATTCCAACTAGGCTCACGAGCCAGCAAATTTCAGTGATCCGCCTGTGTCAAGGCTCAGAGCTGGAGTCGCCAAGCAGGGCCATGCCTGGGTTTACTGTGAGTCTTGGGGATTTGAACCTAAAGCTTATGCTAGCAGAACGAGCACTCTTACCCACCGAGCCTCTCTCAACACCCCTACCTTCCCCAGAACTCATTTTTGGTATTCTGTTATTGTTGCTGTTTGGTTGGTTTGGTTTTTCTTCTGCTATTTATGTACTTATTTATTTTATTTATTGGTTGGTCGCATGTAGACCAACCCGCCTTGCTTCAAACTCCCCATGCAGCGGGATGAACTTAACTTCTGTTGTTCCTGATCCTATCTCTTGAGTGCCAGGACTCCAGGCACCGCCGCCATGCCAGGTGGCTCAGGCAGACCTTTTACTGACAGTGTTTCCCCACCCCCACCCCAACTCCCCTCCAGAGCACTTTGCTTGCAAGCTCCACGGCTCTACCTGGGTTGCTCTCACTTTGCAATTTTGGCAGAATTTCGACCCCAATAACGAATCCTTAACGTATTTTTCACCAGACAATCCTAACCTTATCAGCTTAAATTTTATACTAATTTAGTGCTATGCCGAGTTAGGTAGATCCAGCATGCAGTATGTTTCACACTTTAGTAGTCTGGAGAAGCTTAGCACAAATTACATTTCACATTAACCATTCTACAGTCCTGAAAATGGAAGCACGCTCCAGGGTATTTGGTTAATTGTGCTAAAAATATATTCATGCCATTTGTGTCGGACATAAATGTACCAAAATTGCTGCTTTAAGTAAAATACTGTAGTTTACAGTAGTTTCATTTCTTTGCTTTCCCATTCATTTATGATGTGAACAATAATGGTGGTTTTGACCTTTTGCAAACCTAATAGATTATATTTACCTTTCTTTTACTGATTCCCAAATGTTGGAGTGTTGCATGCCTTCGTTGAAAGTCTTTGTTACTTTTTTTTTTAAACCCTCTATTTATTCAAGTTTTTATTCAAGACTGTGATGAACTTTAGGATTATAGTAGCATTGAGGGGAAAACAAGTTTCTTATTGTCTTCGAATTCTTGGTATGTTACACTTGGAGATCCAGGGACAATCAATCCTATTCCCAGAGGTTATCAGAATTTTCACGGTTATGATTATTTTAAAAAGTACTTCTAACAAGAGCCAAGATTTCTTATTTCAACAAAACAGAATACAGGAACATTCATTTAAAAAGCAAACTTTAAAATTCATGTCTCACAGTACAGTAGCAGCTGTTCATGGAATAGCAAGTGGACACTACCCACCCAAGGACCTGCTTAGCACTGAAAATTTGTTATAGCTTGAGAAGGCATTCAAATGACTTGCCGTTAGAATGCATTTGTCTTACTTTTAAATTACCTTTTGATTCTCTTTTCTAAATGTTATACTATACCATACCATACCTACATTTACATATTTACTAAATTATACCTACACTTGTATATTTACTATACTATACCTACACTTATATATTTACCATACCATACCTACACTAATATTTATTTACCATTTATATACATGTATGCATTATGAGCTAGGATCCACATGTGAGGGATGATATGTATTTTTCTTTTCCTTTCTGAGCATGGGGGAACCTCGCTTTGTGTTATACATTCTAAGGCCATCCATTTTTCCTATAAATTTTAGGATTTCATTTTTTTTCTCTAGAGCTCGATAACATTCCATTTTATGCATGTAGCAGGTTTTCATTATCCATTCATGTTTTTGGTGACAAGCCACAAGTGGAGTAGCCACACGCATGCCGGGGCTAATATCGCTCTCATAGACTGAGGAGTGGCCGGGGTGTGCCTGCAGGAGTGAAAGAGCTGGGTCATAAGGTAGTTCTACTTTCCTAGTTTATTTTGCGGAAACTCCAAATTGATTTCCGTAATGGTTGTATTAATTTGCACTCTATCCAGTAGTGAAAAGGGTTCTTCTCTCTCCACATTCTCTCCCACATTTGTTGCAGATTTCTTAGTACTAGCTAATCAACGGGGTGGGATCTCAAGAACAGTTACAATTTGAATTTCCCTGCTGACTGGGGATGATGACTATTTCTTTTTTTTTTTTAATTTTTTATTCAATATATTCTTTATTTACATTTCAAATGATTTCCCCTTTCCTGGCTCCCTGCTCCCCGAAAGTCCCATAAACCCTCTTCCCTCCCCCTGTTCCCCCATCCACCCCTTCCCACTTCCCTGTTCTGGTATTCCCCTACACTGATGCACTGAGCCTTTCCAGAACCAGGGTCCACTCCTTCCTTCTTGGACATCATTTGATATGTGGATTGTGTCTTGGGTATTCCAAGTTTCTAGGCTAGTATCCACTTATCAGTGAGTGCACACCATGTGTGTTCCTTTGAGACTGGGCTACCTCACTTAGGATGATGACCATTTCTAAAATACAGACATTGGCCATTTTTATTTCTGTTTAATTCTTAAACTGTCTGTTCAATTTATCAATCCATGTGTCCACTGGCAGTTCCATTTCCTTGGTATTTAATTTCTGCAGTGCTTTGTAATTTCTGGATATTACTCTTTCTTAGTACAGTCATAAATTAAGAAGTTACAAATTGAGAAAACTTAAGTCAGTAATAGGTGGAAAAGCTATTTAAGTGCGATTCACTCAAGACTTGAAGCCCGAAGCTTTGATGTGTTCTCTTACACTGGCTAGTTTAAAGCACCACTACTCAGATGCTTGTTGTTACTGGGTGTCCTGGATGTACACTTCTTTAAGGAGGTGGTAGAGGATTGCACTAGGCTTTAAAGCATCCGTCTCTCAAAAATATCCCCACGGTCAATGTAGTGTATTCTGATATTCCAGAAGGCTTTGAGAAGACTCTAAAGCGATTATAATTAGCAAGGTTCATAAGGAACACTTGTGAGCTCTTCCCTCACATTATAGCTGATTCTTGAGACACTTTAAAATGCTCTCATATGTTGATCAATCAAGTAGGTTTATTTTGTTTTGCCTTGCTTGGCTTTTTTTAAAAAAATATCTTTATTGAAAACCTAAAGACATTAATATATCTTAAGCCTAAAAAGCGACATATTCCACCATTCATTTATGGTTTGGCATTTTATGCAGCATGCATTATTTCTGGCGCTTCTTGCATTTGCCGATAAACGTTAGCCACCAGATAGTTTGTCCTGTTCGTTCAGTATTTTACTCCCTTACAGACTTCACACAGTCTGCGACCTTGGATGCTGCGGCTTCCCCTTTTGCAGCCTCTCTCTTAGCAGTTTAAGATTTGAATTGTTAATGTGTCCTGATTATTAAGAGCTCTGACTCATTGGATTCCATTTCCAAGGCTGGAAATAGGCAACTTGGTGAAAGAGAAATCACTAGTCCATTTGAATGCTAATTGTCACACAAGCCCTGTATACTGTATCAGAGCTTAGCATAAACATGGTCATCAGGGGAGGCAGAGAAAACATTAACGTGCTCCCCAGGAGACTGAGCTCATTAGAACCTACACTGATCCAACAAAGAAGGAAATAGCCCTTCCTCTTCTTCATGTGCAGTTCATAGACTTCCTGAGTTATGAGGCTTTACCTTGCCTTAGTTTATTAGCCTTCTCAATACTAGCTAGAAAGGATGTGAAGACTGTTAAGCTCCTCAAACTACAAAAGCACTAGCCAAGACAGAATAATGGCCAGTGAAATGAAAAGAACTCTATGCTAGAATGACATCCAAGGAAGGTCAGAAAAGGCAGGGTAAAATCCCTTTTCTTCCTTGGAAATGAAAACTGTCGTTCTAATTTCTACAGTCAAAAAACATTATGAATTCTAAAAGTTGCTTATTAATGAATTACATGTTTAGTCTAATCGCCATAATGTTCTTAATTATAAATAATCCTGTTCGTCTCATCTGGCCTGCATCATGCCCTTAAGAGTTGATTTTGACGTGTTTTTTTTTTTTTCCCCAGTACTGTCTCTAGAAAGTTATTAAAGTTATAAAAGTTTTAGCAGCCACATAAAACAAGCCCTGGCACAAGGGAAAATAATGAGCCCGACAGTGGCCAGGAAGAGATCTGAAAGCAACATTTCACGAGACAGAGTTCTTCTTGACTCTTACCTGGGCTTTCTATTTCTCCTCATGCCAATTTAAATAAAATAAGCTCTTTCACATAGAATTAGATTTGTATCAGTTTACCTGACAAGCAATCTCTGCTGTTACTATCAGTTCATTTTTAATTCTGCATAGGTTAGATAATCTGGGCTGATAGTAAACCCAGAATCCTGGGACCCGTGCCTTTGAAAGCCCAGCGATCCTGCTATAGATATGGCTGCACACTTCAAAGGGCTGCATTAATTAAACAGCACTACATCTGCTCATTCTCAGCGAACATAATTTGTCCGCTTCCCTGAAAGATGCTGATAATGCGGTGCAAGCAGCAATGTCTTTTGAGAAGACAAGCGAAATAGAAAGAGCACCATTGCATCATGTTTGAAGAGTTGCAGACTAAATGACCTTGTCTTCTCAAATTAATTAGTGTTTACCTGGTTTTAGAATTCTCATGTAGAACACTCTGTGGGTTTAGATTCGCATCAGACTACACACATGTTTTTTTTTTTTCTCACAAGTCTAGGTGTTTAAAATGACATGGAAAAACTATGTATGGTTCTGCACACAGGAGGCTGAACAGAAGGGTCAAGAATTCAAGGTCAGCCTGAGCAATATGGCAAGACCCTCTCTTAAACAAACAGGAATATAATAACAAGCAGAGCATCACACTCTTCCATTAAAATGGGCCACATGGCGAGTGTCTTAGTCTGTTCCATTTATAAATAATACTTTATTTCTCGTTATGTAGTAAAGGAAGTTCAAAACCAAGGCCCCAGTGGGTAGGCTTGGTGTCTAATGAGGGCCTAGTCTCTGCTTCCAAGATGGTACCTTGAATGATGCATCCTCACATGGTAGAGAAGATGAGAGGACAAAAAGTAACCACACCAGTCTCTTTCCTGTCTCTCCTATGAAGTCCCTGATATCCTTCCAAAGGGCCTTTCCTTATTTCCTCAAGGCCTCGCCTCTCAGTTCCATCACATTGGAGGTCAAGATTGGAGTCATGAGTTTTCCTGGACATTCAAACTATTGCACAGTGTTCTTCTGTGTAAGTCTAGTATAGCAAGTAATCTTTCCTTCACGAATGAATGTCTATTGAGGGCCTTAACAAATGTATTTTAGATAATGTACTAATTTATGCAAAGAACTTGCAACTTGCCCTAGTGGGGATTGGGTAGTTTATCTTTTATATACCCCTCCTTTTTTTTTTTTTAACAATGCAGCTATAACATGATAAATGAACCAGCATTCCTAGAAATTAACAGCATAATAATATTTATAAAGATTTTTAGCTGACTGCAATTGATATAACAATTGTAATTTACATGCCCACAAGCTCTCAAGAGGGATTCTTTGCAGTCCAGTAGAAAAGAATATCTGCTGGGAACAAAGTCAATATTTTGGAAAAATGAAACCCAGCTTAGGAGGAAAAGCCATTCATTCATTTATGTCCACATCTACTGTTCGCTGACTGTCAAGTACTTACGTGGTCGTGGTTGTCACTACAGGAACCTAAGCTTTGCCTCCCATCAGAGTCACACGTGTTCAGGCATAACTTGAGGGACTGGCGGGTAGCAGGCAGGAATAAATGTTTACATGAAGGATCAGAAAACCTCCTTGAAAAATAAAAATTCATCCTAGGGGGAAATAAAAGGTCGAAAAGGGTAAGTTTGGTTAAAGGGATCCTGGCAAATACTAAATACAGAAGGAAGCCGAGATTCTGAACATGCTGTGTGCCTCTGAAATGTGACATAATCCAAATCTCATTATCCAACGTGATTAAAGTTGTTGGATGTCAGGGCTGAATCACAAGTGAGCATGTGCCACTCAGGAGACCTAGTGCTCTGTAATGGCTTGGAGGCGAGAAGAGAAGCAGAGGAGGCTCTGCCAACCTTGTGCCCATGGTGCCTGCAGCACCAGTGGGGCACAGAACTGGCAGGGCTCATCGTGGAGATGCCAGCACCAGGGATGGCAGCTGCTGCTGTGACCAAGGCACTGGGAAACACGACCTTGGCAATGTCCATGGAATAGCTAGATCCCCTCTCCGGTCCTTTTAGGATGGCACCATATAAGAAAAGAAGAGCCAATGAGGATTTCTTCGTTTCTTTCCTAGATGATTAAATTTGTTTCTAAAGCAAGATGATCTTGGATAAGAAGTAGCTGAAATCATTTAATTTCTATGCATATTCAACTGGAGCTATTTGTTTTTTTTTTTTCATGGAAGTGGCAGTTGGATCTCTCTCTCTCTCTCTCTCTCTCTCTCTCTCTCTCTCTCTCTCTCTCTCTGTTATTCAAAGAGAAGTCATATTTCTTTTTCAAAAGTCTTCAGTGTGCAAAGATAGGTGAAGTGGCTGAGATCATTCCAGGTTAAAAAAAATAGTACAATGCTAAGAAAATGAAAAGCATTTGAAAAGGGATTTTAGAATGCTGCTATTGAATTTCTCTATTCCTTGCCCAAGGAAAGCTGAGCTGAATTTAAAGAATAAACATGGTCTCAGGGAGAGAAGTTGCACCTAACCCTTGAGAGACTTGAGGCCTGACAGGTTATATGTGTAGGGGGTGGGGTGGGGTGGGGTGGGGTGGGGGCATCCTCTTGTAGATGGGGGCTGGGTGGGGAGCAGGGAATGGGATGAGGAACTGGTGGAGGGCAGAGTGGGAGGGGGATAATGTCTGGACTGTAAAAACAGATTGAAGATTTTTTTCTTTTATTGGATATTTTCTTTATTTACATTTTAAATGTTATCCCCTTTCCAGGTCTCCCCTCTGGAAAGCCCCTACCCCATCCCCCCAACACCTGCCTCTATGAGAGTGTTCACCCACCCACCTACCCACCCACCCACCCACCCATACCCGACTTTCTGCCCTGGCATTCCACTACAATGGGGCATCAAACACCCTAAGGTCCAAGGGCCACTCCTCCCACTGATGTCCAACAAGGCCTTCCTCTGCCACATATGCAGCTGGAGCCCTGGATCCCTCCATATATATTCTTTGGTTGGTGGTACAATCCCCAGGAGCTCTGGGGTGTTCTGGCTGGTTGACACTATTGATCTCCCTATGGGGCTGCAAAACCCCTCAGTTCCTTCAGTCCCTTTTCTAACTCCTGCATCGGGGAACCTGTGTTCAGTCCAATGGTTGGCTGCAAGCATCCTCCTCTGTACTTGTCTGGCTCTGGCAGAGCCTCTCAGGAGACAGCTATATCAGGCTCCTGTCAGCAAGCACTTCCCAGTGTCCAGCAAGCATCCAGGTTTGGTGACAGAAGGATCCCCAGGTAAAGCAGTCTCTGGATGGCCTTTCCTTCAGTCTCTGCTCCACATTTTGTCTACATATTTCCTCCTGTGAGTAGTTTGTTCTTCCTTCTAAGAAGCATTGAAGCACCCATACTTTGCTCTTCCTTCTTGAACTTCATATGGTCTATGAATTGTATCCTGGGTATTCCGAACTTTTGGGCTAATATCCACTTATCAGTGAATACATATCATGTATGTTCTTTTGTGCCTGGGTAACCAAACTCAGGATGATATTTTCAAGTTCCATCCATCTGCTTAAGAATTTCATGATTGCATTGTTTTTCATAGCTGAGTAGCGTTCCATTGTGTAAATGTACCACCATTTCTGGATCTATTTCTCTGTTGAAGGATGTGCAGGTTGTTTTCAGCTTCTGGCTATTATAAATATGGCTGCTATGAACATAGTGGAGCATGTGTCCATATTAATTGTTGGGGCATCTTCTGACCCAGGAGTGGTATAGCTGGGTCCTCAGGTAGCACTATGTCCAATTTTCTGAGGAATCTGTCAGCCTGATTTCCAGAGTGGTTGTATCAACTTGCAATCCCACCAGCACTGGAGGAGTGTTCTTCTTTCTTCACAACCTCACCAGCACCTGCTGTCCACTGAGGTTTTTTTACCTTAACCATTCTGACTTGTGTGAGGTGGAATCTCAGGGTTGTTTTAATTTGCATTTTCCTGATGACTAAGGATATTGAATATTTTTTAACGTGCTTCTCAGACATTTGAGTTTCCTCATGAGAATTCTCCATTTAGCTCTGCTCCCTGTTTTTAAACAGAGTTATTTGGTCCTCTGGAGTCTAACTTCTTGATATGTATATATGTATATATATATATGTATAAAATCTTGATATATATATATATATATACATATATGATATTATTTATATGATATTAGCCCTCTATCAGATGTAGGATTGATAAAATCTTTTCCTGATCTGTTGGTTGCTGCTTTGTCCTATTGACAGTGTCTTTGCCTTACAGAAACCTTGCAATTTTATGTGGTCCCATTTGTCGACTTTTGATCTTAGAGCATAAGCCATTGGTGTTATGTTCAGGAACTTTTCTCCTGTGCCCATTTGTTTGAGGTTTCCCCCCCCCCACATTCTTTTTTTATTAGATTCAGTGTATCTGGTTTTATATGGAGGTCCTTGATCCACTTGGACTTGAACTTTGTACAGGTAGATAAGAATGGTTCTTCTACATGTTGACTGCCAGTTGAATGAGCAACATTTGTTGAGAATGCTGTCTTTTTTTCCACTGAATGGTTTAGCTCCTTTGTCAAAGATCAAGTGACCATCAGTGTTTGGGTTCATTTCTGGGTCTTCAATTCTATTCCATTGATCTACATGCTTATCACTGTATCAATACCATGCATTTTTTATTTTATCAGGATTGCTCTGAAGTACAGCTTGAGGTCAGGGATGTGGATTCCCCCAGAAGTTCATTTATTATTGAGAATAGATTTTGCAATCCTGGGATTTTTGTTATTCTAAATGAATTTGAGAATTGCCCTTTCTATATCTACAAAGAATTGAGTTGGAATTTTGATTGGAATTAGACTAAATCTGTAGATTACTTTTGGTAAAATCATATCTCATGATGATGATAGAGGACTTTAAGACAGACATAAATAACTCCCTAAAAGAAATACATGACAACACAGGTAAACAGGTAGAAGTCCTTAAAGAGGAAACATAAAATCCTTTAAAAGAATTACAGGAGCTGGACGGTGGTGGCGCACGCCTTTAATCCCAGCGCTTGGGAGGCAGAGGCAGGCGGATTTCTGAGTTCGAGGCCAGCCTGGTCTACAGAGTGAGTTCCAGGACAGCAAGGGCTACACAGAGAAACCTTGTCTTGAAAAATCCAAAAAAAAAAAAAAAGAATTATAGGAAAACACAACCAAACATGTGAAAGAATTGAATAAAACCATCCAGGATCTAAAAATGGAAATAGAAACAAAGAAATCACAAAGGGAGACAACCTTGGAGGTAGAAAACCTAGAGAAGAGATCAGGAGCCATAGATTCAAGCCTCACCAACAGAATACAAGAGATAGAAGAGAGAATAGCAGGTACAGAAGATACCATAGAAAACATTGATGCTACAGTCAAAGAAAATGCAAAATGCAAAAAGCTTCTAATCCAAAATCTTCAGGAAATCCAGGACATAATGAGAAAACCAAACCTAAAGATAATAAGATAGAAAAGTGTAAAGATTCCCAACTTCAAGGGTCAGTAAACATCTTCAACAAAATTATAGAAGAAAACTTCCCTAACCTAAAGAAAGAAATGCCCATGAACATACAAGAAGCCTACAAAACTCCAAATAGATTGGACCAGAAAAGAAATTCCTCCCAACACGTAATAGTCAAAATACCAAATGCACTAAACAAAGAAATAATATTAAAAGCAGTAAGGGAAAAGGGTGAGGTAACATATAAAGGCAGGCCTATCAGAACTACACCAGACTTCTCACCAGAGACCATGAAAGCTAGAAGATCCTGGACAGATGTTATACAGACCCTAAGAAAACATCAATGCCAGCCCAGGCTACTATACTCAGCAAAACTCTCAATTACCATAGATGGAGAAAATAAGATATTCCACAACAAAACCAAATTTATACATTATATTTCCACAAATCCAGCACTACAAAGGATAATATATGGAAAACTCCAACACAAGAAGGGAAACTACACCGTATAAAAAGCACAAAAACCAAAAGAAAAGAGTCATACAAACATAATTCTTCTAACAACAAAAATAACAGGAGGCAATAATCACTATTCCATAATATCTCTCAGCATCACTTTACTCAATTTCCCAATGAAGACATAGACTAACAGTCTGGATACTTAAACAGGACCCAGCATTTTGCTGCATACAGGAAATGAACCTCAGTGTCAAAGACAGAGACTACTTCAGAGTAAAGGGCTAGAAAACAATTTTCCAAGCAAATGGTCCCAAGAAGCAAGCTGGAGTACCCATTCTAATATCGAATAAAATCGACTTTCAACCAAACGTTATCAAAAGAGATAAGGAGGGAGACTTCATATTCATCAAAGGAAAAATCTACCAAGATGAACTCTCAATTCTGAACATCTATGCTCCAAATGCATGTGTCCTCACATTCATAAAAGAAACTTTACTAAAGCTCAAAGCACACATTGCACCTTATACAATAATAGTGGGAGACTTCAACACCACAATCTCTCTCATCAATGGAGAGATCATGGAAGCAGAAACTAAACAGAGACACATTCAAACTAATGGAAGTTATGAACCAAATGGATTTAAATGATATCTATAGAACATTTTATCCTAAAACAAAAGAATGTACCTTCTCAGCACGTCTTGGTATCTTCTCTAAAATTGACCATATTGGTCACAAAACAGACCTCAACAGATATGAGAAGATTGAAATAATTCCATGCATCCTATCAGGTCACTAAGGACTAAGGCTGGTCTTCAATAACAATGAAAACTATAGAAAGCCTACATACCCATGGAAGCTGAACAATGCCCTACTCAATGATAACTTGGTCAAGGAAGAAATAAAGAAATTAAAGACTTTTTAGAATTTGATGAAAATGAAGACACAACATACTCAAACTTATGGGACACAATGAAAGCAGTGCTATGAGAAAAACTCATAGCTCTGAGTGCCTCCAAAAAGAAACTGAAGAGACGATTAAAGATTATAAAAATGGGGGGGGGATAAATGTGCTTAGGATATGGACAGATGGTAAGTGGTTAAGATCAACCCCAGCAAAAGGCAGAGAACTTTAAGAAATCAGAAATGAATGTATGAATGGATACATGAATGTTCATAATACATTTAAGAAACGAAAGAAGCTGGGTGAATGGTAAATGCTTTTAATCTCAGCACTTGGGTGGGTCTGAGGCAGGGGGTGGGGTGGGCAGGTGGATCTTTGTGAGGTTTTATAGACTAGCCAGCCTGATCTCCAAAATGAGTTCCAGGACAGCCTACATAGGGAGACCCTGCTTTGAAAACATCATCATCATCATCATCATCATCATCATTCGCAGCAGCAGCAGCAGCAGCAGCAGTAGCAGCAGCAGCAGCAGCAGCAGCAACAACAACAACAACAAAACAACAGAAACAAAAGAACCTCAAACCAACCAGCCAACCAACCAACCAAACAAACAAAAAAACCAATCAAACAAAAAGCCTTCTACCAAAATATAAAAAATAGTAATGAAAGGAAGTTGAATAAAATTCCTGGATAAACAGCAGTATTGCAGAGGGAAGTAGGAGGAGAGGACCACTGTCTATGTAAGCTGGGACCTGTTCATAAAAACTTGCTTGTGGTGTGTTTAAGACACAGCACTCAGAGGATCCGAGAAGGATCTGACCGGAGAGCCTCCTCACTAGACCAGAAGCCCCATGCCAGTTTACAAAGTAGGGAAGCAAACTGTAGTTCTACCCAGCTTTGTTGTCTGACACAACAATAACCAGCAGGGCTTAGTAATCTGACAAGGGTAATTCAGGCACACATAGCTTTGTGGTAATCAACTACTTTCTAATTGGACTTAAGGTCTGCTCAACAAGAGGGAAATCATGTCTGGTCCTAGAAGCCAAGCCAACTTCCCCTGGGGCTCGTGAAGTCATGGATCTTGGAGATGACCCTCTAACCACTACTTCACTAAATTAGCATAATTACTAACTACATTCTAAATATTTATCCTTATACCCGCAGAGAAGTGTAGCTCTCACCCTTTATCAAGAAAATGTCTCTTTGCAACAGATGGAGAATATCACAGGAAGCCAAAACCACAACCAGTCAAAATGCAGAATCATGAAGCCCAGCCGCAGTCTTTACATCTACAGCCTGCACTGAAGACTCAGAGATCATTGCAGAAGAGGGAGCTGAAAGACTGGAAGAGCCAGAGGATAAGGGAGTTGGCTGTGAGATTGGTTTCTAGAAATATAAGAAACTACACACATGAAGTCTCATCAAAATGGATGCTTAAACATGACTTGAATAAGGATGAAACCATTAACGCTGCTAACATTGGAGAATGTTCAAGAGGCCTCAGTTTAGACAAAGAACTACACGCAACTAAAACTAAAGCAATGCTAAATATGGGAGACACAGTCTTCCTGGGGAAAGAACCACCCCCCCCATGTTGATTATCGAAGTGGTCATCCCTGGAATTATGTGCATACAAGTATCTTTATAAGAACAGAGCAGGTTTAGGAGTGTTTATGTGTATTTAATATCCATGAGAACATTGTTAGTCTTTTTTGTTGCTATTGTTTTTTGTTTGTTTTTCAATCAAAACAAGATTTTTCTATGTAGCTCTGGCTGTCCTGGAACTTTCTCTGTAGACCAGGCTGGCCTCAAACTCTGGGATTAAAGGTGTGCGCCACCACTATAGGCTTGTATATATACACACACACACACACATATATGTATATATATATAAACAGTAGTCCGCAAAATGAACAATAGAACAGAGACAGTCAAAAATCAAAAAAGAAAGAAGGAATTTCCACAATACTGTTTCTACTCATCTATTCATGTGGAAATGTAACATTTTGTTCATTGCTCTCTCTCTCTCTCTCCCATCCTTCCCCACTCTCTCTTAAATTCATGACCTCTTTTACTTTGTCAGTGTGTGTGTGTGTGTGTGTGTGTGTGTGTGTGTGTCTATATGCTTGTAACTGGCAGCTAGTTCCAGTAATCTCAGTACATGCATACTGAGATGGGAAGCAGAGACAGGGGAATCAGGCCAGGTAGTCTAGCATCTGCCATGTTAAACCACAAAAATAGCTGCTGGGTGGAGCCTGTCAGAGGACAGCCATGCTATATTCCTGTTTGCAAGCATAAGATAGTATCATTAATATTTCCAAGGATTGATGCTTGTCTATGGGATGGGTCTCAAGTTGAGTGGGTTATTGGTTGGCCATTCCCTCAGTCTCTGCTCCATTCTGTGTCCTGCCTTTTCTTGTAGGCAGGATAAATATTGGGTTGAAGATTTTGTTGGTGGGTTGGTGTCGCTATCACTCCACTGGGGTTCCCCTGTCCATAGGAGGTAGTTTCTTCAGGTTCTATTTCCCCAGTGGAGCTTGGGGACTCTTATGGAAGAATAGCAGGAAGGATTGCAGGCCCCAAAGGGGATAGTTACTCCACAGGAAGGCCAACAGAGTCATCTAACCTGGACCCTTGGAACTCCCAGAGACTGGACCCCTAACCAAAGAATATACACAAGCTGGATCTAGGCTTCCCTGCATATATGTAGTAGATGCGCAACTGACTCTTCTTGTGGGTCCTGAACAATTGTAATGGGGTGGGGAGGACCTACTCCAAAAAGTTGTTGCTTGAACATGGCATATGTTCTAGCTGGTTCTTGTCTGGTCTCAGTGGGAGAAGACGCACCTAGCCTGGCTGATTGAAGTACCAGGGTGGAGATTACGTAGGAGAGCCCCACCCACTCAGAGAGGAAGGGGATAAGGGATGTGGGAATGATTCTGGGAGGAAATGACTGATAGTGGGGCAGTGATCAGGATGTAAAATGAACACATTAAAAAAAAGGAAGTAGGAAAGAAACAAAAATACTCACTGTTAAACAGAGGAAAGGCAAGAGTTAATACCTGAGGTTGTTGTCTTCTGATTTATTCACTGGCCTTGTGGCATGTGCAAGCCCACGTTCACATGCACATGTACTCGCATGCGTACACACATATGGTGGGGGAGACAGAAAGAGGGAGACAGTTAGGGAGAGAAAGGAGAGAGGAGAGAGACACAGAGAGAGGAAGACAGAGAGGGAGGGAGAGAAGAAAGAGAGGGAGACAGAGAGAAAGACAGAGAGGGAGAGAGAAAGAGGGAGAGAGGGAGGGAGGGAGGGAGATAGGAAGAAAGAGGGAGACATACAGAAAGAGAGAGGGAAAGAGAAGCAGACAGAGGGGGGAGAGAGACAGAGAGAGGGAGGGAGAGGAAGAGAGGGAGACAGAGGGGAAGAGGGAGACAGAAAGGGAGACAGAGAGGAAGAGAATCAGAGAGAGACAGAGAGAGGGAGGGAGAGTGGGAGATACAGAGAAAAACAGAGAAATGGAGAGAGAGGAGAGACAGAAAGAGAGAGGGAGAGAGAGGGAGACAAAGACAGACAGAGAGGGAGAGGGAGGGAGAGAGAGACAGACAGAGGGGGAAAGACAGAGAGGGGATGTGGAGAGAGAGAGAAGGAAAGAATCAGAGGCAGATATAAGGACAGATACAGACAGACAGACAGAAAGAGTGGGAGAGAGACAGAGACAGAGATAGGTACACAGAAAGAACACCTATAAGGCTATTTTAGTAGCCAGGAGAATATTGTAAAAAATTTAAAGATCATAAATAATCAATGTAACAATTGAGAAATAAGATGGACTAAGAACAGAGAGAAGAATTTCCACAACACTGTTCTTGCTTTTGTCTTTATTTAAAAATATGACACATTGTTCATAATTTTTTTATTTTGATAAGCTTCATGAAATACTATTTACATCAAAAAATTAAAAGAAAGAAGGCACATTATGAACGTGGGTGCTTCTGTCTTGAGTGAACTGGCTTACCCTAACATAGAAATCAACAAGAGAAAGATGTTTATAAGAGTAAAACGTCACAACGAGGAATGGTTCAATTAGCAGTTGTCCTGAAGCATCTGGAAGTGGTTCAGCAGAGTGCATTACTGAGGGGCAGGCATAGAAAGAATGGAACAAGCAACTTAAATTTGTTTCTGTTACACAAAGCATAAGGCTGGTTTAAGTAAGATTGTGAAAGGTTTGTTTGTTTGTTTGTTTGGAATAAGGAAGCTTGTGAGATTTTCTTTAGAGAGTCGGTGAAGGGGATAGAGGAGTGAGCCTGAAGCCCCAAGCTAGTTGTGCATGGTATAACACTGGAGTGTGTTCTCTCTACCTCCGTCCACAAAACTTAGAAGATGGTGCTGATTAGCCTAATGGTATTAGCTCCACTCTGCTGAAACATTTTAACAGAGCAATGCAGAATCATTATGTGCAAACACATAACTTGCTCAAATATGAGATTCACTATGTTCCCCCCCCCGCCCCGTAGGAATGATAGTTTCTATTACTTAAGCCTAGCTTTCTTGCATGCTTACCCTTACATACTTGATAATATCACAAGACAGTTTGAGATGACAGAACAGAATCAACAGTAGATCAGCATTAAATAAAACACACTTCAGTCATATGCAGTGTGTATTGCTATATCTCCTCTCATATCTTTAAAATTTTAATGTATGTATTGATTTATCTTGGGGTGTGGACACATGGGGTGCCAAACTGTGTGTTTTGAAGCTGGAGGACACCTTATAGAAGTTGGTTCTTTCCTTTCACTATGTGAGTCCTATGGACTGGTCAAATTCAGATCATCATTCTTGGCAACAAGTGCCGTAAGCATCTTGCTGGCCCCACCTCTCCTCAAGCTCTGTCTCAACCTCTGGTGTGTGTGAAATAGAACTCATGGCTTTTCTTTCCCCTTTTATTTCACTTTCACATTTGTAAACTTCATAAATTTTGCTAACACTAATAGTAAATTATTACCTATTCCAATATGAATAATAGTAAATTAATATTACTGGATGACACCCATCTAATCTATAACCTCCACAATTACCAAGCCATGTCTATACCATGAATATTTTATCCCCTTCCCTCTTGGCAACAAACTCCCCTTCCCCAACAAGCCCCTGTCCTTTCTTCCTTCCCCCTCTCTCTTCCCTCCCTATCTCCTTTCCCTCCTTCCCTACTTTCCCTCCCTCCCTTCCTTCCCTCCCTCCTTTCCCTCCTTCCCTTCCCTCCCTCCTTTCCTTCTCTCCCTCCTTTCCGTCCTTCCCTACTTTCCCTACTTCCCTTCCTTCCCTCCCTCCTTTCCCTACTTCCCTTCCCTCCCTCCTTTCCCTCCTTCTCTTCTTCCCTTCCCTCCCTCCTTCCCTCCTTTCCCTCCTTCCTCTCCGTCCCTCCTTCCCTCCCTCCCTCCTTCCCTCCATCCCTCCTTCCCTCCCTCCCTTCCCTTCTTCCCTCCCTCCCTTCCCTCCTTCCCTCCCTCCTTCCTCCCCTCCCTTCCCTCCTTTCCTCCCTCTTTCCCTCCCTCTCTCCTTCCTTCCTTCCCTCCCTGCCTCCTGCTTTCTTTCCCTCCCTCCCTCCCTCCCTCCCTCCCTCCCTCCCTCCCTTCCTTCCTTCCTTCCTCTCTCTATGTCTTTCTTTTATTTTTTTGCCACTAAAATCTAATTCAGTGAGGCATTTACTCGAGTGAACACAAGTTACTAGTGTCTACTCAACTGAGTAATAAGGACTATTCCACCCACCACAAGCATTATCTGTCTCTAGCTTCTAAGAGAGGTGTCATACCTTATGAGCCTCTTCCCCATCCATAATAGAAAGTTGCTAGTCTAGTCTTATGCAGAAATATAGTGTTGCTGTGAGTTCATGTATGCAGCTGACATGCAATGTCCAGAAGAAGGTGTTTTATGCTATTTTTTTCTGATCCATCAGCTTTTGGATGCTTTCCACTCTCCTTTCTGTGATGTTCCCCAAGGAAGAACATCCTTGGCATATGTGATGTAGATATCCTGCTTATGGCTGAAAACTTTTGTCTTAGGGTTTCTATTGCTGTGAAGAGACACCAAGATCAATGCAACTTTTATAAGGGACAATACTTAACTGGGGCTGGCTTACAGTTTCAGAGGTTCAATTCATTATCATCATGGCAGGAAGCATGGCAGCATCCAGACAGATATGGTGCTAGAGAAGGAGCTGAGAATTCTATATCTTAATTCAAAGGCAGCCAGGAGGAGTCTCAAAGCCTACCCTTCTTGTGACACTGTTCCTCCAACAAGACCACACCTATTCCAACAATGCTACACCTCCTAATAGTGCCACTTTCGATGGGTCAGCATATTTAAACTACCACAACTCTCAATGTAAGCATATTACTAGTAATAAGATGAACACTTACGTCTCTAGTGATATATGTATATATATATATGTATATGTATATATGTATATGTATACAGTTTTATATATCCAAATCATTTAATTTTTATTATACCGTTATAAGGAAAATTTTACCATGCCCATTTTAAAGATGAGGCATCCTAGTGCCAGAGAATTTGTAGAATTAATGTAAGATCCTGCTTGCAAATGTTAGGCTTGATTTGGAGTCATACTTCGACTGATTCCAATATAGCATGTGTCCTTTTTCACCATGCTATGACACCTAGTATATGACATCTTGGCTAGGCATCTAGAAATACCCAGTGTCTTAATAAATCCATGAACTATATATCTATGTACATTTTATATACATTTACTGTTTTGTATTATGAACGATTGACATTTCAATTAGATATTCTTAATTCTTCAATATGGTTATAAATTACAAATAGCTTAAAGTGTCAGATCACCCATCTCAAAAATGAAGGAGAGCCTCAGTTTTTCACAGATGAGACATACAAAATTATAGCTAAGGCAGCTAGGTGGCATATCCACATGTATGCAAGAAATTGCCTATCTATAAATGTCAGGCTACCTATCATCGAGATATGAATATTCTCCAGCATGTATTCCACTGAGATCTTGCAATATGTTTTTCACAATTTTTTCTCTTCATATAACTTCTCCACATTTTAAATGGAAGCTCTTTTGTTAAGATTAATAACAAACAACATTACTCATTCCACAGCCAATAATAAGATTATCAGATGTACCAATATAACCTTAGACCTCCTTGTTGATTTCTGTAGATATTTACTACATATAATATTTAGTTCTATATCTATAGATATATGGTTTATAAGACTAAGTCTTCCCTTACAGGAGAGAAATCTGATTAGTTGAAGATGTGTAGCAGCAGAGTATTCATTCATGTTAACATTTTTAGCAATACTGTCCTGAATGAACGCGATAAGGAAGAGACAGAATTTTCTAACTACTATATACTTTGAGGAAATGTTTATACCAAGTTACAGAAGAAAACCGTGAACTGCTGAGCTTCGAAAGGCATTCTGATTATAAATGAGAACACAGTGGCTAGCTTCTCTAACCACTACTGAGACATTTCAAGAGCTGGTATTCCATCTTTGGGTTTTTGTATGATCAAATAAACCTGCACTGCTTTTGACCTTGTAAAAATTTATTTGAGCCTTGCTGAGTTTTAAAGCCTTAAATCAAGATTCTGCCAGGATGAGATGATTCTTGCAAGAATGATAACCTGAAGATAAGGTGAAATGAAATTTAGTTGGATGTGGAAATGACTAAGCCTAACTCTAGCAATGGAAATGTCAATCAAAGGGCCTCAAGTCAAGACTAAATCCAAACTTCTGATTGAGACCTGAGACTGGATACCTTGGTACTTACTGCTTTTGTTTGACTACAAATGCAAAAAAACAGCCTGCAGTGAACAAATATCAGGGGCTGAGTACACTGGTAATTTAATTTGAAGTAAGAAAAATGTTGGTTCCAAATCCCAAGGACTTGTAATTTGTAAATCAAGTCTGACATTATAGACTCCAGTGACTGCTCTGGGCTTTCTGGTTGTGGAGGTTATTGTTTTCTTGTGAAGCTGAGGTTGGAGATGATGTGATGTGAGTTAGCTTTGTAAGGCCACCGAAGAGAAACACAAAAACAATATCCATGTTTATATTTTCATAATACAACATTATTGCTGGTCATTAATTTAGGTACATTTTAAGCCTATGAAAGTATGAAAAAATGCATTGAATTTACTATACTGAGATGGCTGTGAAGCCATTTAAGGGACAGGGAATTTTCTGCCATTGCACTCTGATTGTTGTGGGAATTATATTTGATATATATTACGGTCTGAACAAGCAATTTTACTCTATAAACATAGTTTTTTAAAAACAATATATCATCTGGGGCCATCCTTATTTTTCTTGAGAATGGTATTTTGTAAACTAAGGGCTCTGGCTTCTACTTATTAGCTAACCAATTATTAGCCAATGCCCATCCCTGTAGTAACAGAAACTTTTCACTGTTATATACACACTATTTTCTCAATAGTTTTGCTAATAGACTCTTTTGACTTTTAAAACATAGTATACATATAATATATAATTTCAGTACAATATAAATATATATTTAATATGCATTAAATATTGTTAGGAGTGAGGGCCCCATTCCTTCCTAGCATTCAGTCTAGCCAGATTTGGTGAGAGACTGGGTTTTAAAAACTGAAAAGAATAATCTAAAGGAGACAACAAAGGCTCCACATAGGATATAGAAACTGGTACGTTGTACCATTTTCTGCTCAGAAATTTGCAATTCAAGTGCAGTGTGGTAGTTTGAATATGCTTGGCCCAGGAAGTAGCACTATTAGGAGGTGTGGCCTTGTTGGTGTAGGTGTGGCTTTGATGGAGGAAGTGTATCACTGTGGGTGTGGTCTTTAATACTTTTCATCATAGCTCCCTGGAAGCCAGTCTTCTAGCTGCCTTTGGAACAAGAGGTAGAACTTTCAACTCCTCCAGCACCATACCTGACTGGATGCTGCTATGGTACCTGCCATAATAATGGATCGAAACTCTGAACCTGTAAGTCAGCCCCAATTAAATATTGTCCTTTATGAGAGCTGCCTTGGTCATGTGTCTGTTCACAGAAGTAAAACCCTAACTAAGATAGAAGTTGTTACTAGGAGTGGGGTACCTGATTTTGCTTTTATTGGGAGGAATATGGATTTTTGGAATTTGAATTTGGAAAGCAGTTGAATGAAATAAGTGGGGCTTAGTGGACCATCCTAGTAGGAATATGGAAGACATTGAGGTTGAGGGTGTTTTGAAATATGTGGCCTAGAGTTGTGTGTGTGTGTGTGTGTGTGTGTGTGTGTGTGTGTGTGTTTGGTGAAGAATGAGGCTGATTTTTTGCCCTTGTCTAAAGAGTCAACCTGAGGTTAAGGTGAAGAGATTTATATTAATCGCATTAACAAAGGAAGTGTAAAAAAAAGTTCAGCAGAGACTTCGTTTTCTGCTTTAGTCTCATGAAGAGCACTCTGATCAAACATAGCAAGCTTAAAAAAGAAAAAAAAAGTATAAAATGTGTGGTTGGAGTAAAAGGAAAGGGCCACAAGGAACTGAAATGGAGCTGAATCTTGTGTTCAAGGAGATAACGAGATTAAGGGAATGGTGATCCCAGGGCAGGATCCTCACCCGGCTAAGCTTATTGTTTGTGTTTACAGTTGAAGAAGGAACAATTTGGAATCTGGAATGAACTGAAGTCCAGAAATGTAGGACCCAGGTGTTTGATTTGGATCTTGAGGAACAGTGACCATGAACCGCATAGGCCTAAGCATTGTGGTGCACACCTTTAATCCCAGAAGACAAAGGCAAACAGATCTCGGAATTCAAGGGGCAGAGCATCTTCTGGGAGAAGAAGATCTTAAATCCAGGCATGATAGTACATGCTTTAATCCCAGCATTCAGGAGACAGAGGCATGTAGATCTCTGAGTTCAAGGTGAGTTTACAGAGCAAGATCCAGGACAGCCAAGCTTAGGTAGTGAAGGAGTTGGAAAACAGGAAGCTGGTGATAATGTAATAGAATAAGGGGGCCATGTACCAGCTCCTGCAAGCAGCAGAACTCAATAGTCTTGTCCATGTGGCTCTGGAATTAGACTCAAGAATATAAAGGACTACTGGAACAATTGAGGCTGGTTAGCTAGTGGTGATTAAGAGGAGACCAGCATCACTAGTGTTAAGTTTTTTTCTGAGAGCACAAAGAAGCCATATTCCAGAGATAGCCAAGGTAGTATACCTTGTGCTGCAGGTGGACTTGGTAACATATAAGAATAACCAGGGTGGTATTGGTTTTGAAGGTATGGAGGAGTCATGGAGTAGGGCTGAGGCTTAGCACGTGAGAAGCCAGGAAAGGACATTTGGTAAAGTGGTAAAGGTACAGCCTCAGTTGCACTTGACAGCCCAGGACTGAAGGGGTCCTACAAAGAAGTTGAAGCATAGCAAAAATGAAGGGAACCAATGTGAGGCTATCAGTGAAGCCTAGTTGTAGTAGAAGACTTCAGTGAATTGGAGATGCCAGTATCATGGGATGATCAGAAAAGAAAAAAAACATCAGCAGCAGTGGAGTGGAGTCAACTAGGGCCTAGACTGCTACAGAGGGCAGAGCTGTAGAAGTGACCCAAGCATTTTGTAGGAGTCCAGAAGATCATGTGTGGATCATAGACATTGGAAAAAGTAGCTGTAAATTTGAAATTTCCTTGGATATTCTAAGATGTTAGAGATGTGGGATACCCACGGAGGAAAGCTGCTAACAGGGAATGGAAACAGCCCAAGAGAACAAAGTTTGTTGCTGTGAATGCCAGATCTCTCAACAGTAGTCAACAAGGATGAAAGGAGTTGAAGACCTAAAGGGTGCTTTGACAATGGACATGGAAACACAGAGTTTGGGTTTGCCCGGGTGGTTTTCTATCTTGCTTCAGTCCAATATTTCCTCACCATGTGACATTTTGGAATGGTAATGTGCATCCTGCATGATGTTGGAGGTAAAGTTTGATCAGCTTTTGATTTTGAGTTCTTAATTGATTACAGTGAAGAGATTACATGAATCTCAGAAGAGACTTTGAACTTTGGACTTTTAAAATTGTTGAGATTGTTATAGACTATGGGGCTTTTGAAGTTAGATTAAGTGTATTTTGCATTATGCTATAGCTAGATATGACCCTCATAGAACTCAAGTGTTTGAGCAAGCCTATGGGGACCATGGAGTGGAATGTGGTGGTTTGAATATGCTTGGCCCAGGATGTATGGCCTTATTGGAGTAAGTATCACCTTGTTGGAGGAAGTGTGCTGCTATGGGCATGGGCTTTAAGATCCTAGTTTTAGTTGCCTGGAAGCCAGTCTTCTCCTGCCTTTGATACAAGAGGTAGAACTGTCAGCTCCTCCAGTGCCATACCTGCCTGTACTGATATGTTCCTGCCATAACGATAATGGACTGCACATTTGAAGCTCACCCAATTAGACGAGCTATAAGAGTTATAATAATTACAACCCTCTCCTGGCCACAAACACAAAGAAAAATTTTAAAAAGTGAAGACTAGTAGGTTTTCAATAGTGCTGCCATGGAGCCCATGAATGTAGAGATACACTTATGGTGGATCCAGTGCTGGCTTTCCACTTCTTATGTAACCTGTGCTGAATTGGCATAGGAACAATTTTTGGAAACACCAGTACAATAATTCCAATTTCATTTGATTGTGTTTGTCCTTAAATCTCTTCATCAATTGCTGGAGGTGTTTTTGTTTTTGTGTTTGTTCGTTTATTTTGTTTTTGTATTTTGTGTTTTGTTTTCTTTCCACATCATGTTCTTGATTGATTCGAATACAAAGGACATGTTAGAAGCTATTACGAACCTTCTGTTTTTATGCCAGTTTCTACCCTTGTCATTGCTGCTTCCTCCTCCTCTTCCTCCTCCTCCTCCTCCTCCTCCTCCTCCTCCTCTCTTCTTTCCCCTCCCCTCCTTTTCTCTTCCTCCTCCTTCTCCCACCACTATATGATCTAGACCCCCTGCCATTCTTCAATATATATAAAATATTCACTCCAACTTGTCTCAAAAATGTCTGTTTCCTTTTCTGCATTTGCAAGTAAAACCTCTCCAGACCTTTGAGGATAAATTAATTGCTTTCTCCTCTGCGATTCTATAGCAGCTCCCACATGCATTTCTCCTAAGCTTGTCCCATCACACCGAGTTTTGTATTGTTAGTTTAAACACCAGGCTCACCTCGCTCTGAGCTCCCAGCAAGCAGGAAAACGGTGTCATTCATCTGCTCCTTCCATGCTAGGCCTTAGAGCTACAAAATTTCATCTAATTTATGTTTGTTTTAAAGGCCTATTTTGTATCATGATCCTAGTGGAAGTGTTAATCGAGCTACAATGCTGCTATCATTTTTTGTCATGATTCTCCCTGCAAAGCCAAGGATATTATAACTGAAAGGAAAAAAAAATAAAGAGAGATACCCACTGACCCAATGTATTGAGGCATTGCAAAGGCGTAGCCACACATAATAGATCTTAAGTTTTATTGCTTTAAGACTAATTCCCAGAACCTTGGCTTATATCCAGTTTTGTAAAATCTATTTCATTATTTTTCCCAGACATCACTAGATAGCTAATAATAGCCAGTGCTGATATAATATCATTTCAAATGTTTGCCACCCGCAATTTCATGCTGACAACAACCTTAGAATTTGCTGGTAAACCAACCTGTATTCCCTTTCAGGACAGTGACTATATCTCATTATCATTCATAAGAACGATCACCCACAGGGAGCCAGGCAGGCACTCATTGTGAGAGGGTGGAGTGCAGACTCAGCAAGTCCCTGCCTGCCATCCAGGCACTCAATTCCAGATGGGACGAAAAAATACAGACACTTGAGCAAAACCATGGGAGTCTCAGTAAGCTATGTAAAAATGATATTAATAAGCTGTGGCTTACACAGTATGCTAGTCAAGGATGGGATGGTGAATGAGCAAAAGCTTGAGGAGGTGAGAGCCAGTGCATTTGTAGAAAATGATGTCTTCGACAGCTGCAAGGGCTCCACAGTGTAACAGTAGGGAGAGGAAAAGAAGGAAAGAGACTCCAGGTTCTGATTAAAAGAATATATAATGTGAGGGAGCTCACACTATATATGACATCTGTCAATGCAAAGTACACAGGATTATATATATATACATATATATATATACATATATATGTATATATATAGGGTGTATGTATATATATAGTGTATATATATAGTGGGTATATATATATATGGTGGGTATATATAGTGGATATATATAGTGGATATATATATATATATGTATATATATGGTGGGTATATATATAGTGGGTATATATATATATATATATGTATATATATATATATATATTCAGGAGTGAAATGTCTCTTTGTAGCTTTTGTCACATGTCTGTATTTTTTTCTATTTAAATCATCTCATCTCACACTCTATCAGAATCTCAGAACTAAATTATCATCCATCTGATTCTGAGTATAGTTTTGTCCAACAATAAAGTAAAAAATCATGATAGTTGCTAACAGGCTTCTTGTTACTCAGATTTAACAACCATTAAAATGTTTGGCATTGTACTGTGGAGGGAGATGGGTGGTTTTTGATGGACATTTGTACCTATACAAGGAACCCAATTGTGATGGTTTCAAACTGAAAGCTTTTTCAAGGCTTTGTACATTCATACAAAGCACAGTCTTTGTTTGGTATGAGTTAATAGCCTTAGCAAACATGTAGCCCAAATGGATTTTTGAATAAAAGGTGACCTTGGAAATGAAGTCACCTTGCTGGATGTATTAGAAAGGAAATAACTAATTACTGAGGAACAACTGTTAGTTTGTGCAACAAGGATATAAATCCCTGGAAAGATAATACTTCTTGATTGAGGCTTTGATAAGGATAACTACTTCTATTTGCTGCTATTTCTGAAGTTATCTGAATGTTTTGAATGTTTTTATACATGTATCAAGACAGTAGCCTGATAACTTCATCTATAGAAGAGGAAAGAAAGAGTTTTCATAAGAATGGTCCCAAAATGAAAAATATATGACATCGTTATGAGGGTAATTAGAGGGCTAATAAGTGCTGTATGGAAAGACAGGGGAAAGGTGATTTATTTTATCTGTATTGTTTTATGTTATTTCTGTACTGCAACAGTCACATTAAAATTGAATTCTAATCTAGATTATTTTGCTAATAGCACTACCATTAAGTGGATTCTTTGAAAAGAAGAAGAGAATTCTGCAAGGTGTGTATGTGTGTGTGTGTGTGTGTGTGTGTGTGTGTGTGTTATGGCATATAGTGTATGTGTATGGTATTTGGTGTGAGTGTATGTGGTATACATACTATGTATGATATGTGGGTATGTGTGTGTGTGATAAGTGTATTGTATATGGATTTGTATGTAATGGGGTATGTGTATAGTGCATATAGTGAATATGTATGTGTGTGTGTACATATATATATACATATATATATATATATATGTGTGTGTGTGTGTGTGTGTGTGTGTGTATACATGTGCACATATTGCTTCAGGATAGGTATTTTATTATTTTCTCCAAGTAAGATTTTCAAAAACTACAAAGGATGAGTTTTATTACACTACTCTATGACATATTCTCACTGCTGTATTAAAGAAAACACAACTAATTTTATAGCTATATATAGAATCAGTTTAATTAAAAATATACAACCATGAGCTGGAGATACGTTTCAGCATTTAAGAGCACTAGCTGCTCTTTCAGAGGTCTTGAGTTCAATTTCCTGCAACCACATGGTGGCTCACAACCATCTTTAATGGGATCTGATGCCCTCTTCTGGCATATAGGCACACATGCAGGCAGCACACTCTTACATAAAAATGAAATACATATATTTTTTAAAAAGACATATATGTATATGAAATATTTCTTATGACTGGGTGTTTGTAACTTCCACACACATGCATTCTAGCACACCACAGGTCTTCCTAACCTCACTTTAAAGGATCAGTCGGAAGGACAAGGACATGGACCAATCATCCAACAGAATGATCACTTCATTACTAGTGTCATATTAGGTCAACCTTTCCTTCCATCTCAGACTATCTCTGTATTTCCAAAAGACAACTCATCTCACAAATGTTGTGAGGCAAACTGTTCTTGAGTATTTCACTACATGATAGGTCATATGTACAATTAAAAATGAAAATGAAACTTGTCGTTAGGAAATGAGAAGGATTTCATTGCCGTCAGTGGATGCTAGTCCTCATTTTCTCTAAGTAACTGGATGGGAAAGCTAAGTGATAATGACACCATTTTAAGGGCAGTCAGAGTACTAGCATCCAAACAGGTCCTTAGTGACCAAATAAGTCACTCCTCATGACTAGGTTAAAAAGTCATGGTGAAGACCTGGAGACATTATCACAACATTGTTAGCGCCCTTCCTTACACATTTGTTCCTTAGTATTGCTCTACTCTTGGTCTTACCACCCGCATTGAATTTATCTCAATGACTCTTAAGATTGACCTGGCACCTACAAACCAAAGAGTAATCCTCCCTGATTCTAAACTGAAAGTCTAACCTCATTGTTCCAAATGATGGTGGGTAAAAATATGTGTGCTACAACTCGTCTAGATTTATTTGTTCTTAGAAAGACAATAGAATGTGTCAGGATCCTGAGTAATGCATGGTTTATCCTTTTGATAATGCTGAAAATAGTTATAGAGTTTTTAGTCTCTGTTGGGAATTAGGCTAGGTACTTGATCTATGATAATGAACAAAAGAGACAAGAAGTCTATTCCCAAGAACTTCAAAGAGGCATTCAGTAAGCAAACATACACATCCGCAAATCACGCTTAGCACAGAAAGGATGGTTGGAATGAGCTCATGCAACATAGCTCCTGCTCATGTGTTTAGTCTGGGAATGCGGTCTGGGCTTCACCATGTGGATGCCGTTCGCTGCCCGCTGTTAGCAGCCCTGAACTCTTCCAGCTACAGTTGAGTTTGTCTTGCTTTGTTGTCTGTGAAGGAATGTGACACACAAAAACTTCCAGAGCAACCCAAGCAAGGAACAGCTTACACAGTGTGGTTGTGATGTCTCTATGAAATATGGTCAAAATTTAGATGAAAATAATTTTGATGAAATAAAATTAGTACTTAAGGAAATGATGATGATGATGTGTGTGTGTGAGAGAGAGAGAGAGAGAGAAAGAGAGAGAGAGAGAGAGAGAAAGAGAGAGAGAAAATTTACCTTCTGCAAGGTTTCATGTAATTATTAATTTTACTAATTACTAATTCCTCATTTTAATTTCAATTTAAAAATGTATCCTTTCAACTTTTGTCTTGGTTTTCTCTTTAACCATTTTTTTCCCTAAAATTGATATAGTGTTAACTTTATGTGCCAGTTTGGACGGCCATGGGATGAAGCCAAACATTTTTTTCCAAATATTATTTTGTACATGTGAGCGAAGAAGACTCCACCTGTTTAACATCTGAAAGTTTCACCTGAGTAAGGTAGACAAACCGGTCTCTCTGCGGATGGGACTAGCCTCATCTAACCAACTGAATCCCTGAAAAGAGCAGACAGATGCAAAGGAGGGGGTCTTCTCCTGCCTGGCAACTGGAGCTGAAACACTCATCTTTTGGGAATTTTGGACACAAAGAGGGAATGAAGCGGTGGGTGATATTTCTGCAGACAGAGGGAGCTTGCTTCAGAGTGGAACCTGCTTCAACCGCTCTCAGTTCTCAGGCTTTGGGATGGATCAGAAGTGCTTATTGATTCACATGCCCAGCATCTCTTAGACCTGAACATGGACTCTGTAATCACAAGAGTCAATCGTGAGCATTAGAAGAATCTTCTAACGATTGTTTCTTTATAACACCAAGGGTTATTAATCCATACTTGACATTTTGTAGCACAGTGACTTGTAGAATTGAAATGACATTCTTTTCTTCTTCTTTTAACCATGAACTGATTTCTGCTGCTGCTAGGATGTTTGCCTGCTTTGTTTCCAACTACTATTGGCATGGATCTCCATGTTTAGTGGTTGTGTGTGGTTTTATAAACATGCTCTGCCTTTGCCTCGTATTGCTGCTGGTATTCTGGCCACTTCAGGCTTCCTTCTGTTCTACCTCACTCAGCTCCGGGATCATCCGCAAAGCCAGCTCCCACCTGGCTTCCTTTTCTACCTGCCTTAAGCTCCGGGAGTCCATGGCTCCACCAGCCCACTCCCGAGTCCCTTGAATTCTCGGATAAGAGACACACACACACCACACTCTGCTCTGTTATCTTTAGAACTTGCCTCTAGGCACAATTGCTGGGCACGGATACCTCCTGCCTGGAAATGTGTGCCCCCCCCCATCAACTCATCATCTCCATCTTTCCCTCCACCCTAAACTTAGTGACCCGCCTCAGCCAGCCTCCACCGACATCCTTGCCCCTTGCCGGCAAAGAGGCTGCAGGGCCCAGCTGCCCTGAGACCTCTGCTGCTTTCTTTTCACTCCAAAGCATGGCAGAAAAAGCTCTCTCTCTTTCCCTGCGTCTCCTTTCCCTCTTGTGACCTGGAAGTCCTACCTGTACCTTCCTTCCAGCAATTGTGTCTCCCCATCCCCCCCAGTCCTCCCCCCCGCCCCGCTGCCATATCCCCTCTGTCTTCTTTATTGACAAGTCAAGAACCAATTGACAATACCTTAGGGACAAATCTCCCCTTACATTCGGTTGTTCATAGTATAAATCACTTAAGAATGAATTGCATTAGATCATTAGGCTTAGAATGATAGTCAAATACCAATCAACATTTCCCAGTGTCTCAGACAGCTTGGGATGCAGTGGTGGAGTTACAGGGACTGTGAAGCTTATAGACCACATGTGCTTCCTCCTCACCCTTTCAGACTGGAGGCTGCAGTCAGGGTGCCAATATGGGCAGGTTCTAGTGAAGGCTTCGTTTGGATTGCCGACTGTTGTCATCTTTTCGCATTTTTTTCTTTTTTCTTTTTTTTAAATTGGATATTTTATTTGTTTGCATTTCAAATGTTATCCCCTTTTCAGGTTTCCCCTCTGCAACTCCCCCCATTCCATCTCCTCTTACCCTGCTTCTGTGAGGATGCTCCGCCCCACGCCCACCCACTCCCACCTCACCACCCTAGCATTCCTCTACATTGGGGCATCAAACCTTCATAGGACCAAAGGTCTCCCCTCCCACTGATGCCAGATAAGGCCCCTTCAGCTCCTTCAGTCCTTCCCCTAACTCTTCCATTGGGCTAGTTACTTGTGCTCAGAGGGTTGGCTGCGAGCATCCACATCTGTATTGGTAAGGATCTGGCAGAGCCTCTCAGGAGACAGCTGTATCAGGCATAGGTGAGCAAGCACTTCTTGGCATTAGCAATAGTGTCTGGGTTTGGTGTCTGCATGTGGGATGGATCCCCAGGTAGGGCAGTCTCTGAATGGCCTTTCCTTCAGTCTCTGTTCCACTCTTTGTCCCTGTATTTCCTTTAGACAGGAGCAATTCTGGGTTAAAATTTTGGAGATGAGTGGGTGACCCCATCCCTCAGCTGGGGCATGGGGTATGCCTAACCTCTGGATATGGTCTTGACAGGTTCTCCCTCCCCTTTTTGGGGTATTTTAGCTACTCGTTGCATTTTCAAATGGGAGAGAGCATGCAAGAGAACTTTCTAGTATTCCTTACACAGGAATACTGATCCCATTCACGAGGGCTTGACTGAATCATCTCATCACTTGATTACCTCACAAAGACCAAGGCCACATCAGGGTTACATTTTCAGTATTGGATTCTTAGGAAGACACAACATTTAGTTCTGGCCACCAGTGTTGATCAAATATCTTATATTCTCTATGTAATAGAGACAGTTGTTAGCACAATGGTGTAAAACATAGACAAACCGAGAAGTCACCGTGCGCCAGAACTCTGTTCAAAGGATCAGAACATTCAGTAAAGTGAAGGGTAGGGAATTCTGTATGTGAAATTATTATTTTTGAATAGAAGTAGCATGAGAGAATAGGAAATTACAAAGTGTGAAAATCTGACTGTTCAGCAAGGCAAACAAAGAAGAGAAAGCCTTAGGATTCCATATGGTAAGAAAGCAGCGTGAAAACCATTTCAACGTGGAGTTTAAGAAAATCACAACATATTGGAAACAAAGCAACATGAGTAAAAATGCATATGTTTTGGTTACAGCTGACAAGAGAAATGACCCTTGGAACTCATCACTTCTCTAAGCAACAGTTAATAATTTCAGTGATAAACTTTCATATAACAAAGCTTAAATGTATTTCCAAAGATTAAAATCACATAGTCTGGCTATTAGTAACCAAATAGTAGACTTCATATGTGGTGAGAAATGGGACACTGTTGATTTTGGCATTAGAGACACACTAGGCATGTGGGTATGTTTAGGGGAGTAGACGTATTAAATACTTTATGGGGTAAATACAAACAATTTATATTTTATCATCAAAGAGAAATATGATACTTGCAATGAAAACTGGAAGCTTACCAGTTTTGATTAGTGCAAAAATTGTTAAACAAGTTTTTTAAAATAGCCCGTTCAGTTGTGATCTGCTTTCAAGATTCTGCACAGAAGTCTCCCCCTGTGAGAAGTCCTTGTAATGGGAACATTCTGAAACAGTTGAAACTGCTCTGGGGAGATTGGGGAGAGCTCAAGCCAGTCAAGTACTTGCTGATTAACCACAAGGACCTGAGTTGCATCACCAGTACCCACATCAAGAGCCAAGCACGGCTCCATCTGTAATCCTAGAGAAGGCAGCGGTAGGCAGATTGCTGGAGCTCCTAGGATAACTAGCATCACCCACTCAATAAGCCCCAGGTCCCTGTGAGAGTCACTCTCTCCAGAGCATGCTGTTGAAGAATGAAGCCCAAGGTTTCCCTCTGGAGGCTAGATGTACATTCATGTGCACAGATGTGTACTCTTCAGCAACAAACATGCACCCATATCAACATGTGCATGCATGTGTGCATGTGCACACACAGACACATACAACACATACTCACATGAGCATGCACACACACAGTAGAAAAAAGGAAAGAAAAGGAAGGAAGCTAAGCCTTCACTGAGGAATGTATGAATGCCTGTGAAAGGGGGATGTAGAGAGATTAATTAATTGCAAAAGGAAATACATGGAAGATCCTTAAACATTCATCAGATTTTATTAGATTTATATGGGAAGACCTGTGCAGACCGGTGAGTATTATAGGACCTTCTTATGTTTACTCAGCAAATTACAAGGGGAAACCTCAGGAAGAAGGATTTGAGATCAAGGGTAGATGAAGAGCGGATTGAAAACAAAAGACATTTAAAAAAAGGAATGAAATAGTGTTGAGAGGTGTCTGGATCCTCGTCACTCTTTGGTAGGTTTGTTTTTGTTAAAGTTATCTGTGGAAATTTATGTACCTGTCTTTATGTTCAAAATGTACTTATCAACATCATTTTTTATTAGATATATTCTTTATTTACGTTTCAAATGTTGTCCCCTTTCCTGGTCTGTCCCCACCCCCTGAAAAATCCCCTAACCAATCACCTTCTTCCCAACCACCAGCTCACCCACTCCCTCTTCCCTGTCCTGGCATTTCCCTACACTGGGGCATCCAGCCTTCTCAGGCCCAAGGGCCTCTCCTTCCTTTGATATCCAACAAGGCCATCCTCTGCTACATATGCAGCTGGAGCCGTGGGTCCCTCCCTGTGTACTCTTTGGTTGGTGGATTAGCCCCTGGGAGCTCTGGGGGTACTGGTTGGTTCATATTGTTGATCCTCCTATGGTGCTGCAAACCCCTTCAGCTCCTTGGGTCCTTTCTCTAGCTCCTCCATTGGGGACCCTATGCTCAGTTCAATATTTGGCTGAGAGGGTCGCCCTCTGTATTTGTCATGCACTGGCAGAGCCTTGACATCTCTTAAGCCATTGAAAGTTAGGATGATTATTTTCCAGTGCTTTTAAAAGACTTGTCAAATTACTATATCAAATACTTCAAATACATTTTATTATAAACATGGAAAAGTTGATGTTAAAAATATAAACGTTGATGGGATTTGAGATATGTCCCCCCATTTTGGCATGGCAACAGGCAAGAGAACAGCAGAACAGTCTCCCTGACACCTCACTCTTGTTTTCTCTCTCCTTGCTCTGACACAGGCTATAAGATCCTTATAGGAGAGGTGCCCACTCCACATGGAGGTGAAGGACACCCTTATCTGGGACACTGAAGAGCACTCGGGACTCAAAAGACACAGGTGTTGCCAACTTGGCCAGCTGTGAGGATTCGGGCATATTCCCTTTGTGCAATCACACTGCGTAGCTCTCTTCATATAATTCAGAATTAATATGATATACATATATGTATGAATGTGTATGTGTGTGTGTATGTGTGTGTATGTGTGTGTATGTGTGTGTATGTATATGTGTGTGTGTATGTGTGTGTATGTGTGTGTATGTATATGTGTGTGTGTATTATGTGTATGTGTGTGTATGTGTATGTGTGTATATGTATATGTGTATGTATGTGTATGTATATGTATATAGTATCTTCACCTTGGAAGACTCTGTTGTCACATAATCCCTTACAGAAATGAATGCATGCACACAATACCCTTTTTTGACTTCTTTCTTTGTTAATCATGTCTCAGCTATGAACCCTGAGCTGGGTGAGAAATGAACTTTTTGTTTCCCCTCAGTGTTAGACAGAAGATCAACTGAAATACTAATGAGGTCATTTTTCGGCCTTGGTGATATTACTAAAAGGTATATTCAGGTTTTCGTTCAGTAGGGTTGGCTTAATAGACTCTTAATGCATTTTTTTTTTTTAGATTTATTTCCCTACAGCAAAAAGTCAACTGAACTCACTTCCTTTGCTTTTCTTCTAATAACCAGAAATATACTCATACAAGCATTGCGTTGGCAAAAATCTGTTAAGTGGAAGGTGACTTTGGGGAACAATTCAGAAGAATTAGTAAACTATTCTACTTTCTGACCTTTTGCATTTTTTCTCTGGAGAAAAGAGTTCGACTATATTCATTCTTACTGCTTTGAATTAAGTTGAGAACAGGCTGTTTTAATGTTTTGTTTTGGTTGTTGTGATTAAAAAGATGAGAAGACCGACCTGGGCAAGAGTTTCATCTTATAGTATATAGGCCAACATCTAGGGAAACCAAAGCAGACCCTCAAGCAGTCTTGGAGGCCAGAATTGAAACAGATGACCTACATGATTCTGGCTTAGTGCTTGCATTCAGGCAAACAGTCACAGTAACTTTTCAATAAATGCCAGGGCCACTTGCCTAGGGACAATACTGGACATAGTGGCCCAAACCCTTCTGTGTCAATTAGCAATATAGAACGTGCCCTGTAGACACGCTCACAGGCCAGTCTGAAGGCGGCCATTCCTTGTGTCAAGTTGACAACTGAAGCGGTGATACTGGCCTCATTAAAAGATATTTATTGAAGTTAAAATATAATTCTATTGTTTTTCTTCTTCTCTTTCCTCCCTCTAAGTCCTCCTATGCACTCTCTCCTTTGCTCTCTCTCAAATTCCTGGTCTCTGTTTTTTTTAATTGTTATGTACACATATTCTTAAGTATATAAATGTAACTTTCCCAATTACTTGAATGCATGTTTTCAGAACTAACTCTTTGCTATTAGAAGGCCAATTGATGTTTGATGTGTTCTTCCATGGGGAAGACCATTTCTCCTCCTCAGCAATTCTTAATTGCCTGTAGTTCTTTGCCTGGGTTTAAGGTTTCACGGACTTCCCCCTTCCATATTAATTAACATGACTGTTGGCATGGTCCCTGTTGGGGTCCTGGGTAGGCACCTGTGTTGGTCATAGTTCATGAATGTAGCTTTTCTGACACTTCTAGGAGATGACGTCTCTGTTTTCCTCTGACACAGGCCGTCTGTCTGCCCTCTCTTCTGCAGTTATTCCTGAGCCTTAGGTGTATGAGTTGTCCAATTGATACATCAATTGTGGCTGGGCACCACATAGTCCCTTTTTCTCTATAATTTGATCATCTGTGGTCTTCTGTAATGGCTTCTGTCTGTTACAAGTACACGTCTCTTTGATGAGGGGTGAAATCTATCAAATGTGCCTCTCTAAGAACAAAGAACGTTGTTGACAAGTTACAGCCCCTGCACATCCTAATCTGATGATACTGGGGCAATCAGCACAGGTAGAAATAAACTGATGAGACACAGTGAGTTTTATAAGAAGCTTATCAGAGATCAAACTGGTGCAGAATTTGACGGTTATGAAGGTAGAATTAGAAAACAATTGAATCTTTACTAAAAGAACTGTGTGTCTGGTGAGTTACTGGTATGTTTGTGTGTGTGTATGTATGTGTATGTGCATTCATGAGTTTGTTGTACACTTTAACTCTAGATGACAATATAGTGTAAGTGATTGCTAGAAATTGTGTGTGAGTCAGTTATCTACAATTCAGCTTAATGTTCCAGGAGTACTAAGGAGTACATTTTATTATATTTATTCTAGATGTGGTGAGAAAAAACAACAGTGAACAAAATTACGCAAAAATAATTTTTTGCCCCTTGGAAAAGGAAACAATTGTGAGAACCGTGCAATAACCAGTAAAATATTAGGGCAATTACTCTCTGTCATTGGAAGCTCTATATATACCTATGGCTGGGAGAGATCAGGTTTCCTGGAGGGAAGTCATTTGTCCACTTTCACACAAACCGGTCTTCCAGCAAGTGATGGAGGTCCTTTGAAATTAAGTACAATTTCAATGAATTGGCACAACCTGAAATCAATACCTGAACATGAGCAATCAACAGCTCAGAGGCCCGAGGCCAGATGGAAGCTGTTCAGAAACCAACTACTGAAGGGAAGAAAAAGAAGGAAAATAAAGTTTCTACGCTCAGAAGAGCACAGATGTGAGTTCTCTAGTTTTACGCATCTTTTGTTATGATACAAAGAAAATAACCCTGAAATAGTAAAGAATTTAGGGCTTTGGCAGTGGCGTTCCCTCTTCCCATAGCAGGAACATGCCAACCTGCATATTCAAGAGGCCAGATGTGACTAGAAGTGATCCCTCGTGTCTCTCTCAGGCACAAGTCATAGCCTGGACCAGTGCCTCCTGGCATGATGTTGTGTAATTCAGTTGAATGGGTGGTCTCTTCCTCCTGTGAGAAGAAAGAAGACCTGCTTTATCATCTTCACTTGTTGGGGTTCCATTGTATGAATTCAAAACAGGAACAGCCTCTTCTTTATCCCATGATAATAGAGATGTAATCACCTAGCTTAGACTGAAGTCAAGCCGATGATTGAGATATAACCACCCTGTATTTAGTTCTCAGATGTAAACGTGAGTTTGTAGTACAGTAGGTAATTGTTGGGAATAGGAATATGACTTTTTAATCTTCTGGAAGTTTTGCTGGCCCTGGACAGTAAATGGTTTCTTCTTATAAAGAAAACACATCAACCATTATACCGTTACTTCCAGGAAAAGCTAACCAATTCCTAATTTTCATTAATTTCTTTTTATTAAAGAAGTAGGTTTTAGAAAAAGCCCTGATTTTTTTTTATATGTTGGGAATAGGGCATTTTTTCACACGAATTATTAGCTAAAACTATAAGAATTTACACAAATTTGTCTCCTCTGCTTTAATGTAGAAATGCTACATTTTAGGGTGCTATTATTTGAAACAATAATCCTCATAGCATATATTGTACCTTTTGATAAGTAAAGAAAATATAACTCAAGTTGTGTTCTTGCTTGGCTATTCTGAGACTATCATTAATTGACAAATGATGATTACTGGATCATGTCTTTTCATTTATGAACATAATGTCTGTGGGAGAGCATATTACTGACAGATTTTTCAGCTGACTGTTCAGTGATACATTCTAAAGAGACAAAATAGTTCCATATTCAAAGTATCTTGCTATCAAAATGGTCACTTAATTCATTTCCTCTCCATCTTTTGTGGTTCTACTTGAGAGCATCTTGGCAATCATCTGCACTTGTACTGGTTATAATGTTTCTTCTGGGCTTTTTGCTAGCATCAGGAAACCACCTATATTCTATGCAAACAGCTGGACTCTGTCTACAGAGCTTTCTTACAGTCCTGGTCTTCAGTCATTTTAAGGGGAATGTTTTTTCCTTCCTGAAAATGCTTACTCCCTGATTGTGTGCAGTGTCATAACTGCCAAATGGATTCTTAGCAGTTCGTATCATCGTAGCCACACAGATGTATACACAAATTCCGTATAAACACTACAACATCACGGGGATCACTCAGACCTCCGATTTTTGTCATCGCATTAAAGTCTATTAATGTAATCCCAATCAGATTTGGGAAATTTTAAAGATATTTCTCAAGACCAGAGTTTGGTGGTGGTATCATTCTTTAAAATCAAAACAAAAATAGAAAAGAGTAAAAAGTCCCTCTTTAGCTCACTCGGCATATACAGAAATTGTCATTATGAAAATTCATTAATATGTAAATTGCAACATTTTGATTAGCACTTGCAGACCCCTTTTGTTCAGGGGGAAAAAAAAGACGGAAGGAGCTAACCAGATTGCAATAATTTACATAATAAAAACTCAGTGGTGGCAGTGCCACGGAGTAAAGGACCTAAAGAATGCTAAAGTGTCTTTTTAAACAGCTTAATAAAATACTAGGTTCACAAAATACAAAAGGAGAGAAAATATTTTTCTTTGAACTGACAAACTCTGCTATAGTAGGGGATCCAGAGGTCCTGGGCATCCCATGAAAAGGATGGGATTAATCCCCCCCCCACACACACATACACATACACACACATATCTATATATCTATATATCTATGTATCTATATATCTATATATCCAACCACATCAACCTCTCCATATTTTTTTTAAAGATTTATTTATTATTATATGTAAGTACATTGTAGCTGTCTTTAGACACACCAGAAGAGGGTGTCAGATCTCATAACAGATGTTTGTGAGCCACCATGTGGTTGCTGGGATTTGAACTCAGGATCTTCAGAAGAGCAGTCGGTGCTCTTAACCGCTGAGCCATCTCACCAGCCCCCCCCTCCATATTTTTAAGACTTACGAATATGTGTTTATATCAGCAATATGTAAGAAATACAAAAGAAAATCTATCCACCCACTGATGACCTGCTATTGATCGATGATAACTTTGGGAGGCAGGTTAGTTGTGAAAACAACTAACAGTTAAGTGATGTAAAAGGCAGGACTTACCTGGATATAAACATTTTAGAACAAAACCAAAGGAAAAAAAAAACATACTAGAAAAAAATTTTGAGCCAGGCGTGGTGGCACACGCCTTTAATCCCAGCACTTGGGAGGCAGAAACAGGTGGATTTCTGAGTTCGAGGCTAGCCTGGTCTACAGAGTGAGTTCCAGGACAGCCAGGGCTACACAGAGAAACCCTGTCTCAAAAAGAACAAAACAAAACAAAATTTATTTGATGATTAATCCTGATATATCATTTTGGTAAGTTTTAACTCAGCAGACAGTTTATGATTAGGTCACCGTAAGAGAGAAAAATTAACCCCCAAACTGATAACAACATATTTGCAACTTTGATGGGTTGTTTTCTTCTAAATATATAGAAGTCACAAATGAGACTTTGGACTTGTCAGACTACTGTGTTTTATGTGTTAGCGGTAGCTACATAGTCCGTTGATGTTAGGTTACTATTATATTAAGCAAAAATGAGGCTATAGTATGCATAGTGATATGTTGCTATGTGGAGGTGAACTATGGAAAATAAGAGTCTTTCAGAGGATTTGTGTGTGTGTGTGTGTGTGTGTGTGTGTGTGTGTGTGTGTGTGAAAACAGTGGCCGAAACTTCAGAGGAGGCATGAAACAGTGAGCCGGGCATGAGAATTCCAGCCAGATACAACTATTCTCGGCACTGGTCATTTGTTTGTTGCTCAGAGGAGTCCTGGAATTGCTTTAACGGCTGATTGCCACCTAGAAGGGAGGTAGTTTGGGTCTCGATGCTTTATCTTTTGTAACATTCTTGTCTTTAGTGTCATAGCAATTAGGTTAGTTCTGGAGAAACCTATTAATCATTTCAGTTAGTGTTAAATCGCCTAAGTGTGTCGATTTGGAATCCGGAGAAGGAAATGGAAGATTAATGAGGTGCCCCTAGTTAGATGTGATAATCCAGAACTAAATGTCTGCTGGTGCCCTCCTCGGTTTACAGCGTTGACAGCGTAGATTTTAGTTGCTAAGCTCTCCCTTCATGAAACACGGAATTGTAGCATTGTGGTTCAGAAATAGGAAAATGAAAGAATAAAGAACCGTTATACCAAAGTGGGGGCCCACAATACAGAAGGGTCCACGAAGAGAAGCAGGGGGTTCTCACCTTCCCACTCTCCTCTGTCTGGACACTTTTCTAAATATAACCAGGCCATAAAATGGACTGTTAAAACCTAGAACCTTCTTCCTTATTCTACAAAGCTCCTGTTCCATCCTCCTCAAAGAAGAAATGCTACATACAGTGTCTGTGAATCTGGACAAAGCCTCAAGTCCTTCCGCCGTTCTGTGTTAATGTTGGATTTTTCCATTTCATCCGATCAAACTGAATCATAAGCATCATGTTCCTTACATGGTCTCTACACTCTCATTTCATGTCTAATTCCCACTCAGGAGATGTGTTCTTCTTTTCTCTTATCAGTTATTTTCTACTACAAGTACCCCAGTCATGATCCCCAGAAGAGGTAAAGACATCTTGTCCTTTCGCCCCTATCCCCAAGCAAGATAAAATCAAGGCGCGCGCGCGCACACACACACACACACACACACACACACACACACACAGGCAATCAATTGCACAGGCAGACATACTTGACCCCCTATTAATAAACGAAGACATACCTTGTTGGTGTCATTGATCTTAGATCAGTCAGGGGCAGGTGGCAGTTCTTTGTTCATTCTCGCTTGATGCCTGGCTTGATGGCCCAAGCTGTCTTATGCCTAGGACTCATAAAAATCCAATCCAATCCAATCCGGACAGTGCAGCACAGAAGGAAGAAGACAGAGTAATACCTGCAGACTCCCACGCCACCCAGGGACCGGCCCTCCAGTGCACTGCTACATGGCCAGCCTGCAGCAGGGGCCACCACGGGATGTGAGTGCGTGGTGGTCAGATGGGAGAGGAGGAGAAGTGGAACTGGGGACTCAGGGGTGAAGAGGAGTAGCCTGCTCTGAGTGGCCAGCCCTGCCACCTGGGGCCATGGTGAGGTGGCCAGCTCTACCACTTAGGGATATATATGTCTGAGTCTGTGACTGTGCAGTAGCATTGGTCAGTGTCAATGTCCTTGGTTCATATCACCCCTATGAGAACAGAGGGCTGTCCCTGGGTCAGGGCAGCTGCCAGGGATGTCAAGGATGTCCATGGGGCTATGCCTAACTGTCCCCATCCCTCACTGGATGAGGCACTGTGGAGAGACGGCACCATTTTTCACCAGCTGCAGCGCTTGGAGGAATGGTTTCTGCTCCTCCCACAGGAACACAGTAGAGCTGGTCCTGGTGGCCAGGTGGTGGGTGAGCCAGCCGAAAGCGCGTGAGTTTGGGAGAGCTGACCTTGCCACCCGCTCGTCTGCCGTGGAATAGCGTGGATGCAGAGGTGACACCATCGCAGCCACCTCCAGCATTTGAGACAGCTGCCCACAGGGTCCTGAGCTCAGGAGAGCTATCACTGTACCTCCCCATGAGCAGACCTGGGGAGAGCAGGCCCCGAACCTCTTTTGGACAACACAGTAGCACTAAACAAGAAGTGCGAGTGTGCCAGCCCTTGGGGGTGAGAGCTTGGGAGAGCTGGTGCTACCACTCGTCTGCCATGAAATGGCACAGATGCAGCGGTGATGCCTTAACCCCATACTCCCCCCCCCTTGCCCCTCACCACCTGTGGCAATCAGGAGAGATGGCCTCAGGGTCATGTGAAAGGAAGAGCTACCCCTGCCCCCTACCAACTGCAGCACTAGGGAGAGAGGGGCTTGCATCTTACCTGGGCCACACAGTGGCGCTGGCCCTGGTGAAGGCTACAGAGGTGAATAGGCTCCTTCACTCCTCTGCTGTGAGGTCTGGGGGGATTGGGAGACAGGGGAGGAGAAACCCTCTCTCCCCTTAACACTTGCCATCTGAGGCCGTCTAAAGAGCTGAGAGTAATGAGAGCAGGTGAGCTGCCCCTGCTCCTTCACTGGCTACATCATTCCAGAGAGCAGGCCTTGCCCTTCCCCTGGGAAATACAGTGGAGCTGGCCTTGACGGCAAACACACAGGGGAGCCATGCCCCAAGGCACGAGAGCAGGAGATCTGTCCGTCCCAGATCCTCCCAGGCTGCTGTACTTCAGAGAATGGGTCCCAAACCTTGACTGGACAGCACGGTGGGTGGAGTTGAGTCTGGTGGCCTAGATGTGGGTGAGCCAGTCTGAAGGCATGAGGTCAGGAGAGCTGACCCTTCTTATGGTGGCATTTGGGGGCAGGGGGGGTTCTACTGGGGCAGTGCTGCGGAGCTAGCTCTGGTGGTGTAGATAAGGGAGAGCTGGTGAGCTGATGAGTTCAGCTACTACCTAGGCCCAGATCCAGGGCTCTGAATCGGGCCTCCCCCAAGTATGTATCATCTGTGAGTTGTTGGGGCGCGCGGCAAGGACAGTCCTGCTATTCCAAAGCTGCAGGATCTCCATGACACAGAGCAGCCGTAGGAGAACCAGGAGGAATCCAGACGAAGGGCCAACGTGGATGACGTCACAGAAGCCAGAGATCGCCCACAAGAAAAATGGCTCACTGCAATGAACAGTTGCAAGTCCAGATGTGTAGACGGAGTGATATACTGTGTAGTAACTCACAGTGGGACTTCCAGGATGAGATGTTTACTGTGCTTTGTTTTTTGAGTGTTTTGTTTTGATTTGTTTTGTTTTTGTTTTTGTTTTTTGGTTTGTTGTTGTAGTTGTTTACTCGCTTGTCTGTTTTATTTTAGCGGGGTAGGTTGCAAGGGTGAAGGGTGGATAAGAGGGTCAGGGAGATAAGTAGGACTGGGGTACATAATGTGAAACTCACAAAGAATCAACCAAAAGTTAAAAAAAAATCCTACAGTTTTTGAATCAGCAACTGGGGATCAGGTCTTCAAGTACATAGGCCTAAGTTTAATATCTTACAAATCTTAACTATGTACAACAGATGGAAAGTAGTGTGGCTGTTGGAGCTGTAGGAGTTACTGTTGTCCCTTTCCACATTCACCGACAGTCTGGGAGATGGTGATTTTTTTCTCTGAATGGTGAAATAATTTCCCGCGTGTATAGTTATGATGGCATTAACAGGATACATGTTTTGGCTCTAACATTCAGCGTGCATGTATGAACATGATGTCATTTATAATAATTGTATGTACACTGAGTATCTTAAAAGCAGGGATTGTGTTATTTTCTACATCTATGCTCAAAATCTATGTATTCTTTTGGAAACATTGGTTCTTGAAAGAGTGGAATGAAGCAAGTTATAATTTTAAATCAATATTTTTAGAATATGAGCCCATAAAGACAAAATAGTGGAATTGAATCAACCAGTCAAGGTCAGTGACTAATTAAAAATTGTGAAAGGAACATGTAATAATTTTGGGACTCAATAAAAAGGCAAAAACCTATGAATTATAAGCAATAATAAAAAGGAGAATTTCATGCAAAAAGCATAGAAAATATTATAATAAAATTCAATTAATACTTTGTGAAGACCAAGCTATAAATTATTACACACTTTAAGCAATTTGTAAGATTTTTCTATTATATTGAAAAGTATGTATGAGCTAATAATTAAAAAAATAAAGACATATTTTTGATAGTTGTGCTCTCCAATTTTATATCAACCTGATGGAGGACAGAGTCATTTTAGAAGCGGGAACTTCAATTAAGAAAATATCTCTGTAAGATCAGGCCGTATGAAAGACTGTACTGGCTGGTGGTGGCACATGCCTTTAATCCCAGCACTTGGGAGGCAGAGGCAGGTAGATTTCTGAGTTCGAGGCCAGCCTGGTCTACAGAGTGAGTTCCAGGACAACCAGGGCTACCTTGTCTCGAGGAAAAAGAAAGAAAGGAAGAAAGAAAGAGAGAGAGAGAGAGAGAGAGAGAGAGAGAGAGAGAGAGAAAGACAGACAGACTGTTGGGCATTTTCTTAGTAATTGACGTGGAAAGGCCCAGCCCATTGTAGGTGATGCCACCCCTGGAGTTGTAGTCCTTGGTTCTATAAGAATGCTGGCTGAGCAAGTTGCGAGAAACAAGGCAGTCAGCAGCTCTGCTCCATGTCCCCTGCATTGGCTCTTGACCTCAGAGTTCTGCCGTTTGAATTCCTGTCCTCATTTCCTTCAGTGATGAACAGTGAGGCACAAGCACAGCCAAATAGACGATTCCTCCCCCCCCCCACACCCCTGGTTGCTTTGGTCCTGGTGTTTCGTCATAGCCATGATAACCCTAAGTAAGACAGTAACCAAATCTCCTATAATTGTATACCTAGTCTACCAGAGTGCCTTGGTAATGGTCCATCAGGGAAGTACAGATCTACTTTTCTGTGTAGGGAAACAAAAATAGTCTTTTTCCTCTACATACTTTAGGTACATTGACTAGATCTCTAAAAATCAGACTTTTCCAAAGGTAAATTAAAACAAAAAAAATAAGTTTATAACAGGAACATAATGTACACACTCAGTATATTGACAAGATTTCAATTAATATCTCATCTGAGCAGCCACAATTTCCCAGAGGAACAAGGCTTCTAGAGCAAAAGTGTCTGGTGGAGCTAAAGGTTGGTTTTGATAGAGCAAAAGTTTGGCTTTTGATAGAGCATTCTCTGGTGTCTTCATGGGATCAATAAAAGGATAGATTTGTCTCCTCTGGTTAAGAGTTGCTGACTTTCCTAGAAGAGAATGAGAGCTCAGAGTTTTCGTCCATCTTTGATTGTTTGGGTTTTTTTGTTTTTTTGTTTGTTTGTTTTTAATGGTTGTTGTTCAGAACATTTCCCATTCCAGAAAGGCATATTTTGCACCAGCACACTCTGATCTGCTAAGTTCTTACTAAGGCAAGGTAGAAACTAGAGAAAATCATAGGGTATAAGAGAAAAGGAAGCCCTTCCTGTCTGGACTCTGGTGAAGAACTCTTCATGCCAAGCTTGAGTCAAGGATTCCACATAGTTAACAGTGTTTTCTGTGAAGGTTGCTGACATAGAAGCCATATTTGTTTTATGCAGACGTACTTTCACAAAGAATGTTAAATAACAACATACCAGGTTTGAGGCCTGTGTGGATGTGGCCTCTAGTATAGCCTTCCACCTTTTTTTCAATGTTTTGTGAATTCTACACAGATGACTATTAACTTCTGTCTACTTTAACTTCCTAGATGGCTGTGTTCTAGGGATTTACCTTACCTGCAATTTTGAAAGGAATATCTTGGGACCACATTGTGATCACTGAAGGATATAACTTTAGAACATACCAAAACACTAAGTGGTTATTGTAAATGCAATGATATACAACTTTAAATTGAAAGCCCCATACCTGGGCCTTCCTGGGTGACACTCAGGGTCAATGAGGCTTCTACAATGACCTTTATGATAATAGGCCATTATTAAAAGGCTAGAAGTATATCCAGTGTGTGTGTGTGTGTGTGTGTGTGTGTGTGTGTGTGTGTTTCCTTGCTCTTTTACAGATCATGCTTCTCTTAACTCCTGTGCTTAAATCTACAATGAACCCTAGCTCTGCCTTGAATTGGCACCTTCTGAATTTTTTTTTCTGAAGTGAAGCCAAGGATTCGCCTTTCCCTGAATAGAGGTCACTATATGTTGAAGGAACTCATGAGGCTGCTGGTGGGACTTCTGGGTTTGTCTGATCGCACAGGGTACTGAGAATGCCAGACCATTGTTTTCTTCTTGATCTTTTAAATTTATTGATCCAACAAGAGAAGGAGAGCATTTTGTGAGATATTTCATAGTATTTTTCTTAATTTACAGGTATGTTAGTTTCTAGGTTATTTTCATCATTGATAATTATGTATTATAGATTCCTAGACAGTGATTTAACCATGACACTTGTCTGTTCTCTGAGTACATTTTCTCTAGAACAGAATGCAAAAAAAAAAAAAAAGACTGTGACAAACACTTTGTTAAAATTTGAATTGTATTTGCTCTATGCTAGAGAAAAGGAACACAATGTGTACTAAAATTTCTGCAGGTAGAAAGCAATAGATAGGAAAGCCCATGGGTAGAAGTATTGGTGGCATGCATGAGCTGGTGCCATTTGCAAAACTTCCAAGAAACAAATGTGAATTGATGTCTGGAGAGCATGCCTTTGCTGCTGACTGTCGCCTAGAGGAAGGTGCGCAGACTCATTGAAGACCTAGGTTCAGTCATGTTGGAGACAGCAGGGCGTGTGCAGGGAATGAACACATTTTCAAATTGACTGATAGAACTTGTTAAAGCTGGCCTAAGAAAATGAAATCACTGTTTCACTACTCTGTAAATACTGGAAGCGCCTCTGACAGTTTCTAGCAGGTCAGTAATAATATTCCTGGAGGATCATAGTGGGTGCATTATGATGGGAAAAGGCTGTCAGCTAAATAAGCCTAGCCATTCAGAACTCAAAGTCTACATCCGGAATAAAGGTCACTGTAAATAAATTATTGATCTTGAAATACATGCATATAATTTTGGTCGCTGAGATCAGAGAACTAGCTCAGTGTTTAAAACGCCTTATGTGAATGCACAAAGACATGAGTTCAGACCTTCGGTAACTATGTAAAAGCTGGCTGTGGAGCCTGCATCTGCAACTCCTGGAGCTAGGGAATTTAGAGACAGCTGGCATTCCAGAGCAAACTGGCTAACCAGCCCAGCTAAATTGATAAGCTCCAGGTTCAGTGGAAGACCCTATTTCAAAATGTGAGTTGGAGATGAATGAAGAAAGACATCTGATGGTGACCTCTGACCTCTACCCAAACAGGTACACACACACACACACACACACACACACACACACACAAACTGGATATACTCCTAGCCTTTTAATAATGGCCTATTATCATAAAGGTCATCGACCCTGAGTGTCATGGCCAATATTTTTTATAACAAAAGACAGGCTAACAAGAGAAAAGCATAGCATGTTTTTTTTTAAATTAGATTATATATTCAAGAGCTTAGGAAAATTCTAAAGGAGCAGAAAGATATTATATTCATTATGCATTTGCTATAACATATATTTTATATTACATCAAGGAATCATTCTATCAAAATGACTACTACACTTGATTGTAACTGATTTAGGATAAATTTTTTTTTGATGAAAATAAAAAATCAACATGGAATGTTTGTTCATTTAGGAATAGGAGAGGCAGCTGTTTGGAACCATATGGCTTAGCACCTCTGTGTTTTTGATACTCAGAAGTGGGAAACGGACCCTTCCTAAAAGGATAAAAGTACTCCGTGAATGCGTTTAAATGGATCACATCCTTCAATAGGGACATAAAACATAGAGAACAGGAAGAGGGGCCCCGCCTTATGATTTGATGGGTGAACTTGGATGAGGGACCATTTAATTAGGGACTGACTGTGATACACATATTCATCATCATTCTTTACATAGTCACAATTTTATAACCTTATCACTCTTTTACTTGTGGGATCTGTATAGAAAATTTTTCCTCACTCCTTTCTCCACACTCCACCCCCTCTATGTGTGTACACATATGTGAGAACATCAAGTTTGGGTGTTATTCCTGAGGCAAATTGTTCACCTTCTGAGTCGTTTTTTTTTTTTTTTTTGGTGTCATTTTAAATTTTTTTATCTTTAATTAAAATATAAGTCATCATTTACCTCCTCCTCCCTCCTCTCTTCGAACTTTTCCATGTCCCCACTTAATGCCTTACAAATTCATGGCCTCTTTTTCTTTGCATATGTATATGTATGTGTATGTGCATGTGCATGTGCATGTGCATTTGCTATAACATATATAGTATGCATAAGTATATAACTGTAACCTGCTGAGTCTGTTTGATGTTTCTTGTGTATAGGTTCAAGGCTGACTACTTGCTATTGGATAACTAACTAGGGAACTCATCCTTGGGAAAGAATAACCCTTCCTCTCTCAGCAGTCATTAGTTGCCTATAGTTCTTTGTCTAGAGATGGAACCTTGTGAGATTTCCCCTTTCCGTGTTAGCCCTTCTATTGTCATTGCGCAGGTCTGGTTTAGGCAGCCAGACTGTTGAGGATTCATTTCCAAGAGACATATCTTACAAAAGACATCCTGGTCCTTTGGCTCTCATAATCTCCCTGACTTCTTTTCTCTGATGTTCCTTTGGCCTTGGGTGTAGGAGTTGTGTTTTGGGATGTATTCACTAGGGCTGGGCATCCCACAATCCTTTGTTTTCTGTACTTTGACCAGTTGAGATCTTCTGTAATGTGATCTTCTTTAGAAGCTTCTTTAATGATGGATGAGGGATAGAGTTATCTGTGGGTGTAAGGGTAAGTATGTAGAAGTAAGTTAGGAATTACACTGTTCAGTAAAGTAGAGGGAATAGGCTGTTGTCTAAGATCCATGACCTCACTAATCTTGAATAGACCCTAGATTTCTAATACTATGCATGACTTTCTTCCTCTTGAGGACCCTCAAGTATAATATAACGAGAGAGCTTCTGGTTACCACCAAGATATGTGTGCCACTATTACACCTTTAGGAATATGCTGCAGTGTTGGGTGGTGGTGTGGTCCATGAGTCTTGTAACTGGATAGGACTATTGATTGTTTTCTTGCCTTCCAAGCTTATATTAGCACCTTCCAGTAATCAATAGTTCTCTGTGTAGTGGTTTTCATACAAGATTCAAATTATATTTCCTAGTCCTCAGTTTGAAGTACTAGGTGTTTTCATCATCAGAGACTATCGGTTTTTTTTTGAGACATGGCCTCTCACAGTTACTTCCCCTCCTTAAACTCAGAACTGATAATTTGATCTAGGCTATTTCCACTTTTAACATGCTAATGAAAAAGGAAAAGGTATTTGTGGGAAGCCTGGGTATCTCAGTGTTTGTCACTCTGGGTGTTCAATATCGAATATTTGCCTTCTTCTTTGCTGTGTCACAGTTGAGGCAACTTCCAGTTACCATTGGTGTTACTTAAAACCTAGCAAGTTTGGTTACTATAATCCTAGCTTAAAGGAAAAATGGTCTTGGAAAGAATTTTGATTCTGTTAACTTTCTGCTAGAACATTTGAAAACGACTCAGATGTCAAGTGAGATGGCTTGATTTTGATGAAATTCTGGGCACACATTGCCAGGGTTCTGTTCCTTCCCCTGCTAAGCCCTTAGGCAGGGAGCTGGCTGGCTGCTCAGGCATTATGCATGGGGGGCACAGAAAGTTGGTAGCTGCGTTTAGTGATTTACTGGTTTTGGTTGAAGTCTGAATAAAGTGACAGTACTGTTATTTCTTTTCCTCTTGCTCTTCTTTCTCTCTCTCTCTCTCTCTCTCTCTCTCTCTCTCTCTCTCCTTCCTTCCTTCCTTTCTCTCTCTCTCTCTCTCTCTCTCTCTCTCTCTCTCTCTCTCTCTCTTTCTTTCTTTCTTTCTCTCTTCCTTTTCTTCTCTTTCTTTTCCCCTTAGATTGTTCTGGACATAACAAATGCAAGCTATCCAGTGCAAATAACTGCCGGTTAGAGTCATAAATGCCAATAAACGAATTGGATTAAAAAGCAATGCTTAAGTTTGGCTTGAATAATGAAAAAAAAAACAATCAGGATTTTATTGTCAGTATGCCTCAGCTTGGGAGATGTCATAGCTTTCTCTTCGCTGGCACTTGGTTGTTAGTACAACAGAGGAAAAGGAGGCGAAGGGTTTGTCAGTCTGTTACCCCTACCCCTGATGACCTAGCAAAAGGAAAACATTAAAAAACTAAACCACAGTAAGAGTCCATGGGCTTTCTTTCCTATTTTCCCAGGAACGCTGGCTGTTCCTCCTGGCTCCTGGTATTTCCATCTTTATCCTTTGCTTATTCGTCCCGTCTTCTGCCCTCTCCCTCCCCTGGCAGGAAGTTGGCAGAGTACAGTTTCCTATGTAATTATGCATTGGTTTCTTGTCTTTTCCTGTGGTTAGAAAAAAGAAAAAAAAAAGGAACACAAAATTATTCCCTCGCAGGTGGTGACAGATTTTTCTATAAAGCAACGATCAGTGTGACAAGATAGGAAAGTTTTCTTCCCCCTTCACTTTTCTTTTTTTTCCCTCTCTCTTTGTTTTAAAGCTAGAGAATCAAGACTTTGGACCTTTAGTGAATATATTAGGTTGGCTGGCAGAACAATGTATCAAGGGCGCCAAACCAGTGTAAAGACTCAGTCCATAACCTCTAATCTACAGACATGAACTCTATTATTTTCCATTAAAATTAGAGGTTTCCAAATTGTAACAGATGTCCTTAATAGACATGTCTTCTTACAGGGGAACATTAGGTAAATGAAAACTGAGCCTAGTGTTTTAACTAGCACTTCATCATAATACAAAGCTCTGTGGCTAGATCTGGCATGTTGAGCTCACATTACAGAAGAAAGCCTTTACTTGATTTGCATTAATTGGTTCATCAGCAATTTTTTTTCTAAATCACAGCGAGTATGGAGTAGTTGGAATTGGGAAAAAAATTACTCAAAACCCGTTTCCTCCAAGAGAACAACAATATTTGACAATCTCATAACTCATAGGGATTATATAGTGTGCTGCAACCTCAGAAATAGTTCAGTTAACTGCTGTGAGAAAAGAGACGGGGCGGAAATCTTTTAAGAAAGCAATAGTGAAAGCAATATGAGGAGAATGAGGACAAACGACTGGACGTGAGAGAGTTTTATGAGTATGTGCTGCGGGTGTCAGAGTATCTCAAAACAAAGATGATGAGCATGCACTCAACAGTTACATTAAAAACCCCAAAGTGGACGAAAACCAGAAGACCAATGTGCTGTGCTGAAGCCATTGAGACTGTTTCTTACATCTACAGAATTGCTTCCACTGATGCCCTTAAGGGAATTGGAGCTCATTCTTATTCTGTGTTATCTGGGTAAAGTCCTCTGTGACAATAGAGATGTGGCCACATTAGAAGTCATATTAGACTACTGCAGCCAGGTTCCTCTGCTTAACAAACTGGTTCCCTAAGAATTTCATGAAATCATTGTTTCTAATGGCTGGATAGTACTCCACAGTGTAAATATACCACGTTTTCTGTATGCATTCCTCTGTTGAGGGGCATCTGGGTTCTTTCGAGCTTCTGGCCATTACAAATAGGGCTGCTGTGAACATAGTGGAGCATGTGTCTTTATTACTAAGTGGGTGGAACTGGAGAATGCCATCCTGAGTAAAGTGACCCAATCACAAAAGAACACACATGGTATGCACTCACTGAGAAGCAGATATTAACCCAGAAGCTCGGAATACCCAAGAAAGAATTCACATATCAAATGATGCCCAAGAATAAGGAAGGAGAGGCCCCTGGTCCTGGAAAGACTCAGTGCTGCAGTGTAGGGGAATACCAGGACAGGGAAGCAGGAGGGGGTTGATTCGGGAATGGAGGAGGGAAGAGGGCTTATGGGACTTTGGGGGAAGGGCAATCCAGGAAAGGGGAAATCATTTGAAATATAAATAAAGAATATATAAAATTAAAAGAAAAAAAAGCAAACTGGTTCCCAAAGTAGCTGTGACTAGAAGTGTATTGCTCTGTTCTCTTGTTGATAACTGGGGTTGGGGGTGGTGGTGGAGAGCAGAAAGAGTGTTGTTTTGTTTTATCTTTTTTTTTTTTTAAATCAGTCTCAGCATTCTTCCTTGGCATTTCATACGAATGAGAGACAAGCAGGTTTACATGCGTTTTGATTTTTTTTGTGCTGATTGTTGAACTGCTGGTGACTCCGAGTCACCCCTGAGGACATGTGTGGGCTCTGTGTAGAGGGACCATACCCAGTAAAACAGCCTCAAGACTTAACGTTCAGCACATACAGAGCTTGGAAATCTTAGCTGTAACCCTAGTGAATAAAAGTTGGCTAGACAGCCTGGAAAAGGAACCACTGTTCCTACATTTCTCGGATTATAGGGCCAACTATTACCCTCCAAACCGGAGAGACGGCAGGCAGAAGTCCATGCACTAAAGTTTCCACAGAAGCCACGTCTCAGGAGAGACTTGAACCGCAGTAGATGAACTTCTGGGGCTCGGTGTGCACAAACGTGAGTCCGAAGCACTCCCTGGGACCCAGACTGGAAAGGACGGTTGACTAATTTTTACATTTAAGAACACAGACAGTATTTCAGGGTGAATATGAATGAAAACTCATTCCATGTTAGGAAAGGGGAGAAAGAAACCATTTTGAGGGAGATGGGAGATGGGAGATGATGGGAGAGGGAGAAGGAGAGGGAGAGGGAGAGAGAATAGGGAAGGAGGGAGGTGTAGAAGGAGAGAGAGAGAGAGAGAGAGAGAGAGAGAGAGAGAGAGAGAGAGAGAGAGAGAGAGAAGAGAAGAGAAGAGATATTTGGGAGATATTTATAGACTTATGTGTAATTAGTACTTATAGTTTTGTCTGCCAATTACAGGCCCTGATATTTATTCAAAGTAGCCGAAAAGTCACTTTTTCCTAGAACACTGCAAATGAGTGTTGATAGCAGCTTTAACATCCTAATTGTAGATATTTGCCATAATGCTTCAAGTTTGGTAGCGGCCGAAATTATTCCTTAGAAGTTCATTGATGAAAGACAGAATGAATTGTTCCTGGAACACTATATGCTTAGTATCTGGCAGAGGGTGGTTTCAGCTCTGTGTCTATTTCCTAAACACAGTTAATATAGAACACAAAGGTGAGGAAGCTGAGGTGGGGGGTGGGGGCAGACCGAGATCGTCATAGGTGGCGGGCTGTGTTTTCACAGGGCCAGAAGGAGTTAATTGACTTTCTGGGGACAAGAGCCTGTGGAGGATGAGAGTGAAGTTTCAGGAAGTTTATTTCTGGGAAGGTTGTTATGTCTGCCATCATCCAAATGGATTCAGTCTGGAGAATACATCATTATGATTTGCCGTGTAAGAAATGTAACACTAAGATTTGCATGGCATTGACCTATAGGATTTCAATCAGTTTTCCATTTCTTAGATGTTTCATTTCAACAGCCTTAGCTGAGTCTTTGTTCTTCAAATTATGCTTTGTAATGACCTTCATATCTTGGTGGCTTCCTTAATAGTGAGTTGAGCAAATGTCTTGATATATGTTTATTTAATATCTGCACGGCAGTTACATTTATAGTTATCTAAAAGGGATTCTCAAATGCTTTCTTTACCTGCCCGCGCCTCCCATACTAAGGTGGTTTACAAAGCGCTATATTGTGCCATGGACTGTGGCTGGTTAATTTACCTATTAGACATGGAACCATAGCTTTCATATTTCTGACTTTCTGCTACAACAAAAGAAATCAAAACCACAATGATGAGAATGATTAGCATCTACTTGGCATCCATTGTGAAAAAAAAAACACAAAACTCAACAACCTACATAAATTATAGTCTTTATTCCTTACATATTTGGGCAGGGTGTTAATGTCAGCACATTTTATTGTCGTTATCACTGACTATTATTGTGGTGACATTGGTATAATATGAAATCTCTTTATGCCTGGAATTTTTATCAGAGTGCTGGTCCTCTCTTTCTTTATCCGTATACCAGAGTCTTGTTGGGATGAATCTATTCTCATTATTCTCATGGAAGCTCTGAGAGAAAGTGTCTCCTGTCTGTGGTCAGGCAGGCAGTACGTTTTGAAATGCTTCCGGTGATGGAAGAGTGAACACTGTGATCTTTCCCATGACTGGAATTTCTTTCCTGGCCCAGACATCAAAACTACAGTCTCTCTCTGTAGTTTTCAATGTGGTTTCCTTATTGCACGTGTATGAGCAATTATTTTTCCAGAGGAATGTACCTACTACTTATTTTATATTAACCAGAAGTTATGAGAAGCTAGCATTTATCACTGACTACATTTTAAATCTGCTCTTCATATCATTTAAAAAATGAAGTATATTAAACCACCAAAAATTTTGGTTAATTATAGGATTTCACAGTAGATATAAGGTTTCTACTTGATTATTGAGAATTGTTATTTGCTAATTGAAGAAACTGTTATTGTCCTATGTCAATACTGTCTTTTGTCCATTAGAGTAGCAAGTGCCTGATAAAAGTACATATGTAAGCATGTGTGTGTGTGCATATGTACATGCATATGTGCGTATGTGTACATGTGAGCCTGTGTGCATGCGCGCGCGCGCGCGTGTATGTGTGTGTGTGTGTGTGTGTGTGTGTGTGTGTTTCCTGGGAAATACTGAAGATGCTTTGGGGTCCTGTAAGGTAAGTGAGACACAAGTTATATTAAAACCGAGCCATAAGGGTTCATGTAATAGGCTAGTAAAGGCACCTGTCACCAAGCCTGGTGACATAAGTTTGATTTCTAAAGCCCACATGGTAGAAAGAGACAGGATTTTCAAAATTGCCTCCCAATAAGATAGGTGCACGTCCTCACATGTACGGCCATTTTGCCTGCATGTACGTATGTGTATCGCGTGCGCTTGGTGTCCATAGAGACCAGAAGAGGCCATCAGATATCCTGAAACTTGAGTTATAGACGGGTGCAAGCTGCCATATGTGTGTATGAAACCAAACCTTAGCTGTACAGGAAGTGCAAAGCCGCGCTTTCGACTGCTGACCCATCTCCGCACCCCAGCCCCAACAGTCTCACGATTCACAAATCAATATGTTTACCAAATCCACTGATGGGTTGCAGCAAAGGAAGGAAAACACTGCTTTAGTTTCCAGATGCTACCTCACGCCCTTCAGCTTTGTGTGGATTGAACGTAGTGGGTCAGCATGCCGAGTTAACACATTCCCTGTTAGTCAAGAGGGGTGCTGGGTCAAACGCAGAGGTGGCAATAAATGGCAAGAAAAGGAATTAAAGATAGCGCAAACAGGATTTTGGCATTCAATCTTCATCACTGCAACGCTCCACAGTTGGGAGTTCTAATTAATCCGTATGTCTGTGGCAACTTCAGCGTGTATTCCTCCTTTGCTGGGAAGTTCAGCTCAAGGCACACTTCTGGTTCAACCTTTGAAATCGTTACCTTAATACTCTTGTCAACTGTTTGAAGTCCGCTTCTGCTACTTATACTGAGTGCGATGTATTCGCTGGCTTTTGTTTGCTGTGTGAAGTGGACTTACGAAGAGTTTGCTAATATTTTAGCAAAGGAAAGTTGTGATGTCTTTATTAGCCAAGTGTTCCGCATTAAAGCATAGGTGGTTGGCACCCAGGGCCTTCTCGACGTTGGGAGCACTCTTCAGTCCACTCTAAATCATCTATGGGGTGGGACGCGAGAGTCTGATAAAGACAAAATGTAATCGCCACCATTTGCAACTTCATTGTCTCACTCTGGAGTTCAAAGCAGAGGATCAATAGATACTTGCTTGATGAGTGAATGAATGAATGAATGATGTAACGGAGCATCCGTTATCCTTTATGAAGAAGAGCAAATGTGACTTAGCCTCTCTGCCAACTGAACTGCTGAATAAAAAATAAAAATAAAAACGTCAATTAAAGGGCCGCTTGAACCTTCCGAGTGCTAAACCGCACCTCCTTCTTACTTTGAAAGGCTTCGCAAAAGGTGGCGACCCCAGGATAATTAGCATTTTTTGTTGCCACCTAATTGGTTTCAAGGGCCTTGCATACACCTAGAGAGAGTGAATGGGCGACCCTTTTAATTTCCTTTCAGCTACAGGTTTCAATCCCACTAGGCCATAAGAGAATGCAAGAGACTGAATGTTAGGGAGACTCTCAGGCTTCCTGCCCCAGCCTTTAGGAACCAAACTGACATGCTCAGTAGTCATGTGACCTTTGGTTTCTAAAGCTTTGAGTGAGGCGTTTTTTTTTAGGTGAGTGTGTGTGTGTGTGTGTGTGTGTGTGTGTGTGCTTATGTTTATGTTATTGAGTGTTTCTGCATTTATGTGTTTATATGACACGTGTCTATGTTTGGATGTGTGTGACTGTGTACATATGTCTATTATTCACCGAATCCATATAAGATTGATCCAATGTTTCTAGAGCTCCGCACTCCTCCCTGGACCCCAACGCATAAAGACTTGCCTGGAAAGATTGGATCCAGTTTTGTAGAGAAACTGTGGGGGGAGGGGGAATGATTGGGGAATAGTTGGGGGGGAGAGGAAATATGGGACATAGGGAGGGGGGAACTGGGAAAGGGGAAAGCCTTTGGAATGTAAACATAGAATATAGAAAATAAAAAATAAAAAATAAAAAATAAAAGATTTTAGTTCACTTAGTTTCAGGTAACTGTGAAAAACCATAGTGGACTGATTAATTAATCATGTGTTCAGTAATCTAAGTCTGTGATTTCTTGCTAAGTAGCTATGGCACCAGGCTTAGAGAGATCAAAATAATTTGGTCCCATAGATGTGTTTTATGTATTTCTTTATCAGAATGGGAAAGATTGAAACTGATCATTTTTGATGTTCCTAGAATTATCACACTGGGCCTCATCCCTAATGAACATGTTCCCTGGCATTAAGCTGTATTATCAAGGTTTTATTGACTATTGTATGAAACTGGGATATTATATACTATAAAAATATTTGGGGAAAATTACATATATAAAATTAATGTATTTATAAATGAGGATTAGGGTTCAAAATGGATGAATATTGATGTCGGTGTGTCTCAAAAATAATTTGTTCATTTTGTAATATGTGTTCAATGATCACTTAATTTACTTGGTTCATTCCTTTTCACAATACTTAAATTATTAATAGCTTGCAAATCCCCTTAGTATGTCATACAATCACTATGTTACTTTTCCCCTTTAAACTAGCAATTTGTTTTACTAATTTAGCCAGTTGAGAGGGACAGGGCTATTTCAGGCCTTCTATATTTATTGGCACACATATTACTTTCTTTCGAGGTTGTTCAAAAGCAAAGCTATCTTGGGAAATACTGATATAAGGTCGAGGTACCTATGTGGGTGAATATTTTAAGCTGATACTGATAGAAAATTCATTCAGGCTAGCATTGTTAATTCATGTCTATATCATATAAATCAAAGTTCTCTCTTCTCCCTCTGACAATACCAGCAGATCTCCTAAGCCCACCTGCATTCACTTCTTATATTTTCTGCCTCTCATTAATGAACACTTCTCAGTGTACAGCTGTACATGGAATATTTTGTATTGAATGGCTCCTGTTACCAAATCCTCCAAGGATTTTTTTTTTGACATTTAAAATCGTGTTCTGCTACAATACTGAAATCTCTCCTTTATGTCAAATTCCCACTATATTAATTATACAGTTAAAGACAAGATACCAGCATGTTGGGGCTCCATTCTCAGCTGACATTTTGTTATATTTTCTGGGGAAGAGCTATGTAATAGCAATATGTACCCTCTGATCTACACTGTACTTTCAGAAAATAAGCTTACGCAAAACATGACTATATTCAACTCTGATTCGATGTTTGTTATATCTTTAAATCATTTGCAAAATTAAATTATTTTTTCCCTCTGCTAAGCAAAAGCTTCATGTGTGTCTTGTTGTTTGTTCATCTGCCCATGGTCAACCATGGCTGTGTAATGGCACAAAAGAAAAAAAAATCTATGACAATATTTTCCTTATGTGTGAGGACATTAGCACTTTACGTGGTTTTGTTAGCATAGTTCTTGGTATCCTTTAGCACCATTCCATATTTGACCTTAATTAATGAGAAAATCATCCAGAACTTCCTAGACAGGTTTATCAGAGTTCATGAGACCCTTGTTTAATACACACTTTTGTGTATCTGCACGCTTTCCATTAGGTTCACTTTATAGTAGGGTTCTCACAACAACAACAACAGCAGCAGCAGCATCAACAACAATAACAACAGTAGAAGCAACAACAGTATCATTACTTTTAAGAAAGAGGTAGATATATCACAAGATGGCCATTGAAGATAATCACAGAGATACCTAAAAGAAGAGCAACTTATAGTACATGAAACATTTTAAATAAAATTGGTGAAATTTGAGTTAAAGTCAAAGATGTGGTCTTATATCTAGATTGGAATGTGCTGCTATTATTGTGATGATGTAAACTTGTAAAACCGATATAAGTTGGTGAATTCTCAAATAGTAATGGCTCTTCTAAGTTTCCAAACAGTTGAATCCTCTTTCATTCAGTTGTATTTTGCAGCTATCCTTCCTCAATATCTTATCTATGCTTGTTCATTTTCTTTGTGCACTACTTCCCAATGACAGATGATATAGACTTAGCTATTTCATCATGAAGCTATTTTGCAATTCCTTCAGATGCTGGCAAATATAAAAGGAAATATATTTGATTTCTTTACAAGTCTATAGGAACCATTAAATATAATTTTTAGCCATTTAAATTTACAAAACAAAACAAAAAACCTATTTTATGGACATGATACTATCAGGTTTCTTTTTTTTTTTTGGTTATTTTAAAAAATTATATATTTTCTTTATTTACATTTCAAATATCCCCTTTCCTGGTTTCTCCACTGAAAACCCCCTATCCCCTCCCCTCCCCCTGCTTCTATGAGGGTATTTCCTCACCCACCCACCCACTCCTGCTTCACTGTCCTGGCATTTCTCTACACTGGGGCATCGAGCCTTCATAGGACCAAGGGCCTCTCCTCCCATTGATGTCTGACAAGGCCATCCTCTGCTACATATGCTGCTGGAGCCATGGGTCACTCCATGTGTACTCTTTAGTTGATGATTTAATCCCTGGGAACTGTAAGGGATATGGTTGGTTCAGATTGTTGTTCCTCCTATGGGACTCCAAACCCCTTAAGCTCCTTCAGTCCTTTCTCTAACTATTCCACTGGGGACCCTGTGCTCAGTCTGATGGTTGTCTATGAGCATACACCTCTGTATTTGTCAGGCTCTGATAGAGTCTGTCAGTGTACAATGATCATTTGAAGCCAGTTATTTTTAAAAAGTTAGTCATTATTGCTATAGTTAACATTTTGAATTCATGGATTAAAGTTTATCTTAGAGAAAGTTTAGTCTTGATGATGCTAAGTATAGTAAATAACGCAAACAATTTTATTTGGCAGAAGAGTGTAAAAGTAAATCTAACTTTTATTTCCTTAGATGAAGGGGTGAGGTAAGAGGTGTATGAAAAGCTGCGTGGAGACACAGCTGTCCTGTGTCCAGTGTGTTTCTATCTCTTTTATAACTATCCCTAGGCCTAAGCCTGGAAGCTTCTAGCATCTGTATAACCTAATCCAGGCCTAGAATGTTTCAGCTTCTGGGACTTACTGTTGAATAAACTTACCATTTCTGCCTCTTTTTGAACTCTTGCTGGCTGTTGCAAATCAGCTGTTCTGGCTTAAACTCCTCTCCAAGCTGACTGATTCAAATTGGCTTCTCTCTGCTTCTGGCAGAATTGCTGTGCTTGGAAAAACCGCCTCTGAACTGGACAAACTCTAACTGCCCTGGCTACATGGACGGAACTCCACTCAACTAAACTGCTCTGCACTCAAAAGAGCTCAACAGAACTGACTCCTAACTAACTGACTTTCCCTTTGCTGCTCTTAAATAGCTTCTCTTTTCCTGTGTTGTTCTCATGAGAGAGTGGGTGTATCCTATCTTTGACTCATTCTGTCAAATCTTTCTTCTGATTTATCAATTTTTTTTTCTGCCCCTCACTTTCAAAAACAGCTGTTTTCCTTCTAAAAAAGTAACTTTATCCAGTCAGAGGGGTTCAAGGTGTGTGATGTGTCTGCATTCCAGCCAGATCACCTAGGTCTTTGGATGTGCTTCCTTCCCAGAGCAGCCATGCTGCTGGGTTAAAATTTCTCTACAGAACTTTATTCTTTTGAATAAAATACAAATATTCGCCCGAAGGACACAAGGCATTTCAATGTTCAACTTTGTTACAAGTCAAAAGAAAAGAAAATAGCCTGTTGTGGGAAGAGTGATGGGCATAGTCTTCACGCCAGTCTAACCAGAAATTTTCTTACCAGAGTCCCAGTTCTTCATGTCACATCTACTACCATGCATACAGAGGGTTTCCTCTCCAAATAAATCTTTGGAAACTTAGCCTCTTTCCCCTCCCCCATTTTTGCCTTTACCAACATTTCTTTGGAATTATTATACTCTTGAAGGTATTTGAAGTAAAATTAACATACTTGGATATTGGCAAAAAAATTAGAAGGTTTAAGGCGCTTGCTGTATTTATTTATATTCACTTAATCACACAATTCTTTTAACTCATGTTAAAAAAAAAACAAAAAACACCTTGCACTCTGAGCTACAGTATGTATCCTCTATGCTCCATAGCTGCTGGTCAGTTTTTCTAGGTCACTTTTCATTTCTACGCTCTGCCTTCTTTTCATGATGATGCTACCAAAGGGTGTGTTTCTACTTCCTCAGTCCTGAGGAGAGATGAACAAGATAAAATTGATCTGAGGACATCAGACAATGCATATGAAACACATGCTGCAATGCCTAGTGTACTCTGCACCCCAATAAATGCCATATTTACTCCTCCAAAATCTTGAATGCACAATCCTACTATTTAAACATAGTTTGTGAAGGACACATTTTTTTCTTCATTGCAATTCCATGCCTATACAAATAAACTATTTTGATACTGTAGAGATGTTTGGAAGTTTTTTTTTCCAAAAAGAAATTATTATATTTCAGGATGTAGAACACTCAATGTTAGGACTACGAACAGCTATTTATATTAAAATAACAGTATTATAAATAGCAGATGCCATTAAGAATTAGACTGAAGCAATGCTTTTAGCCCATGCCAATTTAGACATGTGTGCTACATCAGACAGCTTGTGTTATTTTTGCAGTTACTAAGAAAAGACCATCAAGAATAGCATTTGAGAAATATTTAAAAACAGTATTTTTGATTCTCATGAATCTATATATGTTGTATTCCTACAGAGATGGCAATGTCGAGAACATTGAAACAAAATTCTAATTTGGGGAAATCAGCTGTGTCAGTTATTGTAATAAAGGATATTGATGCAACTTCAAATCAAACATCATCTAAGACAAACCAGAGATGGTGTATTTTATCTAGAATAGCATCAAGGTGTCTGATGATCTTTATTAAACGGAGGGACAATGAGACATGCGTGCGGAGTGATCCCGCAGGCTCGCTCCAATTCCTCTGAGGAAAACCCTGTAATTGGCACCAATTAGTCCTCTTGTTGGCAGTTTTACTAAGCAATCTGAAATTTAATAAACAGAGAATGAAATGCACGCTCAGTGAAAGAGTCATCTTGGACATCTAGGCACACTGATTAGCAAATTGGCAGTTGGCACTGTCCCTCCCTCTTCAAATATTGACTTAATGCCTTTGTCCCCTTTATCAGCACAAGACTTCATTTTCACTTCAAAATGAGTTAATTTCTCCTAAATAAATAGTTATATCATGGTCTCATACTGTCCCTTTGTGTATACTTTTATACTAATTCACGATACTAATCTATGTGTTACAGAAAGATGGGGGAACCCCAGGATACTACCTGCTGCCTGAATGTAATACACATTAAACGGAAATATGATCTTTAAAAAGTTGATGGGCTATCACAAATGTTAATTTAGTCATGGAAATTAGGGCCATTCACTGGGAGATTCTGAACAGCATTTTCATATTACGTTTACCACTTTGAGCACAGGGAACCTCCATCATCCCCTAATTAAATGGCGAGTTAAATGAGACACTAGCCCTCACAGAAATTAGAAGAAAACATGGCACATTGTAGTTTTGCTTTAAAATTTAATTTTCCTTTTTTTTTAAAAAAAAAACCTTTGCTTACCACCAAGTTTATATTTTTGAACTTTACTAACACCCTTAAATCGAATGCTAAAGATAGTATGTAAATATTTTATCAATTTAGATAGGTCATGATAATGTAGTTCGGGTAAGTAGTAGCCATATTAAGGAAAATAATAAGGAACTCCATCTGTATGCTTTGTCAGTTTTTAATGAAAGATAATTTGAAATATTTTAATCACTAAATAAACTCCTTTCAAGATATGTTTAACTTATGCATTTCTACATTTTCATATAAATTCTTTTTTTCCTTTATTTTCTCTAGCAAGTACAAACATTAATAACAAATCTGTTGAAAATATTTAAAATTTTCTTTTAAACCTGATGAATGATATCATGTACATTGTTGAAATATATTGTAATATCAACTACTTGGAGACTTGTTTATTGTCTATATTTCTAGTAAACTATAACAGTGTTCACCAACGAGCAACATTGATCATTGCGTGGGAGGCACAGCATGTAGACACTTCTTCTGTTTATATTAGCCATATGCCAGGAACAACTCAGTGATTCCAATAGAAACTGTAAAGAAATCCATGGTACCTACCACGTGGTTGAAACTGACACTAGGGCTCCTGTGGTTCACAGGTGCTCTTGTCGCTCTAATGTTCCTGTTGAGAACTTGGTCCTCAGTGAGATAACACTGGATGCTGGAAACCTTTAGAAACAGAACCTAACTGGATATTTCTAAGTGACTGGGGAATGAAGCTTTTGGAAGAGATCCAGGTAGTTCTTACAGGTTCTTGAGAGACTGTTGTAAGAGGAGAAAACCTTACCCCGTCACCTTTCTTTGGTTTCCTTCCTTGTGATAGAACTGTTCCTCCCCATTGACTCTTGCCTTGAAATGACCCTCTTCAATATGTCACAGCTATAAGGCCTCACCAAAGCTGAGTTCTGCTGTACCTTTGAATCCCAGAGTTGTGATCTGGGATCACAATAAACCTCTAAATAAACCTCTTCCTTTGAAGGTCCCAGCCTCAGGTATTTATTTACAGCAGTGAAAACTGTTGTAATATAAAGAACTGCCTCTGTGAAGTAGAGATGAGAACTATAAACATTTAATTTGTATTTTTGTCATGTTGTCTGGAAACTGACAAATCATAGAGTATAAAATACAGTGTTGGCAAGGTATTGAGCTTTAAGCTCATGTAAACATTTGTGAGACTTACGAAGTTCTAATGTAGACATCATTTGAATGAATTATGTCTTACACCATTTGAGAATAAGGAGCTGAGACCACTCTCTTAGTCCTGCAGAGAAATCCTCCCAAAATACACATGACATCCAGAGCAGTGCAGCCCAGCCTGGCTCTGGGTCTGTCTTCCAGCCCACCAAACTGGATTTTAATCATGTCTTACAGATGTTCTCACCCTTGCTCTACAAGGACACAGAGAGCATCAGTTAGTCTTTCTTTTATTTCTACTCAAGCATTTCGTCTCAAATCTCTCAGGTCTCTTTTCTGGGATCTTCCCATCTTATTTATGCAAAGCACATTTGTTCCTCACAATCTTTGTGAAGTCCAATTCTCATTGCTGCATTCTGCTAAATGAAGAGGTCCCTCCAAGGTCACTGTTTCTCACAGAAGAAATAACAGTGTTGGTCCTTCTACCTTTGGCTGGAAAGGGTTTAATAGAGCTTTAGAAGACAGAATGACCTTCATCAACCTTGGTTTTAAATGGTGTTAGGGTTTTTTTTCCCAAGATAGCACATTGATCTTTTTTAGGAGTCCTGTTGCTGCACTGTGGAGGTCAGGTTTCATAAAAGTGGCAAGTTATCATTACTGTTGAGGGCACAATACCTTTCAACCAGCAAAATCAATGCATTGTGCATTGTAGCTTGTGTGAAGAAACATCACACAATACTCTCTCTCATACACACACTCACAAGCACACACACACATACACACACACACACACACACACACACAGAGAGAGAGAGAGAGAGAGAGAGAGAGAGAGAGAGAGAGAGAGAGAGAGAGAGAGAAATATTTCAAGGGCAAATACACCCTTGATTCTCAGGGTAATAATTATTGAGTAGTGTTCAAGATGGATAGACACTTGCAACTGTAAACATTCAGGAACCCAAGTAATCCTAACCAGAATACAGTGTCCTTTGCTCCGTTTCAGGCTCTACAAACCCAAACCTCAATTTGAAGCCACTTTGGTCATCATTCATAGAGATTAATTTTCTATTATTTCCCCTTCCTCCAAGGCTTTGTCCTCAATTTATTAGCTGATTTGTGATTTCGGGAAGAACTTAAGAGAAAATTCTGAAAATCGATAGGCTTTTTGTAGTTAAGCAGTCAGATTTTAGTGGAGGAACTACAGTCAAATAGGAAGGCTTTGTCAGCTATGAGTTTCTGCTCTCATAACACATCAAAGAGAGGCAATCTACTGGTCTATGTGTGATAAATCTAAACCAGTATCAACCCCTTCTCTCAAAGAGTGCTTTGCAATACCTAATAAATGATAACATGTGGGTAATTTTTGTTCTTAGGTTCCTACTTATGCAATTAAACCCTGAACAAAGCAACTTGAGGAAGAAGGAATTGGCTTCATCTTAACAGCTCCCAGGCCACGGTCAGTCACTGATAGAAGTCAGGATAGGAACTCCAGGCAGGAACCTGGAGGCAGGAACTGGAGCACAGCCCATGGAGGAGTGCTGCCTTCTAGCTTGCTTGCCCTGGCTTGCTCCGCTACCTTTTTGATACAACTCAGGTCTGTCTGCCCATTTTAGCACCATCAACAGTGGTCTGGGCCCTCCTGGATCAATTAGCAATTAAGAAAGTATATCAAAAACAAGAGCATGGGAAGTAATTCTGCACTCTTCCCTGATATATCTAGGTATCTTAGTCAGGGTTTCTATTCCTGCACAAACATCATGACCAAGAAGCAAGTTGGGGAGGAAAGGGTTTATTGAGCTTACACTTCCACACAGCTGTTCATCACCAAAGGAAGTCAGGACTGGAACTCAAGCAGGTCAGAAGCAGGAGCTGATGCAGAGGCCATGGAGGGATGTTCCTTACTGGTTTGCTTCCCCTGGCTTGCTCAGCCTGCTCTCTTATAGAACCCAAGAATACCAGCCCAGAGATGGCACCACCCACAAGGGTCCCTCCTTCACTTGATCACTAATTGAGAAAATGCCCCACAGCTGGATCTCAGAGGCACTTCCCCAAGTGAAGCTCCTTTTCCTAGGACAACTCCAGCCTGTGTCAAGTTGACACACCAAACTAGCCGGTACAATTGACCCCTTGTCAACTTGACACACCAACATATCACTATTAAGCCTCAACCCTTACTTTCTTATTCATTCTCAAGATCTCAATAATGTAAAAAGTCCCACAGTCTTTACATATTAAAAGTTCAATCCCTTTAAAATGTCCAATATCTTAAAATTCAAAGTCTTTTAAAAATTCAAGTCTCTGAACTGTGGTCTCCACTAAAATACCTTCTTTCAAGAGGGAAAAATATCAGGGCACAGTCACAATTAAAAGCAAAACTCAAACTCCAATGGTTCAATGTCTGGGATCCAATTCACGATCTTCTGGGCTCCTCCAAGGGCTTGAGTCACTTCTCCAGCTCTGCCCTTTGTAGCACACACCTTGTCTTCTAGGCTCCAGCTGCCTGCACTCCACTGCTGCTGCTGTCCTTGGTGGTCATTGCATAGTACTGGCATCTCCAAGCCTCAACTCTTTTGCATGACCCCTTCAGTCTTGGGCTGTCAATTACAACTGAGGGTACACTTTCACCAATGGCTTTCCATGGCCTCTCACTGTACCAAGCCTCAGCTGTTCTTCATGATGCCTTCATGCCTTCAAAAGGAGTACCACCTGGGTGACTGTTACACAGTACCAAGTCCTGCTACAGCACGAGGTACAACCTTGGCTATCTGGAACATACCCTCTGTGCTCTCAGAAAACACTTTCCAGAAGATTTTTTTTTTTGAGTAATTATTTAAGGGATGTTCCTTACTGGCTTGCTTCCCCCTGGCTTGCTCAGCCTGCTCTCATATAGAACCCAAGAATACCAGCCCAGAGATGGCACCACCCACAAGGGGCCCTCCTTCACTTGATCACTAATTGAGAAAATGCCCCACAGCTGGATCTCAGAGGCACTTCCCCAAGTGAAGCTCCTTTTCCTATGATAACTCCAGCCTGTGTCAAGTTGACACACCAAATTAGCCGGTACACTAGGTTTGGGTCAAATAGACAAAAACTATGAGAAAATCTATATTTACAATGAAATCCTTTTCTAACTTATTTTGACAATGGGGGAATGCTTTCAGAACAAAGCACATGGCTGATACAAAGCCATCATTTGAGTTTTCACCCTCGGTCCTCTCACTCATTCTATTTTTTTTTTTTTTTTTTTTTGAGTAATTATTTCTATTGTAGGTCTTCTTACCAGCTAATGAATCTCCAATGGAACCTGTTTCTGTCACATCGTGCTGGTGACACTTGCTTTGTGTCCTTCTTGTACATTGGAATCTTACAGGCTCATGATATATGCTTTTTGTTAGGATGATATTCAGAGGCTGTGCCTTCCAACTCCAAGATGCCTTTCCCCTGTAGTTAGACTGGTTATGGCTTTGTGTTAAGAGGATAATTTGGAGGTTTCTGAGGTCTTCAATTCAGCAGTGATATACTCATTAAGTCTCACAGGAAGTCAGCAAACATTTTCACTTAGTACTACCTTATATTCACTTCAATGTTTAATTGACACACATTCCTGAGAACACAAACACACACCCCTTACATTTTTATCAAAATTTGTTTTATCTCTCAATTTTCTCTCCTTGTTTCTTGGGTGTTGGTCTTAGTGAGGTTTGTATATGGTTGCAATAAAACACCACGAACAAAGGCAACTCGGGGACAAAGGGTTTTATTTCATCTTGTAACTCCCAGGTTACACTCCATCATCTAGGGAAGTCAGGCCAGGAACTCAAGGTGGGAAGCTGGAGGCAGGACTTGCAGCGGAGGCCCTGGAAGAGTGCTGCTGACCTTCTTTCTCAGGCTGCTTTCTTATATCATCTAGAACCAGAAGTCATCTCTGGGATGGTTCCACCCACATCAATCATCATTCAAGAAAATATGCCATGGGGTTGTGAGCAAGCCAATGAAGTGGTGACGTTTTCTCAGTCGAGCTTCCCATTTCCAAAATGACTTTAGCTGGTGCCAAATTGACATGAAAGCTAGCTATCACAGATTGTGTATATTGCTATAATAGATGTTTCATGTATGACTGTAAAGATTCTATCAGAAGTGTGCTCTAGCTTAGATTTAGTGGTTCTTTCTCCACTGACAAGAAATAGACTGTCATTAAAGAAAACCTTTCAATAGATTGTGTTGTTAGGTAAGTACAAAGTGATATCTAAAATATATTTATTTAGAATTTAAGAAATGTCGTTCTTTGAACCACTTCTATTTGTCTCTTTTACGAAATGTTTCATTAAACAGCTGATAGGGTTGAGAAGATAATCTTATCACTTGGCAAAATGTTTTTATTTCTTATCTTGTATATAGCTTAAAATATCATTGTATTGTTATGGATAGAGATAGTGCAAATTGGCTACGTGTGGTTTATTCTTACAGAAAATAAATACATTACTATTCCTTTTATTTAGAAGCATGAACAGTGGTTATAAAATAAATAAATCAGCTCACATTAAATATTAAACTTTCATTTAAAAAACTTTTCCAGCATATCAGAGTTTCTATAGGTTGAGCACTTGAAATATTAAGTCACCAACATTTTAGAAAACCTTGTTATTGGTATAATGTGTAGGGTAAGATTTATGTTAGAAGAAATTGGCAAACCATGTATATTTTATTTAAAATGTTGGTTATTTATTACTCTACTCCTTAAAGCCTGTCTTTGGGTGAGGGCTATAAACTGAATAAATAAACTCCAGGTACTCCCAAATCTCAAATATTCTGTGGTTCATTTTTCATCTTGTTCCAGGCTGCAGATCACATGAGAGTCGAAGGCTAGCAAAGTCTACCACACAGAGGGCAGAACAGGAAGGAATAAGCAACTTTCTGAAAGGCAATTATAGATTAGAAAGCAGTTCAGAACTTACTGTGTGTTGAAAACTGCATACTGCTAGGGATAGAGGTAGAAAATGTCATCATGTTTTTCTTTTCAAATAAAGTGGAGTGTGTGTGTGTATGTGTTAATGTATGTGTATGTGTTTATGTGTGTGTTCTTGTGAGTGTACATGCTTAATTTTAAACTTGTGAATGGGCAGCACACGTAACTTCTACCCACTATTACTAAATTATCAACACCAAGCATGGAAAAAGTGGTCATGGCATTGGAGGCTGATTGTATGTCTATACCTTAAGTGTACCAGTTTAGCTAATGAAAAGCTTAATGTTAATGTAAACGCTCAGTTTCCCCCCTAGACTAGGTTCAGAGTACTGACTGGAATGGAGATCATTTTTCCAGTTTTGAAAATCATGTATTCGCACTCTTACTATGTATAATAGCACTAGACCTAAGTAACTAAGTAACTGTCTTGTTTTCCTAGAATGGCCAGCATGACCTCAATTAACAAACTGGTTAATAAGAATCTCATTAAGAATTTTTACATCAGTCTGTGATGTACCAGGTGGTTTGGGGGAAGTTTTAAGCTACTTGTCTGGTTAAACTCCTATGTTTCTTCAGATTTAAAATTAATTTAAATGAATGGTTTTGCCTAAACCCACATATGAAAGGTTCAGAACTCCAAATGACAATATATACAAAATGATTTTTCCACAAAGTCTCTTTATAGTCAATGCCAAACTTCATCATTAGCTTCAACTGTCCAATTGACAGAAAACCTAGAATCAACCTGGGATGAGAACACCTCAAGTGGAGCGGCATCTCCATCAGATTGGCCTGTGGCTATGCCTATGATAATTTTTCTTAGTTGCCAGTTGATGTATGAGAGTCCAGACTGCTGGGGGAGGTATCATTCCTAAGCAGGTGGGCTTAGGATCTTTAACAAAAGTAGCTGACTAAGCCAGAACAGGAAAAGCAGTAAGCAGTATTCTTCTCTATGTATGCTTCAGTTCTTGATTCCAGATACCTGTACTGGCTTAATGATGGAGTTCGCAACCTCCCACAAGCTGACTTTGGTCATTGTGTTCATCACAGTAACAGAAAGCAAACTCGGTCACCAGCCCTTACACCATGAAGTATTTGACTCACTTGTCTACGGATTCAAGCACATCTTGAGTATTTACAACGTAGTGGGTAGTGGTTGAGCTTCAGACTTTGGTTCTTGAATTTATAATCTGATCTGTCCTCTTCCATTGTTGTCATGTTGGGTATGTCACTTACCCTCTTGAAGATTCAGCTTTCTTCTTATATCTCACATGAAGAAGCAAGCTGTGAAATAGATGAATGTAGACAAAGTTCAGATGATAGTCAATATCATTGATAATATGCGCCAGTGGATATTTAGATCCAGGATATGGTGGTTTGAATAGTTTTGGCCTCTATAGACATGTGTCTGGATGCATGACCCATAAGGAGCAGCACTATTAGGAGGTATGGCCTTGTTGGAGGAAGTGTATCACTGGGGGAGAGAGCAGGCTTTGAGGTCTCCATGCTCAAACTATGCTCAGTGTGGTACAGTCTGTTCTTGCTGCCTATGGATCAAGATGTAGAACTCTCAGCTCCATTTCCAGCTTCTTCTCCAGTACCATTCAGCGAAGCATCAGGTTTCACAAGTATTCTCTAGTGTGCTTGACAATGAAGGCAATGAACTACTACTCTGTCTGTAACCTTTCTCCTTCCATCATAAGCCTACATGATATTTTTTAAAAGATAGATCTATCAATCAATCAATCAATCAATCAATCAATCAATCATCTAATGAGTACTCTATCTACATATACACCTGCAAGCCAGGAGAGGGCATCAGATCCCAGTATAGATCTGAGGGTGGTTGTGAGCCACCATGTAGTTGTCGGGACTTGGACTCAGGACCTTTGGAAGAGCAGACAGTGCTCTTAACTGCTAAGCCATCACTTCAGCACCCACATGATTCTTTTGAAGTTTCGAAAAACATTTCAAACAGATCTCATTCAATGCTTCCTTCACACATACAGCTCCCTTCACATAGATGCCCTATGCACTTGCCCTGCACACCTGCCATGTTTCCTGCCCTGATGAGAATGGATTACACCTCTGAAACTGTAAGCCATTCCCAATTAAATACTTTCCTTTATAAGAACTTCCATGGTCATGGTGTTCCTTCACAGCAAGAAAACCCAAACTAAGACACAGGGCAAGCTGATCACCCTCACAGAACTTACCTTCTTAGAGAGGTAGACAAGTACTTTGGAAATGATGGTAGTGGTAATTACTCTAAGGGAAAATTAGGGCAGAATGAGTGTATATGACATCTATGTGAAGGGAGGTCTATGTGTATAGGAAGTATTGCATGAGACCTGTTTGTAATGTCTTTCAAAACTTCAAGAGTCATGTAGGCTTGTGAAGGAAGGAGAAACGTTTATAGACAGAGGGGTGATTTATTTTCTGCATGAAGGACACCCTCATAGTTAACTATAGTAGAGCGTACTTGTGAAGTCTGAACTCTTGAGATTTTGACTTTACATTTCTTTCCTGTAGTTGTGATGAAAAGTTTCATAATTTAGGGCCTACAGAGATAGCTCAGAGGTTAAGAGCACTGATGACCTTTCCAGAGGGCCAAAGTTCAATTCCAAGCAAACACACTGTATCTCCCAACCATCCATCAGTCTGGTTCCAGGGATCTGGTGCCTTCTTAAAGCTGCACAAGCAGCAGGCATGAAATTGGTATACACATATACATACAGGCAGAAAGTTTCTCCATATTAAATCAAGTAAAACTGTAGAAGTCTTTAAAATTCCAATATGTCCAATACATATTTTTAAATTAGAAATCATTTACTCACTGAATCAGGAGACATTTATCTATGATTGCTTAAGCTTAAGATAAGTTATCAATATACTTCACAGGTGGAGAAAATGCCTATTTTTTTATGATCTGTAAAGAAGGATTGTGTCATCTCTTTGGTATCCCTTGTCCTGGTCCTAAAAGTATCACAAATCAAAGGAAGAAGGCATCTCTGTAATAATTCTTTCTCTTTCCTGAACCTTTTATGCTTAATTCCTCTCTCCTAGATGAAGCTGTAACCATGACAGGATATATTAGCCTCTGGAATTCACACAGAATGGTAATTCCTAATCAAATTGGCACTAATTTCTTTCATGACGAATTATCATCATTCACAGCAAATTTGCTTTTAGTGAGCTGTGCCAACTTGAGGTATGGTTTCCAGCACTTTTTATCTCAGTCTGTCAATAGAATTGATCAGATCATTCCATAACTATGTCTTTTAAAAAGTTTTTCAGGATGAACTGAAAGGTGAGAGCATCAGGTTTCTTGTGTGTTCTAACCTTGTTTGAGTTCAAAAGAAAACAGCTATAAATGGAGTTTGGTTTTACTGTATTTTTGTGTTATTACAAAAATAAAGTTAGATAAAACATTGACCTTAAAAACAAAACCATTTCAATTATGGAAGCAAATTACCTATTGAATGCATATTATCAACCTAACACTTTATATCAGGAAGCATATGTGTGTGTGTGTGTGTGTGTGTGTGTGTGTGTGTGTGTATTTACTTAAATATATATTTAAATTACCTATTGGATATTATCTAATGTAACACTTTATATCCAAGAAGAAATATATACAAACATAAAATTTATACATACATATACACATAAATATGCATATATGCCAGACTATTGGTTAATAGGTTTGCAGTTGTTATGGTAGTTTATGTACATTATACAGACTTCCAGATGTCATCATAATATTTATATATCACTCTGACTACTCTATGTCATCCACTCTGTTGTAGCTTGCTGCTCCATCTGCTCACAGTATACGTTTTCATAGGTTTACAATAATGCCATCATCAAACCGCTTGCCACATGCAAACAATGTTAAAATGCCAGCAAGACAGAAACACTACTCAGTGCTCCACAACTCTCCAGTCTCGTACTCGTCTGCATTTAATTACCTGTTATTTCTGCTCATATGTAAAACAGTCTCTTGTGTAAACTTGTGGCTAGGAAACTCTCATAATTATGGTTTTATTGTTTCAGTTTTGTAGTTATAGCTGCAAGGAGATGAAGGACTTCATTTGAGAACAACAGTCTTTACCAGTAAAAAGTGTTAATTACAACATAAATGATGTCAGTGAAAATATTGGAAAATTCCCGGTTTAATTAGGTCTACCACAGAAATAGAACCGTCACAAGGCTCAGCGCTTTGGCAGTTTGAATTCCTGTGCGCATTTTCTCTTTTAAGTGAATCCCATATAGAGACTGAGGAGATGAACACGTCATTTGTTTAAAACATATTGTTCGAGCCCGTACCCACGCTGAGGTGTAATGCTCATTCTCAATATGTCACAGTGACAAAATACTTCCAGCCAATGTTTCCGCAGTGATACACAGCCATTCCTTATGCACTATTTTTTTCTCTTCCCAAGCTGTGAGGAGACTCCGAGTCTGTCTACATAAGAGCAGTACTGCAGATATGTCTTTAAGAAAGATGCCGTCTGTGTGTTACTTATACACGTTTAGTCATCTTGAGGTTTGGACCTAATCATCGTCCAAAGAGTAAGATTTTTTTTTTAACCCAGTGGAATATTTGAAGCAAAGCCTTAAGACTGCAAAGCAGTGGTCTTCCTGCCAATGAGAAGATCTTAATTGCCATAATTAAAATAAAGGCTCACTTTTATTAAAAACTGAAGCCCCTGCTGTGAAAATCATTCCAGTAATGCTTTGCATAACACTCAGGAATTGATAATGCCTAAGGATAAGACAAAAATGCTACTTTCCATGCTTGTACTGCTAGTGCATATGTGTCAGCGATAGTTTCCATTCGCTGAATTGAGCTGTTAAATAATAACAGTCCCAAATAATGATAACAAGGAAAAAAATGGAATATGCTCATACATACATGTGTGTGTGTTGTAGATCATATATTAATCTGCATAGATTCTGAACAGTAAAGACATTCTAGGAAAAATAAACGAGCAAATCTCCCCTCACCCCCACAAAGACAACCTTGTACGAGTCTGCCCCCACAACACCAGTACTCAGCAGGCAGCATGCCAACAATTAAATGAAGAAGCAGCAGGATTCCTCAAACAAAGCCAATGAAGAGATGATGGAAGTCTCCTCCATGACATGGGGTCTGCATCTTGTAGACTCAAAAGGAAGTGCCATCTAGCATATAGTTCTTGGTGATAAGTCATGATGCTGCAAATGTCTTTTCCAGCTATAGCGAGCAAACAATGAAATAACCTTGCAAAGTTATGTGTTTCCCAGGCCAAAACAGTTCGAGATAGAGAATGACGTGGCTATCTATCTTCTCCCTCCCCTGTGTGTCAATTCTTTCTTTCTTTGGCTGATTCTGACCTGAGTATTGTTTTAACTTAACACAATAATGCTCTTTTCTGGTCTCTCCCACTGTGTTGTAATTTATATAACTTTTCCATCTTCACATCACATGCTAGGTGATTCTGTTTCTAGGTGAAGAAGTAGCCCGGTGTTTCCAAAATTCACTAGGAGAAATGGTCCATATTTCCAACAGAAAAGCTAGACCTGGCCCCATTGTCCTCATCATTAAACTTTCCTACTCCACATCAGCAAACATCTGGATACATGGAGCAAGAGAGGAATGTAGGCCTGCGGCAAGGTGCCTTGAGAGTAGATAACTGTTTATGCAGGAAAAGAATGGGTAATTTCTTCACACCCTGAAAAATTACTAACTGGGAGAAATGGATACTCAAAGAGGATCGCTAGATGGGCCAACGAGACCTGTAAGGAGACTGGAGATGAGGCTCTGGGCTGCTTCCTCTCTGTGCCAACCTTTCCAAGCTTACTAGTATATGGTAGAAGGAAACAGTGAGGAGATTGGTGTGCAACATTGATGTCCTTCAAGGGAATGTAATGATGCACATGCAGAGTGTGCTTCACATTTCATCTCTGGGGATATAAAAGATAGAAGTGTTTTTTTTTTGTTGGGGGGGGACTTTGTTTTTAAATTGATAAAGGGTATATAGAGATAAAAGGAAGCTTGTTCCCCTCACCAAACTTTTTCAGAGGATCTAGGCAGGTAGAACATCTTAAATAAAGAAAGAAGAGCTTTGAGCCTCTAAATGATGGTTGAGAAAAGCAATACAGTATCTCTGGAAGGGGTGATAACTGGAATATTATCAATTTTGATGATGTATTAATCAGGGTTCTCTAAAGGAACAGAATTGAAAAATTCATCTATCTATCTATCTATCTATCTATCTATCTATCTATATATATATGTATATATTACAGACATAGGCATATGGGGCTTACTAGAGACTATTGTCTGGCTAATCAAACTATGATTGTCTCTCTACAGAAAGGCCTTTAATCCAGGAGTTGTTTAGTCCACAAGGCTGGATGTTTCATCAGTCCCAGGCTGGTGTTAGAGTCTCAAAAATTCCTAGAGAACTACTGGTCTTCAGTATTCATTGGAATTCCAAAAAAGTAGATCCTAATGCCAGGGAAAGGATGCCTCAGTAGCAGGATAGATGACCTTGCCAGTGAGAGTTTAAGAAAGTAGGCAAAGAGCAAAACTTCCTCCTTCCATGTCCTTTTATGTGAATCAAAACACCAGAAGGTGTCCCAAATTTAGGGAGGGTCTTTGCCACTTCAATTGATCCAATCATAAAATTTCCTGGGCACACCTAGACTGTTATGGTTTTGTATAATCTCAAATGTAGTCAAGTTGGTAACCTAGCTTAGCCCTCATAGATTCATGGTTAATGTTTTCAGTTTGGCACAATTTTGAATGGCCAGGAAAGGGAGACTCAATGATGGATTGGGGATTTTCTTAATGATGCCAATTGAGGTAGAAAGACCTTTGCACTGGAGGCAGCACCATTCTGGTTCATAAATGGATTAAAAGTTGAGAAAGGGTGCCTAGTACTATTGTGTTGGAATTATATTATAATTCTTTGCTCTCTGCTCTTGACTGTGGCTGTTATATGATCAGTGGTTTAGCTTCAAGTTCTTGCTGTGAGGAATTCTAACCTGGAATCATAAGCAAAATAAATACTTTACCCCTTAACTTGTTTTTAATCATGATATTTTATCACAGGAAACAAAACTGAGCAATGAAACCATACAGAGATGCGGCTGTTCTTCACTCCGATTGAACTAAAGTTAAACCCACTGCAGGAGAACCATATGTGTTCTATACAAAACTACTGTATTGGAAGAAATCAATACATGACAATAATAAAAAGATAAAGAATGCCTTTGAATGTAATTGAACAGTGTATTAATCAGTTCTCTAGAGTCACAAAAATGTATGAGTAGTCTCTATATAGTTAGGGAATTTGTCGATGACTTACAGTCTGTAGTCCAACTCCCCAACAATGGTCAACAGCAGCTGTGGATGGAAGTCTGAGGATCTAGAAGTTGATCAGTCCCATGAGGCAATCAGGCAAGGAAGAGTGAGTGAGTCTTCTTCCTGTGTCCTTATGTAGGTCTCCAGCAGAGGGTGTGGCCCAGATTAAAGGCGTGTGCCATTGTGCTCTAATTCCAGATGACCTTGAATTTGGAGATTTTCTTGTCTCAATCTTCTAGAATTCATAGCCACTATGCTTCAAGATCTCCATGCCAAGATCCAGGTCAGAAACTTGTATCTCTGAGCCTCCAGATTAGGATCATAGGTGATACCTTCCAACTCTTGATTGTAGTTCATTCCAGATATAGTCAAGTTGACAGCCAGGAATAGCCACTACAAATGGCTACTTCCTCAATTTGTTCATTCAGGCGTCTATAAGAATACCATGGACTAGGTAGCTTATAAAAATAGAAATGTATTGCACACACTTCTGGAATTTGGGTAATGCAGATCAAGGCTCCTGTAGACTTGCTGCTTGGTAAAGCTTGCTTTCATTGATGACAGGTTTTCCCCCCATGCTTTCTTATACATGGCAGAAAGGAGTGTGGGAACTTGCTAGCATCTTTTTTGTGAGCACATTAAAATATTTGTGATAGCTTTATCCTCATGACCTAGCCACTTGCTAAAGGTTTTATCCTATAATATGCTTACAGTGGGTGCTAGGTTCCATCTTGTGAATTCTAGGGTATATAAGTATGTTATCTTATCTTACTCATAGACCTTTAGCTTCAGAAAGGGAAAGTGATTGGTAGGAAAGGGCAGATACTGAGTATCATACAGAATGTGACAAAGAGTGAAAGCAAGTCACCCTCTCTGCACACTGCAAGTCTTCTTCATTAGGCTAGGAGTGCTCAGAAGAGTTGACAACTTGAGGCAAATAAGATAGAGAAACTTCAAAATTGACATAAAGTAACTAGAGTTGGGTGATGCAAAACACCAAAAGACAAGAAAGGAAGAATTTATGAATATGGATTGAAATTGGAGAAGCCAAAGGTGCTTTTATTAATGCTCTTCATATTATTTTTTGAGACAAGGTCTCTCCCTCTTACTGAGCTCAGAGCTCACTGATTGGCCAGACTGACTGAATAGTACACTCTGGGGAGCCACCTGTCTCTACCCCACATCAATATTATGGTTATAAATGCACACCAATACACCTGGCTTTTACATAGATATTGGGATCCAAATTCAGGTCTTCATGTTTATATCACAGGGATTTTACAAATAAGTTACCTACCCAGTTAATAAATATGAGATTCTTGATTCTGTGAAAGTGAGTATACACGTGTGTGCGATGTGTTTCTCTATGTTAGAAAATTTGCATTTACTTTATCCTATCATAACCTCAGGAAACATCTAGTATCTATCTATTCAAAGGTAGAGAGATGAGTAGATGTGAAGCTGTATTTGAATTCCACTGTTTGCTTTGCATGATTTTCATTGTGCTTAACAGAAGATCTCAAATCCCTATAATAGATAATACTGTACTTCATCACGAATACTTCCTCTGTGATTCAACAAGTATTTGCTTATTCACTATACTAGCTTTATTTCTAAAATTATGCTATAAATGTAGAAAATGAACTCGGGCACATTTTTTTCACAAGTATGAAAGAGGAATGGAGAACTCATCACCAAGAATAGAAAGAATGATTTCTTTTCAACCCTGTAATCATGTGTGAGATGTTAGAGGTGAAAGCATGAACAGAAACATTTGTATTGCTTAAAATTATCTGCACACTTGAGAAAGGACAAAGACAAAGTGTCATGGGAAGCCATTAAAGATCGTTAATTCTTTTTTGGGGGATGAGATAATGAGATCCTCTTTGGAATTTAAATGAATATGCATGAAATATTTTAGGTTATGAAAGGTACATCATCCATTCTGAGAAAAGTTCTTACACACAATACAACCAAGATTAGTACTTCAAAAAAAAAAGGAGGTTTATAATTTTATGCCATCCTTTTTAAAGATTTAGATTCATTTTCTAACATTAGGTAAATCAAATATTACAGTTCCATTCAAGAATTTTTGGTTTGGTTTTATTTCTATTTCAAGACAAACCTTTATTTCTGCAGTTTTATATTAATACCTTTTAATTAATCTGAATCCTTTTTAAAATTTTCAAAACGATTGTTGCATATCTTCTAGACTATTCCAGGTTTTCTGTGCAGTTTGCCTTTATATATATATATATATATATATGTATATATATATCTTTATATATATACATACATATAATACATGTGTATACATACATATATATACACACAACCAAGTACATTTGTTGAAGCAGGAATTATTCACAAACCATTGCTGAAGGATAGCTTATTCACAAACTCTTGAACACATTTTGATGCTTAACTCATGCACTGTGATATAAAAAGCTGACAATTGAGTCTGACAGACAATGACCACATAATTACAGTATAGCCTGTATTATACTATACAGTGAGTGAGGTGGTACACATGTATTGAGACCCTGGCTCACACAAATTCCACAAGTTAATCACATGGACAGCATATTTAACATAATTGCTGCTATTTCTGTGAATAAAATGGTAAACTAACTATCCCGCAGATTTGTTGGTTATCTAAACATATTTGTTTTATTGAACTAAGAATGGCAAAACAAAAACTAGATCCAAACGGCTGAATTTGGGAAGGCCTCGAGGATGAACAGTTTCCTCAAGGTATTTAGTAACATTGTGAGGAAGGAAATCTGAAAAACTTCTCCACACGTACGACTTAGAAAAGAAAGGGATGAAAGCCTCTATCATTTCACTCTAGAAAATAGCGTTTTCCCCAGTAGGTTAAAAAAAAAATCACTGTGTATATAATGAGGAAATAGCTGTGTTTAATACAAGCATTTTCTCTTGTAGGAATGTCATGTTTTTGCAGCTGCGCCTGAGAAAATGCTATTTTAATTTATTGTTAGTTTTGACTTTCTGGATTTCTGTAAACAATGAAACTTGGAAAAGATTGTTCTTGTGATACATCTTCCCAAAACTTTTTAAGTTCAGACTTCATCAGCATGATCCTCTCTAATTACCATTATTAGTAAGAGGAAATCACCATTTTCCTGGTTTTTCTTTCTCCCTGAATGGAATTGTTACCTAGAGACAGATGCTTCAGCTTGGACTGGGGATATTCAAATGAATCCTGTGAGAGTATCAGAGCAGCTGATGGATGAACAGGAGTAGTCTTTATGAGCTAAGTGTAGCCACGCCTCAGTCTGTTCAGTCCATGGCCTGAGAATCAGAGTCAGAACTTCCCCTGCCAGCAGTGATTCTTCATGATGGACAAATGGGATAATGAAGAGCCAGCATTAGGACCGCAGCATCGTGCAGAGGATACAGCTGCATCAGCTTTGCTCTCACACCCCCATGGAGTCTAGGAAAGCCTGATAATCCCTAAGAATGATAGACAGAGCAGACCAGAATCATCTTAAGGAAAACACTATTCATGATTGTACTGCTCAACAACTGAACAGGTTGAAGGAAATTGGTAAAAAGGAGTTAACTCTTCCAAGAACCAGCACTGTACCATTTGGTATGGGTGATGGAGTGAAGTTGCCTTCAATATACTAGTAGTAATTTTGCTATTATTAGTACTACTGAATAACTAATTATTCAGTAAATGCCAACTGTCTAGTTTCTTTTCCTATTTCTTTGATACAATACACTGACAAAAAGATAGGTCAAGGGCCCAGAAAATCAGAAGATTAATGCAGCTAGGCACTTTATAGCCACAGGCAAGGAGCTTAGAGCCATGGCTTCCTGTGCTCAGTTCCCTTTATCCATCTCATTGTCTCCTATGGTTGCCTAGGGTTGGCCCCGCCCACAAGTAAGATGGAGTTTTAACAGCACATAACTTAATCAAGATAGCCCACTCATGGATTCTTTCAGAAGCAAACCTAAATTGACACAATTCTTCATAGGTATGACTAGAGGTTTGTCTTCTAGGTAATTCTTGAAGTCCATCAGATTGAAGATGAACACTATCCTAACAGCTTAAGGCAATGTGCTAAGAGCGCGTCATATATTAGAGTATTTAGTATTCACAACAGCTTTCATTGTAGGTAGTATATTATTGTTTTCAGTTATAGGTGGTAATGGCACTGTTTGGGAAGAATTAGGAGGTGTGGCCTTATTGAAGGAGGTGTGACACTGGGGGTAGGGTTGGAGGTTTCAAAAGCCATGTCATTTCCAGTTAGTCCTCATGATCTCCTTCTGTTCTTGTCCTTCCCCTTCTCCCTTCCTTCCCCCTCTCCTTCCCCTCCCTTCTCCCTTCCTTCCCCCTCTCCTTCCCCTCACCTCTCCCTCTTTCCCCCTCCTCCTCTGTCTCCCCTCCCCCTCTGTCTCCCCCCCTCTGTCTTCCCTCCCCCTCTATCTCTCCTCCCCCTCTGTCTCTCTCTCTCATACTTATGGATCATGTGTAAGCATTAGCACCATGCCTGCCTGCCTAATGTTCTGCTTCTCACCATTGTCATGGGCTCTACTACCCTATGAAACAATAAAATTCCAAATTAAATACATTTTTTTAAATACATTACTTTGGTCATGGTGTCTCTTCAGAACAATAGACAAGTAACTAAGACAGTATCCCACAAGGCAGAAGATACTCTCATTATCATCCCTCACTTCACCCACAAACTTGTTATGACCTTGATTTTTCTCCTTTGCCCTCATCCAGACTCTGTTAAGAACGGAGGATGTTTGAAGTCCTTAAAGAAGCTAATGGTCCATAGTCTATGTCAGGCATTGGAATGTCAGGGGAACTGAATCTCCCAGTCTTCAGAACATGTTTCAGTTGTTGGATCAGATGATATGAATAGCACAAATATTTGAAGAAGAGTAATTAACAATTCCAGGAAGTCAACAATATAGTAAGAGGTCTTAGCAAGGGACCTCTTCTGAAAGCAGAGCCCTGTGTGACTTCGTGGGTTGTTCACCTATAAATGTTAGCCAGAGAGGTATCATGGCTGAAAAGGAAAGGTAGGAAAGGGCCAGCTAAGAAATAACATACCTGAATGAAAGTTTAGAAACCACATCAGGAAGGCAAACAGTCTGGGGTGAAAGTCTGCCTCCATTAGGGAAAGAGTATACGACCACATAGAAGCTATTCCTTAGAATGACTACAGACAAATGCCTAGGACAGCAATAATGGAAAGATAAGTGCAGTTACTGACAAATCAGCATAGAAGGCACAGAAGGTACATTTAACAATGCATTCCAAGCCAAGAAGAGACTGTAGACATTCATAATGGGTTCAGGCATAAATGGAAGTTTCTAGAATATCTCACTTTAGGGATAGTGTGGGAAGTCTAACTTACAATGGCACAGCTTTAAGTGTCACTGGATCAATCCCTTCTGCCATGTGAGAAAAAATTACTAAGTATGCAGAAGGGAAAGATATTTTATTCATTTTCATTTATTTTATTGATTTAATGATATAGGACTTAAAATGCTATTAATCCATCACCATGGAAGGAAGTAATCATCACAGGGGTAGGAAGAAAACTAGCATGCAGTTGCAACCCCAAATGGCCATGTAACTTCACTGGGACCTGAGGTTATGTTGCCTTCTGATGTTGCTAAGGTTACAGAACTTGAGACCAGGAGATTATCCTGACTTATCTTCATATCTTGAATCAAGTCAAATGAGTCCTTAAGAGTGGAGAACCTTCTCTGGTTACAGCTGTTCAAAGAAATGCAAAAAGAGAAGGACCCAACTTGCTGCTGTAGGCTGTAGGGTGGGAAAGAGTTCCAGTGCTAAGGGATAGAGATGCTCTCAAGTGCTGAAAATGCAAGCTTACTGATGTCTAAGAATCCTCAGAAACAAGGGTTGTTCTGTTGGCACTCTGCTTTTTAGTCTAAACAGACCATGGCTAACTTCTAATAATCTGACATTCAATGCAGTTAGTGCATGCTGTTTCAAGTCACTGAGTTTGTGACAATTTCTTACAGCAACAATAAAAAAGAACATACACATACTGAGGTTGCATGGTGTGCTGGCTGGTTTTGTGTGTCAACTTGACACAGGCTGGAGTTATCATAGAGAAAGCTTCAGTTGAGGAAATGCCTCCATGAGATCCAGCTGTGGGACATGTTTCTCAATTAGTGACCAAGGGGTGAGGACACACTATGCGTGGTGCCATCCCTGGGCTGGTAGTCTTGGGTTCTATAAGAAAGCAAGCTGAGCAAGGCAGAGGAAGCAAGTCAGTAAGAATCATACCAACATGGCTTCTGCATCAGCTCCTGTTTCCTGACCTGCTCGAGTTCCAGTCCTGACGTCCTTTGGTGATGAACAGCAGTGTGGAAGTGTAAGCTGAATGAACTCTTTCCTTCCCAGCTTGCTTGTTGGTCACGATGCTTGTGCAGGAATAGAAACTCTGACCAAGACGCATGGCATCAGCCCTGAGAGCACACAGGAATTATGGACGTTGAACTGAGTCACTGGGATAACCGAACATGACCATCACATTTAGAATAAAGAAACCTGTTCTTTCAAGGATTAAATGCCCAGTCATACAGCCCTTGTCACTACCATTCCCATTACACTGCACATTCCTGAGTAAAGCAAAGACAAAAGGAACGGGGACCTGAGAACTGATACTTATGACATTAAGAGAAAGTCAGCCAGAGACACAGGGAAATGAAAGTCATATAAAGAAAAGAATCAAGAGTGAAAACACTATTTTTTGATGCAGAGTTGCGTTCCAAAACTTGGAATATTTAGAGCAGAGATGCTAGAGGGGAGAGAGAGAGAGAGAGAGAGGAGAGAGAGAGAGAGAGAGAGAGAGAGAGAGAGAGAGAGAGAGAGAGAGAGAGAGATGAATCAGCCCATCTGCGACAGAAAGGGAGAGATGAATCAACCCTGAAGAGCACAGGAAAAGCATGAAAAATGGTTGAAGGAGACATGAGGGAGAGACCCTGCCTGTGCTTCCGCACCATCTAAATCAGCCCGTCTGCCTATTGTCTCTGCTCTTAGAGTCAGCCTCTCCTTGATAAAGTAGGTGGTGAGTCCAGGAGGTGCATGGTACTGCAGACCTGTGGATCTCATTAGCTCTGTGAAGGGCAACCATGAGGAGAAGATCTACTTCTCTTCTGAGCTCAGCCCCGGGAGAGTAATCCGACCTGAGCAGCTGACCTGAAAATAGACATTTTTCTTTGCTTTTCCGTTTCCCCCCTAATACTAAGTCTCAGAGGAGCGCTGCCTTTCTATGACGTTCTTTATGGGGCCTCTCTCAGTTAGAAATTAAAGAGAAATATGTCGACACGGCGTAGGATCAAAGTATAAAACATGACTCTGATGGGTTCCTAATAGGGCTAGTACCACTGGAAATAACCAGAATAGAGCAAAGTGTCAGGATTTGAAAGGTCAGTGTGATCATCAATCATGTAAGCCTTGCTCTTGATTGCTAATTAATTTCTTTTATGTGAAGGGTCCACCGGAACAATTCTCAGGTAGTGTTCTTTTCAGAGCTGACTGGGATGGTTTTCACCATTCGCTCAATCTGAATGACTATATAGTATAAGAAAGAAAGGATAACAATTCCTGGGGTAGATTATTTAGGTGCAATTAAATAGTAATTGCAACAGGAAAGACCAGTTCCATAAACTTTAAAATTGTCTTTTGTTTGTGCTTGTTTGGTTTACTTTCTTTTTTTCCTTTTTTATTAGATATATTCTTTATTTACATTTCAAATGATTTCCCCTTTCCAGGTTCTCCCCTCCCCAAAAGTCCCATAAGCCCTCTCCCCTCCCCCTGTTTCCCAGTCAACCCCCTCCTGCTTACCTGTCCTGGTACTCCCCTACACTGCTGCACTGAAGCTTTCCAGGGCCAGGGACCTCTCCTTCCTTCTTCTTGGGCATCATTTGATATGTGAATTGTGTCTTCGAGCTTCTGGACTAATGTCCACTTATCAGTGAGTGCATACCATGTGTGTTCTTTTGTGATTGGGTTACCTCACTTAGGATGATATTTTCCAGTTCCACTCAATGGAGGAATGGATACAGAAAATGTGGTATATTTATACTAATGGAATACTACTCAGCTTGTTTGGTTTTCAATCAGCAACCTGAGTTGTCTTTTGCCTAAGGATTTTCTCTCTTCACCCTCCCTCCCTCCCTCCCTCCCTCCCTCCTACTCTTCCTCCCTCCCTTCCCCCCATCGTCTCCCCACCCCCTCCCCCATCCTCCTTCTCTTCCTCCCCTCCTTTTTTTCTGTCAACCAGAGTTCCCCCATGAGGGCTATGTTGGGTAGTTTTATGTTATCTTGACACAAGGTATAGTCATCAGAGAAGAGAGAGCCTCAACTGAGGAAATGCCTTCATAAGACTCTGCTGTCCGCAAACCTCCAGGGGATTTTCTTAGTGATTGGTGGGTGAGGATGCAGTCTATTTGGGTGATGTCATCCCTGGGCTAGTGGTCCTAGGTTTTATAAGAACTCAGGTTGAGCATGTTGAATGAACAGGCCACAGTGCACAGCGCTGCCCCATGGTCCCATCAGCTCTACCTTCCAGGTTCCTGTCCTGTTTGAGTTCTTATCCTAGCTTCCTTTGATGAGCAGTGATGTGTAGGTGTAAGCCAAGTAAATCCTTTCCTCCCCAATGCTTTGTTGGTGGTGTTTCATTTCAGCAATACTAACCCTAAGACAAGGGGAGTATTGCTGAAGAGTCAGCTGTGATGAACAAGAGAGCAGAACCTCTGGAAGGAAACAGTTGCTTTGCTGGGATAATGGATGCTGCTTAGCTGGGACTGACGAATCAGCTGGATTAAGGAGAATGCAGCACCACTGAGGTCTTCTTCAGAGAAGTGGTTTCCTCAGGACCAGCACACAGGAGCTGTGTTCCAGATGTGGCCAAAGTTATACCTTCTGCTGGCAGGCAAGCTTGGGAAGTGTAAAAGTCACTCAGGTGGTACTAGTTTTGAAGGCATAAAGGGATCATGGAGAACAGCTGAGGCTTGACATTTCGTGGCTGGGCTAAGCTTCCTCAAGAGAGCCCAGGGAGGCTATTTGTGAAAGTGCAGCCCAGTTGCAGCTCAAGATCCCAGTCCTGTGAAGATGCCATCTTGGGTTAATCCCCAAGGACAGTATGGAATGGAGCCGACTAGGCAGAGGAGGCCATCTGTGTGTGCACAGCCAGAGAAGTGAACCAAGCCCTTTGGAGGAGGCCAAATATCGTGAGTGGATCTCAGACTTACTTATTTAGCCAGAGTGTGGCTTTGCTTTGATTTGATTGGGACTGTGCCCTGGTTCTTCCCTCTTGAAGTAAAAAAAAAAAAAAAAAAAAAAAAAAAAAAAATTTTAGTTTGTTTTGATCTTATAACAGCCCACAGTTGAAAAACTGAATTTCAAAAGAGATTTTAGGTTTTAAAAGGGTCCTTTAAACCTTTACGTGGGCTGCATTCTAAAATGTTTGGATTTGTAAGGACGGCGGGACTTCTATGACTTGGAATACCTTATATTGTGATGTTTGTATTAATGTGTGCTCTTGGGGATGGAGGAGAAAGCAGAAGGTTGTGGCTGAACAGTGATGTGCTGATGTGTGAAGCTGACAAGGGGTCAGTTGTGCTGGCTGGTTTTATACCAACTTGACACAAGGCATAGGCAGGAGAGAGGAGGGGAACCTCAATTAGGAAAATGCCTGCCTAAGACCGAGCTGTGTGCCAGCCTGCAGGGCTCTTTAAAAAATTGTTTATCTGCTTTGCATCCCAGTATCAGTCACTCCCCTCCTCCGAGTTTACCCTCAAACAGATCCCCCATTCCTCCTTCTCCTCTCCTCTGAGAAGGTGGAGCCTCCCCATCTGGGTATTAACCCCCCCTGCCCCCCTGCCCCACACATCTCATTACTGCAGAATGGAGGGTCATGCTCTCCCAATGAGCCCAGGCAAGGCAGCCCAGTTAGGGGAACAGGATCCACAGGCAGGCAAGAGAGTCAGAGTCAGCCTACCTCTCCCCACCCCTCTAGTTGTTAGGGGACTCACATGAAGACCAAGCTGCACATCTGCTACATATGGTGGTGAGTGGGTCCAGCCCGTGCTTGCTCTTTGGTTGGGGGTTCAGTCTCTGGGGGCCCCCAAGGGTCCAGGTTATTTGACTCTATTGGTCTTTACTGTGGAATCCTTGTTGTCTTTGGGTCCATCAATCCTTCCCCCAACTCTTCCACAAGACTCACCAAGTTCCTTCTGATGATGGAACTTGGCTGTGGGTCTTTGAAATCTCTTTATATTGGCTGCTTGGTTGAGCCTCTCAGAGGACAGTTATGCTAGGTTTCTGTCTGCAAGCATAACAGAGTATTATTAATAATGTCAGAGATTGGTGCTTGCCCATGGGATGGGTCTCAATTTGGGCCAGCCATTGGTTGGCCATTTCCTTGCTCTCTGCTCTGTCTTTGGCCCTACACATCTTATAGGCAGGACACATTCTGTGTCTAAGGTTATCTGGCTGGGTTGCTGTCCTTATTATCCCTCCACTGGGAGGCCTGCCTATCAATAGGAAGTGGTGACTTCGGGCTCCATATACCCCACTGCTAGGAGTCTCAGCTAGGTCACCTCCATAGACACCATGGGGCCTTCCCCATCCCTGCTTTCCATTCTCTCCTTACATCTGATCCCCACCCCACCATCTTGCTCCCCTCCCCCTCCCCTCTCCAACCCAGTTCCCTCCCTCCATCCAACTCTGATATCTCTTTTATTTCCGCTTCTGTGAAAGATTCAATCATCCTCCTTTGGGCTGTCCTTGTTATTTGGCTTCTTTAGGTCTGTGGATTATAGCATGATAGCCAGAAATTGAGAACAAGCTAGATGTCCCTCAAATGAAGAATGGATAAAGAAAATGTGGTTCATTTACACAATTTACACATTTACACTATTAAAAAACAATGACATTATGAATTTTGCAGGCTAAATGAACGGAACCAGGAAATATCACTCAGACTCAAAAGGACATGCATGGTATATACTCATTTGTAAGTGGATAATTAGCCATAAAGTACAGGTTAACTACGCTATAGTCAATAGACCCAAAAGAACACTTTAATTAGTGATTGGGGAGGGGCCAACCCATTGTGAATAGTGCACAGAGAATTAATGCACCAGTCACACTTCCAGAAAATATTAATTATATGAAAACAAAAATCTCACCTCTTTCCTGCTAAGATAGTAGCAAAAACTATTTTCTACCTCCCAAACACCCATTAATTTGATAGAAAGATTTGGACAAATAAGGTTAGTAAAGAGTCAGTCTTCCAACCAAGTTTCTATATTGGAATCAATATATGTTAGTAGATTAATATTTTTGAACTTTAATTTTTTGTCATCAATGTGTATCTTCTTATTGCATAAAAGGGAAAACGAATTAAGTTTACTTTTGGAATAGGAAGCTCTTCGAACTTATTTTATAAAGGGGATTCTACTCTATCCCTACACTTGAATAAACACACGGCAGAGAAAGAACTGGGGGTATGCTTACTCATTTATTTCTTATTTCTTGGGACTGAAATGTGAGAACAGGGAAGCACAATGATATGGAAGGCCAAGGCCCAGCCCAGGAGAGCTGATGATGCTACTGCTGTCTGATAACAGATTAACAATCACCATGTGCTCCAATTCCGACTTAAGCCAATCAGAAAATGATGACCAGTGTCCCAGCTGACTAATCAGGGAGTAGGGTAGGAATTCATTCTCATTCAAAGGAGGTTAGCCTTGCTTTATTGGGCCATTATCTGATTGGATGAGGGAAATCTGCCTGTCTTTACCTCCCACCTCAAATAGTAAAACCCTTCTAAACCAGGGACAGGGACACCATCCGGAAAAAAGTCCTTGAATAATAATTGTGCAGCTCATGGCCAAGGCAAGTTGACACATTAAAAGTGATTGTTGCTCCTGGATTGGCAGGATCAATATAGTAAAAATGGCCATCTTGCCAAAAGCAATATACAGATTCAATGCGATCCCCATCAAAATCCCAACTCAATTCTTCATAGATCTAGAAAGAGCAATTCTCAAATTCATCTGGAGCAACAAAAAACCCAGGATAGCTAAAACTATTCTCAACAATAAAAGGACTTCTGGGGGAATCAATATCCCTGACCTCAAGCAGTACTACAGAGCAATTGTGTTAAAAACTGCATGGTATTGGTATAGCAACAGGCAACCAGATCAATGGAACAGGATTGAAGACCCAGAAATTAACCCACAGACTTATGGTCACTTGATCTTTGATAAAGGAGCCACAACCATCCGATGGAATAAAGATAGCCTTTTCAACAAATGGTGCTGGTTCAACTGGAGGTCAACATGCAGAAGAATGCGAATTGACCCACTCTTATCTCTTTGCTCTAAGATCAACTCCAAGTGGATCAAGGACCTCCACATAAAACCAGACACACTGAAACTATTAGAAAAGAAACTTGGGAAGACCCTGGAGGACTTGGGCACAGGGGAAAAGTTCCTGAACAGAACACCAATAGCGTACGCACTAAGATCAAGAATCGAGAAATGGGACCTCATAAAATTACAAAGTTTCTGCAAAGCAAAGGACACTGTCAGAAGGACAAAACGGCAACCAACAAAGTGGGAAAAGATCTTCACCAACTCCACATCCGACAGAGGGCTAATATCCAATATATACAAAGATCTCAAGAAGTTAGACCGCAATGAACCAAATAACCCTATCAAAAAATGGGGCACAGAGCTAAACAGAGTCTTTTCACCTGAAGAAATTCGGATGGCTGAGAAACACCTTAAAAAATGTTCAACATCACTAGTCATTAGGGAAATGCAAATTAAAACAACCCTGAGATTTCACCTCACACCAGTCAGAATGGCTAAGATTAAAAACTCAGAAGACATCAGGTGTTGGCGAGGATGTGGAGAAAGAGGAACACTCCTCCACTGCTGGTGGGAATGCAAGCTGGTACAACCACTCTGGAAATCAGTATGGCGGTTCCTCGGAAAACTGGGCGTGATACTTCCGGAGGACCCAGCCATACCACTCCTGGGAATATACCCAGAAGATTCACCAGCATGCAATAAGGATACATGCTCCACTATGTTCATAGCAGCTTTATATATAATAGCCAGAAGCTGGAAAGAACCCAGATGTCCCTCAACAGAGGAATGGATACAAAAAATGTGGTATATATACACAATGGAGTACTATACAGCCATTAGAAACAATGAATTCATGAAATTCTTAGAGAAATGGATGGAGCTGGAGAATGTCATACTAAGTGAGGTGACCCAGTCTCAAAAGAATACCCATGGTATACAGTCACTGATAAGTGGATATTAGCCTAGAAGCTTGGAACACCAAAGACACAAATCACATATCAAGTGATGTCTCACAAGAAGAAAGGAGTGGACAATGGTGCTAGAATGGACCAAAACATCATTGGGGGAGAGTACAAGAACAGTAAAGTGGGAGGGGGTGGATGCGGGAACAGGGGGAGGGAAAAGGACATGTGGGACCTTTGGGGGTGGGGAACCAGAAAAAGGGAAATGAATTGTAAATATAGAATATATACAATAAAAAAAAATCAAAAAAAAAAAAAACACTGCATGGTATTGGTATAGCAACAGGCAAGCAGATCAATGGAACAGGATTGAAGACCCAGAAATTAACCCACAGACTTATGGTCACTTGATCTTTGATAAAGGAGCCACAACCATCCGATGGAATAAAGATAGCCTTTTCAACAAATGGTGCTGGTTCAACTGGAGGTCAACATGCAGAAGAATGCGAATTGACCCACTCTTATCTCTTTGCACTAAGATCAACTCCAAGTGGATCAAGGACCTCCACATAAAACCAGACACACTGAAACTATTAGAAAAGAAACTTGGGAAGACCCTGGAGGACTTGGGCACAGGGGAAAAGTTCCTGAACAGAACACCAATAGCTTATGCTCTAAGATCAAGAATCGACAAATGGGACCTCATAAAATTACAAAGTTTCTGCAAAGCAAAGGACACTGTCAGAAGGACAAAATGGCAACCAACAAAGTGGGAAAAGATCTTCACCAACTCCACATCTGACAGAGGGCTAATATCCAATATATACAAAGAACTCAAGAAGTTAGACCGCAAAGAACCAAATAACCCTATCAAAAAATGGGGCACAGAGCTAAACAAAGAATTTTCACCAGAAGAAATTCGGATGGCCAAGAAACACCTTAAAAGATGTTCAACATCATTAGTCATCAGGGAAATGCAAATCAAAACAACCCTGAGATTCCACCTCACACCAGTCAGAATGGCTAAGATTAAAAACTCAAGAGACAACAAGTGCTGGCGAGGATGTGGAGAAAGAGGAACACTCCTCCACTGTTGGTGGGATTGCAAAATGGTAAAACCGCTCTGGAAATCAGTTTGGAGGTTTCTCAGAAAATTGGGCATGTCACTTCCAGAGGACCCTGGCATACCACTCCTGGGCATATACCCAGAGGATTCCCCTGCATGCAATAAGGACACATGCTCCACTATGTTTATAGCAGCCTTGTTTATAATAGCCAGAAATTGGAAGGAGCCCAAATATCCCTCAAAGGAGGAATGGATACAGAAAATGTGGTATATTTCTACAATGGAATACTCCTCAGCAATTAAAAATGATGAATTCATGCAATTTGTAGGTAAATGGTTAGACCTGGAAAATATCATCCTGAGTGAATTAACCCAATCACAAAAGAATGCACATGAAATGCAATCACTGATAAGTGGATATTAATGAGCCCAGAAGCCCTAAATACTCAAGACACAAATAGCAAGTCAAATGATTCCCAAGAAGAAGAAAGGAGAGGACCCTGGGCCTGTAAAGATTGCATCCAGTTTAGTAAAGAAACCGAGGGGGGAGGGGGAATGGTTGGGGAGCAGTTGGGGGGGGGAGAGGAACTATGGGAACTATGGTGGGTGGGAACTGGGAAAGGAGAAAGCCTTTGGAATGTAAACATAGAATATAGAAAATTAAAAAAAAAGAAAAAAAACATCAAAAAAAAAGTGATTGTCATACTTACTTTTGTCCAACTGACAGTGTCCTTTGCCTTACAGAAGTTTTAGTTTCATGAGGTTCAATTATTAATCGTAGTTCATCTTAGTTCCTGAGCTATTGGTGTTCTGTTTAGGAAATTGTCTCCTGTGTCATTGTGTTCAAAGCCATTCCCAGGTTCTTTTTTTAAAATCAGGGTTAGTGTGTCCAGTTTTATGGTGAGATCTTTGAGTTCTGTGCACAGTGATACATATGAATCTATTTGCATTCTTCTACCTGAAGACATTCAGTTAGTCCAGCATCATTTGTTGAAGATGCTGTTTTCCACAGCATAGTTTGGTTTCTTTTATCAAGTGCCCATAGGTTGTGTAGGTTTACTCCCGGGTCTTCAATTTGATTCCATTTATCACCTATCTGTCTTTATGTTGTATTATGTGATTCTTATTACCTTTGCTCTGTAGTGAGCTTAAAACCAGAGATGATGATACTCCAGAAGTTCTTTTATTTTATAGGATTGCTTTAGCCATCTTGAGGTTTTGCTTTTCCATATGAAGTTGCATATTGTTCTTTCAAGGTCTGCAAAGAATTGTTTTGGAATTTTGATGGGAATTGCATTGACTTGGTAGACTGTTTTTGGTAAGATGGCAAATTTTACTATGTTAATCCTACCAATCCATGAGCATGGGAGATTGTTCAGTCTTCTGAGGTCTTATTCAATTTATTTCTTCAAAGACTTGAAGTTCTTGTCATACCAGTCTTTGACTTGCTTGGTAAGAATTACACTAAGACAACCTGATTATCCTTTGAAAATAGTAGCGATACTGATTTTTTGAGTTAATTTTGTGTCCAGCCACATTTCTGAAGGTGTTTATCAGTTGTAGGAGTTCCCTGATAGAATTTTTGGGGTTGCTTATTTATATTATCATATTATCTTCAAATAGCTATACTTTTTGGCTTCTTCCTTTTCAATTTGAATCCTCTCCTCCTTTAGCTGACTTATTCTATCTAAAATTTCTAGTACTATATTGAATAGATATGGAAAGAGTAGAAACCTTGTCTTGTCCCTGATTTTAGTGGAATTTCTTTATGTTTCTCTCCATTTAATTTGGTATTGGCTGTTGGCTTGCTGTATATTGCCTTTATTATGTTTAGGTCTGTGCCTTGTATCCCTGATCTCTCCAAGACTTTTATCAGGAAGAGATGTCAGATTTTGTCAAAGACGTTCTCATGTGGTTTTTACATTTCAGTTTATTTATATGGTGGATTATGTTGATGGATTTTTGTATTTTGGACCATTCCTGCATTTCTGGTAGGAAGCTTACTTGATCATGGCAGATGATGTTTTTGATATGTTCTTGAATTCAGTTGGCAAATATTTTATTGAGTATTTTTACATCAATGTACATAAGGGAGATTGGTCTGAAATTCTCTTTCTAGTTTGATTCTGTGTGTAGTTTGGCTATAGATGTGGCTGTGGCCTCACAGAAATGAATTTGGAAGTATTCCTTTACTTTCTTTGTTTCTTTCTTCCTTTTTTCTTTTTCTTTCTTTGTTTCTTTCTTCCTTTTTTCTTTTCTTCTTTCTTTCTTTGTTTCTTTTTCTTTTTGGAGGGGGTTGGAAAATTCTTAATTACTGCTTCTATTTTCTTAGGGTTATAGACCTATTTATATTGTCTACCCAATCTTTTTTTTTTTTTCCTGAGATATGTTTTCTCTGTATTGCACAGGCTGTCCTGGAACTCACTTTGTAGACCAGACTGGCCTCAAACTCAGAAATCTGCCTGCCTCTGCCTCCCAAGTGCTGGGATTAAAGGCATGTGCCACCACTGCCCAGATTGAATACCCAATCTTGATTTAACTTTGGTGAGTGGTATCTATAAAATCATGCATTTTACTTAGATTTTCTATATTTGTGGCATACAAGTTTTGAAGTAAAATCTAATTTATTTTTGGATTTCCTTGGTGTCTGTTGTTATATCTCCCTTCTCATTTCCACTTTTGTTAATTTGGACATTTTTCTCTCTGGCTTTCAGTTAGTTTGGCTACGGGTTTGTCTTCTATTTTATTGATTTTTCTCAAAGGACCATATTTTAGTTTTATGGATTCATTTTATGGGTTTTTTTTGTTTGCTTGTTTTGTTTCTACTTGGTTGATTTCAGCCCTGAATTTGATTATTTCCTACCATCTACTCTTCTTAGGCATGATTGCCTCTTTTTGTTCTAGAGCTTTCAGGTGTGCTTTTAAGTTGCTGTATGAGAGCTTACTAATTTCTTTATGAAGGCACATAGTGCTATGAACTATGCTACATTCCTCTTAGCACTGATTTCATTGTGTCCTATGAGTTTGGCTGTGCTCTCCACTCATTTTTTTTTTTTTTATGATTTTCTTTTCTTTTTTTTTTTAATTTTATTTTCTATATTCTATGTTTACATTCCAAAGGCTTTCCCCTTTCCCAGTTCCCACCCACCATAGTTCCCATAGTTCCTCTCCCCCCCATCTGTTCCCCAATAATTCCCCCTCCCCTGTCGGTTTCTTTACTAAACTGGAAGCAATCTTTACAGGCCCAGGGTCCTCTCCTTTCTTCTTCTTGGGAATCATTTGACTTGCTATTTGTGTCTTAAGTATTTAGGGCTTCTGGGCTCATTAATATCCACTTATCAGTGATTGCATTTCAGGTGCATTCTTTTGTGATTGGGTTAATTCACTCAGGATGATATTTTCCAGGTCTAACCATTTACCTACAAATTGCATGAATTCATTATTTTTAATTGCTGTGTAGTATTCCATTGTATAAATATACCACATTTTCTGTATCCATTCCTCCTTTGAGGGATATTTGGGCTGCTTCCAATTTCTGGCTATTATAAACAAGGCTGCTATAAACATAGTGGAGCATGTGTCCTTATTGCATGCAGGGGAATCCTCTGGGTATATGCCCAGGAGTGGTATGCCAGGGTCCTCTGGAAGTAACATGCCCAATTTTCTGAGGAACCGCCAAACTGATTTCCAGAGCGGTTTTACCATTTTGCAATCCCACCAACAGTGGAGGAGTGTTCCTCTTTCTCCACATCCTCGCCAGCACTTGTTGTCTCTTGAGTTTTTAATCTTAGCCATTCTGACTGGTGTGAGGTGGAATCTCAGGGTTGTTTTGATTTGCATTTCCCTGATGACTAATGATGTTGAACATCTTTTAAGGTGTTTCTTGGCCATCCGAATTTCTTCTGGTGAAAATTCTTTGTTTAGCTCTGTGCCCCATTTTTTGATAGGGTTATTTGGTTCTTTGCGGTCTAACTTCTTGAGTTCTTTGTATATATTGGATATTAGCCCTCTGTCGGATGTGGAGTTGGTGAAGATCTTTTCCCACTTTGTTGGTTGCCGTTTTGTCCTTCTGACAGTGTCCTTTGCTTTGCAGAAACTTTGTAATTTTATGAGGTCCCATTTGTCGATTCTTGATCTTAGAGCATAAGCTATTGGTGTTCTGTTCAGGAACTTTTCCCCTGTGCCCAAGTCCTCCAGGGTCTTCCCAAGTTTCTTTTCTAATAGTTTCAGTGTGTCTGGTTTTATGTGGAGGTTCTTGATCCACTTGGAGTTGATCTTAGTGCAAAGAGATAAGATTGGATCAATTCGCATTCTTCTGCATGTTGACTTCCAGTTGAACCAGCACCATTTGTTAAAAAGGCTATCTTTATTCCACCGGATGGTTGTGGCTCCTTTATCAAAGATCAAGTGACCATAAGTCTGTGGGTTAACCTCTGGGTCTTCAATCCTGTTCCATTGATCTGCTTGCCTGTTGCTATACCAATACCATGCAGTTTTTAACACAATTGCTCTGTAGTACTGCTTGAGGTCAGGGATATTGATTCCCCCAGAAGTCCTTTTATTGTTGAGAATAGTTTTAGCTATCCTGGGTTTTTTGTTGCTCCAGATGAATTTGAGAATTGCTCTTTCTAGATCTATGAAGAATTGAGTTGGGATTTTGATGGGGATTGCATTGAATCTGTATATTGCTTTTGGCAAGATGGCCATTTTTACTATATTGATCCTGCCAATCCAGGAGCAAGAAATATTTTTCCATCTTCTGAGGTCTTCTTCGATTTCTTTCTTCAAGGACTTGAAGTTCCTGTTGTACAGATCTTTCACTTGTTTGGTTAGAGTTACGCCAAGATACTTTATGTTGTTTGTGGCTATTGTGAAGGGTGTTATTTCCCTAATTTCTTTCTCTGCCTGCTTGTCCTTTGAGTACAAGAAGGCCACTGACTTGCTTGAGTTAATTTTATAACCTGCCACTTTGCTGAAGTTGTTTATCAGCTGTAGAAGTTCTCTGGTGGAGTTTTTTGGGTCGCTTAGGTAAACTATCATATCGTCTGCAAATAATGATAGTTTCACTTCTTCCTTTCCAATTTGTATCCCTTTGACTTCCTTATGTTGTCTAATTGCTCTTGCTAGAACTTCAAGTACTATATTGAAAAGATATGGAGAGAGAGGGCAGCCTTGTCTAGTCCCTGATTTTAGTGGGAATGCTTCAAGTTTCTCTCCATTTATTTTGATGTTGGCTACTGGTTTGCTGTAGATTGCTTTTACTATGTTTAGGTATGGGCCTTGAATTCCTGCTCTTTCCAAGACTTTTAGCATGAAAGGATGCTGAATTTTGTCGAATGCTTTTTCAGCATCTAATGAGATGACCATGTGGTTTTTTTCTTTCAGTTTGTTTATGTAGTGGATTACATTGATGGATTTCCGTATATTGAACCATCCCTGCATCCCTGGGATGAAGCCTACTTGATCATGGTGGATGATCGTTTTGATGTGCTCTTGGATTCGGTTAGCAAGAATTTTATTTAGTATTTTTGCATCTATATTCATAAGAGAAATTGGCCTGTAGTTCTCGTTCTTTGTTGGATCTTTTTGTGGTTTAGGTATTAGCGTAATTGTGGCTTCGAATAATGAGTTGGGCAGTGTCCCTTCTGTCTCTATTTTGTGGAATAGTTTGGAGAGTATTGGTGTTAAGTCTTCTTTGAAGGTCTGGTAGAATTCTGCACTAAAACCATCTGGTCCCGTACTTTTTTTGGTTGGGAGGCTTTCTATAACCCCTTCTATTTCTTTAGGGGTTATGGGACTATTTAGCTGATCTACTTGATGCTGATTTAATTTTGGTATTTGATATCTGTCTAGGAAATTGTCCATTTCCTCCAGGTTCTCCAGTTGTTTTGAGTATAGACCTTTGTAGTAGGATCTGATGATGTTTTGAATTTCCTCAGTTTCTGTTGTTATGTCTCCCTTTTCATTTCTAATTTTGTTAATTTGTATACTGTCTCTGTGTCCTTTGGTTAGTCTGGCTAAGGGTTTATCTATCTTGTTGATTTTCTCAAAGAACCAGCTCCTGGTCTTGTTGATTCTTTGTATGGTTCTCTTTGTTTCTATTTGATTGATTTCAGCCCTGAGTTTGATGATTTCTTGTCTTCTACTCCTCCTGGGTGAATTAACTTGTTTTTCTTCCAGGGCTTTAAGGTGTGCCATTAAGCTGCTAGTATATGCTCTCTCCAGTTTCTTTTTGGATGCACTTAGAGCTATGAGTTTTCCTCTTAGCACTGCTTTCATTGTGTCCCATAGATTTGGGTAGGTTGTACCTTCATTTTCATTGAATTCTAAAAAGTCTTTGATTTCTTTTTTTATTTCTTCCTTGACCAAGGTGTCATTGAGTAGAGTATTGTTCAGTTTCCATGTGTATGTGGGCTTTCTGTTGTTTTTGTTGTTATTGAAGACCACTCTTACTCCATGGTGATCTGATAGAAGGCATGGGATTAGCTCGATCTTCTTGTATTTGTTGACATCTGTCTTGTGACCAATTATATGGTCTATTTTGGAGAAGGTCCCATGTGGAGCTGAGAAAAAGGTATATTCTTTAGCTTTAGGATGAAATGTCCTATATATATCTGTTAAATCCAATTGGTCCAGAGTTTCAATTAGTTTCGCTGTGTCCCTGTTTAGTTTCTGCTTTCCTGATCGGTCCATTGAGGAGAGTGGAGTGTTGAAGTCACCCACAATTATTGTGTTAGGTGTAATGTGTGCATTAAGCTTTAGTAAGGTTTCTTTTACGAATGAGGCTGCCCTTGCATTTGGAGCATAGATGTTCAGTATTGAGAGCTCTTCTTGGTGGATTTTTCCTTTGGCCAGCAAGAAGTGACCTTCTGAGTCTCTTTTGATGATTTTAGGTTGGAAGTCAATTTTATCTGATATTAGAATGGCTACTCCAGCTTGTTTCCTGAGACCGTTTGCTTGTAAAATTGTCTTCCAGCCTTTTACTCTAAGGCAGTGTTTGTCTTTGACACTGAGATGTGTTTCCTGTATGCAGCAAAATGTAGGGTCCTGTTTCCGTATCCAGTCTGTTAATCTATGTCTTTTTATTGGGGAATTGAGTCCATTGATGTTAAGAGATATTAAGGAATAGTAATTATTTCCTCCAGACATTTTTGAAATTGTATTTATTTATTTTATTTATTTTTTATATTCGAGAGGTTACCTTCTTTTGGGTTTGATGAGAGGAGGTTTCTATTTTGCTTCTTCCCGGGTGTAGTTTCCGTCCTTGTCTTGGTGTTTTCCCCCTATTATCCTTTGTAGAGCTGGATTTGTGGAAAGATATCGTGCAAATTTGGTTTTGTCATGGAATACCTTGATGTCTCCATCTATGGTGATTGAGAGCTTTGCTGGGTAAAGTAGTTTTGGCTGAAGTTTGTGTTCTTTTAGAGTTTGCATGATATCTGCCCAGGATCTTCTAGCTTTCATGGTCTCAGGTGAGAAGTCTGGTGTTATTCTGATAGGTCTTCCTTTATAAGTTACTTGGCCTTTTTCTCTTGCTGCCTTTAGTATTCTTTCTTTGTTTATTACATTTGGAGTTTTGATTATTATGTGACGGGATGTATTTCTGTTCTGATCCAGTCTGTTTGGGGTTCTGTATGCTTCTTGTATATTCATGGGCATCTCTCTCTTTAGGATGGGGAAGTTTTCTTCCATAATTTTGTAGAAGATATTTGCTGGCCCTTTAACTTGTACATCTTCATTCTCGTCTATACCTATAATCCTTAGGTTTGGTCTTCTCATTGTGTCCTGGATTTCCTGGATGTTTTGGGTTACATCCTTTTTGCATTTAGTATTTTCTTTGACTGTTGAATCAATGGTTCCTATGGTATCTTCGGCTTCTGATATTCTGTCTTCTATCTCTTGTATTCTATTGTTGATATTTGTATCTATGGCTCCTGATTTCTTCCCAAGGTTTTCTATCTCCAATGTTGTCTCCCTCTGCGATTTCTTAGTTGTTTCTACTTCTGTTTTTAGTGCCTGGATGGATGTGCTCAGATCTTTCGCTTGCTTGATTGTGTTTTCATGTATTTCTTTGATAGATTTTTGTGTTTCCTCTTTCATAGCTTCTACTTGTTGGCCCACGTTCTTCTGTATTTCTTTAAGTGATTTTTGTCTTTCCTCCTTATTGTCTTCTTCTTTTTGATCCATCTTCTCCTGCATTTCTTGAAGTGATTTTTGTATTTGCCTTGTAAAGGCTTCTAACTTTTGATCCATTTTCTCTTCTATTTCTTTACGAGATTTTTCTATGTGTTCAGCTACCAGCATCCTGACCAGTGATTTTATATCCAAGTCTTGTTTTTCTGGTGTTTTGGGGTATCCAGGGCTTCCTGTTGTTGGCGAACTGGGTTCAGATGCTGTCATGTTGTCTTGATTTCTGTTAGTGACATTCCTTCGTTTACCTTTTGCCATCTGGTTATTTCTGGTGTTAGTTGACCTTGTTGTCACTGGCTGGTGTTTGAATCTCCTATGAGGCTGGGCTTACCTGTTGTTTCTCTACTGGTGGTTATGCGTGATTGCTGCTCAACGGGATCACGAGCTGGCTGCCACCCACTGACTTTGTGCACGGCCTGAGGTCTCCGGGAAGTGTGGGGGAGTGCAGCAGAGCCTCGGCAGGTGCTGCTGGGCCTGCCTAGTAGCGAGAGCCTAGCAGATCCCCCCACGTGGTAGCCCCTGATGGAATCTGTCTACCTGTTCCTTTCCAGCTGTGTTCTGGTTGCAGTATGGAGGCCTGCCGCTATCGCTGGTCCGGGCTCCTGGGGAGCTGGGTGGTGCCGGTTGCCTCGGTGCACGGCCTAAGCTCGCAGGGACGTGCTGCAGATCCTAGGCGCCTGGGCCCGCCTGTGGGCGAGAGCTTAGCAGCTCTCCCTGCTCTAGCCCCAGGCGGAGTCTCTATCTGCACCTTTCCAGCTCTGTCCTGGTTGCAATATGGAGGCCTGCCGCTATAGCTGGTCCTCACTCTTCTTATTAAACAAGAATTGTTGCTTATCCTGGTTCTGCTTATCTGGCAGGGTCTGAGCACCTGGCAAGCTGGCTAGGTCTGGCTGACCTGCTACCGGCTGGATGGGATGCTGCAGACAAGATGGCGCTGCCTGCAGTGGGTTTGGGGTCTGGCCTGCGAGCGCAGAGCTCAGGCACGGCCGCTGAACTCCAAACCGCTAGGCTGTGCGCAGTTCCTGCCCCAGACCTGAGTCCCCGGAGGTCTTAAACTCGCCGGCAGGGTCTCAGCACCTGACAGGTTGGCTAGGTCTGGCTGATCCGCTACCGGCTGGATGGGATGCTGCAGACAAGATGGCGCTGCCTGCAGGGGGTTCGGGGGTCTGGCCTGCGAGCGCAGAGCTCAGGCACGGCCGCTGAACTCCAAACCGCTAGGCTGTGCGCAGTTCCTGCCCCAGACCTGAGTCCCCGGAGGTCTTAAACTCGGGCTGTTTCTGGTACCTGGTTCCGCTGGCAGGGTCTCAGCACCTGGCAGGCTGGCTACGTATGGCTGACCTGCTACCTGCTGGATGGGATGCTGCAGACAAGATCTCTCCACTCATTTTTATTGATTTCTAGGAAGTCTTTAATTTGTTTTTTTACTTCTTCTTTGACTCAGTGGTCATTGGTAGAGAGTTGTTTAGTTTACATGGGTCTGTAGTCTTTTTCATGTTTCTGTTGTTGTTGAAGTCCAGCCTTAAACCATAGTGATCTTACAAAATACAAGGGGTTATTTCAATCTTCTTGTATGTGATAAAACTTGCTTTGTAACAAATTACATGGGTCAGTTTTGGAGAAGAATATGTGAGGTGCTGAGAAGAAGGTATATTCTTTTTGTTTGGGTGAAATATTCTGTAAATCTCTGTTAGATCTATTTGATTTATAAGGTCTGTTGGTTTTATTATTTCTCAGTTCAGTGTCTGTCTGAATGACCTGTCCATTGGTAAGAATGCAGTGCTGAAGTCTCCCAGTATTAATGTGCTTGGGTCAATGTGGGACTTAAGCTTTAGCAATGTTTCCTTTAGGAATGTGGGTGCCCTTGCATTTGCGGTATAGATATTCATCACTAAGAAGTCCCCATGGTGGATTTTTATTTTGTAGAGTATTAAGTGTCCTCTCCCATCTCTTTTGATTTAGTTTTGGTTGAAAGACTATTTTATTCAATATTAGAATTGCTATTCCAGCTTGCTTCTTAGGTCCATTTGCTTGGAAAATCTTTTTGTAGCTCCTTACTCTGAGGTAATGTCTATCATTGATGCTAAGGTGTTTTTCTTGTATGAAGGGAAATAATGGATCCTGTTTTTGCATCCATTCTGTAAGCCTACATCTTTTTCTTTAATGTTTCTAAAATTTTTATGCACTATGTGCATTATATTTTCTATTAATTAACTTATTCATTTTGCATCATGATTGCAGCCTCCCTCTCTACCCAGTAGCCCCATCCCACAGTCCCTTTACTCATCTCCCCTCCTCTTCTCCTCTGAGAATGGGAAGGCTGCCAAGGGTACCAACCAACCCTGGCACATCAACTCACTTCAAGATTAGGCAAATCCTCTTCCACTGGGGCCTTATTGGTCAATTGAGTCCATTGCAATCAAGAGATATTAACGACCAGTGATTGTTAATTCCTTTTATTTTGATATTTGTCGTGGTATTTGTGTGTGTGTGTGTGTGTGTGTGTGTGTGTGTATCCCCCTTTTTTTGGTTTTGCTGGTGTGGAATGATGTTTCCTATGTTTTCTTGAGTGGAGCTAATCTCCTGTGTTGGAGGTTTCCTTCTAGTATATTATGTAGGGCTGGATTTCTGGATAGATATTGCTTAAATTGTTATTGAATATCTTGTTTTCTTTATCTATGGCAATTGGAAATTTTGCTGGGTGTCTTAGTTAGGTTTTCACTGCTGTGAACAGACACCATGACCAATGCAAGTTTTATAAAAGACAACATTTAATTGGGGCTGGCTTACAGGCTCAGAGGTTCAGTCCATTGTCATCAAGCAGAAACATGGCAGCATCCAGGCAAGTATGGTACAGAAGGAGCTGAGAGTTCTACATCTTCATCTGAAGGCCGCTAGTAGAGGACTAGCTTCCAGGCAGCCAGGGGGAGGGTCTTAAGCCCACACCCACAGCAACACACCTACTCCAACAAGGCCACACCTCCTAATAGGTTCACTTCCTGGGCCAATCATATACAAACCATCACACTGGGTATAATAGTCTGGCATATTTGGTCTTGTAGAGTCTCAATGCCATCTGCCAAGGCAGTTCTGGCCTTTAGAGTCTCTTCTGAGAAATTGGGTATAATTCTGATAAGTGTACTTTTATATGTAACTTGGCCTTTTCGTCTTGCAGCTTTTAATAATTTTTCTTTGTACATTTAGTGTTTGGATTATTATGTGGCGGGGGGGGATTTCTTTTCTGGTTGAGTGTATTTGGTGTTCTGTAAGCTTCTTGTATATTTTTTCAGGTTAGTAAAATTTTCTTCTATAATTTTCTTGAAAATATATTCTGGACATTTGAGCTAGTAATCATCTTCTTCTGCCCTATTATTCTTAGGTTTGGTCTTTTTTTATAGTGTTCCAGATATTATAGATATTTTCTGTCAGAAACCTGTTAGATTTAACATTTTCTTAGGCCAATGTGTTGTGATTTATTCTATCATATCTTCTATGCCTGAGGTGCTGTCTTCCCTCTCTTGTATTCTGTTGGTGATGCTGTCTATAGTTCCTGTTCTCTTACGTAGGTTTTCCATCTACAGAATTCCCTCCGTTTGTGTTTTCTTTGTTGCTTCTCTTTTAATGTCTTGAATTATTGATTTCTTTCACCTACTTAATTGTATTTTTCTGTATGTCTTTAAGGATTTTATTTCTTTCCTCTGTAAGGCATCTATCATGTTCATAGGTTGGATTTAAGGTCATTTTTTGGGTTTCTGCTGTCTTAGAATTTTTGGGACTTGCTGTAGTAGGCTATTTGGGCTCTGGGGTGACATATTGCTCTGGCTGTTGCCCATTGTGTTTTTACATTAGCCCTTAGCCATTTGGTATTTGGGTTATTATAGGTTTAGATATTGGTCTCTGGGTTTGTCTTTGTTGGATGTATGTTTTGGGGATGTTTTCCCCATTGGTTTCTGTTTCTTCTTTGTCTGTTGGTGTTAGTGGACTGGGTTCTGTAGACTAGTTAGTCTTCAGGTCCAATAGGGTGTCTCCTCTGGGGGTTTTGTGCCCTGTGTGGTCTCTGGGGTTTTGGGTGGTATCTTGACTCTGGGGTCCCTAGTATCAGTGTGGCCTGGGGTCCTTGTTGCTGGCCAGCCTTCAGGAAAAGAGCCAGACTTGTGGGCTAGAAAATGGAGCCCAGTTGGAGAGTAGTTTAAAGCTGATAGGTGTGGTTTAGAAGAATATATCTGGCAAGGGATGGTCAAGGGTTATATCTAGCTTGTTCCTGATGCTGGGTCAGGAATACAGGCAGAGTTGTGGGATCAGAAATGCAGTGTGGTATAGATTGCAATTTACTGCAATTCAAGGTGCTTTTAGGGGAGCTGGTGAGCAGGATCTTGGGGAAGGGGTGGGTTACTTGGTGACCCTGGTGCTGGCAAGCCTCCAGGAAAACAGACAGAGGTGTGCGTGCATGTGTGTGTGTGTGTGTGTGTGTGTGTGTGTGTGTGTATGCAGAGCACATTATATGGGGTACTGCTTTCTGCTGTGGGGTGTTTATATTTCTATCTTCATTTATATATTTGCTGTAGGCATTGCATCTTTCTGGAAGTTGGAAAACATGGACTGTATTACTATTTTTACCTAACTTGTGTTTAGTAACTATTTTTAACATTTCTTTACATGATGAAGATACTCTTTCTATTTTTGTCATGTTTTGTGAATGTGCAGGTTGCGGAAAAACCTGGCTGAGCAACTGCTTCTTATTTAGAGACAGAAACTGCATTTTAACGTGAGTTTTAAAATGCCAAGCAGAACTCCCCTCAGTAATAGTTCTTCAGCTAACCTTGTGTCTTTATAGATTTATGTTAGTTACAATTCTCCTCATGCTTAAAGGAACAAGCGTGTGTCTTATAAATCCTTTTGTCCAAAAGCAATTATATCATAATATCCTAATGATATAGAATCTTCCTTTTATAAGGAAAAGGAAAAATAGGTTTATCAGCGTTTCCTTCAGTTATCAGACAAGTAGATATAAGAAAGACTTGGGGGCTAATCTCAATGTGATCTCGGGCCACTGTTATTTGTACTAAGATCCTCAGACACAGAATTTGTCACATATATGGGAATCAGGTACTGAGTCACAGTCACACAGTTTTCATATAGTTGATGGTATGGCCATGGGTGTTCTCTGAGCTCCCATAGTTGCTGGGTAGAAGGCATCAACACTAGCAGAAGTGCTAGGAGTTCCTCCAACCTCCTCTCCGACTCTGAGTGTGCACTCTGCTGTTTCACTGGTATTAAAGACACCGTCCTATTTGATGATGCTTTGACTTTTCTCATAATCTAGCATCTTAGACTATTTACTATATAAAACCAAAAGCTTGGAAGTACTGTTTTAAATCAGGAACTTACGAGCAACTAGAATCCAGAAAGGTACAATACTAACTCTGATGAATACTGGGGCAAACGATTTGAGTAAATAAAATGGTCTAATCTTGCCAACACTGACTAGATACATTAAGTAAAAAAGTCACCCTGGCAGACTATTTGGAACTATGGGTTCTGAAATCACACTGTATATGTCAGGCTTGTTATGTCTGGCTATTGCTTAATTTTCTCTTTGTACAAAATATTGTTGAGCATTACTTACAGAATTTATTATTATTATATAAAATATGCGCAATTTAACTAATTACAAGAGTAAGTAGATCAACATCCTCCCCTGAGCACTAGCCAGCTCATCCTCCTGGTACCTGACATCTGGGTCAATAGATCATAGCACAGTCTGAAACTATTGATTCATGCATCTTTCTCCTATCACATACTTAAATCAATTTTTGTGTACTCTCTTCATATCTAAGATGTTTTTTTTATATTAAACACTTAAGTGCCTTTTAAAAACTCTGGTCACAAATTATGCACATCTACATAACACACTGAGAACCTGCTGCATCTAATCTAATTAAAAATTTGTCTCCCTCAAGAACAATCATTTATCTTGTAATGATGTATGGTTGATTTACCGAAAAAGCATTAAAGTGGTTGTTATCTACTTAGACATCTCTTAATTCTAGCAAGGGCAAGGGCGCACAAAATCAGTAGAAAATATTAGCAGGGATGTCATATTGTATGGTTTGAAAAATCAAATTCACTTATAATGACTGCAAATACTTCCATTGCCTGTCTCATTACATAAGCCTCATGCCACGCCGCCGTGTGCTTATGGGAGGAACTCGAAGAAAAGGCTTGGACATAGTTGATATTTCATCACAGTCATCCATCACCATAATGAATAACTCAAACCCCTTTGAAAATAATATATCTGGCCATGCACAAATTCCAAAGCACTGACTTCTTCTGTAATATACTTTGAGAGGCATTAATATGAATGTTATGCTAATTTGTCTTCCTTTGACCTGGAGTTTATTTAAAATCCTAGAGGATTTTTCAAGAGGCAATTGCTTCATTAAACTACCTCATGAAGCAAAGCTACCTTCAGCTTGTTTTATTTTATCAGGGTGAGTTAATCTAAAAATGTGTTTGAAAAGTGACTCAACACAAGCTTTCCCATAAGTGCAGTTCAACAGAGGCTTTAGTTGAGGTCTACAGTGGTGATTTTCAGACAGAGTCAACAGTCCTGGTTTTAATTCCCAATACTACTACTTCTGCATGTCCTCCGGTATATTGGTGATACTTCTCTTTTCTAACTTAGATTACTTTAGAAAATGAAAACTGTCTATGTCACGGATTGGCTTATGTACAAAATATAATGATTTTTAAAAGGTCTTAGGACCTCTAGACTTTAGTAGGCATCGCTTAAGTGTATGCCAATTTTTTCAAAACCTGAATGTATAACAAAAATCCAGCAGAAGGTAGCAAAAATGAATATTTAAGATAGAAAATTTCTTCCAACGGCCATCAGAGTTTAATATTTGGAACTGTAGATTTTTAAATATTCAGGATGGAGGGGCATTTACAATAAAACTTCATGACAGACTGTCATGGAAAAGGAAAGGGTGTTTAAACTCAGATGCTCGCAGGCAGGTGTTGTGGGAAGCATGACATCCTTGTGGCATCCTCAAGTACGTGATATTGACAAAGGGTTCGGAAGGACGGTCTCCATGACTCAGACGTAGTGAGACAGCGATTAAGCTTTTAATAGGGGGAGAAAGCTATAAATCCACAGTTTTGTGGGCAAACACGGATAAGTTCAAAGTGAGTTTCAATGTGCATTTGAGAAACTAAGGTTTAGTTTTTTTAGAAAATAGTCCTTATAGGACAAGGGAAGTTGATGAAGTTTATGAACTCTTATGAAATATGAAATATAAACCAATACTAAGGTGTAATTTAAAAATGAAAGAAGTAAAGGATAAGGCTCAATAGTTAGAAGTATCCTTCCTTTAGGCTGTCCTCCCTTCCTTCATTCCTTATTTTGTTAATTTCATATTTATCTACTGCTGTCACATTAAAAGCTATAGCATCTCCTTTACCATGCGATCAGCTTCTTTTCCGTACACCTTGCATCATCTTGTCTGTGCATCACTAATCCCTTTACCAGCATGAATAAGCTATCATTTGAAATGTGTCTATATACACACATATATTGAAGATGAATATTAAGCTGTACATCTGCTATGTATGTGTTGGCGTGTGGGTGCTAAGTTCAGTCCGCCATCTTAGCCTAAGCCATAGAATGTATTTAACCCCCAAACCCGACCCCACTCACCAAGGTTCACATAGTCCTTCCACATGGAATAAAGTGCACAAGTGATTTCAGCGAGGATCGCCTGAGACGGGCTGTTTTTATTGAGCTGCAACACTTAGGGGGAAGATAAGATCCCCTGAAGCACTCATTATGGGACCTTGGACCCGTGCTTTCCCAGCCTCATTGCTCATAGAGCCTCACCTCAGATCAGATGCTGGCTTCCCACATCACCGCTGCAACTGCACTGGGGACCCAGGACCCTAGCCACCTGCCTCACACTGGGCCTATTGAACCTCTATTCCTTTGCTAAGAACTGTAACACTCCACACCCGCGGCATTCTTGGTGGGACTGGAGCCGAGTAGATGTATCCATCTTGACCTGCCAGAGATGTCTAAGGACCCAGAGGGAAGGGGCAGACTGCAGACTGCTCCCACCTGTTCCTGGTTGCCACGGACCGACACAGTCGGGACACACGTGGGGGAATCAGGGTCTTTGGTATGCAGGAAGGCACTGGTCGCGGCGTGAAATGACAGACAGACACACACAAGATCTGAATGTGTCTGAATGCACTTTACTGTTCTGAGGCAGGAATTTTTATACACACAAGTTGGTATTACATTACTGAAGAAAAAATGTATCCAGTGAAATGTTTACAAGGAATGGTTACCATGAGTATCTGGCACAAGGAAATACAAAATCAATCAGGTATGAACGTTAGAGAATACACACAAAGTCATCGCGTCCCTCTGTAGTTAATGATAAACTAGTAGTTCAAGAGTCCTTGGAAACCACTATGTTACAGGGCTAGGTATTGTTAGTGTAGTCTATGTTTAATATCTTGCTTCCTTCTTGTAAGACTCCCTCAGGTTTACTTTGAAACTTTACTTAACTGATGGTTTCCATGTCAGAGTGCCAAAGCCAGCTAACTATACAAATAATATATATTGTCGGGAGGTTAATTCTTTAATGTATCTAGGTAATAACTGTACAGCTGATCAAAAACAAAGCAATGGATCTCTAGAAGATAAATCATGGCCAGTGCTGTAGCTCAAAGAATAAACTCTCAGTGAACCATCACGCCTGGATGCTCGCACCTCCTGCTAGCAGGGACATCTCGTAAGTAAAGGAACAAGTCAGAAAAAAGGGTTACACAAACAAAGCTTGCCATGAGAAATTCAGCTCAGCCCTATCTGCGGCCAAGGAGGCTCACAGCGACATTCATCTTGGACAGCCCTGCCAAACAAGACTTTCCCCAGTAAATATCACACAGCTTCCACCGGGATTACAGCTTGGCTGCGTGAAATTATGGTGTCCAAGAGATGCGTGTGATACCTGGTGGTTTTGCCTCTCTTCCTCTCTCCTCCCTCCCTACTTCTCTCCCCTCTCCTCCCTCCCTTCTGTTCTTCCCTTCCCTCCTGTCCCTTCTTCTTTCTCCTCTCTTCCCCTCCCATCCTCTCCTCTGTCCTCCCCTCCCCCTTCTCTTCTCCTCTCTTCCCCTTGTCTGTCCTTCCCTCTCCTCTGTCCTCTTCTCTCCTCCCCTCTCCTCCTTTCCCCTCTCCTCCCTTTTCCCCTCTCCTCCACCTCTCATCCCTCTTCCTCCCCTAACCTCCCCTCTTTTCTACCTACATTTGTGGTGATGGGGGACAATGGCCAGAGCCTAAGTACGCCCTATAGATTTGGGTATAGGCCCATCTAATAAAGGCATTTTCACAGCTAAAATTCCCTTATCCCTGATATGACTAGGTTTGTGCCATGTTGATAAAAACAAAACAAAACAAAAACAAAACAAAAAACAAAACAAAACAAAAAAAGCTATAAAACACCAGCATAGCTAGTAGTGGGTGTTGGCGATTACATTTTCTAGTTATCTCTTGTTATTTGTTTGCTTTTTGGAGTGGGACTGTCTATTTAATCTGTTGCCCTTTTAGAACTTAAGTTTGTTGCTGTTAGGGTTTTGTAGATCTTTGTTCTGTATATCTACTCCTCGATAGATGGGGTTGATATTTGGCTTTCAAATATTTCCTCATGCTATAGTTTTTTTTTTCACATTCCTGTATTGATAAAAAACTTTTAATTTCTTGTAATTTCATTTGTCAATCTGTGCTTTGATGGTCAGGTCCAAAGAATATTTCTTTATTCCAACATCCGGAAGCATTTTTTGTTTTTTAATATTTATTTATTCATTTATGTATGCATCTATGTATGTATCTGTCTATTCATCTATCTATCATCTATCTATCTGTCTATCTATCTATCTGTCTATGTAGTTTAACAGTTTCTGCAGTTGACTTTTATAATTGGTGAGAGTGATTTAGTTTCACTCTTCTTTTAGACACCTCATTTTTTTCCTTGCACTATTTATCTGTTATCCAGTGTGTGTTCTTAGCATCTTTGTAAAATCAGTTGGCAATGGATTTGTGGATTTTCTCTAGGAACCATGTATCCAGGTACTGTGACATTGGAAACCTCTTCCTTTTGCCATTTTGTTTCCATGTATCATTTTGTTTTACCATACTGCGGGCATGTGCTGTGGTTTTCCAGTTAGCATCTCTAACTCTTATGAAGGTTATTTGTCACATCAAAAGACATTCCCCTCAGTGAGCCTGCGGAGAGGCAGTTACAAGAGCATGTATTTTACCCAGCTGCCTTTTTAGACTACCTCCTAAGTTACAAAATGATGGGTACTGAATCAGCCATGGTTAGGAAGTTTTAAAAAATGTCCACCAGCCAAGCTGATGCTTATCTCTGGAATTCCCATCTAGCAGGGATACGGAGTCACCTGCAATCACCTTGTCTGGGTTAAAACGTAATGCACAGTTGTGAGTTACTAATACCTGTTATGCATTCTGTCAATTTCTGGAAATAGAAATATAAAAGGGGGGAACTGTTCCCTTCCTTGAAAAGGTTATCATCCTAAGGGGGAGAAAACAGGTGAAGAAACAAATCCACCTGGCATAGCAAGATGATTTAAAAGCTTTTGGGGCAGTTTCACTCAGATCTTGACCTTTTTTTTTTTTCCTGGGGGGGGGGCGAGTGTCAAGACTGGTTTCTCTGTGTAGCCCTTGCTGTCCTGGAGCTCACTCTATAGACCAGGCTGGCCTTGAACTCAGAAATCTGCCTGCCTTTGCCTCCCAAGTGTTGGGATTAAAGGCGTGCACCACCACTGCCTGGCCAGATCTTGGCATTTACTTTGTGACCTTAACCTGCCATAGTAGTTAGATCCTAAACAAGGCCGACTGATAATGGGCGTGCCCTGCTAGAAAGAGGAATATGGACGCTTACCTCATGGAAAGAATTCAGAGCGCTTTTATCGAAGTAATGTGGCACAAACCAGGAAATAAATGGGAACAAATTTAAGCCGACTTTTGAAGAGGGCATTAAAGAATTAAATCATGTCATAAATGAACTCATTCACCCATTTAGTAAAGCTACTTGGAAAATGTCTACCACAGTTTTATTCTCACGCGGTGATCCAAGGGGTCTTTTCCGAATTCTGTTGATTATAATTTTAAGATATTTTCAAGCTTTATTTAAACTTTCATTGTTTCAAGAGATGCATCTCTTCCTCTGTGAAATAAAATAAAATTGTCCTATCTGTGCTGGTCGCTCACAGATTCTGTTCCTTTAGGTCTGAGTTTATTTGAGAAGGGAAAGGTGCTAGAAATGACAGTGAAAACAGGAAAGACAAGAGAGAGGGGAGGAGAAAGAGGAGAGTGAGAGATGGAGAGAGGCAGAGACACTGAGACACAGAGAAAAAGAGAAAGAATGTTAAGTCACCAGACTTTTGAATAATGACAAACAGGTGCAATGGAGACCCACAGCATACAGAGCTAAAGGCTTTGCCTATGTGGCCCAGTATACACCAGGGCTCATCTCATACTTACTGCATACCACACGCCACCCATCACAGCTCTAGAATCAAGAATTTCAGGTGTAAACTGTCTTAATTAAGGAATATTTTCAGACTTCAGCAGGTAGCCTTAAAAGTTGCATTTCCTATCTGAAAGAAAATCTAAAAATAATAGGAGCTTTAGAAAATTCTGCCCACTGCACCGTATCCAAGATTGGCTGACTTCCAGACCCCAGGTCTCATACTGTGACTTCCTCCATGTGTCGAAGATAAGAAAACACTTAACTACATTTTGATGACATTTTAAACACGAGCGCACACACACACAAGAATCATGGACTTTTGGGTTTGTTTGTTTGTTGTTTGTTTTGGCTGAGTTCCTTACCGTTGTCCAGGAAATACTTTTGAGTAGATGTGAGGTATAGGGGATGGGATCAGCAAGTAGTCCATCCCTGTTGCAATTTCTGGAGCGGTGACAGATGAATCACAATTTAAGAAACACTAATTTAGAGCGAACAGTCCTAGTCACCGACCAGTTTGACCATATATAAGTTAAGATTAATCAGTTAACAATTATTTTTCTTCAACCACCTATTCAATATGAAAGGTCATTTGAACCAAATGACCCTTCCACTCCAAGCATAAACACAATTTGCCTAGGGCCTTGGCTAATATCTGAACTTTCAACCGTTCAATTGCTCCGAACTATAAAATAGTGACTGTATTTTGTTACAGTGCGGCTTAAAGAAAGAACCATTAAGCTATTACAAAACAGACTTTAAATGTGAATGTGAAGCCGCAGAATACTGTCATTGTATTATGGAAATTAAATAATTAGTATGAGGAGAATTGATTTCAGTGTTGTATAAAAGTATGTGTTTCCGCCTGACAAGGAGTAACTTGAGTCTGATATGATTTGATCTCCTATTTTTATACTGAATATGCATTACTGGAAATAGGTCACAGCAGGAAGACAGATTAAGGCAGTTTAAAGGAAAATAGAAACTGTAGAAACTATGAAAATAAATTTGCAATTACAATAAGAAAGCAGAGCTGTCTCCTTCTCTGTGTTTACTCAGCAGGGTAAAGCAGCCGCCTTCTATTTCACACACACACACACACACACACAGTTAACTCTTGCCTAACTTGAAGCCTCATTCCATGTTCTAATATGGAGGTGGGCATGCCCCTTCTGATTTCAGTACAAAGAGTAAAGTGTGTTTGGCATCCTGTCAGTAAACGTGGCGTAAGGGCTTCATAAATATGTAGCCCAATAAGGCAGAGTCTACTGACAGTGTAATTTCAAAGACAGATGAGAACTATGATCAAAATAGTAGGACAGAAAAGAAGGAATGATGGGGAGGAGGAAGGGGGGAAGGAAAAGGAAGAAATGCAAAAGAATGTGTGTAAAGAATGGGAAGACACACAGTCTGGGGGCCCTTTGGCACCTGTGATCGACAACAGTCACAAATCATTTGGTTATGACATTGAATCAGGCTATCCTCTAAATATCATATTGTAATTAATTTGATATTGCTCTTCTTTCACACTATTCTGATCATCTCATCTTAATCATCCCCACAGGTCCCGTGTCAGTGGGGTTGAACTTGCTATTTCTGCTTTCTGACTCTTTCTCCCACCAGATGCCCCGAGCAGCTCATTTTTACTCTTTAAGTAGAACTTCTGCTAAAGAGACATAATAGAAACAGCTTAACTTCTGTATCCAAAAGAATGCCACAGTCATCAGTGGTTCCTCTGGGTGAGTGGGAGACTTGGCTCCCATAAAGGGTATGATGGGATATACAAGTTGTATTGTATCCCTAATTGAAAAATGGACAGTGGTCTGAGGACATGTGACAAACCGAGATCTAGGATGCTCACACAATATAGAATGAGTAATGACCTAGGTAAACTATTGTGGTCATTCCTTCTACTCGGGAAAACCACTGGTCTGTTTGAGAAGAAGACAACATGACATTCCCGAATCATTGTATGGCCACATTGCAGCAAAAGACTGATTATTATAGAGTCCTTCTCCAAATGTTCTGATCAAACAAAACCAGCAAGCGCTAGGGTTCCAACCGAAACCATATAGTAGTTGCACAGACCTCAAACAGATGATGGCAGTAATAGCTGATGGTAATGACCACATGGGAAATTTTTGCAAGTTATTCAGCTAAGAGAAGTCAGAGAATAACAGAGAGGTATGAGGAAATGTGTCTTATAACATATAATCACTTTCTCTTCAATTTCTTTTGAATTCAAAATTAGATGCTTCAGGCAAAAAGGTGATTGGGAAAGTGACTAGTTCTTCCACTCTCCAAGGGGACACAAAGGCCTCGTGTCCTTTTCTAGATATGCCAGGGAATTTCCAGGTAGCATTTGACTCAAATTTTCGGGACTGTTCATACATGACCCAAGGCCCCCATTCACTCAGGCCCCATTATGGAAGCCCTGCCTTCAATGTACACAAGGGAGGGTAAAACTTTGGACCAGTGAGGTATTCAATATATTAATATTGTTAAATGTTCACTGATTCTCAAAGTTTTGAATAAAGAAACTGAAGAATTACAGTCAATTGATTTCATTCTTTCTATAGTCTGTCTTTTCTAGACAGCGTTGGAAAAAAAAAACCAACTTTATTTCAGACCAATAAAACTTGGGAAACTACCCTGAATATTATCAGTGCATGTTTTTGATCCTAGGCGCTCTAAAGAACTCTGATCAATTTTTGATAATCATTAACCTGGTGTGATAATTAATCTTAATAGTCAACTTAATTGGAGTAGTGAAGCTTATTTTTTTCTGAGTTTGTCTGTGAGACTTTTTCTAGAGATAAATTAGGTTGTGAGAGCTCTGAGCTGATCAATAATTTAACCCCTGGATAGACTCTAGGATGGTAATTGTAGGAGATGGTGAAACACAGGCAGATGGGGATTTTGGGAGACACATGTCACTGGGGAGATGTCTTTTCCCTTTTTGTCTGTTTCTTAGTGAAAAGGCTGAGAAGAGATAGCTCCTTTATGTGTTGTCCTTTCTTTGTTTTCTGATGGTCATGACGAGCTTCTCTTCACTATGGTGGTCATGATATATAGGCTTCTTAGCTTCACTATGCCTTTCTCACCTTGATGAAATAAAAGAACCCCTGAAACCCTGAGCCTAAATAAACAGCCTTCTCGTAAGCTATTCTCTGGCCTTTTGGTGACCTGACAATAACTGGTACACATGGTTTTCATGGAAGATTAGGATATTTCTCCAGAATATATCAAAGATTTTTGTATTAAAAGTAACACCAAAGATGTGTAGGGCAGCTTCTTGTTCTCCCTCGGATGTTTCCAGGTAGTAAATGCGTTTACAAAGACAAAAATGGCAGCCTGGTCCCTGTTACAGCACACAAAGCAAACTGTTCCCTGAAGGCATTAGGCCTAGATTTGACCAGAGGTTTCCACATGGAGAAGCTTTGCTAACTATCCTAGCCCTTTACTTTTCTTTCTTTAGATTGTCATCCCTAGATACTCCTTATGGTTTTTCCAGACAATACAAAACAAACAACAAACAAACAACAAATTTACCTGATTTTCTCTCCCTAAGACACTATAGAAGTTGCTATTCAAGGCCTTGTCATTGTGATGTTTTCATATTTTCTTTCTGTTATCAATATCCGTTTATAGAACCTTTGGTATATATAAAATGTGTATATGTAGATATATATATATATATATATATATATACACATATATACATATACATATACATATATTACTATAGGGTTCCAATCTAATCTGTATATGAATCTTATATGAATCTATGAAAATTGGGGAAAACTAATATTTTTTTTCTTTATATTTATTTTCATGCTGGCTACCACATGAGAAAAGCCTCTGTGGGCCCTACAGAAGAGAGAGCTATGAATTGACAATTGAGGGAAGACTTACAGTGGTGCTGAAACTTCAGTGGAAAGTGAGAAACTGTTGCTAGAATTCTAGGAGAATTTTCTATCTATGCTTTTCTGAAATGCTGGTCAACCATGTGTGCGTATGCGCATGCGTGTGTGCGCATGATTGGGGGGTGTGGTTACAATCCTTATACTCAGTGTTAACCTGCTGCAGAATTAACCCAGGCCACACCCTCGCCATTGCCTTCTTTTCCTCCCTGCCTTTCAATAACTATGCTCCAGGTGTAGTCACACCCTGAATCCCAATCTCGCTTATTTTTCTTTTCTACTAACTTGGGAACTGTCTTTCAGGACAAGTGGTTTTTTTTCTTGTATGTTTATTTATTCACCTCTGTTGTTATTGTCTTTGTTACTCATTCTGTGGCCTAGCTTACAAAATGCTCTTTTTTTTCCCTCCACAAATTCTCTGGAAATGGAATTAGACATAAAGGAAAGGAGATAGTCTCGGCATTATGGCAAGAAGAGACGGTGTTATGATTAGGGAATGAAAAGTCTCCTAAGAGCTGAAGTATTGAGCGTGTGTGTTCCAGATGGTAGCGCTATTGGAAAGCAACTCATTCCCAGGGGTGACCATCTCATCAAAGGCCTAATTCATTGAAAACGTCATCACTGAATGAATGATTAGCATCTGAAGCCCGGTTTTGTTACTGGTTTGGGGATCTGGGCCAGATTTTTTTTTTCAGGTTCAAAGAACTGAAATATGGGCTCACATACATTGCAAAGTACCAGGAAACTTGATTCAAAACAAAGAGATAGTACAAATCAGATATTCGATCAGTGTGAAAGTGGACCACATGAAAGAAGGAGTCTTCAAGGGCCCTGGTTTTACTTAGGGCTTCCTTTCATGAGGCTTATTAAGAGGAGCTTGGTTGTTAAGGTGCATAGAAAGTGTGGTCCTCCGTTTTTATTGAAAGATTAAATTAAATAACACCTTTGCCCCCTACTCTGAATATCCCTTTTCACATTGTATACATTTTTTTTTATCACTTAGAGGATACAGCTAATCTTATTGAACAAGCCCTAAACCTGTCTAAACTGGATCTATTCTTTTATTCTTAAACCGGCATATAACCAGGGTACAACTGAATGGATCTCTCTAAGTTTGATCTAAGTTATTAATGAGAGGAGAAACTTATTTCATTGTTTGGAGTGAGGTCTAGGTGCATCTCAGTACAGGTGATGGTTTTAGTGAAATGCTTTGCATATGAGTAATCTGCGCAGGTAAATTTCTAAGGATGCTGGATCTATTGTTAGAATAGAGATGTATCTAGAACATGACCCAGTTGGAGGCCTAGGTGACTAAGCTAATTCTTACGTTTTCCTGTCAGCTAGAGAAAATGTCTGTGAGTGGTATATCCTGTTCCTGATGCTTAGATCTGCTTGTCTCTCTTTGTTTCTTGGATATCAAGAGTTGAATAGCTTTTCTCAGAAACACTGACTACACAAGTGATCCTGGACCAAAACCATTGTAATAGTGAGTCCACACAATTCCTTCATGCCTTCAATTGTTTCAGTGAAGCATTTTATCATGAAAGCAAGGTAGGTTAACATCGACGAAATTCCCAAGGAAGAATGGTGAAGGTATGACCATCGAGATAGCTTATGAAAATGGGGTAATCATAGCAAGCGTGGAAGGGAAGGAAAGAAATGGAATGTTATAAAATGACATCTAGAAGACCATCACACCACTACGCTCAACTGTCTCTGTGTCTCTCTCTGAGTCTCTCTGTCTGTCTCTCTCTCTCTGTGTCTCTCTCTCATTTTTCTGTCTCTTTCTCTTCCTTCCTTCTTTCCTTCCTTCCTTCCTTCCTTCCTTCCTTCCTTCCTTCCTTTCTTTCTTTCTTTCTTTCTTTCTTTCTTTCTTTCTTTCTTCCTGTCTGTCTTTTTGTCTTTCTTTCTGTGTCTGTCTGTCTATCTGTCTGTCTTTCTTTCTGTCTCTCTCCTCTCTCTATCACTTCTCTCTTTTGTGACTGGGAATACAGAAGGAAACAGAGATTAAGGATGGGAGAGGCAATGTGATTACTGTAGGCTATAAATACTCCTGTCATCATATTGACTAGGCACTATATATTTTCTGCAAGGACGTTGCTATTTCTAAGGTTTCCAGAGAACACTGTAAATCAAACCCACCTGGAATGCCCATCCTTGACCAAGCCTGTATCTGTAGCTACCTCAGGTTTATCCGGTTCTGTGATTTTTATGAAGCTCTTGGCGCCTTGAACTGAGAAAAACACCAAGGTTATATGTGATAAATTATTCATTGTGTATTGTCTTGTCCCCAAAGAACTTTATGCAGAGCAAAAATAGGCAGATATACAGGCACACACAAAACACTCATAATGGACGATTTATTTGACGCTAGTGTTTTTGTAGCACATTTACTTATATCTCACAACATATAAGTAAACATGGCCTCCCTTGAAGCTGGAAATGTCATCTTAAGTAGTATAATATTCCTTTATTATTACTATATTTATTTCAACAACTACAGTTTAGTGATTTAAAATCAAAATCAAAATAATTTTATCTAGAAGATTTTATGTAATAATTCAGGATTCATATTATATTTAGAGTATGTTTCTGTGGATGAATTGGGATACTCTGTCCCTATCTCTCCATTTATCTCCCCATCACTCATCTGTCTACCCATTTCTTCTCCACTCTGTGTTCTCAATTATTGTTTCTTTTTCACCTCAGTTTGCATGCTGCTCTGAAGAGAGCACCCAGTTCTCCCTCCCTCGCTTTGGAGACCTGGGCATGTTAACTAAGATGGTTCTAGTTGTAATTAGAAGAGAAAATAAAATTCAAGTTAATTTAAGAATAAGAAAAGCAAAAGCAATATTACATTTTTTTTCCTAGCTCAGGAAACACCTAAACTGCTTTCTACATGGATCTGCTTGGAGAGTTTAAAGGATGATCTGATTCTCCGTTTTCACCTCTTGCTTCTGCTGTGTCCCACTTTAACACACACATCTGGTGATACAAGTATGAACAAAAAGGTTATCATTTGTCCAGTTCTCAACAGAGAAGAAAGCAGAAAAATTAATAACTGGAGGGTTATGATTTGTCAATCCGGAAGAGATGACAACCTGAATCATAGCGGAGATAGTGGAAATGCGGAGACAAAGGTAAGAAAAATACGCAAAGGATATTGATTTATTACATATTGGAGATGAGAGGGAAGACAGAGCCAAAGTCGTATTTCAATTGAATATTGAAGGAGGACCCAAGTGGTATAGCAGAGCGTCAAACATCTGCATAACTTCTGAGAAGGTATAGGTGTTCATGATCTTGGATATGCAAGTGGAACTCAGGGGACTTGTGAATGCAGGGCTATGGCTCACCAACATGTAAAACTGAATGAGATATCCAGGAAAAAGTGAGGAGAATGGTTGCATGATGGAGAAACAAACATTATCATTCACAGCATGGATAAGTGAAGTCTGCCAAGAATAGAGTGAAAGAAGACTTGGCCAGCACCTGCATACAGAAATCTAATGTATGCCATGATAACACAGCACATTTGACTTCTCACTGACTTGAGACTGTTCTTAGGTACACTGTTCTTATGATCAGTGATTAGAAAACCCAGCTAACAGTCTTTGCAGTTAGAGGTTATAGACTGGGAGGTTGATCTTCAGAATGTTACAATTTCTCAGCAGGCCATAGACACCTTGGTAGTCATTTTGCTAATAGAAGAAGATGAAGGAAGAGTGAGACAAAGAGCAGGAGAGATTACTGGGCAAGTGTTAGGAGGTTAGAGATAGAAACATACCTGAATATATAATGAATATTACATCAATAAATAAACATCCTGGAGCATATTCTTTGATTTTGTTCAAATATTGTTCAACTATTCCCATGGAATAGTGAAGGAATAATGTATATCATTCAAATTGTTATTCTATTTCAAAAGAACTTGTATCAGTACAGCCTTACAGGACTCAAGGATACATGCTACTTGACTGAGGAGAGACAGGAGGAAGAACAAGAAGAGGAGGAGGAAGAGAGAGGAGAAGGGGAAGGCTATAGGGAGGAGGAGAATAGATGAATAAGAGTAAGAATGGAAAGAGTGAGGAAGGAAGAAAGGAAGGATGGCAAAGAGGGAAGGGATAGAAAGGAGAGAAACGAGAGAGAGAGAAAGGAGAGAAAGAGGAGAGAGAGGAGGTAGAGAAATAAGAGACAGAAGGAGGGGGGGGAAGAGAAACAGTGAACTCAAAACTCAGGATAAAGGTAACGTTGCAGACATGTCTGTGTACTTTTAACCTGCCTTACAGATTTTACAATTGCTCTGAGATATGGATGCAAAAGAGCAACTTTGGGGCTGAAATACAGCACCAGGACCCCAGAGTGCACACGAGTATTCTCATTAGGTTTTGTAAATGGAGTCACCCTAACAAAATGGGCTACTTTAGAATACGTTTACACAGTCTTATGTTAAAATAGTCTAAACAGTTTTTCTACATATAATCTTATTAAGACTAGGTAAGTTTGCATGATTTTTAATCATTTTGTATTTAACTCTGCTCTGTTGAATTATAGCACCCCCCCAAAAAAAAAACCCTCAAACCTTTTGTTAAGGGTATATAATTAACAAACTTAGCAGGTCATATTTCCCATCTTTTTTTTTTTCTATTAAAAGAAGATTGTTCTAGGTGTATTATTTTTGTGAAGAAAACAAATCTGTTCCTGTACTTTCATCTCTCATAACATTTATTGAATGCTGATTGGAACTGAGAATTAATAGAATTGTCGTCAGTACAGATATATTTTTAGCGAATATATTTCTCCATATAGAAATGACCCTGCAGTTTGGATATTCTCTTTCCCAGTAGCATATTCATATTCCGTAACACGACAAAATTGTCAGTTTTAATGCTGTAAGATTATTCCATAAACTTCTAATTTTCTTTTCTTTTTAAATTTTATTAGACATTTGTTTTATTTACATTCCAAATGGTATCCCTTTCCTCATTACCCCTCCAAAAACCTGTTATCCCTTCCCCTCCCCCTGCTTACCAACACTCCTCCCTTCCCACTTCCCTGACCTGGCATTCCCTTACACTGAGGCATCGAGCCTTCACAGGGCCAAATGACCTCTCCTCCCCTTGATGTCTGAATAGGTCATCCTCTGCTACATATGAAGCTGGAGTCCTGGGTCCTCCCATGTGTACTCTTTGGTTGGTGATTGGGTCCCCAATGGAGGAGCTAAAGAAGGGACCCAAGTAACTGAAGAGGTTTGCAACCACGCAGGAGGAACAATAATATGCAACAACCACTACCCCCAAAACTCCCAGGGACTTCTAATTTTCTTAATGGGCATTTGGAAAAATAGTAAACTCAGAAGCTCAGGGAATGAGCCCTTGTTTCCTGATAACTATACTTGGGACCATTTGTGAATTTATAACAGAATTCATCCCTGATGCACAACCTCCAAATATAAAATGATTGCATGCATATCCTGTGCTAAACACTGGATGTTGCAGGTATAAAGGTGAAAAGGGCACAAACCCAGTCTTCAGAAAAGCTTACGGTTGAGTTCTTGTGAAGCTAATTAACACGTATGTAGACAGAAACGTGTGCTATGTAAAGACAGTAAATGGTAATGCTGTGTAAGGCTGACGACGGTGGTACTGGAAAAGACCAGAGAAATGGTGCTGGGGTTGAAGTCTGGTGTTGAAAATGGTGTGAGGCATGTGAAGTTTGAGAGAAATGGCATTTGTTGAAGTGCTCAGAGTTCCTGATATGGGGAGGAAGTCACTATTGAATCGAAGTACCAAATCAACACGTGAAATGGCTTGTTTCCAATCCAGGAAAAAATATGACAAAAATGGGAAAATCTGAGAATGGAGAGAAATGAGTCGGGAGGTGGGGGTGGGGGGACAAGATAATGTAGCATCCTCTAATCTGTGTGACGGGGATAGACTCTGCCAAGACAGATGCCAGATGAATTTTTCAGGGATATAATCTTATAAGCATCTGTTCATCTTCTCCCAGACATCGATCAAAAGTATTTTTAGGTCAGTGATTGTCGTGAGTGTTGAGAGCCATTAAGGCTCTTGTTGTCAAGTCCTATTTTATGACGATTGCAGTCTACTGCCGGTGGCTTTGATCAGCCTATAGGGCAATGAGAAGAGCACAGACAGCATCACCTGGTTCTGCTTTCATCCATCGCAAGATATAAATCTTATAATTTGCGATTGCAAGATATAAATTAGCCAAAAATTATCTTAAAAGTGATTGGTCCTGTGAGGGTTGTGACAACAGAATGAGTAGTGACACACAATAGTTAAGGGCGGGTCATTAGACTAATAGAGCCAAGACCAGGACTCCCCTCCCCTATTCCTTACTTTGCAACTTTAATTGCAAAACTATGTATTTGTCTGAGTAGTTTGGTTTTCATATATAAAAAGAGGATGATAAGATCTATGTATAGAAATACATAAAGTACCTATAACACTAGTACAGAATGAAAGCAAAATATTTTGTAGGTGATTTTAGAATAGCAAAAGTAAATGAGATATCCTGGAGTGGGTACCAAAATTCATTTGTGCTTCATAAAACCTTTTTTGTTTTTCATCAAATGTAGGACTTTGGCATGCTGGTTCATCACTGTATCACTGGGATCAATCCCTAACCTTTGGGATGCATATTATAGAAACAAGCCTTATGGTAATTTGATGCAGTGTTTTCAGTGTACCTGTCAGGAGTTACTGCGGCCGTGATTACCTGAACAAGACCAGCATAACATTAGGCCTATAAACATCTCCTCATGGGTGGAAGAGGGGGTGTGTGAGACTTCACACCTTCCACAGGGATCGTTGTCCGTTCATCGTTACTGGTAGAGGAGGTGTCATCTTCAATGATTTAGCAATTGATATGCAGCCCTTGTTCCAGTAAAGAACCTTCCACCCACATTCATACAAGTAACCCTAAGAAAGTTTGGTGGATCCCCCTTCCCTCCACCACCCCAGGCACCAAAGAGAGGACTTCTCTGGAAGAAGGGTTTCTTTTTTTTTTATTGGATATATTCTATATTTAAAATTCATTTCCCTTTTTTTGGTTCCCCACCCCCAAAGATCCCTCATGCCCTTTTCCCTCCCCGTGCTCCCTCATCTACCCCCTCCCACCTCCCTGTTCTTGTACTCCCCCACAATGATGCTTTGGTCCATTCTAGCACCAGTGTCCACTCCTTTCTTCTTGTCAGACATCACTTGGTATGTGATTTATGTCTTTGGTGTTCCAAGATTCTAGGCTAATATCCACTTATTAGTGACTGCATACCATGGGTATTCTTTTGAGACTGGGTCACCTCACTTAGTATGATGTTCTCCAGCTCCATCCATTTCTCTAAGAATTTCATGAATTCATTGTTTCTAATAGCTGAATAGTACTCCATTGTGCATATATACCACATTTTTTGTATCCATTCCTCCATTGAGGGACATCTGGGTTCTTTTCAGCTATTATATATAAGGCTGCTATGAACATAGTGGAGCATGTATCCTTATTACATACTGGGGAATCTTCTGGGTATATGTCCAGGAGTGGTATGGCTGGGTCTTCCAGAAGTATCACGTCCAGTTTTCTGAGGAACCACCAGACTGATTTCCAGAGTGGTTGTACCAGCTTGCATTCCCACCAGCAGTGGAGGAGTGTTCCTCTTTCTCCAAATCCTCGCCAAGGAAGAAGGGTTTCTTAGAAGCAGGGATGAGTTATGGTTAAGAGAGGTATGAATAACTAAAATAAATGATATCTATGCATGAAACTGTCCAAGAATATATTTCCTTTAAAATTTTTGAGTTTGAACCAATTCAGGTTTCACATGAACCACCCAGTACCCTCAGAGCTCCCAGGGACTAAAGCATCAAACAAAGAGTACACATGGAGGGACCCAAGGCTCCAGCTGCATATGTAGCAGAGGATGGCCTTGTTGGACAACAAAGGGAAGAGAGGCTATTGGTCCTGATGCCTCAGTATAGGGGAATGCCAGGACAAGGAAGTGGGAGTGGGTGGGTTGATGAGCAGGGGAAGGGGGTATGGGATAGAAGGTTTTCGGTGGTGAAACGAGGAAAGGTGATAACATTTGAAATGTAAATAAAGAAAATATCTAATAAAAATGGAGTGCTCATTCTGTGTATTATAATAGTCTCTCTCTCTCCCTCCCTCCCCCCTCCCTCCCTCTCCCTCCCTCCCTCCTTCTCTCTCTCTCTCTCTCTCTCTCTCTCTCTCTCTCTCTGTCTCTGTCTCTCTCTCTCTCTCTCTCTCTCTCTCTCTCTCTCTCTCGCTCTCTCTCTCTCTCTCCCCCCCTCTCTGACACAAACAGGCTAGATCAGACCAGATTCAAAGCAGATAAATGAAGGTTTATTACCTAATAAACTTGCTGCTCCTGGGCAGGGTCACCTGTCCCAAGATATGGGGTCAGGGAAGTTGTCCTGGGCTAAGGCAAAGGGGATTTTACAGATCTTCAGAGAGCCAAGATGACATGTCGGTCATGAGTTTTCTCCAGGTGGGACTTATAATTGGCATTTGTGTCCCTAAAACTAGAAGCAGTTTTTGAAATCTTAATGCATAAAGCATAGATGAACATTTGAGCTTTAGAAATATGGCCAACAGCAGTCTGTATCACCCCTTTACCCCTTACTCCTGTGGGTTGATGCATAATAAAATCATCTTTGTAAGACAATTGACTTGTGTCTTATGGGAAGATGTTATCGATTTCTTGGTTTGGAAAAGAAACTAAAGCTGGAGAGTTTCAAGATAACCTTGTCACCAAATAAACTTGTCACTGTGGTAGCAAATATCTGAACTGCACCTGCAGTGGTTTCCACAAGGGAACTTTGCTTTGCACTCAGGTTCCCCCATGCCTGGGCTTTCCAGGAGACCAGCAGAAGACTGAAGCCGTGTTCCATGCCATTCTGTCTTCTGTAACCTAGCTTTATTCTTCTCAAAGCTTTGAAGCAGCAAACATTTAACAGGTTGAAGCACATTACATGTCTAAAGTACAAGCTCGTAGTGGTGGCATATTCCTACTCAGGGCAAAGGGCGTTAAATCTATAACCTACCTGCTTACTTGAAAGTGTTTTCTTTTCTCCTGTGTTTAAAATTCAAAGCACGTGTATACACTCCCCAGTGAAGATTGCTATGGGCCTTACCCACTCTTAAAACTTACAAATTCAATGATCTCATGGTATTTTCTTTTTTAGTTATCAGAACTTACAATCCCATGTCCCCCAAAGACAGTTACCTGCCCTTTCCCATTCCAGTAAATATTTAATTGGCAAAAAGAAACTCATTCCATTTAGTTTTCAGTTTCACAGAGGAAGGGAAGATCCTTGGTGTAACTCATTCAGAAATCTCTTCCAGAAACTTATTTGAGTATTCGCCCTCAGCAGAGTGTAATAGTTCTTCCCACATGTAGGATTTTGGACCACTGACCTCTATGTCTCTAGGTTTTCTTCTGTAGGTGTTTCTAATACTTCTGCCCTGAATGCTTCATAAATTCTTTAAAAATATATTCACTTTTAATATTTGCCTATAAATATTATTCAAAATCATAGGGTTTGTTATGATGTTTGGATGCATGTTTGTCATGGACTGTAATCACGCTCACCCTGTATTCTATCTCCTGCGGGTCTGCTGTCCTTCTGGAACCCTTTCTACTAGAAAGGAAAGGGAGAAGTGATGTAATTATGCTATGATCTAAAAAAAAATCTACAATTTCCATATGAGAGAAAACAGAAGGTATTTGTCTTTCTGGCCCTGGCTTGTTTCATTTGACATTTTCTGCAAATGAAATAGTATTTTCATTCTTTCATACTATTGACTAAACCCCCACCGTGTCTACAGGGCATGCTTTTATCCATTCAGTTGTTGGACATTTAGGCTGATCTCATAACTTGGCTATTGAGCCATAAGAAGCACATATTGAAATAAAAATTATTCCCAGATTTAAGAGTTTTATAAAGTTACTGCTCTTTTTAAAGATTTATCTTATTTTTATCAGATGTATATGCATGTGTCCACTTAGAGGAGATACATATGTTTATGTAGAGGGTATGTGCATGTCTGTGTAGAGTGTATGTGCATGTCTGGGTAGAGGGTATGTGCTTGTCTCTGTAGGGGGTATGTGTGTGTCTGGGTAGAGGGTATGTGTATGTGTGAGAATAGATGATTATGGAGTCCAGGAGATGATTTCAGAGTCCGTGGAGCTGAAGCTACAGGCTGTTGTAAAGTGCTTTATATGTGGGTTTTGGGAACCAACTCATGTCCTTCTGAGAAAAGCACGATGCATCCCTAACCACTGGGCAATCTCTCTACTCCTTTAAGGCTGCTGCTTTCCAGAGGGCATACAAGCAGTTTATGTCTCCAATAGTTACAGCCTTTCTTCGTCATGCTTCATTTTTACTTATATTTTCCTTCCATCATTTTCATCTCCTGAAAGTCTACAGGCTTCTTCTGACATTCATCTTTCTGAAGCAAATCGGTGAGACTTTGAACTCTTGCTTTGGGAAGGTCACATATGTTGCTTAGACTCCAGCAGTGTTGTCCAACCGGAAGAAGTGCTAGCACGAATTTAATCTTATCAAAATCTTAAACACATATTGGAGATTTTATACCCAACGCTGACACTGAATTACGAATAGTTGCTTAGAAGGCACATATTTACATCCCTAATACAGGTCTTAAAATGGCTAGATCCTTTTGTTTCTACAATACCTCTTTAGGCAAAATGATAGTTTGTCTCTTAAAACCCTTTGGTTTTGTCAAGCACTGTCAAAGGCAGCCGATGGAAACCAAGCTACATTAGCGATGCTGATGATATTTGTAAAACCCTTTGCGTGAAGTTCCACCATACAGATGTACCATGCAAGCCATTCACTATTGCTTACAACGGACTTACATCACACCTCATGAGTGGCCACTGTTCAGCCTGAACCAATACTGCTTTCAAAATGAACCCCAATTTCCAGAGTAACTTGTGTATTTTCACAGTTTCATGCAGTCTGAGTCTTTTTTTGTTTTTAAAAGGTGTATTTATTGTTATATCTAAGTACACTGTAGCTGTATTCAGCCTTACCAGAAGAGAGCATCACATTTCATTATGGATGGTTGTGAGCCACCATGTGGTTGCTGGGGTTTGAACTCAGGACCTTCAGAAAAGCAGTCAGTGCTCTTAACCGCTGAGCCATCTCTCCAGCCCTGTAGCCTGAGTCTTAATCGGGTTTTGTATTTGGCAACTTTTCTGAAATAAAAAATGTCCCCACAATTTCAGTGGTTTATACTTCAGTTTTTCTCTTTCATCCATGCTAATAACATGTGACTGATGTGGTCTAGTAGCTTTGGTCACTTCATAGCTAAATTCCATGACCTAGACCATAGAGACCCCTCAATACTGGGCATGCCAATTCTTATTTCAGAAGAGAACGGGGAAGAATCCAAATTCAAGTGAGAAGAAATAATTCCACACAGAATAGAGATGATGAGAGGTTCCAAAGAAAACGTGATCTGATATGCAAACTAAGTTGGCCTTTATTTTATTTTATTATTTTATTTTATTTTATTTTATTTTATTTATTTTATTTTATTTTATTTTATTTTATTTTATTTTATTTTATTTTATTTTATTTTATTTTATTTTATTTTATTTGGTTTTTCTAAAGTGGACAGTTGTGTTTTCATGCATCTTTCTCCGTACTTCATATGATTAAGATGAGTGAAAACAATAAAAACATAAAAGGTTTTTCAAAGTCAATGTCAACTTTCAGAAATTTATAAACATTGTCACTGATGCTCTGAGATCCGTTACACATATGGTGTGAATCTAGGGAAATGAACCGTGAGTAATATGACTGTGTTATGAGGAGAAAACTCAAAATGTGGACATAGGAGGTGTGACAATAGAAGTTATGCTGTGTGTGTGTGTGTGTGTGTGTGTGTGTGTGTGCCTGTGAGTGTGATATGTGTGCTGGCCCTATCACTCTCCAGCGTATTCCCTGGTACACAGTACTCAGAGCCATTTCACTAGCCCCCCCCCAACCATCCTTTCATTCACTTTATGACCTGCTTGCCAAAGACATACCCATCTCAAAATGGGTGCCAGTTGGAAATTACAGTAGAAATTATTACAATGTGTGCTCTGTTGATAAAACATCCTATGGTAATATTATTTGATATGGTAATACTAAAACCCAATGGCATTTCTTAAAACTTTGAGGCATTATTATTACTCCTCCTCCTCCTATTATTATTATTATTATTTAAATGATATATGTATGGAAGTGCACATGCCAAAGCTGTGGGTAAGGCACCTTTAACCACTAGTCATATCAAAAGCTCAAAAATCTCAAGTCCTAATAAAGATTGGATGATGGTGTTGGGAATGAACAGGCCTGTCCATCTGCAACGCTCATACCTATGAGGGTAAAGCATCTGTAGTTAGAAGAGAGGCATCAGGACCAAGGAAACAACTGCAAAGAAGGAAAAGACCGTCAATGATTTTACAGCTATTGTACTCAACAACACGGCTAGATTGTTTGCCTTTTTAGCCTAGGATTGCCTGCAACCCTTGTTTCTACATTTAATTATTTATGTTTCTCAATAGGAAATAACTGCTTAGTTAATCAAGTACTGTTTTAAAGAAATAGAGCAATCTGTTTTGATTCTTTTGTTGAGGCGGGAGAAATCTTAGATAAATGGCATTTTCACCGCTCTCAATGTCTATTTGTAAATTTCAGTCTCTTCTAAGTGAAAGCAAGTACTTAAATGCACTAGCAAATCGGAGATAGACCCTCAGGAAAAGTGGTCTCATTTGCATGCAGCGTGTGGTGCTTTTTCTAAGAACGTGTTTGACTTTGCACTTTTCCTTCATCGCAAATGGGAACAGAATAAATGTAGTGTGCGGAATTCACTTGACAGCTTAAAAACCTTAATAGCATTTGGGTTCTTCTTATGGTCTATATTCCTAATGATGCAAATGTTCAGAGTAACATCTCTGCTCTTTCAAAGAAAGACACTTCCAAGATTTCAGATTTCATTAAAAAAATGTATTCCAGGTGACATATGGAGTTGTAAAAAAAGCTATGTTGAAATAAAAGATACCTGTATGTAGTTCTCACTCTGTTATATTGAATTAGAAATTGATTATTTGAACCCGTGTGTGCTAAAAGTAAAAACAAGAGCTTTTCTAAAGGATCACTGTCTTACTGTATTGAAAACTCTTTACGAATCCTATACGAAAAGAAAAAAAATTGGCATTCTTTTTTGTTAAGGGTAAACCTTATACAACACTTCTCACCTGATTTAAAGTCAGAAGAAAGAGTAATTATATTTGCAGATATAGAGAACTCAAGTGAACTTTTGGTTATTGTCACGAAATAGTTGCAACAATTAGCTCAGCATAAATTCAAGTCCTAGCCACCACTGTATCCTAGATATTCTGGCATGAAATCCTGTAATTTTATGTAAATTCTCTTGACTAACTTACAAAACCAGATGTCACGATCCAGCAGGCACACAGCTAGTGCTTCTGAGGTGGTAGGTCCCTGACTGTCACCCCTGAGTATTGTAAACAGTTTCAGGATTCTTGTCCATATCAATATTTCCTGGAAGATCTTTTAGATCTTTTTAAGATGTTGACTATTTTTGTGTAACTCTTGTACTCTCTTAAAGAATTCAAGGATCACTTTAATTTGGGGGGGAAAAAGGTTTGGAGCTACTTGAATTCTTGTGGAAATGAGAAGTCTAAAGGACAGGTCTCCGTAGTTTCTCTTACAGCTAATAAAATAGTCTGGCTTTCGACAACCACAATAGTTTTCGTTAATTTATATCAATTTTGTTTTTACTAATTTTCTTGTAACAAAACTACTTGTGAGTACATCACTGCAAGGAAATGCCCTAAGTATTTTCTCCAAGAAACTATTCTTCAAGTAGACGGTAATGTTATTCAGGCTTGCTTCGGTTAACTGCATTTAAAAAGCTTCGCCTGGAATCATATCCGATTCCATAGCAAGAGTGATATGGAGCACTGTTCTGAGTTATCTCGAATTGTTGCTGTAACACAGTGTTCTTAAAGTGGCCCATTTGGGATGATGGGGAAAAAAAAGTTCTGGCAATATATGTGTTTTCATAAACTCTTTTGTGTGTGTGTAAATAATGATAGTATTGGCCGAAATCTAGGGCAAGAGAGCACCAAAACAAATTTTTGTTTCCCTAAGTAAAGATTTGAGCAGAGACGTTCAATGCCAGTAGATCCATGGATGTCTCACTCAGAGAGTGTACTTTGAATGTGGGAATAGTGGGCTGGAGAAGAGAGGAAGAGAAAAAGTTCTTGGTCACCCCAATTATAAGAGATGAGGGCTTTTATGTCTCCTGAGGATGCTGGTGTGGGTCATTTATATAAATCAGGGTTCCCGTTGTTGTATACCCTACCTATTACATGCACTTCTGCATGCAACTTCATATACAGCAATTTCTTTAGCATTTCCAGCATTTCCAATCTCAATCCAAGGGTGATACATACATACAAACATACATACATACATACATATATGTGGATATATATATTATATGTATATTATAAATTGTAGCATATATATTATATATGCTCTAAATATATATGTATAAACATATTTGTGTGTAAATATATATGGCCTAAAATATATAGATGTATATATTTTCTTACCTATTTCATATGTATGAGTGTTTTGCCTGTAGGTATGTCTGTACTCCCTGAGCATACCTTATCACACAAGGCATCAGATTCCCTGAAACTAAAATTATAGATCGTGGTCACCACTGTGTGGGTGCAGGGAATCAAACGTAGGTCCTTGACAAAACCAAGTTCTCTTAGCTATCAAGTTGTTTCTTCAGCCCCAGAAGGGACTGCACATTAGTATCTCAGTGAACTCTAGGTTGCTTTTGGATAGCCTGAAGCATCACTGCATGTGGAACAGTGGCTCCACCAGAGCTAGGCGCAGGAGGAGCTAGTTTTTCTTTCTTTCTTTCTTTTTTTTTTTTTTTCCAACTCAAGTTTCTTAAATGCTAACTTGCAGTCTTTGTGCAGGACTTAGCTGACCTATCTGCTTTATTTTTCTTGTCTCGCTTGCAAATAAACTACAGGTGCAAGGAATCAGATAAGGGGGTTCTACACAGCTTCCTTCAGTAGTATCATCTTGCAAAATTGCAGTACAATATCACAACCAGAACATCTACACTGATAAGTCCCCTCCAAATCTTAAATTGATAGACTCCTTTTCTATATTATGAATACATATATGTATATGTAAACATATATATATATATATATATATATATATAAATGTAACATAATATATATACATGAAAAAGTTTGCACATATGAACAGCTGAGACTATTTTTATTGTTCGTGTGTGCATGGCTTCGGGTCTGACCATTTTGTATTGGGCAGCCAATAAGGGGTTCATCCCTTGGAGAGACTAATTTTATTTCTCCCAGCCATCATTAGTCGCCTGTAGTTTAAATCTTCAGCACCGATATCAAAAGGCTTGCATGACCGCACCTGCTGGTGATATTAGCACTGGGAAACAGAGCCTACAACCATCAAGATCTTAATAGATTGATTGATTATGGCACCTTGTCTGAAGGTAAGAGGACAGACAAAAACATCAGACATAATTCTCTGGCCTCTCCATGTGTGTACGCACGCCTCACACCTATATCACCCTGTCTGCAACACACACACAAAAGAAATGGTCTGTTAAATGCATTTGGTTCGTAACTTCTGTTAGTTTCACTCTGTCTGTTTAGTTTCTGTTTCCACCACCTGTCCACTGATGGGAGCAGGGTGTTGCAGTCTCCCACTATTGTTGTGTAAGGTATGAGGGCAGGGTCCCCAGTGAGGAGCTAGAGAAAGGACCTAAGGAGCTGAAGGGGTTTGCAGCGCCATAGGAGGAACAATATGAGCCACCCAGTACCCCCAGAGCTCCCAGGGACTAAACCACCAACCGAAGAGTACACATGGAGGGACCCATGGCTCCAGCTGCATGTGTAGCAGAGGATGGCCTTGTTGGACATCAACGGGAGGGGAGGCCCTTGGTCCTGGCAAGGCTCAATGCCCCAGTGTAGGGGAATGTCAGGACAGGGAAGCAGGAGTGGGTGGGCTGGTGAGCAGCGGGAGAGGGGATGGGATAGGGGGTTTTTGGAGGGGAAAAGAGGGAAGGGGATAATATTTGAAATGTAAATAAAGCAAATATCTTATAAAAAAGAGAGAATTAAAAGGAAGAAGTGGTCTGGATAACCTGGGCCCCTCTGGGGTCCACCCTCGGCTTGCACCTTGTTTTGAGACGGGGTTCCCTCATTGTTCACGGATGCGTTATCTCGGCTAGTTAGTTGTCACGCTTCAGGAAACTCCTGGTTCCCACATCTCATCTCACCGTAGGGGTACAGGGGTTATAGACAAATGCTACGAGACCCAACCTCACGTGGGTTTCGGGGAGTCTAACTCAGTTCTTCTTGGTTGTTTACCGGCAATCACTTCACCACCTGAGCCAACGCTCAGCCTCGATCCCATCTTGGTTTTCCGGTGTTAGTTTTCAGTGTATCACTTTGTGCTTTTAACAGTGTTTATTCCCTGGATCTGTTTATATTATTATATATGTTGTACATGTTAAATATGTAATATGTAACATATTATATATTATAATACATAATATATAATAACATATTATATATTATAATACATAATATATAATATGTAATATATGTATAATACATAATATATAATAAAATATGAAACATAACAACAGTATATAATATATCATATATTAGATCTAGTATATATAAATGACATAAAAGCCATGTTTTGTCTCATGAGATACTATAAATTTTACTTTCGATTTTTATCTTGTGAATCTCTCCCACCATAAAATTATTTCAGACTATTTCTGATATGTAAATGAGCAATAAGTCAGAAAATGATATAACCTTTGTTTTCACTATAAAATATCATAGTTTAATATAGTTACCCTTATTTTTGTGTGGTCCTTTCCATTATGTAGCTCCAAACATTCTCCTTTCTCTTGTTTGAGGAAAAGTTTTGTTGTAACTCAACAGACCCCTTAGGGTCTGAGCTCAGGCGCGCAACCCCTCAGCACACAGCTTGATGCAAGATTGATGCAGGACCATGAGGTTTATTGTTCCACATACGTAGGGTCACTCATCCTCACAGGGAGAGTTGGCCCGAACACAGGAAGCCGGCATCCATGTACCCACGTTGCTCAGCCACACAGGCAGAGTCAACCCCGAGCAAAGAAAGCATACATCGTTTATACCCTATTTGCAAGGGGAGGGGGGTGGATTACTATGAGTAATATATTTTTAAATTTACAGGTCAAGAGGGACTTTTGCAATAAGATTGTTGACAGTTTATGGCCTTCCCTGGGACCCCAGTAGCAGGAGGGGCAGGGGGGCATGATTCAGGGAACTGTTACTTTTATTTTGTCTTGTCTTGGTCAGAACGGTCAGAATAGCTTGGTCACTTTGCTCCTTAAAACTTTGTTTATGTTCTCAGAAAGCTCTGCTCTCTGGCTACCAGCGAAGGTCGGGAGCCTGTCCTCTCTTCAGCCAGGCTGGTCTCTGTGTTTCTTAAGGCTTTCTTAGGCTTTCAGTAGTTCATCATTGAGCTACTTGCCCTTCACAGTTTCTCAAGGCAGAGTCCAGAGTTATGTCTGCTGGGGACAAATCCCTTAGTTTGACTAGTTTAGGTATATTTTCATTTCTCTCTTTTGTCTGAGAAAATTTTTCCCCTGAAACCAGGATTTGTGACTGATAATTTTTTTAATCACTTGGAAAACCATTTCGATGTCTGTATACTTTCACATGTGTAATCACCATCATTGGAATTTGTCTCTTGCTTGTTTCTTCTTTTTAGTGCTGAGGATGTTTATACTATGTATTGTTTCCCCCACCCTCTGGTTGTTTTGAAGACTTCTCTTTCAGCTTGTATAAGTTTCATTATAGCACATATTAAATGACTGCTTGGTATTTATCTTGCTCGGACTTTGCACAACATCTTCAGCTTGAAGGACTGTTCTTTTCCAAATTCAGAAGGTTTTCTGTTATATTGTTTGAGCAATTGATCAGGCTCTTCCTCTTATATACATGAAAATGTATTGGTATAAATATTAGATTGCTTTATACAATAGGCTGTGAACATCTGCAGATTTCTTGGTATCATTTTCTCCCTTCCTTTCCTTTCCTTTCCTTTCCTTTCCTTTCCTTCCTTCCTTCCTTCCTTCCTTCCTTCCTTCCTTCCTTCCTCCCTTCCTTCTTTCCTTCCTTCCTTCTTTCCTTCCTTCCTTCCTTCCTTCCTTCCTTCCTTCCTTCTTTCCTTTTTTCATTTGTTTCTTTTTTGTTGTTTTTACTTTTTTGGACTTTTGGCTTTTTGGTCTTTTGCTTTTTTTGCAACAGAGGTTCTCTTTATAGTTCTTTCTGTCCTGGAACTTGCTGTGTAGACCAAGATGTCCTCAAACTCACATAGATCTGCCTGCGTCTTCCTTCTGAGTGCCAGGATTAAAGGTGTCAGCCACTACCACCAGGCAAATATTTTCCTTTCGGTGGACAGATGACTGTTCCAGATCACAATACTATCATCTGCTGCCTGTGTTCTGCTGCTGAAACCACGTTTCACCTTTATATTCTTTCTGTTCCTACAATTTTTAGCTATATGGTTCCTATATTTTTTTATAATTGACATATGTTTATATTGTTTGCGGTAAAGGAATTCATGATTAATTGCTCAGCTGTCTTAATGTCATTGCAATATCATTCCAAAGTCTGATTCATTTACATACATGAGAAAATTCCTGTCTGTGGTGCCCTTTTATGATGTAGCCTTTCTTGTTCATCAGATTTATGGTTTTCAATTGCATCCTGGACATTTTTGTGTCTGTTATTTTTAGTGCTAGGTGGTTAACCAAGAGGCTCATGCATGCTGGACAAGCATGATACCACTGAGTTATGCCTCTACCCTTGTAACATGAGCATTTTGATGTTCTGAGGTTACCCTTGGTCCTACTAATATCTTCTATGTTAATAGGCAGTGCCCTTCTTACTTATGGTATCTAGTATACAGACAGCCTGATAGCTGGCTGCATTAGAATGTCTATTTACTTTTCTGAGATCATGCAAGCAGATTGTCTTGAAGTCGGACTCTACCTCATGAGCAGAATGCTCTTCTCTGTGACTCCTACTATTAGGCTGAGGGTAAAGTACTCAGACTCGGAGGACTGGAAGTACAGTTTCTCTCTTATTCTTTAACCATTCTGTGCTGCTGCAACCCTTGGTCTACATTTGATATTTTCCTCATCTCCTGCCACTGACATGGGGCTTGATAAGTAATGTGAAAAATTAAAGTCACTAAGGGGAGACTAAGTTGACATTTGAAGAAACTGGACCAAGTGGGGGTAGATATCTTTAGACATGTCTATGAAAGTACTTCTCCATTAGTTTCTGAATACTAGGTTATTTTGTTGGCTGTTAATGGCGCCTGGGAGTGATAGCACCTGAGCGTAGTTAATTAGCATGAATGCTTTTCCATGAAGAAGAGACTTATTTAACAGTAGAGCCCATGATTTCACCAAAGGCAAAATTAGAATCAAAGATACAACTCTGAGACTATTTCGTGAGTGATATCCATTTAAATATCAGGTACCGCCATTGTTGACCTGATCTTAATGGTACAGAATCCAGTTTTAAAACCGCAGGCACAGTCTTCTCAGAAAACCTACACAAACAACAAAAGGTTATAGCTCAGAGTAATTTCTGAAAGTTACAGTTTCAGCAGGGCCTCACGTGGCTCCGATCTCAATTCTAAGTATTAACTACTGCTGGTTTCCTCTTACAACATCTGAAGTGAGGAGTTGACAGACAAACTCTATGGTATGTAGAACAAAAATTATCAGTTACTCAGTGTTTTTTTCAAAGTAGAAAAAGCTGACCTTTGCCATAGAGACAATTAACTTTATCGACTAATTGGATCACTCAATACTTCAATAGTCACATTTTAATTTGACATCAATAGACCGAGTTCATATGGCAGTTACTTCCTACACATTTCAACAAAACCCAAGGTTATCATAGGTTTAGTTTAAGTTTAGAATCTGCTGTTTTGTTCTGAAAGTAAAATTCCAGAAGGAATAGGAACAGAAAATAATAGACAAAAATTTCTCACAATATCCTGATTTGCTGAGTAGCACATCCTGAAAGATAAATTGCTCAAAGCACATGACCACAGTATTGAAGTCTTAAATGCATGCATATTGAACAAAGCAAACTTAATTCAATCAAATTGATCGTGAGGCATTGAGCTAAAGACACCGTGGAGGTAATGTTTGGCATTCTTAGAAAACAAAGACAAAAAACAGAACAAGATTAAAACCTATAAAGAAGTGATTGAATCTATCTACCTTTTCAAGGTAGATTGGTAGGAAAGATACCAATAATTCTTGGAGAAATTAAAATTAGAAACTAGAATGCTAGAGAATTTCTATTTTGTCAGAAAGATTGTTGATGATAAGTCTTCTGCATATTTAAAGACTTTGATTCAGTCTTCCAAAAAGTTTTTGCTTTGATTTGTGCTTCCAAAAAGTTCATCTTAATTCTCACAATTACAATGTATGTATTTCATTTAGAAAAACCATCTCAAGTGTCTCATGATTTGTCCTTTAGGAGGCAGTCATACAGAGGTCCCTGTCTACCCGTGATCTGTCCATATAACTGGAAGGCGTTAAGTGTCCCCTGTTCTTATCTTAGGCAGAGGTCATATTGATGACACCAATAATCTCTACCTCTCCTAAATGAGAGCACCCTATGGCCTTCAATCTGAGCCATTAGGCTTTTGTTCCCAATAAACTCTAACTTGTCACATGCCATTAAATAATCTCTTGCCTCTGGGCAATGTGGATCTGAAAAAGTACCCAATTCTGACAGAATAACGTTATGTATAGTGCTCAAACCTAGTTTTAAGAGGAGAGTCTTTCAATGAAAAAGCCAACATTTCACATTGTTCTTTGTTGTTGTTGTTGTTGTTTGTTCTTTACCTCTATGATGTCACGGGGCACTGGGCTGTACGTGGGCCAAACTGGATTCTCTTTAATCCTTCTAATTTCTGCAGGAGGACAAAATATATTTTCTAAATTCTGAGTTCTTAGTTGGAATCAGATACTTGAAGCAAAAGACTATTAAGGAAAGCCCAACATGCCTGTTTATATGTAGAGTTCTCAGGAAGCCTTCAACAGAACCAGGCCACGTACCATGTGCCATGTGCCATGTGTGATGTGCCATATACCATGTGCCATGTTCCATGTACCATGTTCCATGTGCCATGTGACATATAACATGTACCATGTACCATGTACCATGTACCATGTACTATGTACCATGTGCCATGTGCCATGTACCATGTCCCAATCTCATGGAGGTTGGAAATAGATGTGATTAGAAAAATGAAATAAATGAAACCAAACTTATGATTTAAGTCAGTACTTTGTCCTGGATGAGAGCTTTTATAGCTTTAGAATCACAAGTGTTTTTCCACCCCTGATACAAGAGAGAGATACCCTCACAAATGAAGATGTCTTCATATTCATGTATAAAAAAATTCTCATATAAAAAAGTAACTTCTCAGTTTTCGGAGGTTCTTGTATATCTACAGTTTCTCAAAATGATCAACTCGAAGTTATCCTGTGTCTTAGGGTTTCTATTCCTGCACAAACATCATGACCAAGAAGCAAGTTGGGGAGGGAAGGGCTTATTGAGCTTACACTTCCACATTAATGTTCATTACTAAAGGAAGTCAGGACTGGAACTCAAGCAGGCCAAGAAGCAGGAGCTGATGCAGAAGCCATGGAGGGATGTTTCTTACTGGCTTGCTTCTCCTGGCCTGCTCAGCCTGCTCTCTTATAGAACCCAAGACTACCAGCTCAGGGATGGTATCACCCACAAGGAACCCTCTCCCTCTTTGATCACTAATTGAGAAAATGCCCCACAGCTGGATCTCATGGAGACACTTCCCCAACTGAAGCTCCTTTCTCTGTGATAACTCTAGCCTGTGTCAAGTTCACACACAAAACCATCCTGATACGCAAAAGGCAAATCACAGCTATATTAAGGTCGCTGCCAATGCTTATAGCCTGTTTTTATTCTTTCCTTCCTTAAAAGAGGCCAAGCAAGAATCTTATTCCATCAGATTATACTACACAATTAAGGCTGCCAAACACAGTGAATATATATTTAGGATGTGTCGCGAAATTCATTTTAGAGGAATTCTTTTTAAATATTGGTATGTGCGAAACAAACTCATATTGTTATTTGAAAGTCAGATGAAATGTTCCTCCACCTAACCCATTCATTTGATGGTGTATATGTTATATGTGAAGGCAGTGTCAACTTGTGTGGAAGACTTTAACTCTTAGCTTTGCTCCTATCATTCTCTCCATTGAGTCTCCCTTTGCACTTCTTGGTACCTCTGCTGATCTCACAGATGCTTTAACAAGATTTTATTTTCTAAGCCAGCGACTTCCTCTTCTGCCTAGATTTTACTCCCCACCCAGCTTCAGCTTTTAACCACAAATTATATTTCCCTATTACCAATAGTGATAGCTAGTTTTGCTTTTAAACTTGACCACATTTGGAGCTAAAGCCCCCAAAGTGGAAGGCACACCTGAAATAGGAATATCCACTTCTAATATGGATCAGTTGTTTTTTAAAATTTATTTATTTATTGAAGGGCCTCTGATCCCATTACAGACGGCTATGCACTACCATGTGGTTTCTGGGAATTGAACTCAGGACCTCTGAAAGAGCAGAAGTCAACTGAGGACTGGTTGTAGGTTTGTGTGAGATGCCTCTAGGGCATTCTGTGACTTAATACTCTTGAGCTGGTTTGTTGTTGTTTTGTTTTTAATTTTTCTCTCATACCCTAGATCCCAACAGAAGGTTCCACCACTCTTCCCCGTACCCCTCCCCTACCTCCTCTCTCTACCAGAACTCCTCCTCCTTCATTTCCCTGCAGAAAAGTCCAGGCCTCCCAGGGATATCAAACCGACAACACAGGATAACAAGTTCCAATAAACCTAGGTACAAACTGTCATATTAGTGCAGGGTGAGGCATATGGGATGCAGAATTAATTTCAGTGGTGGTTTGAATGAGAGTGGCTCTCAAAGACTCATACAGATGGCATTATTGTGGAGGAAGTGTGTCACTTGGGGATGGTTTCAGAAACTCAAGCCAGGCCCAGTGTTTCTCTTTAACTGCTGCCTGCAGATCCAGATGCAGAGCCCTCGGCTCCTTTACCAGCACCATGTCTGCTTGTGCTCTGCCATGCCTCCAATAGACTAAACCTCTTCATTGTAAGCCAGCCCCAATTAAGTCCATCCCTGTAGAAGAAAAGGATGGTGTAGTCATGGTGTCTTCTGCAGCAATAAAATCTTCACTAAGACAGATGTTGGTACCAGAAATATTGCTCTGACAGACAGACCTGACCATGTGTTGGGGAGGGTTGTGGAAAGACTTTAGAACTTTGATCTAGAAAAGCCATGTAATGTTGATAGCTCAGTGGAATGTTCTGTAGGAGCTTGGAAGACAAGAAGGTTGTGAACAGTGCAGAAAATGGCGGTCTGGCTTGTGACGTTTAAGACGAAAGCTAAAAGATTCTATCAAGGCCGTTTGCTATTTTGAATTAAGATTCTGTTGTTCGGGTCAAAGGAGGCTGAAGTGTCAGCTGTGGTTAACAAGAGACCAGCACCATAGAAGGAAAGTTGCTTTCCTGGGACAATTGATGCTCACCATCTAGAACTGAGAAATTATTAGTGACTAAGAAGACAGTAGCATCATTGAGGTGAAATCTTCTGGATAGTGTTTCCCGAGAGTCATCAGAGGCTGAGTTACAGAATTAGCTAAGATTGTGCTTTATGCTGGCAACTAAACTTGGCAAACTAAGAGTCACTAAGGTGGGATGGCCCCCCCTCTCCCTCATTTGATGTCCTGTCTTCCTGCTGGAGGTGACTCATAAGTTCCCTCTCCCTACTGTCTGTCATTTCATCTAAGGTCCCTCCCTTGAGTCCTGAGAGTCTCTCACCTCCAGGTCTCTGGTGCATTCTGGAGGGTCTCCCCAATCTCTTATCTCCCAAGGTTGCCTGTTTCCCTTCTTTCTGCTAGCCATCACGGCTTCAGTCCTTTTCATTCACCTGATACCAAATCATGTTCCCCTCTCCTCCACTCCCTCCCCCCCGTCCACTTTCCCACCCAGGTCCCTCCCTCTCCATTTGTGATTGCTTTGTTCTCCCTCCCAAGTGAGACCCAGGCATCTTCACTTGGGCACTTGAGCTTGTTGACCTTTTTGAGTTTGGTGGACTGTCTCTTGGGTACTCTGTATTTTTAACATCTACTTATTAGTGAGAACATAGCATGCTTGTCCTTTTGGGTCTGAGTTACCTCACTCAGGATGATATTTTTAGTTTCATCCATTTGCCCGCAAAACTCAGAATGTCCTTGTTCTTAATATCTGAGTAGTATTCCATTGTGTAAATGAACCACATTTTCTGTATCCATTCTTCTGTTGTGGGACGTCTGGTTGTTTCCAGCTTCTGGCTATCACAAATAAGACTGCTGTGAACATAGTGGAACATGAGGGGGGCCATCCTACAGTCATAACTCTGATTGTGCCATAATTGTGCCTCTCTGAAAGAATTACAGGAATCGAAATGGAGAGGAGCCTGAATAAAAGAAGGTCCAGTGATAGACCCAAAGTGGGATCTCGCTCAAGGGGAGGTCCCAAGTCCTGATACTATTACTGAGGCTATGAAGTACTCACAAAAAGGGACCTAGCATGACCACACTCCAGAAGAACCAACAAGCATCTGAAAGAGTCAGATGAAGATATTTGCACCCAATCAATGGACAGAAGCAGCTGACCCCTGTTGTTGGATTAGGGAAGGCTAAAAGAAGCTGAGGAGAAGGGCAATCCTGTAGGAGGACCAGCAGTCTCATTTAATCAGGACCCCCAAGATTTCTCAAAAACTGAACCACCAAACGGGCAGCATACACCAGCTGATATGAGACTCCCAACATGCATACAGTAGAGGATTTCCAGACCTGTGTTCATTCAGAGACAATGCACCTAACCCTCAAGAGACTGGAGGCCCCAGAGAGTATAGAGGTCAGGCAGGGTGAAGGTTGGGGATATCCACGTAGAGACAGGGGTTTTGGGAGGAGGTATTGGATGTGGAACAGCCAGAGGGTAGACTGGGAGGGGAGTGAGGGGGGATAAAATATGGAGTGTAATAAATAAATAAATAAAAATAAATAAATAAATAATAGAGTCACCAGGTGGTACACGTTTAGAAGGCATGAAGGGATCATGGAGAGCAGCTCAAGTTTGACACTGTTTGAAAGGACTAGAATACCTAAACAAAGCCCATGAGAGGCTATTGGTAAAAGTCCAGGCCAGTTACAACAAGGGACTTGGGAAGTTTTGGAGATGTCAGTGCCATGGGGATGGCCACCAAGAAGAGGAGCAGCTTTGGAGTGAAGCTAGCCAGACCTTAGAAGACAAGCTGTGTGTGCTGCAGAGGGCAGAGCTGGAGATGGAGGAGACCAGAAGATCACAATTGAAGGCCTGATAAGTTAGACATTGAATTATTTACATATTGACCAAGTTCAGGTTGTGACTGCACTCATTCTTCCCTCCTGAAGAATGTTTTTACCTTCATTTAATTTTTTACAGGAGCCCACAGCTGAAAGCCTCTGAACTTTTAAAAGAGATTTTTAAAAATAGTGAGAGATTTCGGACTTAAGAGATTGGATATTTTAAAGAGACTGAGTTTTTGATGTCTATCAATTTGTAGGGCTTTTAAGGTTTTTTATATTTTTAGTATGAGATCTTGGGGATGAATGATCTAAGAAAGGTTGGGAGGAGAGGAGGGTAACTGTAAAGTGAATAAATAAATTAGTAAATTAATAAAAAAAATGCCCCCAGATTAGGCTGTGGACAAGAATGTAGGACATTTTCTTAATTTGTAATTGATGAAGAGGTTTCAGGCCATTGTGGCTGGTGTCATCCTTGGGCTTGTGGTCCTGTGTTTTATAAGAAGAGGATGGCCTTGTTGGACATCAAAGGGAGGAGAGGCCCTTGGTCCTGAGAAGGCTCGATGCCCCATTATACCAGGGGAATACCAGGACAGGGAAGCTGGAGTGGGTGGGTTGGTGAGCAGAGGAATGGGGGATAGGATAGGGTGTTTTTGAGGGGAAACCAGGGAAGGGGATAGCATTTGAAATGTAAAGAAAGAAAATATTTAATAAAAAAGAGTTAAAGAAAAAAGAAAGAAAACAAGCCATGAGAAATATACCAGTGAGCCGTCCCCCACCCTTGACTTGACCACTGCATTAGTCCTATTAGAATTCCTGTTCTGACTTCTGCCAATGATGTACTATGTTGTGGAAATATAAACCAAATAAACATTTTCCTTTTGATCATGGTGTTTCATTATGGTGATAGACTCTCTAACTAAGACAGTTGTATTCTCTGGTTTTAGATATAGTTCCAAGATACAGTACAGACTACATATGTAAGAGGCCTGACCCCCAACCAACTTACACACAGATCATTGGAGAGTTTCTCTAATGAATTTGCATGCATCATTTTTTATTGCTTGTAGTCCAAAATTAAAATTTGCCAAAATAGCATGCAGTAGGAAATGGCAAATTATGCAATATTGCGTAATTAAATGTTTTACATATGATGAACATACCATAAACTGAAATTCTCAGAGAAAAGAAATCCACTCATATGCTGAAGGTTCTACAAGGCTGATTAATAACTTAGAGCTTTGTGATTGTGGAGAGTTGTTATAAATTTGCAGCCAAATTATCTTAGGTAATTTTAGCACTCTTGGCTGTCAGTTTTTGACCACCTCTGTAATTGGCAACTATCAGGTGAAACCTTTAGTGATGTATTGAGAGATTCCTGGCTTTCCCTAAGCTAAATATCCTCTGATATAATCTGAAACATATAGCAAATGTTTTCCAACTTTAATCTAACAGTCCTACCTTGTCTTCCAATAATTTGTTGGAAAAATGCCTTGGTTTAAAATGTTCTTTCTATAACTATAAAAACTGCACAAATCTACTTCTACATTAGAACATAGGGTTCAGTATAGCCTGTTCCTGGACCATGGTCACAGATACTGAACTCTGGAGTAAATTAAAATTTGTTTCTGGTTACATTTTAAATGACATTATAAATTGCCATTTATATATCATAAAATTTGAAACTATAAATTTAAGCATGCCACAGTGTCAAAAAAAGAGTTTATATCAGTTATATCTGGGTTAAAATGCTTCTTGTTTTAAGAGAATAAACACATAATTTTCTTAGATTTATTTACAATAGGGAAAATGAAATTTTGCGTGTGTATGTGTGTGTACATACTTGCCTTGGGGATAGTATGAATGTGAATGAAAGACAGGGCGTTAAGATGAGAGACATCATGGAGAGATATTCTCTCTCTTTTTTAAAAAATTTTTAAAATTACTTTTATCCTTTTACAGTACAGCTGTTGCCTCCTCCCAGTCCACCCTCCTACAATTCCTCATCCCATTTCTCCTCCCCTGTCTCCAAGGGGATGTCCACACCGACCCTACCAAGCCTCCCCCCTCCTCGGGGCCTCAAGTTTCCCAAGGCTTCGGTGTATCTTCTCACATTGAGGCCAGACCAGGCAGTCTTCTGCGGTATATGTTTTGGAGGCCTCTTAAAGGTCTGATAAACAAAACAGCTCTTCCAGCCTATGTGAGCCTCATATTTACACTTCTCATCTGTCGAGAGTTTAAACTATTTAGCTGTTGCCTTCTGATAAACAGATTTTTTTCCTTTGAATGTAAATTCTGAATTCACAGCACCAGGAACTTTGAACGTGAAGCAATAAGCAAAATATGCAATATTTCTTCTGAAAACCCATGTCGCCTATATACAGCATGCTCATTTTAATCTCACGATGAATTTTAATAGCACATTCTGTTTTTTTTTTTCCTCTGCTCCCTCTATGATCTTGGTGCAAATGTTTCTTATTCTTTTTCTTTTACATTCCTATGTGGCTTATCTTCTTACCCAGTCCTTTTCTTTCCCCAAAGGTTTTGGTCTGCCAAGTCACTCTGAGAGCTGCGAAGTGTGTTTCAGTGGGGGATTTAATGTGTCAAATGGAAGCGGAGCTCCAGGTCTTCGCCATTGGTTTATGTTGCCTCCGTTCTCTTTGACCACCTCCTAGTTCCAGATGTGCCACCTGGCTTCACATGTTAGTGATGTCATGAACTACAAACCGAAGTTTTGGCAGCAGTACAAAGAAAGAGCTAATTCTCAAACATGCTTTGAATGTGCTTGGAACTGCTAAACTAATATTTGGGAGGCGAATTGCGATCTTAAACTATAAAATATATTTACTTAGGAGTGGACTCATTTAACATTCAATTTACCTTAGGTAATAAAAATATAAAGGTATTATGTACATGAATTCAGATATCATACGGTGGCAAAGTCTGAAGGGTATTTATTCAACCTGGTCGATACCACGTTATGTGATTTGAGCTTCTTAGCTGAAAAAGAAAAAGCCATAGTTGAATGCTCATACACATTAAATATACATGTTAGTATTGTTGGAGGTTTTCTTTGAACAGTGTAAAATATTGGCTGCACATGTATGCCAGTGGTTCTTCTGCAGAAAATTTGAGCAGAAATACATATGGAGAGAATTTTAATAGAAACCTAGAAGGCCCCAATTGGACAAAGACAATTACAGTGACACAGCGTGGGTGGCCCAATGCCTACCGCTAACAATCATATTCATTTCCAGGATGAATCATGTGTTATAATAAGGCATTGCCAAACAGGAAGGACAAAGACAGAAAATAATATCTACACCAATGAAAATGGTGTTCACACTACACCTCCAAAGGACAGTATTAAGGCTCCACATTCTGTATTTACAGTTTTGGATACTAAAGGCTAGGTCACTGGCGGGTTCTATGTACCTCTAATACATTTTTTTTTCAAACACCATAGTGCGGATGTCAGCAGAGAGATGACCTGAGGTGTGCAATGACTAGCTTTCACCCTATTCTACATTAATCTCCAAAGTGCTGAGTTAGTCACTAAGGCTGTTTGATTTTGAGACATTAAGTCTCAACTATATTCTGTACTTGCAAGGTCATCTACTATCTTTAAAGGTTTGATAACAAGCAAGGATATTTTAAATTCATAATTTAAATTTGATTCCTACTAGAAGACACTATTTTCCTTTCTCTCTTCTCTCTCTCTTCCTCCCTGCCTCCCTCCCTGCCCACTCTCTCCTTCTCCCTCCCTCCCTCCCTCCCCTCTCTCTTCTTTCTTTCTTTCTTTCTTCCTTCCTTCCTTCCTTCCTTCCTTCCTTCCTTCCTTCCTCCTTCCTTCCTTCCTTCCTTCCTTTCTTTCTTTCTTTCTTTCTCTCTCTCTTTCTTTCTTTTTTCTTTCTTTCTCTCTCTCTCTTTCTTTCTATCCCTCCCTCCCCCTCTCTCTTTCTTTCTTTCTCTCTCTCTCTTCCTTCCTTCCTTCCTTCCTTCCTTCCTTCCTTTCTTTCTTTCTTTCTTTCTTTCTTTCTTTCTTTCTTTCTTTCAACAAATAATTTGAAGCACAGCAGCCACATCTCTGTTCAAACAAGTTTCCACTAGTCTGATATCTCCTAAGGCAAATAGCAAAGTCCTAATGAGAAAAATGGTTAAAATGTCAAGGAAGGTCAAAAGACAGCCGAACAAAAAGATCAGAGAGCAACTCGGAACTGGATGTGGTTTTCTGTTCAGCACATTAGAACGTGGATCATCTCCCCGGAACAGTTAGTTAATGGGATGGAAATTGCACATGAGGCTTCTTAGCATCGACAAAATGCAGCTCAACCCTGACTCTTGTATAAAAAAAATACAGCGTGATGTGAAAAAAGAAACACTTTTACAGATCAGCTAAACATCACGTTTTTACTGAAGGGGAAAGACTTAATGTATATAAAAGGATCTCATGCTTTGCACTAATGGAACACAGTTGTGAGTTTAACACCTAATCCATACCATGTTCTGATCTGTGACTGAAGACATTTATAGAAGCAATGAACACTGAAAATCATCTCACAGCTTGCCATTCAATTAGAAAGGGGACTTGGCATCTGAATAGAAAAGACAAAAAAACTGTACAGAAATGAAGCAAGACAAATACTATTCAAATACTATTCAAATAGTCGCAGTGCTAAAGAAGGAGATGCTGTGGAATCTCCCATTGAGATTGGAGCCTCGAAGATAACCAACCTGTAGGTTATGACACCAGAAAGGTCAGAGAGGGCTACCCAGACCAAACATCTTGATTTATAAATGAAGGAGCATAATCATCTTATAAAAAAGCCCTGAAACTACTCCATTGCACGATGTAACTAGATGGTTATTAGCCTCGTTTTTTCTTTCTTTAAAGAATGGGCAAGATAATGATATGTTACAATTTGTGGGAATGTTGTAATTTACATTTATATTCAAGGGTTGCTTTCCACAGCGCTTCTTTCTTAAGGGTCTCCTTACCCTTTCACCAGTAAAATAAACAAAAGGAAGAAGAACTCGCTTTAGAATTGGAGCAATCAATGCTCAACCAGTTTCTATTCATTATATGAAAGGCTGTGGAGAGAGTGAATGAAGTTAAAGATTATACATAATATTCCACATACCAACCTGCATTTACATATGCATATATAATTCATTTTCCCTTCTTTTAAGCTTTTTGCTTACCCACTCACACATAGAAGAAATTTAGAGAGAATTTAGTACCAGTAACTACTCTCTTGGAAGGTTGGAGGATTAGGCATGTTGAAGTAGAATATACATTTTTCCTTTGATGGAACATTGTCCAATCCAAATCTTTTTTCCCCCCTTGGACCAGGGTCTTGGTATATCACCTAGGCAGTTCTGGAATTCATGGTACTTCTGCTTCAGTCTCCCTAATACCAGGGTTACAGATATAAACCATGTAGTATTAAGATTTAATTTTTCCTGCTGGTAACAGTTAAGATGCCCCAATATAGGAGAATAGAGGGTGAGGAGATGTGAGTGGGATGGGTGGAGAAACCCTCAAAAAAATAGGGGAGGGAGGATTGGATAGGGGCTATTTGGGAGGGAGAAAATGTTATCCCCTGGAAAAGGGGATAACATTTGAAATTACAAACTTTCTGTAAGGCAAAGGACACTGTCAAAAGGACAAATCAGCAACCAACAAATTGGGAAAAGATCTTCACCAACCCTACATCTGACAGAGGGCTAATATCCAATATATACAAAGAACTCAAGAAGTTAGACCCCAGAAAACCAAATAACCCTTTTAAAAATGAGGTACAGAACTAAACAAAGACTTTTCACCTGAAGAACTTCGGATGGCTGAGAAGCATCTTAAGAAATGTTCAACATCATTAGTCATTAGGGAAATGCAAATCAAAACAACCCTGAGATTTCACCTCACACCAGTCAGAATGGCTAAGATTAAAAACTCAGGAGACAGCAGATGTTGGCGAGGATGTGGAGAAAGAGGAACACTCCTCCACTGTTGGTGGGATTGCAAGCTGGTACAACCATTCTGGAAATCAGTCTGGTGGTTCCTCAGAAAACTGGGCATGACACTTCCGGAGAACCCTGTTATACCACTCCTGGACATATACCCAGAGGATTCCCCGGCATGCAATAAGGACACATGCTCTACTATGTTCATAGCAGCTTTATTTATAATAGCTAGAAGCTGGAAAGAAACCAGATGCCTCTCAATGGAGGAATGGATACAGAAAATGTGGTATATTTACACAATGGAATACTACCCAGCAATTAAAAACAATGAATTTGTAAAATTTTTAGGCAAATGTTTGGAACTAGAAAATATCATACTAAGTGAGGTAACTCATTCACAAAAGAATACACATGGAATATAGTCACTGAAAAGTGAATATTAGCCCAAGAAGCTCTGAATACCCAAAACACAACCCACATATCAAATCATTCCCAAGAAGAAGGAAGGAGAGAGCCCAGGTCCTGGAAAGGCTTGATGCAGCATTGTAGGGGATTGCCAGGACAGAGGAGTGGAAGGGGGGGTTGATTGGGGAACTGGTGGAAGGAAGAAGAGTTATCGGACTTAGGGGAATGGGAACCTGGAAAGGGAAAGTTATTTGGAATATAAACAAAGAATATAGAAAATAAAAAAAGAAATAAAAAAGAAATTTAAATAAAGAATATATCCAATAAAAAAGAAAAGAAAAAAAAAGACTTAATTGGTAATGATTTAGCCACAGGAATGATAAAATTATCTCATTTTTATGAGTGGTAATTGTAAGATTGCCCAGGAGAAAGCACAAAAGAGAAAGTAACAGTGTTAGTGTTCACCAGTATAGCCACAGTGAATCTTACAAAATGCCAGAAATAGAAATGCCCTAGGGCCTACGCCAAACAGTTTACATACTCATTCTTCAATTGATTCTCTATTCACGACAACAAGGAAAAGGGCATGGTCTACATGTCTTCAACTTTTAAATGAACAATAAAAAAGTGTTACTTTTATACAATAAAACATTACTTAGATGTCAAAAACAAACCTGTGAAATTCACAGGGGGACACATAAGAACTGAAAAGAATCATTGTGACTGCAGTAACCTAGGAAGACAAACATGAAAAGGTTTTTGTTGCTTGTGGATCTTAGCTTTGGGTCTTTAGATGTGTATGTTTCATTTGAAATACTCATAGATGGTGGGAAATTAGCTAGAGTCAAGGCAGGGTGTAGAGGGAGGGGGCAGGAGCAGGACATTCAAGACAAGAGAGACATACAACAGTGATAAAAACATGGAAAGACTAATGGTTTCAGAAGAGTTAAATGGCATGGAGAATGGGCGGAGAGGACTGAGGAGACAATAGGGGACACTAATACTATTATCGTGCTAAAGGGTCATATTATTAAACTGACTTCTAATGACTCGTCAATATATTCATTGAATAATACACCTCTCAACCAACACTCATTAAAGAAGCTTCTTGCAGTAGATGGCAATTAACATGGAACCACACATGACTGATCTGCAGAGAATAAGATGCTGCAGATTGCTTAGTCCAACATGGGGCATCTCTATCACACTACATGCTCCCAAACACTGGGGTCATCACCGAAGAGGGAGCAGAATCAATATAAATGACATTGGATGACTACAGTGACCTGTTTTCCTGATACAAAAGAGTAGTTGTATATATTAACTCACAGTGGTCAGAGCAGCATGCACAAGGCCAGTACAAGTGGAAGACATACACAATCCCAGAATACTTGGGCAGGAAGTCCCATTCCTTGCTGTGAGGCTATTGGTGATTGATAACTTCTGGGAGAGGGGAGTTAATTTTCTTTAAAGGTGTTACCCTTAGTAGTTCCAGCATGCTGTATGATGGCCACATACTCAATAGTATTTAGGTACCATGAGCTAGACTTGATGGGTCAGAAAAAATTATGAGGGTACAAATCTGGATGGATCTGGAAGCTGTGTATCTAGAGGAGGTGTGGGAAGAGAGTGAATATGTTTAAAATATTGCATTAATAAAAGCTTTAATACAAATGGGAGGTGGATCAAACACCCAAGCTCATTAATGCTAGAAAAAAGATGAAAGGTATGATATGATGGTTCCCAAGCAAAGTTTTAGGGAAGAAAGGATAATAGTCTAAAAGTGGCCAAGAAATGACCAGAAATGTACAAAACCATTAGCAATTTTACACTTTCACAGTCAGTGTTATGAGGATAACAGAAAACTCAGTGGCTACTTCTGAAGACTTTGGGGCAATGGTAGATGCTCTTGCTAGATGATAATGCTTTGACTAGAGAGAGATATAATTGAAACAAATAGTTAAAGGCAAGATAGAATATGTGAGGATATTGTTCACACTAATTTATGGATTCCTGAAGGACACTTATGATGAAAAGACTGGAGCATAGAAGAAAAAAAGAAAAAAGAAGTAGCCATTTTGTAGGTACAAGAACCTTCACAGTTCGAAGTACAGAAGAGAAAGGGGGGTCAGGAGTCGAGGATTTATTTGTGATGAGTCATGTAAGTAAGAAAGATTTGATAGACAGGGTGGGTAAACAGAGCAATATCCCCTCAATTTGTGAGGCAGTTTTCTCTGGAATCCGTGAATATTCATTTTTTAGGGGGAAAGGTTTGATTAAGGTAAGGGCTGTCAGATGAGGGATTATTCTGGATTCTGTGGGTGTTCACTAAATGCCATACCAAGGTCATTGCAAGAAGAAAGCAGATGAAGATTTCAGACTCGGTCACACAAGAGGCAATGTGAGATAGATGTTAAAACAGAACTAATAGTGCCATATGCCCCAAAGTCTGGTAGCCACCTGAAGCGGGAGCGGCAAGGAATATACTCTCCTCTTCATCCTCCAAAGGGGGCAAGCATAAAACTAACCCTTTAGTTTTGTTTCTAATATTAGGTCCAGACTTATGGATCCTACATGTTTAAGGGAATAAAATTCTATTGTTTAAGGCACCCAACTTATGGTAATACTTATGGTAACAACAAGAAGAATTACACAATGTCTTTTAACCTGATACTTGAGTTAAGGTTATGAGCTTTTGATGTTGGCTCCCTGTTGGGCTCTGGAGCTTTCTTTGAGACTGAATCTCCTAGGTGGCTCCATGTTCACACCTGATTCATGTCTCAGTCTGGCCAACGGCCAGGGCAAACTTTGAATCTGTCTAAACAGGTTACACCCTCTCCTACATACTCCTGTCTTGCTTAGTCACCTCCAATGTATGCCAGTCTAATAAAAGTACACAGTTTAAATGGTAGTTCGCTTTCTCAGAAGGAGAGCTTAAAATGGGAATGGGCAGAAGTTTCTTATAACTAGTGATGGTTTAATGTTGTTCCTGGGTTTCGGTACCATATGATGGGTTATAAAGAGAGATGGGGTATTAGAGAGTGTGGCACAGTGGTGTGGGGGAAGGGGGGTGCCTAGGCGGGCCCATGCCCAGACACCTCTTCCCCCTGAGGGACCATGCACACACAGACATGGTATAGAATAGAGTTTATTCAGGGAAGAGGATGGGAGTTAATGGTGTAGTGGAGGCAGAGAGAGAGTAGAGAAGTAGAGAGGAGTGGAAGCCAGCCATGACCACGTGGAGAGAGGGGGAGGGGAGGAGAGGCTAAGAGGAGCAGAGAGGTGAGAGTGCAGAGAGGAGAGAGAGAGAGAGAGAGAGAGAGAGAGAGAGAGAGAGAGAATGAATGAGTCTCTACCACTGCAGGGCACACCAGGATTAAGAGATCTAGCACCTTTGTCTTGCAGAGATGATACCTGATGATTCCTAGGAAGTGTGGATCCCTGTCTATATGGGGTTGCAACTTTACCTTTAGACTCTGGGGGTCTTTGGGATATTTAACCATTGGCGTAGAGGACTTAGAATACAAGTGTTTTTATGTAGCCATATTTTAGAATGTATTAACCAGGACACTTAGGATTTTATAGTTGTTGTTTTTATGTTTAGCACTGAATCATTCTACTGAGTTTAAAGAAATCTACATGCTAATATAAACACACCCACACATACATGCACACACACACACACACACACACACACATATATATATACACACATAAACACAGACATATATATAAACCCATACATGCACACACATACATACACACACATACACAAATATATGCATAATCATACATATATCACATATGCATGCATACACACACAAACACATACATACACACACATACTTATGCATATACAGATAAACAAATACTCAAACCTATAACACAAACATATATGCACACACACATAGACCCATACCACACATATAAATATATACATATACACACAAGCACACACATGTACAAGTATGCACATATATAGACATACATATATGACTACAAACACACAGATACACATATGTAAACACACATGCACACACATAAACACATACACATGTAAACACAGATACATAAGCATGCACACACAAGCACACATATATATTATTATATATACATACCCACATATACACGTAAACACACATGTGTATACATATACACATATACATATACACTCACAAACACAAACATATACACATATGTACACACATGCAAACACAACACACATACACATACATGTACACACACACTTGTGTAAAAGAAACCATTTTGTATTAGCTTTCTGAAGGTAGGGCTAGTACCCAGGGCCTCAATGCTTGCTAGGCAAGCATTCCACCCCTGGGCCCAATCCCCAGCCCTTCAGTTTCCTCTACTTTTAAGCTTGACTGAGTTGTAGCATTTGAATTGTATGTTTGAATGAAAATGTTAAAATTTTCTCATTTTCCTCTTGTGTTTCTAATAGATTGTCTTTTCCTAAAGTTTAGTAACAGTGAACAGAGTAGTGAGGGAGATAAACTACTGAGATATTGGGCTAGTACTTTATTTTAAATTAAATTGCAATGTACTTTGCATTATTATATACTTTTCTTTTATGTGGAAGAGTTACCAGTGTGGTTCACAGCATTAGGAGATCAGTGTCTGCTCTCTACAAATCTCCTACTATCAAGCTCAACAAATACCTGTTAAGTTGTAGTCTTTAAAAAACAGTGACCTTGATTGCTAGCTTGAGGTTGCAATAACTTTTCTGCTGCTGACTCAAATAAAATTAATATTCCGTAATCAAAGAAAAATAAACAACCACAGCTTCCTATATTTTATGTTGTGCTAAAAATAAACATGTCAGCAGCCAGTTCAGTTTCTGTGCAAGACTTCTCAAGTCAGATCAATGCCTTAGATGTGCACTGAACTGGCAAACACCATAAATATTTAAAATTTAAATAAAGCCTTCCTTTATAAAGTATGCAATTGTGTTGGAATACTATAAACTGGGAATTACAATAAAACTGATTCCAGCATCAACCAAGCCTACAGTGTCAGTGTTACCTGAATGTAAATGCATCAAATACCTGATCAGGTTTGCCAACTCACGTGGAGTTGGTATTTCTACACTATAAAAAGGACATCGTATGTAACCCAGCTATTGTCCTGGGTTTGAAAGTTCAGACCTTTTATCTCTTTATGCTTCTTCTCCCGAGGATGCATTGAATTGTCTATGTGCTCTGAACTACCCAACCACAGGACAAATGTGTAGAAGATTTGTTTAGGGTCCGATTAGAGCCTGGAGTTCATTATTGATTTCATTGTGCATAAGCATTTGTATTAGTTGGATGCTGAATTATCGGCTTTGAAATTAATACTTTGGTATTATTGTTTATCTTTCTAGAAAAATCTCTAAAACATATAGCCCCATGCTCACTGTAAATATTCAGTTGCCTGACCACTAAATAGTATGCTATAAAAGTGTACACATGTGTGTATGTGTACATGTGTGTGCGTATGTGTGTGCACATGTGTGCACATGTGTGTGTGTGTATGTGTGTGTGTAAGAAATGTGGAGAATAGTATTGTTTCTAACCAAATCCTGAGGTAGCTTAGTCTCAGTTATCTCTCCCTTTTAAAACTGCTTTCTCCATGTTTCACCTCTTTGCCAGGTCACCTTTGTACAGTCCACCATAATCTATAAAGGAAACCAGAAGAATTTCCTAAAGTGTGTGTGTGGGGGATTTGTACTGCTTTTAACAACATTGAGATATCTACAGAAAAGGACCCTGAAGGGGGGAGAAAAATAAAGTCTGAGCAAACTAATGCAGCAGGACAGAAAGTGAGTACTTTTGCATGGGTTGATGGAGTTTGAAATTCTGGCTGAGAGGCAGAGGGAGGACAGAGCCTCCTTGGAGATTGGCTCCAGCAAGGTGGCCTTCGAGCCGATGTCCTCTCTATCCTTTTAGTGCATTTCTCTGTGATATGCAAAAACCTTCATACTTCATTAACAGAATTCAATAATATGCAAATGAAGTAATGCATTGGCAAATACACAGTGTAAATGCCCTTCCTCCTGCATACTTGTGCTCCATCCCATCCTGTATTCTTGAGGCAAATTCCTTTTTTTAAAAAAAAAAAATCACATTTTAAAATGTTTCTTATCAGCGAATTCTCCTTACGAATTGTGAAATACACTGCGCTCCGTGAACTCCATATTTGAATCCCTAATGTCTCATTTCGCTGTGCTCAGAGATAGGATCCTTAATGGGGGAAGTGATTTTGGATATTTAAGGCATGAAGGCAGAGTCGGAATTTGATAGGATTTATAGGAGGATGGCCTCATGTGAAGTGGAAGAGACACCAGGGATGAGTGCTCACAGCAAAATGTTCTTCAGGTTCCCTTAAGAATGCAGCTCAAGAAGGGAGAAACAATCTTGACAGCATCTTGAACAAGATTTCCAGGCTGCATAAGGTTTATGCCCCATAGTCCAGTTTACCTTTTTATGTCCTTACAGACTAATGCAAAATGTTCAGACAGGACTAATGTATCTGGAAACAAAGTATTTCTTTGGCCACCTACTAACTTCTTTCTAGATTCTGTTCCAAAGGACCTACCACATAGCTAACCATTTCTGCACATTAAAATGTTGATCCTTCAGTAATCAACTCCACATCTGAAAAGGGTGTTCTTATGATACTATTTCCTCATCATCAGGTTTAAACTTTGCCAATTTATTTTGTACTTTGATTAGTGAGCATTTAGTTTATTTATACGATGAATAAGTCCTTTCTCCCTTCTCCTGTCAAAAAATTATATTCCAGCTCTCCACTTTACGAAGGGTAAAAGTACCTTTTATTTGCCTGATATAATTATTGCCTCATAGGCTTACTGGTGAATAAGCTCACCCTTTCTAGTTCTTTCTGAAATCTGGCTGGCTGGTTCAACTCAGCTATTGGCTCAACATTTCCTTTAAGCTAACTGATTCAATCTGGCTTCTCTCAGCTTCTCACTGAATTGTTCTTCCTGGGCTTAAACTAATATTCTAATCTTCTGGCTCCTTCTCATTCTCTGGCTTCAACTGCCTCTGCTGACCTGCGCTGAACTGCATGAACTCATGAACGAGCTTGACTCCACTGCACCCACTGCACTGACTCCCAACTCTCTCTCTCTCTCTCTCTCTCTCTCTCTCTCTCTCTCTCTCTCTCTCTGAGCTGCTCTTAAATAGCTTCTCCTTCCTGTGCTGTTCTTTTGAGAGTTGGGCATATCCTATCTCTGACTCATTCTGTCAAATCTTTCTCTGAATCATCACTTTGTCTGCCTCTCAATCAGATGTCACTTTCAAATGTAGCTTTCTTTGGCAAACTAACTTCACCTTAAAGGTGGTTGCTATGGCATGTCTATATTCAACCTAGAGGGATTAAATGTGTGTGACATGTTTGCATTCTAGCTCGATCACACAGACATAGGTCTTTGGATGTGATCCTTGCCAGAGCAGCCATGTTGTTATATTAAAATTCCTCCACAATGAAGAATGCTGCAACTCTTACTTCTTCATCACAGAACTGAAGGCATCCCTATTCTAGTACCTTCTTCACCCCTTCTCTGTATAATATTTGATAGCTGTGCATTTTACAATATCGTTAGTCAAACAGTCATGACTTTTCTACAAAGTTATTTTTACACTGGGAAAGAAGTCTAATATGAGATTTACATTTTGCTCATTGAAGATAAAATAATATCTCAGTCTTACATTTCTATCCTAAGGAGTCTACAGCAGTAGATTTTGAACAGTGCAATTTGAATTAAGGTAGCAAGTCCACTGTGAGTATCATTAAATAAGGGCTTCATGATATAAATTTGAATCTATATAATCATGGGAATTTTTGGGATATAAAGTCTATAAAGGGCAATCTGATGGTCATGGTAGAGTTCACAACCTCTAGAGGTATTGGTCTATGAAGACATGGTGGATATCTAGAGGAAATTATGAAATCTACGCATACCCAATATTAATGTAGTCTCTGAAGAATTGTTGGCAAAGTTGAGTTCTCTGTGTTTTGGGTGGGTATGTGGTGATATACAACAACAGGGATTAAAGACCCAAAGGGCATGCTCATGTACCATGATGCACTAGACTAAACTAAGGAACTTTGAGACTTACAGAAAAAAAATCTCATAGAGCTCCAGCAAGAAGGGATTAAAATTCCCAGAGTGAGATAGATGAAGAGATTTAGGGGCATTCATTGAGAAGGTATGAGAGCTATTGTAAATGTCAGGAGCATAAACGTAAATGACATATACTCTCTTAGCTGAACTTCATACCTTGAGAGGTTGAAGAAAGTGTAAATGAGATAAAGGGTATAGATGCAGATTTTAAGACAAAGTTTCCAAAGTTTAAACGGGACACAAAGTGGACCTTATTAGCTTCGTTTCAATGAATTCTGACTTCACAGATGAGAGAAATATTTATGGATTCACAGGCAAGCAAGGGATTTACCATTGGGAATGATTTGGAAAATTTTTAGTCAGACTTGAAAGCAATACTATTTTTCTGAAACATTCTGTTCAAGTACTTCCTTTATTATTCCCTCTCTATGGAGACCCAGGGTGTAACCAAAATAGTTGACCACTTCTCCCCAGATATTTGTTGAAGTACTAAGGATGGTGGTAATATTTTTATCTGCTACAAACTGGAAAGTACCAACTGATTAATTAATAGTGCTATATTCCATAATCGGTGAAATTTTGTAATTAGAACAAACACACACATACACACACATACACACACACACACACACACACACACACAAATCTCAGAACTAGAGGATATAATAAATCATTGGGACAAACATTCTCTTTAAGGAACACTGTCACCTTATACCAGGCCCATACACCTTTTGTCCCTGTTAACTGTAAACTCATGCCCAGATGGCTATTTATTATTGCTATAATTTATGTACATGTCATTGTCATCATCAAATGTGATAAGAAGCTTCAATTAAATTCATGTGACATTTGACTTAAATACTGTTCCATTCTATAGATAAGAAACCTAGTAATCATATATGTGAGATCACAGATGGTAGATAATGGATGAATTGATATAAACCTGAGAATGACAAAGCTCATAAAAACTGGCAAACCTTTTAACTTCTTTTCTTGGGACTCAATTCGAACATGTACCAACTTGAGATGAATCACAGTATTCTAGCTTTCAGTCTTAGGCATCACTCAGACAGCAACTCATATTTGGTCTGTTTGTTATGGTCTGTCAATTTTTTGACCACAAACCTGTAGACCCCGTTCTCTACAGGTTGCTGCTATCTCTTTAAGACATTTAAAATCATTTTGTTGTGACAGTGCTGGAGATTGGATCTGAACTCTGTGCCGTAGGCATGGCAGACAAATGCTTTACCAATGGGTTACCATCCCAGCCCAGTTTGAAAGTTTTTAATTTAGTTTTTCATTTCCCAATCCCATCCTCTGGGGCAGTTTTTAGATACTTTGAGACGGTAACATTAACATTATGTTCTATTATTTTGCAGCCCTATGTCTCTAATGTAATGAAGAATCTTCTGGGAGAGCCTGCATTACAATTGCTGGAATCACATGGTGCTCATGGGAAAAAAGGCTTGATGAGGTCATGCAAAGTGTCACTACTATGCTCAGCACACAGATGATACTTAATAAATGTCACCAGTCATTGCTGTGAATCAGTTTGCTCTTCATATCGGGGCAGACATAAAAATCTCTCACATCATATAGGACAAGAACTTTCACTGAAGCACAATATCAATTTTATACTTGTTAAGTGTGAAGATCACTACCTAGTCTTCATAAGGTAATGCTACCTTTTTCTGAAGGGACTATTTCCTAAGCCCCTTTGTAGGAATACCTGTGATTGTAGATATTATGGAATCCTAAGCATATTATTTTGTCCATGCAAAATATAATAATTGATAGAATTATAAGAATGTCCTGCAATAAATGTTCTACAAATGTGGTAAGGAGTCATGACAAACAATACTATGTTTGGATTGCAGTTGACCGTGAGCAACTGAAACCATATGGAGTAATACTGTGCATTAAGAGTGTTCCTATATTCCCTCTAAGAGACTATAAACTCACATTCTCTGTGCCTTTCCACAGTAAATAGAAGCTCCATGAAAGGAAAGAGAATAGTTTTGCTTCTTTATTAAATAATTATCTTCCCCAGTACCCGGCATGTATATTGCGGAAGAGAAATGCATTTATTTTAAATGTCTTTTGAACACTGAATGACTATATTCTGAATGCACCACTGTTTCACATTATTTATCTTGCTTGTCTTGCCTCCCTAACCAGATTATAAGCAAGATCAGAGCAGAGACATCAATGCCTTGCACAAAACAGGTTCTCAACTCCTTTATGAGGATAATAGGCCTTTAGGGTTTTATTCCTTTAAAATATAAATTGACACTGAACAGATGAAAGTTTCCCCCCCCCCCAACCCTGCATCTAGATGAAATCTGTGTGGTTTATATTGAGGGCAGCAAAACCAATTTCGCTTGAAATAATAAAGAAATATAAAGTTCAAATGGAAAATACATTTGCATGGCTCAAATGCTCATTCATCAGTGAGTTGAAAGGATGTGATTTTCTTGTCAGATGACATGTCATAAAAATAAAACAGTAGCAATGCTGACACTTTATATTTTGAATAAACGCTATAGCATGAACCCAATTTCTGTTTAAATATTTCGCATATACAGCCCCTTCTTCAAAGTTGGCTTCTATGGTTCATTTAGACAATTCTGGAGAGTTTAACCAATTGTAGACCATTCTTGTAGAATAATTTTGTCTTTGATATTTGTCCTTTAGAAATCAAAGTGCTAAAAGGGGCATGTGTGTTTGTGCATGTGTCCATTTCTCTCTCTCTCTCTCTCTCTCTCTCTCTCTCTCTCTCTCTCTCTCTCTGTGTGTGTGTGTGTGTGTGTGTGTGTGTGTGTGTATGTATGAGTATTGCTATGAGTAGGGACAACTTGCAGCATTATTTCTCAGGTGCTTTCTACCTTGTTTTGAGGCAGGGTTTCTCATAGCTTTTAATTCACAGATTATGCTAGAAATTAGGCATAATAAACCTTTTTTTACCACTCTTAACGTTTTGATTTAATTAAAATAAAACATTCTTCTATCCTTCTCCTCCCACTTACTCTTTCTATGACTGACCCCCCCCCCATTCGGCCTCTTATGTTCATAGCAGCTTCCTCTTTAAATATTTTATTACGTGTACATAGACATAAATTAACACATGAATGCGGAATTCTGAGTCCATGTAGTATTCCCTAAATATATACATTTTTAGGTCCAGCCATTCAGTATTAGTCAATGAGGGGGCTCCTCCCCAGGGCGGACTAATTCCTCCTATCACAGCAGTTGTTGATTGCCTGTAGCTCTTCACCTAGTGATGTGGTCCTTTGAGATTTCCTCATCAACGTGCCTCCTCCTTCTCTTCCTCCTCCTTCATCTTCAGCAGAAGGACATCATTACAGAAAGCCACACCTGGTAAAAGTATGACACCAAAGGGAACTTCAAAGTGGATAGGTAAAACACATGTGACCTTTACCCTATACAAAATTATAGACAACTGTGGAAAGCTTGGAATAGGAGAGGTGTTCTTCCCCAGAAAGAATATATCAATCGATTGGATTGTCCAATCTAAATTGTCAGCCCTGAAAACATGTGTATAAGTAATATTATATGGGGTGGTTCGGATATATTTAAGGATATCTATGTATACATATATGCATAAATGCATCAGTAACAATTAATGAAAAAAGAAGTCTTTTTTAAAATTTTCTATATTCTTTGTTTACATTCTGAATGATTTTCCCTTTCCCAGTACCCCCCTCCCCATAAGTCCCATTATCCCTCTTCCCTCCGCCAGTTCCCCAATCAACCCCCTCCCACTTCTCTGTCCTGATAATCCCCTACAATGCTGCATCAAGCCTTTCCAGGACCAGAGCCCTCTTCTTCCTTCTTCTTGGGAATGATTTGATATGTGAGTTGTGTCTTGGGTATTCAGAGCTTCTGGGCTAATATCCACTTATCCGTGACTGCATTCCATGTGTGTTCTGAAAAAAGAAGTCTTGAATTTGAGAAGAATAAGGTAGGGTATAGAGTGAGGGAAAGAAAGGGAGAACTATAATTAATTTATAATCTAAAAAAAAATGAAGAAAACAACTGAGCATGAGTTATTGAGCTCCAGTTGATATATTTACACTATAATGTCTGCATTTGAGGCTCAAGAAACAATACAAGAGGTGACTTGGAGGATTGTAAGAGCCAGAGGACTGGGGTTGGCTGTGAGATTGTGCCTTCTAGCTCTGAGATGGAAGTTACATATCCAAGAAATCTAAATAAGACCTGAGCAATTCCAGTACCAGTTCCTACTCTTAAAGTGAAGAACAAAGCAAGAGCAAAGGAAAAAAACTCGTGTGTGTGTGTGTGTGTGTGTGTGTTCACATGTTGTTACAATCACAGTAAAAAGGAAATAAAAATATCTTCCATAAACCATTATTCCAAATTATATTCACTCCCCAAAATGTTATTTGTTCTACCATGAATAAAAGGGTTTCCAACAACATGTTAATCACCAAAGATAGATAGTCTTAAATAGCAAGATATGTGCCAAAAATATGAAAGGGTTCTCTTCCTCCACATGCCATCTTTCCCTTTGAATTTATGTATATCTAATCACTGGTGTAGAAGGAAAGAAATGAACCATGTGTTCTTATGCTGTTTGGAAATTCATGCTGCACAGAAAATTCTATAAATATTGAAAAAAATTGAGAACTTAAACAGGTAGCACCAAGTTGAGGTAGCCACAATCATAAAACAGTAAGAGAACAATTACATTGAATCAGTGTTAAGACTTCCTGGGGTTAAGGAAACACAGCAGCATAAAAAACACTGGTTGGAGAGATAGGCTTTATCTATATCGAAATTAATGATGACTCAGTCTCTGCAACCATAAGGCCAGTAGAGTAACAATTCACTGGAGTCGGGAAGGTAGTGTCCCTGTGACTCCTCAGTATTTGATACTTTTTAAACTCTGAGTCTCTAACGCTCAGTGCTTTATTTTAGGCATATTTAAGGACAGCCCAATTTGGTAAATACTTTCCTGTTGATAAATCCTGTTTTCACAATAAACCTTAAGATACACCTATACCAAAACTCTTTATAATGTATATATGACATCCCCCATAAAGATGGATTCCACAGATTGACTATATATGAGACCTTCCATAAAGATAAGCTCTATACATTGGTAAGCTCAAGGTAATGGTCTGTGGGAGTATCTGATATGGTGTTGGCCACATCTATGGCTCAAAGTTCACCAGGCTATTAACCATGCCCACTGCCAAACTTAGGGACAGATACCAGGTTATGCATTCCTTCCTTTGAAGGAACAACCCTGTGGTTTAACAGTCCTTGTTCCCCTAGTACTTACTGTGAGTGAAAGGACCTCCATGCCTTGCATATCAGACATCAAGATATAGTTTGTCCAAAAGGGGCACATTTTCTGGGCAGTTTAAAATACTTTGAGAGCTATGTTGTCATGTGGCCACAGTCCCAATAAGAATGAAGAGCATTTTCATCCTCCCAATGAGTTTTTCATTACCATCTTCCAACTATTCCTGACTGACTCAACTTCTGTAGACCAGGCCAATGGTGGTTTATCATAGCTTAAGTTTTACAAATTAGCTATTCTTTACCAAACCCTAGTTCAAATTTCAGCTTTATGTGTAGAAGGTGGTAGACCATGATCCAATTATTTCAACTTCTTGCTTGCTTTCTTCTGCATAGCAAGGACAGAGACATCTTATGCAATAAGTTATTGGGAAGATTCAATTAGACAATATATGTAAAATATTAGAAATGTGTTTGGTGGAAATACCCTGCACAGGTATTTGTTTTTAATAAGGGAAATGATTTAAGACAGAAAATCTGAGTTGTTATCTGTGTGACTCTATGAGTATGGGTGCTTTTGGGAAAAAAAGAAGATGCAAATTCTGAAACAAGGAGCCAACAACAGGATCTTCCTGTTCCCTGAAGTGGCAAATAGCTAGATGTGTGCTATATATTGTTCTTAGTAACCTGCATAAGTGAACTCATCTGCATCCTCCTAAGACTCACCCTATCAGAAGTGTCACTCCTGTTCTGTATGCAAGCACACCAAGTCTCAAATAGACAGGCACATTGCCAAGGGCCTAAGCTGAGGCTTCAAGTCAGAGAGTCTGGCCTCAAAATAGGTTCTGATAATGGGCTTTGAGCCTCAATTCAATTTAAAATACCACCTTCAAGGCTAAGAAGGCAGTTTCCCTTTAAGAATGTGTATCTAAATATATTGTCTATGGCTTTGTGGCTGGAGTAAAGCTATTAATTCACCTATATTCATTTTTCTCTTTAACACTTGTGGGTGAATTGGCCAGTAGATGAAGATGAATTTCAGAATTAATTAGAGCTACTAACCATTACCAATTAAGTTATTCCCTTAGGATATAAACATCGTTCTGTTGGAATTTTGGACAGTTCAATTGCTTCTTGAAAAAAGCCAAGAAATTAATTGTTCCTGAGTTCATTTGATACACAGTGTGGGTTTTTTTGAAAATATCAAATTATTTATATCTGGTCCAGCTCTTCATAACTGAATTCTCTTTATCCTGATAAATTTTCGAAATTTTATGATTTCAAATCAAGAAGAATTATACTAGTAATTTGTTTTCTCTGAGAAATGGACACTGGAAGCTGATAATAGCCTGACTTTTCTTTAAAAGGTAAAATTCCAGTAGTTTTACTGGTGTTAGAATTTAGTATAATAGCATCTTCAAAAGAACTAACATATGTGAGTCACATCACATCAATCTCTCTGTATATGCATATATATAAATATATATTATCTTAAAGTATACCATCAGATAAACAGATATTTTGATTCTTATCTTTAGCTATATGCTTAAAACTTATGGATGAAAGTATGTGCAAGTGACATTTTATAGTAACAAGACCACAAGTATAATCTTATTCTAAATCTCATAGACTTAGTCTCTCAGAGCTCATGAAGAAAAGATATCCTGCTACATATTTTAAATAGCAAATAGAGTTGTGAATTTAGTGTTTAATATATTATGTAGATTTGAGATGATTTTTTGACACTGTCTAATTAAGTAATATATTGACCTTTTCTGTTTTATCAAGTTCAAATCTGGCAATCTTCTCTAGACAGATAGGTATGGGTATGGTTTGAGAGGGATAGAAAAACATAATCACACTTCTCAAAATATTGTTCATATCTAACATATTGTTACTTCCTAATACAAGGAATTAGATAAAGGCAATTGTTAGCCAATGACAATATAAGTATTCTAAAGGAATTGCAAAAGTCTCAAAAAATATGTGTACTGACAAAGGGACTCAATAGAAAATGGAAGGCACACTCAGTTTGGGCAGTTTGCCAGTAATAGACTCAGTCTCTGAATCTGTGAGTTCTGCATCCATGGTTTCTAACCACCAGAGAATTGAAAATGTTTGAAAACAAAGTGTGAAGCGAACATGTGCAGCCTATTTTTCTGTTGATTTTCCCTGGAAAAGGGTGGGGAGCAAAATAACAACCCCTTTTAGAGCATTTACAAGGTATTGGGTACTTTTGGTAATCTATCGATGATTTAAGTATTCAACCATATGAATATCCATAGGTTTCGTATAAATACTACATGAATTCATCTAAGAGCCTCGAGAATCTACAGATTTTGATACCTGGAACCAATAGGGGCTGGTTATGAAGGGATTCTGTGCTGTGAAATAGCTTCTACTTTCATTTTCCTGTTGAGGCCCAGGTGGCTTAAATAAAAATTTCACAGTTAGTTATATAATTTCTTGAGTCTCAAATCATGCAACACCTGGACCAGTTGTTGCAGTAATAAATGGGTTTTCTAAGAACACTGTGTGTAGAGCTTTCTAATGTCTGTGATTTAGGTATCCTTTCTATAGAAGATTTTATGCAATCAGCAGTGACTTGCAGCCGGGTAAAATAAAGTTTTCTCAAAATTTAACCATATGCACTGTGATTAGTGTTAGTTTAGTTTAGCCTACTAATGCTCAAACTCACCATCTGATTGTTAAAGAAAGAGAGGCCAGAATATCCAGCTTTGGGGAATGTGCTGGTTAGTTTTTATCAACTTGATACAAACTGGAGTCACCAGGAAGGATGGAACTTCAACTAACGTTATGATTCCATCAGATTGGCCTAGGAAGCATGTGGGTGTGGCATTTTCTTGATTGATGATTGATATGGGAGGGACAAGCTCATGGTGGACAGGGCCACCATGGGCAGACAATCCTGGTAGATATAAAAAAAAGGATAACTCCACAGGAGCTTGGGAGTTAGCAAGCGTGCTTTCTCCATATTCTGTGCCTTTGTTTCTACCTGAGTTCTGCCCCTGCCTTTCTTCAGTGATGGATTATGACCTGGAAGTTGTAACATGGAAAAATCCCTTTTCTTCCCAACTTACCTTTTGCCACAGTGTTTTAGCACAGCAACCAATCCCTACCAAAGCCAGAAATTGTTACCAGATAGTGTGTTTGTTGTTCCTGGGATGGACCTGCCCATGTTGTTTGGATAGAATTCCTGAAAGACTTTTGAAACTTTGAGCTGGAAAAGCCATTCAGCATGCAGAACTTAATGGGCTTGTTCTTGGGGAACTTGGGAGATTAGCATTTTGAACGAAATGCAGACAGTGGGGGGCCTGGCTCATGTGTGAGATTTCGGAGAGGAAGCAAAAACCCTGTCAGGGCTATTTGTGTGGTTGATAACAGACTGAAGAATCATCTGTGATTACAAGAGGCCAGAACCACTGAAGTGAAACATTTGCCTTACTAGGTCAATCCATAATGAATAACTGGGGCTAAAATATGAGCTGAAATTAATAGAAGACCAACATCATTGAGGCCATTGGTGAAAGTGCAACTCGCTTGTGGTGTTCCACTTGTGGTGGAGACCCCAGCACATGGGAGATGTCCGTATTATAGGATAACCACCACACACAGCAACAGAATAGAGTTGGCCTGTATCTATGACACAAGCCATTTATGCTGTGATGTTAGAGCCAAGGTGGAACTGTCGAAGCCCTTTGGATCACAGAAGATCCTGGATGATTCCCAGATACTAATAATAAACTACTCACACTGTTGGATTTGTATTTTTCTTTTATATAATTTTAATTATGTCCTGGTTCTTTCCTCTTGGAATAAGAAATGAGATTTGACTTCTTGATTTTCTAGTAATCTAAGAGAGATTTTGTGTATTTTAAAGAGAATCTGGACTTTAATATACTTGGAATTTTCGAAAGAATTAGTTGGAAGTTTCAAAGACTGGGACTTTTAAATTTACACTGTTTTTGTATTGTGATTTTTAACATGATGTCTTGGGAATAACTGAGAAAGAAAAGGTTGTGCTTAGAAAGCTGTATGCTTATATGTTAAGGGGGTCCACTGTGCTGGTTCGTTTGTGTTGACCTGGCACAAACCAGAGCCCAGGGAATGAGGAAACAATTTGAGGCAAAGTCTTCATCAGGCAGGCCTATAGGCACATTTCAGCGGTAATTTTTGGACACGTGCAGAAAAGTAGTTGAACATGAATTTAGGAGCAAGTCAGAACCAGCTTTCCTTCATGCTTCTTACCTCTGTTCCTGCTTGAGTTCCTACCCTGGTCTCCCTCAGGTATGGATTGGGACCTGGGAGTTGTAAATTGCAAAAGTTGCTTTAGATCATGCTGTTTATCACAGCAATAGAACCTAACTCAAGCAGGGATAATCTCTGTCTCTGTCTCTCTTCTCTCTCAATGTTCTCTCTCTCTCTTTCTCTCTTCCTCCCTCTCTTCTCTCCATCCCTTTGTTCTCCCTCTCCATCATTCCTTCTCCCCCTCTCCCTCCCTCTCCTTCTGCCTCCTCTCCTACTCAATCCCCCAATCTTCCCTCCTCCTCTGCTTCTCTCTTCTCTTCATGGTAGTCTTCTGCAGCCCAGATTGGCCTGAACCTGACTGTATACTCAAGGCTAGCCATGAACTTCTGATTGTTATGCCCCAGTGCCTCAGTTTATTGATTGCTATGATCACAGTTGCTTTTCACTGTGACTACCTGCTATCTGTCTGTTTGATAAATTATATGCATTCTTGAAAACTGCCAGTGTATATGTTGGTATCCATTCATTTTGGTAGAGGAGCCACACATAATTTCGAGAGAAAAACATCTTGTTAACTCATCAAGAAGACAAGGAGAAAAGAGCAAGAGGGTCACCTCAGTGGATGTGACCATATGGAGTCAGCCATCATTATTAGGTTTGGAAGGCAATTTATTCTCTACAAAGTCAAACATATGCTTGGTCACATGCTATACCCATGGTTGTTAGAATCCTTAGGCAATTTTCTCTGTTTACTTGCATCAGGGGCCTCTCTATTTAGTTCACCCTTTGAGTTTCACCTCAGATTTTCCTATCAAATGTGATTATGTATGAGTTTGTCTCAGCACTCCTGGCTCTATAACCATGCCTGTGTCTTATTGTACCCAGCTTTCTCATCATCCAATTGAAAGATGTTGAATCCCTGTTTAGTCTCAATTCCTTATTTGGTAACCAGGACAACCCAACTGTGTAGCCAAGTTGAGATGAAATATATTTAGTGTGGGAATGTTTTCATGACATAAAATCTGACAAAATACGTACTTACAGGTGTGTGGAGATTTTCCAGGAACAATAGTAAAACATTAAAGGAATACATAAAAAGGAATTCATAGAATGCAAATGAGGCAGATTGTGTGGGATCTGTGGAAGATACCTGATGGATGGGAATCTGGGGACAAAGATCGGGCAGAATACTTCTGTGTTTGTGCAGCTACAACAGAACAGCTGGGGCCAGGCAATTTATAACACACTAAATGTATCTTTCATAATTCTACAGTGTGTTGTCCAAGGTCTAGATATAGTATTCTGGGTCTGGAGATGGCTTCTTCATTGCATCGCTGCATTCTCATGTACTAGAAAGAGTGGGGGAATCGCCCTGCTAGCTCAGTCCAGCCCTGTTGTAAGATGGCTTGCTGATCTAAATCATGAAGGCTCCAGTCTCACGATGTAAACACCTCCTAAGCTTCAAATAGAATATGATTATTTGAAGTTTAGATATGAATTTTAGATGGATAACTATGGAGGCTCAAACTATAAAAGGTGGATAAGCTGGAATTGATCGGAACCTGGTGTCCCCCTTAAGAAGAGGAAACTAAAGAGACTTAGTTTTGCAAGATTTAGTGGGTGCAGGAACAATGTCTTAGTTTTAGAGTCTCTCTCTCTCTCTCTCTCTCTCTCTCTCTCTCTCTCTCTCCTTCTTCCCTTTCTCCTCCCCCTTTCTCTATCTTTTGTTTTATCTCTGCTTTTCCTCATACTTTTCTGCTTTTCTGAAAGCCCCTTAGAGAGAACCCTTCCTACACACACACACACACACACACACACACACACACACACACACACGGGAAAGAGAGAGAGAAAGAACACGGGTGGGGCAGAGAGAGAGAGAGAGAGAGAGAGAGAGAGAGAGAGAGAGAGAGATTTTCCCCATTCTCCTGATTGGATGATAATCATTCTGTACATGTACAGATCTGGGGTACAAAAGAAGGCTTGGAGGAGCCCTATAAGAGTGCATTCAAATGACAAGGAAGGTGCACACATTGCTGCAGTATATGTATGGGATTATAAATTTGGAAACATCAAATGGAAAGAGTGTCAGGTTGATCTTGTTTATGTAGGGAGGTGGCTGGAAGAGCTCGGTCTTTTACAGATGAGATGCTTTATGTCTCATAATGTAAGAAAACGGAGCCATACTGGGGAATGGTGTGCATGGGGAGATAGAGATAGCTGCTGGGGGATTTGGGGGACACCGGGACAGTAGCAGGGTGAGGTGTCTGCCTGGCTTGGCTGTTTGACTTTGAATCTTAATACTTTGAGGTGGATCTGGGAAGAGAAGTGAAGGTTGGCAATCTAACTGTCTGCACTAGTTATCCAATGAACAGTTAGCAATGTCCCCAAAACAGTCTTGTGGAAACTGGTTCGGAGAAATTGAACATTCAACTTTGATGAGTCTAATCATGATTTCCAAATAGGATTTAGGATCCCAAAATATACACTTCTCTAGACCAATTCTCTATAGCTGATTTCTGTGATGTTATTTACCATAGCAATTTAATATCTTAAACAAAAAAAAATATTTTTGCACATTTACATTTCTATTTGACTTGGCAAGTTCTATAACTCGGACAGATGACACTAAGTAAATATTTGAAGTGTGTGGCAACAAGTCAGGCGCTCTTTAGAGTTTCCTCTGTAGATCATCACTTTCTGAAACCATGTTTCTCAGTCAAGATCACAGTGCAGAATTTCATGTGAAGTGTTTCCCTAAAATAATGCCCCTATTTGTGTCTGCATGTGGAGTCCGTGAATGTGCATAGATTTGCATGATCACGGAGGCATGTGCAGAGGCCAGGTGATTCCCCAGTGGCCTTCTCCATCATTTTCCACGTCATTCCTGCAAGACAGGGTCATTTACTGAATCTGGAGCTGGGCTGGCACTAAACAAGCCCTACTGATCTTGTGTTCACCCTTATGATGCTCGGGTTACTGAGTAGTGAGATGCTTCACATGGTCCCATCCAGCTTTATGTGGGTACTTGAATCTGAATTCCTTTGCTTGTTTTGCAAATGCCCTTACCTACTGACCTACTAAGGCATCACTTCAGCCCCTTTGGATCTGTCTGTCTGTCTGTCTCTGTCTCTGTCTGTCTGTTTGTCTGTCTATCTGCTCGCCAGCCTGTCTGCCTGTCTATCTATCTATCTATCTATCTATCTATCTATCTATCTATCTATCTATCTATCTATCAATCATCTATCTATCTATCTATCTATCATCTATCTATCTATCTATCTATCTATCTATCTATCTATCTATTTCATCTATCTATCGATCTATCATCTATCTATATGCCCATCTATATATACATACATAATTTATCTATGGATTGACCTATCATGTTCTCTCCCTGTATGGTACATGGGTACCACTATACACATGATAAGGTCATAGGACAACGTAAGGGAAATGGTACTCTCCTTCTACCTTCCAGAGATTAAAGTCAGATCATCATTTTCAGTGGCAAGTGCTTTTACCCTCTGAGTCATCTCCTTAGCCCCTAGATATATTTTTTGTGATATAGACTCACATAACACACTTGTATTTGCTAGGTAGGACATAGCCACAGATGACTCTGAATATCTGATTCAATGCAGGACTTTGTATATAATGAGCAGACTCTCTGACAAGAAACCAACCTCTGTCTGTTATACATGTAAACCTTAACATCAAAGATTTTGATTAATCTAATTTTAATATGTATATAAAATATATTTTTATTTTCTGTGTGCTTTTCTTAATCCTTTATTCACAGTTGAGCTTCAAAAATAACTATTCTGCAGTGAGAAAAGGCCTAAAATACTAAGAATAATTCATAAAACAGATATTCTTTTAAAAATGATCTCCAGCCTGTCATGTTACATTCCTACAACTACACTGTATATTCACTGAATCATCTTTATTAACTGAGGTGCTCTTGGCTTTATATGAACAATGCATAAATCCAGTAGACAGCATTCAGTTACTACAGGGAAAAATACAGAACTATTTAAAACACAATAATTTAAGATTATGGACACTGGAAGAACAAAACATTAAAAAGGATTTGTAAATTATTTTTTTACTCCCCCTCTCCCCCAAAATTTGCTGCTGGATTACCAAGACCAGGTTAAAAGACATTCTGTAGTGAGAATGAAATAACCTGAGTGTCATCTCAAATTATTAGTAAATAAAAACATTCCTGCCAGATCTTAAGGCAGAAATACCTAGTGGTGGGCTAGCCCATGATGAATATGCTAGAAAAGACAGATGGATCCATAGGGGAAAACAACAGCATAGCAATATATTAACAAGAAGTGGCAGGGGTACATGGGGGGGAGGGGGAAGGGGGATGGGCGAGGGAGGACTGTTTTTTATAGATTCCCTTTTTAGGCCCTCCTACATTGAGGGCAGTGAATGAACCTGAACTGAGAACCGTTTACAGAACTCTCGGTTTCCTCGTGCCAGATTTGAATGTCTTTCACACTCTTCTGTGGTTGTAAATTTTGTTTTCTTTCTCCTGCTACAACCCAAATCAACTTTTCCCTTCCCTGTGAAAACCGCAGTGAGACTGCTCCGATGATTTATTTTCTTAAGCCAAAACATAGCTTTCAACTCAATCCTCCGGCTCACCGGCCTGCACACCCTCTGTTCCCTGAGTGGGATTCATGATAAACAACTCCTGTGGGATTTATGGTCCTGCTTTTTCATCTGTCTTCCCTTTCCAAATTCCTCGAGTACTTTTCAAAAGCAAGCAGGACGCTTTCCTTTGATCCCAAGAGGGCACTCTCTGCACATGCTCTTGGCTTCTTGCCCCTTCTGACACTTGTCACTCCTGTGAGTTTATGTCCTAGAAGACTGGAATCTGAAATGCTAGCAACCCCTTAGCACAGAGTGCGTCCCAAGTGTTCTTATTTCCCCAACCAAGGGCAACAATTGACTTCTAGGAATCATAGAAAAGCTACCACGAGAAATTAAATAACTTGTTTCTGGCAATAGGCCAAAAATGGAACCAGGAGATCAACCTCAATAGGCCAGTTAAGGAGACTAGTACTCACCATAGTGTTTTTCCTTTGGAACATGGAGATGGTTTAACCATGCAATGATAACGCAAAGAATAACTATTAACTACAAAGTGAAAACCACTCCCAGATGCACTTTTCATAAATCTTCCAAAATTACCCGAAGAATGCGTTTTACACATCGATACAGTCCTCAGAAGGATGTTGTGCGATTGGTACTTCCTAAGGGCAAATGAGCTGAGATGAGGACATGTCTCAAATGGTCATGAAAGGGATGCTTGAATGTTCTCCAACTGCCCTTGCCATGAACAAGACTTCCCTTTGGGCCTGGGAAGCCTGTGATGGGAGCGCCAGAACCATGCTGTTCTTATCTCTCAGCCACTCACCTAGGGAAGGATTTTCCTCTGGGGATTCTGGTATTTAGTTCCTTCTAACAGATCCGAATGATTTGACCAGATTGTCAAGCGCCGATGTTTCCTCTTGAGAAGAAGCTACAGCTAAGTCTGACAAGTTTGTTTTTTTTTTTTAATTTTTTTATTGGATATATCCTATATTTACATTTCATTTCCCTTTTCCCCAAAGGTCCCACATGCCCTTTTCCCTCCCCCTGCTCCCCCATCCACCCCTTCCCACTTTTCTGTTCTGGTATTCCCCTACACTGATGCTTTGATCCTTTCCAGCACCAGGGTCCACTCCTTCCTTCTTGTAGGACATAATTTGGTATGTGGATATTGTCTTTAGTGTCCCAAGAGTCTAGACTAATATCCACTTATCAGTGAGTGCATACCTTCTTTTGAGACTGGGTTACCTCACTTAGTATGATGTTCTCCAGCTCCATCCATTTCTCTAAGAATTTCATGAATTCATTGTTTCTAATGGCTGAATAGTACTCCATTGTGTATATATACCACATTTTTTGTATCCATTCCTCCACTGAGGGACATCTGGGTTCTTTCCAGCTTCTGGCTATTATAAATAGGGCTGCTATGAACATAGCGGAGCATGTATCCTTATTGCATGCTGGGGAATCTTCTGGGTATATGCCCAGAAGTGGTATGGCTGGGACCTCCGGAAGTATCGTGTCCAGTTTTCTGAGGAACCGCCAGACTCATTTCCAGAGTGGTTGTACCAGCTTGCAGTCCCACCAGCAGTGGAAGAGCGTTCCTCTTTCTCTACATCCTCGCCAACACCTGCTGTTTCCTGAGTTTTTAATCTAAGACAATCTGACTGGTGTGAGGTGAAATCTCAGGGTTGTTTGGATTTGCATTTCTCCAACAGGTCTTAAGGAGGGCCTCAGCTAACTTCTGACTATTGTTCTGGCAAGTCACTCAAGTTTTTCTTAGGGACATATTGCTAGTTTCTCTCTCTCTCTTCAGATTGTTCACCAAGAATGGATTTCTACCACAGAGGTGCTGGGAACTAAACCTGGACTTTCTGCCAGAGCAGCAAGTCCTCCATTCTCTGGAGACAACCGAGTCAGCAGTCTTTTTTTTTTTATTGGATATATTCTATATTTACAATTCATTTCCCTTTTTCTGGGTCCCCACCCCCAAAGGTCCCACATGTCCTTTTCCCTCCCCCTGCTCTCTCATCCACCCCCTCCCACCTTACTGTTCTTGTACTCTCCCACAATGATGATTTGGTCCATTCTAGCACCAGTGTCCACTCCTTTCTTCTTGTGAGACATCACTTGATATGTGATTTATGTCTTTGGTGTTCCAAGCTTCTAGGCTAATATCCACTTATCAGTGACTGTATACCATGGGTATTCTTTTGAGACTGGGTCACCTCACTTAGTATGAGGTTCTCCAGCTCCATCCATTTCTCTAAGAATTCCATGAATTCATTGTTTCTAATGGCTGAATAGTACTCCATTGTGTATATATACCACATTTTTTGTATCCATTCTTCTGTTGAGGGACATCTGGGTTCTTTCCAGCTTCTGGCTATTATATATAAGGCTGCTATGAACATAGTGGAGCATGTATCCTTATTGCATGCTGGTGAATCTTCTGGGTATATTCCCAAGAGTGGTATGGCTGGATCCTCCGGAAGTATCAGGTCCAGTTTTCTGAGGAACCGCCATACTGTTTTCCAGAGTGGTTGTACCAGCTTGCATTCCCACCAGCAGTGGAGGAGTGTTCCTCTTTCTCCACATCCTCGCCAACACCTGATGTCTTCTGAGTTTTAAATCTTAGCCATTCTGACTGGTGTGAGGTGAAATTTCAGGGTTGTTTTAATTTGCATTTCCCTAATGACTAGTGATGTTGAACATTATTTAAGGTGTTTCTCAGCCATCTGAATTTCTTCAGGTGAAAAGTCTCTGTTTAGCTCTGTACCCCATTTTTGGATAGGGTTATTTGGTTTTCTGGGGTCTAACCTCTTGAGTTCTTTGTATACATTGGAGATTAGCCCTCTGTCGGATGTAGGATTGGTGAAGATTTTTTTCCCAATTTGTTGGTTGCCGATTTATCCATTTGACAGTGTCTTTTGCCTTACAGAAACTTTGTAGTTTTATGAGGTCCCATTTGTCTATTCTTGCTCTTAGAGCATAAGCAATTGGTGTTCTGTTCAGGAATTTTTCCCCTGAGCCAATGTCTTTAAGGGTCTTTCCCAGTTTCTTTTCTATTAGTTTTAGTGTGTCTAGTTTTATGTGGAGGTCCTTGATCCACTTGGAGTTGAGTTTAGTGCAAGGAGATAAGAGTGGATCAATTCTCATTCTTCTGCATGTTGACCTCCAGTTGAGCCAGCACCATCTGTTGAAAAGGCTATCTTTTTTTCCACTGGATGTTTTCAGCTCCTTTGTCGAAGATCAATTGGCCATAGATGTGTGGGTTCAATTCTGGGTCTTCAATCCTATTCCATTGATCCGCCTCCCTGTCACTGAACCAATACCATGCAGTTTTTAATACCACTGCTCTGTAATATTGCTTGAGGTCCGGGATATTGATTCCCTCAGAAGTTCTTTTGCTGTTGATGATAGTTTTAGCTATCCTGGGTTTTTTGTTATTCCAGATGAATTTGAGAATTACTCTTTCTAACTCTATGAAGAACTGAGTTGGGATTTTGATGGGGATTGCATTAAATCTGTATATTGCTTTGGGCAAGATTGCCATTTTGACTATATTGGTCCTGCCAACCCATGAGCATGGAAGATTTTCCCATTTTCTGATGTCTTCTTCAATTTCCCTCTTCAGAGACCTGAAGTTTTTGTCATATAAATCTTTCACATGTTTGGTTAGCGTCACTCCAAGATACTTTATATCATTTGTGGCTATTGTGAAGGGTGTCATTTCCCTAATTTCTTTCTCAGCCTGCTTATCCTCTGCGTATAGGAAGGCTACTGATTTACTTGAGTTGATTTTATAGCCAGCCACTTTGCTGAAGTTGTTTATCAGTTGCAGGAGTTCTCTGGTGGAGGTTTTTGGGTCACTTAAGTATACTATCATATCATCTGCAAATAGTGATAGTTTGACTTCTTCCTTTCCGATTTGTATCCCTTTGACTTCCCTCTGTTGTCGAATTGCTCTAGCTAGTACCTCAAGTACTATATTGAAGAGATATGGCGAGAGGGGACAGCCTTGTCTAGTCCCTGATTTTAGAGGGATTGCTTCAAGTTTTTCTCCATTTACCTTGATCTTGGCTACTGGTCTGCTGTATATTGCTTTTACTATGTTTAGATATGGGCCTTGAATTCCTGTTCTTTCTAAGACCTTTAGCATGAAAGGATGCTGAATTTTGTCAAATGCTTTTTCAGCATCCAATGAGATGACCATGTTGTTTTTTTTCTTTGAGTTTGTTTATGTAGTGGATTACGTTGATGGAATTCCGTATATTGAACTATCCCTGCATCCCTGGGATGAAGCCAACTTGATCATGGTGAATGATCGTTTTGATGTATTCTTGGATTCGGTTGGCAAGTATTTTGTTTAGTATTTTTGCATCGATATTCATAAGAGAAATTGGCCTATAGTTCTCTTTCTTAGTTGGATCTTTGTGTGGTTTTGGTATCAGGGTAATTGTGGCTTCATAGAATGAGTTGGGTAGTGTTCCTTCTGTTTCTATTTTGTGGAATAATTTGAAGAGTATCGGTATCAGGACTTCTTTGAAGGTCTGATAGAATTCTGCACTAAAACCGTCTGGTCCTGTGCTCTTTTTGGTTGGAAGACTGTCTATGACCCCTTCTATTTCTTTGGGGGTTATGGGTCTGTTTAGACGATCTATTTGATCCTGGTTTAATTTTGGTATTTGGTAACTGTCTAGGAAATTGTCCATTTCCTCCAGATTCTCCAGTTGTGTTGAGTATAGGTTTTTGTAGTAGGATCTGATGATTTTTTGAATTTCCTCAGTTTCTGTTGTTATATCTCCCTTTTCATTTCTAATTTTGTTAATTTGAATATTGTCTCTGTGCCCTTTAGTAAGTCTGGCTAGGGGTTTATCTATCTTGTTGATCTTCTCAAAGATCCAGCTCCTGGTTTTGTTGATTCCTTGTATGGTTCTGTTTGTTTCAACTTGATTGATTTCAGCCCTGAGTTTGATGATTTCCTGTCTTCTACTCTTCCTGGGTGAAATTGCTTCTTTTTGTTCCAGAGCTTTCAAGTGCGCCATTAAGTTACTGGTATATGCTCTCTCCTGTTTCTTTTTGGAGACACTCAGGGTTATGAGTTTTCCTCTAAGCACTGTTTTCATTGTGTCCCATAGATTTGGGTATGTTGTGCCTTCATTTTCATTAAATTCTAAGAATTCTTTGATTTCTTTCTTTATTTCTTCCTGGACTAAGGTATCATTGAGTAGAATATTGTTCAGCCTCCACGCGTATGGGGATTTTCTGTTGTTTTTGTTGCTATTGAAGAACACTCTTACTCCATGGTGATCTGATAAGAGGCATGGGATTAGTTCGATCTTTTTATATTTGTTGAGATCTGTCTTGTGTCCAATTATATGGCCGATTTTGGAGAAGGTACCATGAGGGGTTGAGAAAAAGGTATAGTCTTTTGCTTTAGGGTGAAATGTTCTATATATATCTGTTAAATCCAATTGCTCCAAAGTTTCGATGAGTTTCTCCGTGTCTCTGTTTAGTTTCTGTTTTCCTGGTCGGTCCACTGTAGATAGAGGAGTATTGAGGTCCCCCACAATCTTTGTGTTAGGTGCAATGTGTGCTTTGAGCTTTAGTAAGGTTTCTTTTACAAATGAGGGTGCCCTTACATTTGGAGCATAGATGTTTAGAATTGTGAGTTCCTCTTGGTGGATTCTTCCTTTGACTAGCAGGAAGTGACCTTCTGTGTCTCTTTTGATGACTTTGGGTTGAAAGTCAATTTTATCTGATATTAAAATGGCTATTCCAGCTTGCTTCCTGTGACCATTTGCTTGCAAAATTGTCTTCCATCCTTTTACTCTAAGGTAGTGTTTGTCTTTGACTCTGAGGTGTGTTTCCTGTAAGCAGCAAAATGTAGGGTCCTGTTTCCGTATCCAGTCTGTTAGTCTATGTCTTTTTATTGGGGAGTTGAGTCCATTGATGTTAAGAGATATTAAGGAATAGAGATTATTACTTCCTGACATTTTTTATGTTATTTTTGTTTTTGAGTAGTTATCTTCCTTTGAGTTTGATGGAAGAAGTTTACTGTCTTGCTTTTTCTTGGGTGCCATTTCCTTCCTTGTGTTGGAGTTTTCCTCCTATTATCCTTTGTAGAGCTGGGTTAGTGGAAAGATATTGTGTAAATTTGGTCCTGTCATGGAATATTTTGATTTCTCCATCTATGTTGATTGAGAGTTTTGCTGGGTATAGTAGTCTTGGCTGACATTTGTTTTCTCTTAGGGTCTGCATGAGGTCTGCCCAGGATCTTCTAGCTTTCATGGTTTCTGGAGAGAAGTCTGGTGTGATTCTGATAGGTCTTCCTTTATATGTTACTTGGCCCTTTTCTCTTACTGCCTTTAATATTCTTTCTTTGTTTAGTACATTTGGGGTTTTGATTATTATGTGACGGGAGGTGTTCCAGTCTGTTTGGAGTTCTGTAGGCTTCTTGTATATTCATGGGCATCTCTCTCTTTAAGTTAGGGAAGTTTTCTTCCATAATTTTGTTAAAGATATTTGCTGGCCCTTTAAGTTGTAGATCTTCACTCTCATCTATCCCTATAATCCTTAGGTTTGGTCTTCTCATTGTGTCCTGGATTTCCTGGATGTTGTGGGTTACAAGCCTTTTGGATTTTGCGTTTTCTTTGACTGTGGAGTCAATGGTTACTATGTCATCTTCAGCATCTGAGATTCTTATTTCTATCTCTTGTATTCTGTTGTTTATGTTTGCATCTACGACCCCTGATTTCTTCCCAAGGTTTTCTATCTCCAAAGTTGCCTCCTTTTGTGATTTCTTAGTTGTTTCTACCTCTGTGTTCAGATCTTGGATGGTTTTGCTCAGTTCCATCATTTGTTTGTTTGTGTTTTCATGTAATTCTTTAATATATTTTTGTGCTCCCTCTTTCATGACTTCTGCCTGTTGTTTCAAGTTCTCCTGCATTTCTTTAACTGATTTTCTCATTTCCTCTTTATTGGTTTCTGTCTGATGGCCCATATTCTCCTGGAGTTCTTTAAGTGTTTTTTGTGTTTGGATTGTAAGAGCTTCTACCCTATTGATGTTCCCCTGCATTTCTTTAAGAGATTTGTTTATGTCTTTTTTGTGTTCCTCTAGGAGTATCATGACCTGTGCTTTTATATCTAACTCTTGTTTTTCTGGTGTGCTGGGGTATCCCGGACTTGCTGTGGTTGGCAAATTGGGTTCAGATGGTGCCATATTGCCTTGATTTCTGTTAATAACGGTCCTATGTTTGCCTTTTGCCATCTCTTTATCTCTGGAGTTAGTTGGTCTTATTGTAGATGGCAGCCCCGCTGAAAGCACAGCACGCCTGTCCCCAGGAGATAGATCCCTTCTGGCAGCGTTGTCTGTGCTGGACTATGCTAGCTCTGAGTCCAGGCCCCTGACTCCAGTTGCTAGAATTCTGAGCTGTGCCCCGAGGCGGCAAGGTGGCTCTTTGCTGCTAGTCTGCTCAGAGAGCCGGCCCGGCCACGGTAGTCTGCACCCGCAGCTGAGCTTTCTGTGCCCGGATCTCCTGCAGAGCTAAGCTAAGCTATATCTCTGGCCATGCACCTGACTCCAGCCGCTCGCTGTGTCCCGTGTGCCCGCTGTTTGCGCGCGTGGTGTCCTGGAGTCAGGAGTCTTATAGGAGAAACATTTCTTAGTATTTCCAAACACATGGTCAGGATCATTGAAAAACTATAACCCTATCTAGGCATCTTCCCTCAGAGTACAGACTGATGGGAAGCTCATGTTTGCATCTCTTTGAGAATGTGATGTCCATAACAAGCAATCAGGCTCGCTAAAAACAAAGGGAGTAAAGGCTTGATAGTGAGAAAGGTAACGATTAGTAAATATACCTACAATTCTGTGACTATTTCTAAAAACAGGAACTACATTTCTCATGGGTATTTTCTTCCTTCTGTAGAAATCTTAGGACACATAAATATAGTATTGCCACAGTTGAAGAAATGCACCAGTAAAAAGCAGAGTAAGACAATTTCAAAAAATTAAATGTACAAAGAGAGTGAAAATGCATTTATTCAAATACTCTGTGTTTAAAATGCAGAATTTACATAAAACTCTTTAATAATAATTTTGTTTTGTGTAGAATGTGTTATGTAATTTTATGTCTCTGTGATGACTAAATCTTCCCAATGAATTTGATATATATATATTAGATTTGTGACTTCAGATATTTTAAAGGAAAAGTACCAGTATTTCATAAACTTGGATTATTGTGATACTGTATATTTTCACTAATTATATCTGCTATACATAAATATTTAGATAAATGGAACTGAATTGTATAGATATTATCTTTAATGTGCTTAAAAGATTAACAAATTGCACATGAAAACCAATAAAGTACAGAACAATAATATATTGATATCTAATTAAGACCCAAGGGCCTGTAAGATATAGGAACTTCCTGTTAAGCCTGATCACTGGAATTTAACTCTGACCTCTACTTGTATACTATGTATGCAAGTACATGCAAAACGCACAGTTGTGTACACATACAGATGTAATTAAATTGTAATAATAACAACTAAATTAAATGTAATCAAGACATAAATATCTTTTAACATTAATAAATAGCTTTTAAGGTATCAGCCTTCTAAGCTTATTTTTCAAGAAATCTTAGTGAAATTTCCATTTCATAAATGGACAAGTTGGGTCAAAGTTGACATAATCTCAAACCTAGATATTCAAAAGCATGGGCAATAATGAACTTATCAATTTTAAGTTAGCTTTTTTTTATTTTCATTTTTATTTTCTATATTCTATGTTTACATTCCAAAGGCTTTCCCCTTTCCCAGTGTCTCTCAGCCATGTGTGATATAATATACTCTGAGTAAATTTCTCACAATGTTTAAAATTTGAAATATTAAGTGTGTTATATAAACTGACCTAAATCTTGCAATTTAGTTTGTTCGTTGTTGCTTCTATACAAAAAAACATATCTTAGTTTTACAAAAATGCATGAATTACCATTATTGGTAATGTTACTTATTAGTCCTAATACTTTGGTAATTTGTATTTTCTGACTTCAGCTATATGATTTCAAAATTCACATAGTTTTTTTTTTTTTTACTTGAAATTCTCAGTTTCTCCTCTCACATTGCTATGTGATACCCAAGTTTTGGTACAAGGGAAATATAAAAAGAACTACTCTTGTCTTCTTCTCTGGTCAACTTTAATATACAATCAAGAGTGACTGCAGCAGGTTCAGTGTGGTCTACATGGTCAGACTCATATTTTCCAATAGACTGTATATTTTTTATTGCAATACTTGGCCGATGTTCATTTATATGGTATTCTTTTTTTTTTTTTATAGTATGTTTTCTTTTTTTTTTTAATTTTATTTTTTATATTCTATGTTTACATTCCAAAGGCTTTCTCCTTTCCCAGTTCCCACCCACCATAGTTCCCATAGTTCCTCTCCCCCCCCATCTGTTCCCCAATAATTCCCCCTCCCCCCTCGGTTTCTTTACTAAACTGGAAGCAATCTTTACAGGCCCAGGGTCCTCTCCTTTCTTCTTCTTGGGAATCATTTGACTTGCTATTTGTGACTTGAGTATTTAGGGCTTCTGGGCTCATTAATATCCACTTATCAGTGATTGCATTTCAGGTGCATTCTTTTGTGATTGGGTTAATTCACTCAGGATGATATTTTCCAGGTCTAACCATTTACCTACAAATTGCATGAATTCATTATTTTTAATTGCTGTGTAGTTATATGGTATTCTTAAAATACTTTTGGGTGACATTTGCTCTTTTTCCTCTTAATATAAACAATCACATATTTTTTAAAGTTTTGATGTGAATATAATCTTATAGTCCTCGACTAAAAACTTTTACTTTTAATATATTTGCACATATGCTCAAGCATATACCATATTTTAAAGTTTGACAAGTTTTTGCCTAGGGCTTCACATTTAAAAACTATATGTTTTTGATACATATAGTTGCATGCAGTTTTCCCTTTGAGATGTACTGGCATCATAAAAGCCAACATGCACAATAAGTACATAAGAACTATGTCACCATTTTCTTAAACATTTAGTAGATGATACAGATAAATCTGTCCAGGTCTAGGAATATCTTTGTAGAAAGTTTTTCATTTTTTTTTAAAACTAGAATTGCAGTAAAATAATAAGTAGAAAGATGGTTGCTCCAATAACAATTGTACCACTATTGCATACATGGGCGTATCTTGCCAATATTGTTATGCTGGTTTATGTTGTGAGTCAGTATTGATGAATTTTCTCCCCAGCTGCCTATGTAGCACCTTTTTGTACTATACAAGCTACCCAGCATGGAAGAAGCTTCCTGATAAGTTCCAGCTTGGTTTCTCCATGTTCTGTGATCAAAGTGAGCACTGTGCTAAGTAATGGAGGCTTACCGTCAGCAGTCCCCTTACCCTTTGAGCATCCGCCCAAGATCTTAGTTTTAAAAATAGAAAATTAGCTGATTTAAATAAATTTAACAGAATTCCTCATATAAGGATACATCTTATTTAAAATACACGATTTCTCATGGGCCACCAGGAGCAGTACAATAACCTATCTTGTGGTAGGGGTTCTTAGACTATTTCTAACCAATGATTCTTAAAATATCTTTTTTGTTTTGCTTGTTCTCCTTCTGTATCTGCTTCCTTTATTACAGCAGGCTCACTTGCAATTAATTCCTTATAAAGGACTTCAGTAGAATTCCCATCTCTGGCTCTACCTTATGGTCTCCATCCTAAAACAAGGTATATGTAATTGATCACTGTTATTTCTGTGGTGATTTTAGCAATGGTAATTTTTATCCTTAACTTTTAAGATAATTTAGCTAGAGAGATAGCTCAGGGTCTAATAGTGTATATTGCTTTTAAGGAGTTCCAGGGTTTGGTTCCAGTACACAGATGGGCTTATAACCATCCATAACTACAGTTCTAGAGAATCCCCTGACCTGTGACTTCCTAAGGCACCAGGCACAAAGCTGTATACATTCATACACGTAGCAAAAACAGTAATATGATCAAAGCAAATAATTCTAAAAAAAATTTAACTGGATAAGCAGTTGCAGATATTTTATGTAATTTCAAAATGATTATATTTAATGCATTTATTGTTTTATACAGCATTACATAATATGTAAAACTTAGAACACTTCAAGTCTCTTTACTTATGTAATTGTATCCTTTTTCATATATATTAGCTTATATATTTTATTATTTGTTCTATTAGTGAAAGAAGCATGGTGATATATAAGATATATATTCTTTTTGTTTTTGTTGTTAAATCTCATTTCAATTTTCACTTCTCTGAAGTCTTATGTTAAAGCACCTTTTATTGGTATATGTGTATGAAATTCTTATTTTATATAGTCCATATTCATTTAGGTTTAGTTCCCCGCACTAAGATTTCTTAATAAGGACACCCACCAATCAGCTACTTCACTGTGTTACAAATACTTTTTTCATTGCTAATCAGAAGCACCTATGAATGTGTCCTAAGAAACTGTAGAGTGGAAACTTTTTTTTGACTCTCTACCCTGTTGTTCATACCATGAGCTACTCGCATCTCCCTGGGGTCAGCAATTTTTAACTGGCCATTATAATGAACTGGAAAATTCCAAATGCTTCAACAACGGGTTTTAGATTTGGGAAGAGAGAGGTCAAAGATTTATCTTCCTGGCAATTTATTTTCTATGGTCATGAGTATTTCTGCCCATAGGAGTTTTAGCTAACTTTTTTCCTGGTTGCTAGAAGAAACAGTATTCCTTTTTTTTTTTCAACAGTAGCATTTTATTTCAGAGTATTTGTAAGCATAGCCCAGGGGCCATTAGGATAACCTAACATCCTTCTCAATTTACCAAAGTTGAAGAGGGCAGAATTGATCTTCCAATGCAAGAAATATGGCTGGCCCATCTTGGCCTTGTGGAAAGTTATGGTCTGCTTTGTGGAGGTCATTCTGCTCTCTGCGTTTACATCTCTTCTCTCTTCTCTAGAGGTCAAACTGCAGGAGGGAGGGAGGGGAAGGTTGCCTTGACCTGAGTCTGTAGCACACAGATTTCTGTCCTATGTTTTGTTAAAATAAGTTCACGAAGAGTAAGAGGTTAAAACTAGACCTATAAACAACATCCTGTTTCCAAAACCAAGTCTACAGGACAGCTGTGAAAGCTGAGCATAAATTGTCCACGAGGCTTTGATTGCAGATATATCTTGCAGCTACATGAGTTAAAACTACCAGGAGTCAAGATGCCCTGCTTTCTGTCAGAATCTAAAATAATAGATTAATTCTAAAAAAAAAAAAAAACCCTCCAAATAATCAACAGTTTTCAGTGATTTTAAGTATATTGTATAAAGTGAGGAATTAAGATTTGAAATCCCCTAAAATTGTGCTTTTTATGACTGTCTTAATGAAGGATGCCATGTCCCTCAGGTGTGGAGAGAGTTAATAAACATTTATGTGCATATGGCATTCTTTGAAATTCTTTTTCTCTTTTCCCAATTGTTTTGCTTTAGAACTTGATGATATGTAATTTTGATTAGAAAGAAGAAATAATCAGGTTGCTTTCTGCGCCAAATTTGTTCTTCTCTGGTTGCTATGACAATCTCTTTTGACAGATTTCTTTCCCCCTCTCTTTTGTAGATTTATCTCTTTTTGATGTTATAAAAAGAATTTTCCCAGGAAAGGAATGTGATTTCTTTATGCTTAAAGGATTTTAAAGAAATAATAATAAAAAAGCTTTTAGCAAAAACCTCTGCATTCCAGCATGTCATGTCTTATTTAAGATTTAAAATGGAAAAAAAAGTAAGTTATATCTCTTCTTAAAAAAAAAAACATGAAGAATGAAGGTCTTTGGAGAATCAAAACGTTCATTTCTCCCATATTGTATGCACTAATTGCATACTGGAGCATTGTTCTCTACACATAAAGGTTTGTTTTTTTTTTCACTTGATTTCTAGCCTTATTATTTTAAACAATGAAATCCTCTGATAAATTTTCAATTCATCAGGGTAGATTTTAAAGAAGAAAACAAGAGACCATGCACTAGAAAACCTAAATTCTCACCTTAACTTTTTCCAGTATGACATTGGGAAAATCACATACAACTTATGAACTATAACTTTTTAATTATTATTTTAGAAAGAGATTATAGGCTTGTGAGATGTCTCTGTGGATAAAGATACTTGCTGACAAGCTTGGCCTGAGCCTCATATCCCACATGGTAGAAGGAACGGACTAACTCCCAAGAGTTGTCCTGTCTAAAAGACATGCAAGGATGGGAGATGGAACAGAGACTGAGGGAATGGCCAACCGATAACTAGCCCAACTTGGACCTATTCTATGGGCAAGCAACAATCCTTACCACTATTAATAATACTCTGTTATGTTTGCAGACAGGAGCCTAGCACAACTGTCCTCTGAGAGGCTCCAATTCCTCTAACAAATTAAGGTGTGGGGGTTCTTGCTGTATCAATGGAAATGAAAAATATATTGAGATATTTATAGTGACCCCTGGGAACTCTCAGATACTGAGCCACCAACCAAAGAATATGCATGGGCTAGACTGAGGCTCCTGGCACATATGTAGCAGAGGGCTGCCTTGTCTGGCCTTAGTAGAAGAGGATGAGCCTAATCCTGCAGAGACTTGATGGACTAGGGAGGAGGGATTATAATTTGATGGGAAAATGAATGTGTTGTGTTAAACTGCCACCAACGAAAAGTTTACCTTCCATTGTCGCTAAATCTATCATTAATTGTGTATTAACACATTATTTGTGAGTTACTATTGCATTTCTTCTTTTATTATATTTAATGCTTTCTATTTTTATTTTATTAGGGAGTCACCTAGGAACTGATTAGATATTCAGTAAAATTTGGTTAGTGGCCTTCTTGGGGAAAAAGAATTGATATTTATTCTCCTAGGCAGTATACACTAGCTGGTCTGAGAACAGCCTGGTCTGGCCTCAGTGAGAGAAGATGAACCTAACTCTCAAGAGACTTGAGGCCCCAGGGAGTGGGGAGGTCTGGTGGGGCTGGGGTGGGGGTGGGGTTGGGGTTGGGGGTGGGGCTGGGGCTGGATTAGGGGTGGGGCTTGGGGTGGGGTGGGGGTGGGGACATCCTTGTGGAGGGGGAAAGGAGCAATGGGATGAAGAAATCTCAGAGAGCAGAGCAGGAGGGGATAACAACAGGTGTGTAAAATAAGATTAAAGATAACTTAGAAAAAGAAGAAGCCACAGCAACATGATTTCTGTTTGATTTCTAGTACCATGAAACATGTTTACATATTTGGAAGTGTAAGAATGGAGCAGGGGATCTAGGAAGAATTTTTAGCAGGAGGATGTTTTAGGCAGGAGGATCTGAGCTTGGATACCCTGCGATCACATGAAAAACTGGATGTGGCAGGATACAAGCCAGATCCCAGCAATAGGGAGGCAGAGACAGGGGATCTCCCCAGGGCTCAGCAGACAGACAGCTTGATTGAGTCAGTGAGCTCCGGGTTAAATGAGAGACCCTGTATCAAAAAACAAACTCCAAATGTGAAGAAGAGACACAAGGTCACAAGGTTAGTCCCTAGGCATCACCCAAATCCGTGTTTTGAAGATGGACATATGTACACGCACGTACACATCTCTGTACCTCCCCACACATATACCCGCGGATCATATTTCAACTCAGCTATTATGATGTTCATTATAAGAATAAATTCACTCCGGAAGACTTTCTGCCTTGTGATGTAGAAATGTACTTGGATTTCAGTTATAATTGTTACAAGATTACTTATGCAATCAATTTATTATTTTCAACAATTTCTGTCTCATCTGAAATAAAAATAACTTCATATCTAGGTTGCAAATTTGTGTATTTCAGGACTTTGGTTCCTACAAAATTGTGTCAGGCAGTTATAATTCCCATGGTTCAGCATTTAACACTGTTAATCTTGATTTTTTTTCCCCTTTCACATACATATTCTTAGCCTTGTACCTGGATGGTGAAGGCTCATTTGTTAGTCTGAGTTACCCATTAACATCAGTGTCAACAGAAGGGCATTTTAGATTTAATTGATTTAATGTAGTAATAACTTCTACAAATCTCCCAAAGAAAGACAAGCTAAAGTCATGACGCAGAATGACTTTTCTAAAAGTCATTCAAAAACTGTGCCGTTTGCCTGTTACCAGGGCTTCTCTATTCTGAAAAGAAGGCGATTTCTCTTGCCGCAGTTTTGCCGAGTCCACTTGAGTTTCATGGTCCTCAGCCAGTCTCATCTTCCATTCTCTCTATCACCCAAATTCCACTGCCACCCAAAGAGAGAGGAGTTTGCTCTTCATACAGCGCAGGGGTGTGAGTGTAGAATATAAAATGTCAGCGTATCTATGACACATGGGGCTTCCACCTTCATTACCGTCCAGCTGAGGGACCCGAGACCCTCCCTTCTCCATTTCTCAGTAACTTCCTGTATCTGCTTCCTGCCAAGTACAGAGCAGTCGTGTTCTCTCATATGCTGGCAGCAAATTCGGGGACAGCTTTAATCTTCTGTGGGAGATTTAAAAAAAAAATGGACAGATTCTTCTTCTCTCTGGACTCTTGGCCAATGTGATGTTTAGCTACTCTAACCAAGAAGCAAAGCCCACTTCCTCACCTCTGAACAGCCAGTGCTGGCTCTGTGCCTTGCTGTGCTCAGTAGAATTTAGCAGAACAGTGAGGGGCATTGCTCAGGTAAAGAGTCAAGTCTCAAAGGTTGCAAAACCATGAGACTATATAGCATACATAGCTTGGCAGGCTGAAAGAGAGTGGACAGCCCAGGCTCCCCTGTAAAGGGCGTGGACAGCCCAGGGTCCCCTGTAAAGGGCGTGGACAGCCCAGGGTCCCCTGTGTAGCAAGGCATTTACTCTCTGATCCATGAATATGCCTCAGTTGTTTCACGGTTTTGGATCACATTGGGTATCTATCAGCTGACTTACAATACTATCTTTAGATTTAGTTTTCACTTCTATTATGTTTGTCTGTCTGTCTGTAGGTGATGCAGGTGTTAACGGAGGCGGGAAGCGGGTAACAAATAACCTGAAGTTCAAGTTCTAGGTGTTTGTGAACAACCCACTAGGGTTTCTCACAATAGGGTTCTGGAGACCGAACTCAGGTTCTTTACCTACTGCTGGTCCCTGATTAATAATATTCTTTTTTTTTTTTTTTTTTTTTTCGAGACAGGGTTTCTCTGTGTAGTCCTGGCTGTCCTGGAACTCACTCTGTAGACCAGGCTGGCCTGGAACTCAGAAATCCACCTGCCTCTGCCTCCCAAGTGCTGGGACTACAGGCGTGCGGTGCGCCACCAAGCCCGACTTAACATTCTTATCACAATTTGCTACTGACCTCTGTCACCAGCTAACGAGCTTCTGCAATTTGAAATGAAGAGTCTGTCATCATTATGCAGACCGTGTGTGCAGGGGCACACAAAATACATATATACATATGTATCCAAACGCATCCATGCCTCTGTTCTGATAAGCAGTATAAAATAAAGTAACGGAATCCTATTGTCTCTGCCTGTGAAGTATCACGGTGAAATCTTCAAGTCTGCCACAGTGACTGGTCTTTTCAGCAATTTCTACTGTGGCAGGTCAGGTTTCTGGAACATTGTCAGAGGCAGGACATAATGCTTTAACAACACCTGCGGTGGCTGCGAACAAAGACGTACTGAATTTATACAATGCTTTTCCTTACAAGCTATCGGTTAGCCTGAAAGGGTGAGGCAAAGTGAGCTTCTATTCACAGCCCACGAGAAGGTCTCCCGGCTCAGTGCAGCACGTGATGTGTCTGTGCTGTGTGTCTTATGGTCCACCTTCCTACCGCAAACCAAAAGAGGCTCCCTAAAAGTGATTTTATATATAACATCCCCAAACACTCCCCCCACCCCGACCCCTGCCCATTTCATTTTGCAGCTGTATGAAATATTTCTACATAATCACATCTGGAAGGGATTGTCAGATGTGCAACTTCACTGAGTCCAAAAATTACTTTCATTTAGAAGGACATTAGACAGTTCGCATCCAGTTAAGATGAGGACACGCAGCGCTGCAAGCCAAATGGAGCTATTTCAAGAACGCGTCGCCGCTTCTTTGTGGGAGCTATATTTTTAGCAGGACAGCCATCAGAAAACATGCTTATTATTTTGACAAAATAGCCTCGTTTCTTTAGAAAGATCCACATGAAAGGCTGACTGAGTGAGTTATTAATCCAGCTTTTGTTGTTGGTAGTATGGATTTCGGTAGATTTCTTATCATCCTCTTGTAAGCGTAGCTCTTCCAGGTCGGCAGTGTGCCTGCTTCTATTTCCTCCCATCTCATCAATTTCCCTCTCCGCAGAGATACCCAAATGCATTCCCTATAGTGCAGTAGTTGTAAAACTCAACCTTACAGGACGATTTAAAATTTGCCCTGAGCTGTGGTGACAGAAGGGGCGTGGCTTGTGCGAACTGCTCGGAACGCTGCTAGGGCACACTTTTTGTTTATCACAGCATTATTTTGAAATAGATTTCTTTCTTTTTTCCCCGCTTTTTATGTATGCTTCTCTCATATAATACATCCCAAGTACAGTTTCCTCTCGCCCTCCAGTCTCTCCCCTGCTATTTCCCCTCTCCCCTGGATACACCGTCCGTGTGCCTTCACCTCGCTTCAGAAAAGAGCAGGCCTTTCAGGATCTTCAACCAAATATGCCTTAACAAGCTACAATAAGAACAGGCACATACTCTCGTATTGAGGCTGAATATAGGTGACACTGGCAAAGAATCCTAGTAATGGGAGAAACGCTGTCCGAATCGCCATCCTCAGCAACGAGGCAAGGTCTCGAGGTCAGGGATCAGAACACGGACCCAGCCGGAAAACCTCCGACTTGCTTCCAGGATGTGCTAGGACGGGAGCCCAGCAGAACCGTCATCAGAGAAACCTGAGAGACTTCACCCAGCAACTGATGGGAGCAGATGCACAGTCCCACAGCCAAATATTAGGCCTCGCTGAGGAGGAGCTGGAGGAAAGGATCCCAGGAACCAGAGGGGTCAAAGGCAGGGACACAGGGGTCCTTAGCAGAGCAGGGAGCCCGTGTGGGTCTGACCTCAGTCCTCTGCATAGATATTATATGGTCTTGCAGCTTGGTGTTCTTGTGTGACTCCTAAAACAGTGGGCTGTCTCTGACTCCTGCCTGCCTTTAGAACTCAGCTTTTACACTCGAGCAGCGGATGGAGTCTCAGAGCTCAGGCAGGCCAGGTAGAATCCTGTTGGGTCCCTTCTGGCTGTTCAAAAACAAACAAGCAAGCAAGGGCATGGCTGTGCCTCGCAGGGATGGGAAGGAGAGCCTCAGCTGTTTGCTGCGCTGGGATGCAGACCCAGCTGCCTCGTCTTTGTTCCTCTGCACAGAGTAAATCTCAGGAAATTTCGCTCGTAAAAGACAAAGAGGGAACATAGGGGAGTCTTAAATAAGAGGAACAGACTCTGAAAGGTGTCAGTATAAGTGGTTTTGAACAAAGGGAAATGAAACAATGTTCACCCTAAGAATCTGAATTACCTCTTGTTTTTTTAATTGAGGAAGGGGTGGGGGCAAGGCGGAATAAAATTCACTTTAAAGAAAAGATGAAGTTTTAAAGACTGCAAATAAGGCGGCGTGGGGGTTGGGGGGGGGAGAGGCATTGAAAGGAGAAAATTTCATCTGAGGTTTACCAGTCTGAAATTAATGTCTAAAAATCTCCCATTTTCAGTAAACAATGACACCCCCCACCCCCATTTCCAAGCCGTTCCCTGGAATTAATTATCTCGCGTATACATTTAACGTGCACACATATCTATTATGTGCAAGCACCGCTCACCCGTGGCATATGGATTAGGGCTGCCATTCCTGTAGTTCAAACAAAAAACCTTCGAATCTGCCTGATGAGAGATGTAGTCCTCATGCTATCTATCGGGTTACTGATAGACTTTGAATATATTGCCTAGTTCATCTTGATCTCCGCGCACCCCCTCCCCCGCCCCTTTCAGAAGAGAGAATGGGGGAAAATGGTCCTGGGTGTCTTCTCTAGCCTTGGAGTCGCATAATTTATTACAGTACTAGAGGATTCAGATTTGTCTCTCTGCCAGACGGCGGGCGTCGACACTCATCCTTCTGTGGCGACATCCCTCATCTATGGAGTTTTTTTCATCTGTTCTGATGTTCTGCAGCCTGAGAATTTCTATTTTCATCTTGTCTTGTGGAGTGTGCTTCTTTGAGAAGAGAAAGAGAGAGAGAGAGAGAGAGAGAGAGAGAGAGAGAGAGAGAGAGAGAGAAACAAAGAAAGGAAAGACCACAGAGGGGCCAAGTACAGCGCCCACCATGCTATGGGATGACACGGGGAACATTCCACACTTCCACAGGGCACAGCAATAGCAGTCTCTCACACACATTGGCTTTCTGAAGCTGCCCGTGGACCAGAATATTTTATGATATTAAAATGTATTATGGTCCTGAAATGTATGACTCACGTACTGCATGAAGTACCTGTCTCGATAGAAAACACAGCGGATGCTTATGTAGTAGCTGGTTGCTTGATTTGCATTCCTATGACCTGAATTATTCTGACTGAATGAAAAATCTGAATAGCTTAACTCCCAACCATGAAAAGATTAAGAAATTGCTCTGCAGATCCAGCCGGATTCTCTCCTTCATGCTTTTTCTTTTTTCACTTTCCTCATTATGTATTAAGAGTTACAATATATATTTAATTCATTCACATGAATGATAACTAACATAAAAAGATATTGCTACTGAATACATACATGGTCCAGATCTACCATTCATACTGTCAGGAGAATGTCATGTCATGACACTGGTCTCTGTGAAGACAAGAATTTACCATCTTTACACTGGGTTTTCTGCACACACATTAGACTGTTGAGCTTTATTTAAGACTCCTTAATTTTTATAATATGAATTTTTGAAGCTATATGATTACTTTCGAAAATCTGTTAGAACAATCCCAAGAATCAATTTATTCTGGAGAAGATCCTTAATATATGGCTACTACTACCATCATCATTATTGTTGCTATCATTTATTTTGAGACATGGTTTTGTTATGTAGGTGTAGCTGATCTGGAAATGGCTATGAATATCAGACTGAGCTTGAACTTCTGGCTATTATGATGTCTCTGCTTCCCACAAGCTAGAACTGCAGCTTTTTTTTTTTTTTAACCTTTTTTGACTATTGATACACATAATTTTTTTTCTTTTTTTTTAAACTTTTTTTTATTTTCTATATTCTATGTTTACATTCCAAAGGCTTTCCCCTTTCCCAGTTCCCACCCACCATAGTTCCCATAGTTCCTCTCCCCCCCCAACTGTTCCCCAATCATTCCCCCTCCCCCCTCGGTTTCTTTACTAAACTGGATGCAATCTTTACAGGCCCAGGGTCCTCTCCTTTCTTCTTCTTGGGAATCATTTGACTTGCTATTAGTGTCTTGAGTATTTAGGGCTTCTGGGCTCATTAATATCCACTTATCAGTGATTGCATTTCATGTGCATTCTTTTGTGATTGGGTTAATTCACTCAGGATGATATTTTCCAGGTCTAACCATTTACCTACAAATTGCATGAATTCATTATTTTTAATTGCTGAGTAGTATTCCATTGTATAAATATACCACATTTTCTGTATCCATTCCTCCTTTGAGGGATATTTGGGCTCCTTCCAATTTCTGGCTATTATAAACAAGGCTGCTATAAACATAGTGGAGCATGTGTCCTTATTGCATGCAGGGGAATCCTCTGGGTATATGCCCAGGAGTGGTATGCCAGGGTCCACTGGAAGGGACATTCCCAATTTTCTGAGGAACTGCCAAACTGATTTCCAGAGCGGTTTTACCATTTTGCAATCCCACCAACAGTGGAGGAGTGTTCCTCTTTCTCCACATCCTCGCCAACACTTGTTGTCTCTTGAGTTTTTAATCTTAGCCATTCTGACTGGTGTGAGGTGGAATCTCAGGGTTGTTTTGATTTGCATTTCCCTGATGACTAATGATGTTGAACATCTTTTAAGGTGTTTCTCGGCCATCCGAATTTCTTCTGGTGAAAATTCTTTGTTTAGCTCTGTGCCCCATTTTTTGATAGGGTTATTTGTTTCTTTGTGGTCTAACTTCTTGAGTTCTTTGTATATATTGGATATTAGCCCTCTGTCGGATGTGGGGTTGGTGAAGATCTTTTCCCACTTTGTTGGTTGCCGTTTTGTCCTTCTGACAGTGTCCTTTGCTTTGCAGAAACTTTGTAATTTTATGAGGTCCCATTTGTCGATTCTTGATCTTAGAGCATAAGCTATTGGTGTTCTGTTCAGGAACTTTTCCCCTGTGCCCAAGTCCTCCAGGGTCTTCCCAAGTTTCTTTTCTAATAGTTTCAGTGTGTCTGGTTTTATGTGGAGGTCCTTGAGATACACATAATTTTTAACTACTGCTTCAAAATCAAAGCACAGAGTTTAAGTTTGTAAAGATTGACATTTGTATAGAAATGTAAAAAAAAAAAAAAAAAGGGTGTTCACAAATGTTCCAGACACATGTACTTTCCAGATTGTTGTTGTACAGCAATTACATGCTTTGGAGAGTGCACCCCCCCCAATTCTCTTTAGCAATTGCTCATTGTAGCGGTTTGAGTAAAAATGGTCCATATAGTTTCATATATTTGAATATGTGGTTTTTAGTTGGTGGAAGGATTTGTTTGGGAAGGATTTGTAGGTGTGGCCTTGTTGGAGGCAGGCTTTGAGGTTTCAAAAAGCCCATGTCATTCCCAGTTAATGCTTTCCCTCCTGTTTGTGGATCAAGATGTAAGGTCTCAGGTATGTCATGATGGTCTTAGGCTCTATTCCTCAGAAACTGTATATCCCAAATAAACTCTTCTAGAAGTAGCTATGGTCATGGTGTTTTATCACAATAGAAAAAGAGCTAACAGAAAAATAGTCATAAAAATAAAAGTTTATCAGCTAGTGTTCATTGTATAGTCACAGTTTTAGTAGTCATTGAGAAAATATTTATAATCTAGAGATGAATTAGAGTAAAATATAGGCTATTAAAGTTTTAAATATGTGTAATACAACTCAAAACTACACAACTCCTACATACATGCAGAGGTAGTCAATGCCACTAGTATAAAATAAAAACGAGTGAAATCAGAGCCATACTCTATTCTATCTTCACAATCTGCTTTATTTGGGCTTTTAAAATGTCCAAGACAGTTCACCATGATCAGAAGAAATGTGCTATAACTTATAAATATGCTGTTTATTAACTCACTTTTAATCATGTGCAGTGGTGCTTTATACTGTGATTTCCATAGTCAGAAATTCTAATAAAATTAGCTTAGTAAAGGGATGTAAATACATACATACACACACACACACATATATTTATATACATACATACATACACATACCTCTATCATCTACCTATCTACCTATCATCTTACTGTGTTCTTTACATTTCTTTATTCTATTTGATCTATCCTTTTAAGTGGTCTACAAATCCATCAAAAATATAATTGATATTAATAGTACATCTAGATCATCATAAGATTTCAGTATGATAGAATTATTTTACTATATTTTCTTTATTTTTAGTCCATAGTAAATGTGGAATAGTGTTATGTTTCTGTTACTGTGTGCACATAAATACTGTCACAATTATTTGACTAAAGCACCATTACACTGCTGGTCAAAAGCATGCAAGCTTGCTTGTATTGCCTTATGTCTATATATAGCCTGACAAGTAAGATGATTTATTGGTTATTATACCACCTAACCTCTTAGGCCTAGCCATTCAGAATAAAGAGGTTCTTTGAAATATTTTTCCCCTTCTTTTGACAGGGTGAGAGGAAAGTAAGTCATGTTGGCTATAGGCACCAAGGAAATGGGAAAGATTAAAAATCAATTCAAAAGAATGAGTTTAAAAAATAACAACTTTTACCCCACATCCAGAAAGACAGTTACAGAGAGAAAACCAAGTAAAGAAAGGTACATGTAAATGTTTAGCCAGCTTTTGGGGGACAGAGAGGACTGATGTTACATTAAAGGTTAATAAAAATCATTGAAAACAAGACTGAACAGAGTGTTTAAAAACAATTTCTGGAATTGAAGTAGTTCTTTCTATTGACGGCAATGTGAAAAGGTTTTGTTTATAGAGTTCTGGAACAACCAACAGAAACTCTTTGTAGTTCAGCATTACAATTTTTGAAAATCTTATTCACAGAGAATAAAAGCCTTTTGCTTTCCATTGTTGAGAGCTGTTAATTTCAAGTCTTAAAAGCCCTTTATATTCTGTAGCACACTATGTCCACCAAATAGATAACATAGAGACGAGTTATCACCTACAGTATTTGTCAGACACTATGTCCACGTGTTAGAAAACAAACACTGTTGCTGTTTTTCACAGCTTCAACGGTTTACAGCATTCCTAATCGAAGAATAAAGTTACTCAATGACACTTTCAAACCACTGAGCGAAGGTGAAAAACTCTAAGCACCCACAGGACCATTCATAACCATGCCCCTTCGGTCCCAAGGAGCTTCTGTCCTGTGAGCTCACCGGGCACACATACAATGTACAGGCCTACAAGCGGGCAAAACACCCAACCCCATACAATTAAAAACAGACAGAAAAGGTTCCGCTGTGTCCCTAAGAGAAACGAGAGACAGTCAGTCACATCCGATTCAAGCTTTGCAGAGTCAAGTCCTGCTTCCGCCCAGCAGAGATCCCCATGCTGTGCCTTTCTCTTTCTGCTCCTCTGCCTATACCATTTATCTGGGTTCCATTTTTTCAAGCTTAACATTCCCATCTGCTCACTGGTAGAATGTGTTGGTACTCTGTCCAAGCTCCACCCCACAGTTACCTGGCAACAGCCAGGTATGCCCCACCCCATAGACCTGGCCCACTATAAAAGGGGCTGCCTGCCCCTCCTCTTGCTCTCTCTTTGCTCTTACCTCTCTGCACTCTCACCTCTCTGCCCCTCTTGGGCTCTCCTCCCCTCCCCCCCCTCTCTCCACGTGGTCATGGCCGGCCTCTACTCCTCTCTGCTTCTCTTCTCTTCTCTTCTCTTCTCTTCTCTTCTCTTCTCTTCTCTTCTCTTCTCTTCTCTTCTCTTCTCTTCTCTTCTCTTCTCTTCTCTTCTCTTCTCTTCTCTCTCTCTCTCTCTCTCTCTCTCTCTCTCTCTCTCTCTCTCTCTGCCTCTCTCTGCCTCCAGTATACCATTAACTCCCATCCTCTTCCCTGAGTAAACTCTATTCTATACCATGTCAGTGTGTGCGTGGTCCCTCAGGGGGAAGAGGGGTGTCTAGACATGGGCCTGCCTAGACACCCCCTTCCCCCACGCCACCGTACTGCACTCTCTAATACCCCTTCTCTCTTTTATAACCCATCATATGGTGCCGAAACCTGGGAACAACATTAAACCATCAGAATGAACATGCACTGATTGCTTAGACTAGAAGATCTCTGAGACTGAAAGCGGATCTAAGCCCTTAGCACACCATTTACAAAGGAGCCCATGGCAACTCTTCCATTAAAATCAGGGCAACATGGGTACCTTACAGATGATGTTGCTCTGACTTCTTTAAGCTTGGCAATTTTACTCTACCTGAGCGCAAGCAGCATTGAAAATAGATGTTCGCCACTACCATCATCATCATCATCATCACCATCATCATCATCACCATCACCATCACCACCACCATCACCATCACCATCATCATCATCATCATCATCATCATCACCACCACCACTACCACCATCATCATCATCATTAAACTTTTTTGGCAAATATCTATCTCTTCATATTATGGTTATGTTCTCTTTGTTTATTTCAAATAGAGAAAAACAGCTGAAGTCAAAACCATCTTACATTTGCTGATGCTGAAGTCTCAGAGACTCTCTTAAAAGGAAAGGATACAGTGGGTGCTTATTTTCTTAGACTGTTACATCCCCCCCAAAATCAACTGCATGTCTCAATATGTCTAAAAAGCCAAATTATTATACATCTTTGAGTATTACGAGCAACTGCTATGATGAAACCTAAAAGGTATGATCAGGGGGGCTCTAACAATGGGGACTGGTCCTTGTTTTCATTGTCATTGTGCAACACAACATCTAACTAATTAAAAGAGCCAATGTAGTGCCTGGTAGGCATGTTTGCTTCCTAGTAAGCAACACCACACACACACACACACACACACACACACACACACACACACACACACGTTTTGTTTAGAGCTGATAGTATCCATCACAAATTCTACTTTTAGCAAAGATTTGCTTTTTTTAAAAAAAAGACTTTTATTTATTTTTATTTTTATGTGTATGAGTATTTTGCCTGCCTGCACAGGCATGTGTATCATGTACTTGTCTGTCGTGATGGTTCTTCTGGAACTCAAGCTACAGACAGCAGACCGCTGCCCACATGGCTGCTGGGAGTTGAGCCCAGGTTCTCTGGAGGTATAGACAGAGTGCTTAACTGCTTAGCCTTCCCTCCAGCCTCATGGTTCCCTTTTTTTCTCCTTTATTTTATTAGTTTTTTAATACCAAACCTATCTATTTTACTGGATCTTTTAAGATTTGCGTACAGGTAAGGGGTTTGGATATTTTTTTCTGTTTTCAGTAATGAGATTGAGAAAACGAGCGAAAGGGGCTGCCGAGATGTCTGTAGCACCCTCTCTGTATAGTCAGTACAATCACCATGAATTTGGCCAGGTGTAGCTAAGCGGTATTTCAGGCAGAGAACTAATAACAAAGCCCTTTACACAGTAATTTCCTGGGTAAGGTTCAACAAAATGAAAACTCATCAGAAGCCCTGCTGGGATTCCATCAGCAAGCATTTATTTGTAGTCACACGTACACCTGCTTACACAGTAATAATACACCAGTGAGTTAAGTCAGTATGCCAATGCAAATTAGCTCTATTCTGAATGTAACACTGGGATCCACCGCATGTACTAACCGAGCATAGAGACTGCCACTGAATGGGTGGAATAACCTGAAAAAAAAAATATTGATAGCTTAGGCCTGGTTATTTTCTGTTTCTCTTGCTGGTGGATAGTCTTTTGTGAAAATCCTTTCCAGCGTCTACCATTTAGATGAAGAATTTGCAGCGAATGCCGTGCTCCGTTGGTGCAGCGCTGCTGAAAGGCCCACACGTGCCGTCTGCAAGGTGATTTGTGTCAGTGCAGGAGATCCCGCGCTGCTTAATCCAAACTCGAAATCAATTTGGCAAATATTTATCGGAGAAGCAACCGTATGGAAGGCTTTAGACCCGGTAGACTCAGTGTCCAGGGGTAGAGGATGTGCAGGAATACCACCTGCTCTGAGAGGTTTCTGATGCAGTAATACGAGATAAGATCAACGTTCATAGCACTCCGTGGCAAAAACACACAAACAACAAAACAAACAAATAAACAAACCCCGGGGACGCCATCTAAGAGCAACAGAGCTCTCTAGGGCAGGACAGTAAGTCAACGTGAGTTGTGATTATTGGAGAAATATTAGTACAGGAGGTGGTTGGTTTCAGACAGAGGGAGGTGGAGAGAGAGACAGAGAGAGACAGAGACAGAGAGTCGTACTATCTGGTAGGACTTCAATACCTTAAGATGAGACAGGAAGGAAGCAGGTAGGTTTTCAGCATGACTGCCCAGCATGGGTGAAGAAGGCAGGTGGGGGGGGCAGGTTCCCTGTTAAATAAATTCAGTTTGCAGGATTGCAGCGCCCTTCTTACATAGTAAGGAAAACAATATGGAAAAGTGGGAGCATTTGTGGGACTGTGGGGACATGCGACCGACCGGTGACCTGGCCTGGAGCAAGAGTGAGATTGAACCCCAAACCCTGAAAACCTCCTCCTGAAACCTTTAGGAGCTGGGGTTCCTCCTTTCTCCTCAGAGGAAAGAATGCAGCCCATTGTCAGATTACAGGTTTAACTTCCTAACTCCTAATTAAAAACAAACAAACAAACAAACAAACAAACAAAAACCAACCTGCCCCCCCAGAAGGTTCTCAGAATTCCTCTTTATGCAAATGAAGCATCCCCAGAGCACCACCCCAGCCAATAACAGACAGCCACCTCGAAATTCCTTACACAACTTTATTTTTATTTTTAAGATAGGATCTTGATGTGTAGCATAAAGTACATTTTTTTTTCTTTTCCTTTCTTCTTTTTAACTAGGCAAGGGTTTACCATTGAGTTAGATTTCTACCCCTTTGGAACACATTTTCTAATGTGTTTAATTAATTAATTAATATTAATTATCACACAACTAAAGAGCACATTTAGTTGTGTGATAATTAATATTTGTTTGGACCCCCAGGACAAGGGACTGAGCTGCACATATTTTACTTATCAAAGCAGACCTGGCTTCCAGGTTCTCCCAGCCTTCCCCAGTCTCTACCTGGCATACCCTGTCCTCAACCCTCCAGTTCCCATCCCAGGGCTGAGCTGCCCTTCCCCCAGAGGCTTTTCCCTATAACATCCAGACATTTCAGTCTCTCCTTGTCTCTTCTTCCCTTCTCTCTTTACATGGGCACCCTTTCTCTCTTGCTCTTTCCCCACTCTGTCTCTCCATGGTGACTTCTCTGGCCTAGGTCCTTGGCGCCTGTGAAGTCACCAGAGGGGGTAGTCTCCCAATATATTCTGCCTTTAATATATTTTAATCTGGTTTGAATTGGCTCATTTCACCGACGGACGGAGAAATAACCTATCATTTAGGAATATGGATCCTGAAGGATTGATTGACTTCTGGGATCATCTTCAGCTAGACAACTCAACATCATTCAGGATGAACAAGGACTCTATAGATTTGGGAAGTGGGTAAGTTTTTAAAGCTGTTTTCACACAATATACTTTGATCATATTTCTTTTCCTACCCCAACTCCTCCTACAACCCTACCCAAGTCCATGTTTTTCTTTCTCCTGCTCAACAAACAAATCAAAAAAGCAAGTATTTTTTAAACCATACAGTATACATAATAACATTATCCTCATAAGATCTCTGAAAAGATGAAGCTTACTATCTTGTGAGAACACTTGGCATGGTGCCACTTTAAATATATAGTTGGTTAGTGTTACTTTATATTTCATTGAAATATTGGTGAATCGCATATTTTAGCAGAGTAAAATAAGGTCATAAAAGTAGCTAAAGAAGTATGCAACTCCAAAGGGATAGTTGGTTGTTCCAGAACTCTCTTTAACCTAATATTCTCTGCTGGAGAACTATTGGACAGATGATTGCACACTCTGTTTCTCTCAAGTCTCTTTTCTTACCAGATAACAACCCAGATTATATTCATAGCATACAATGCGGTGAATTTTCGCACAGGGCTGTTTTAGATCTCTGGAATGGCTTACCTCTCCCTTTTCTAATTTCCTTCTCAGGATTAGATGGTTGGGTTATTAGGGCCACCTGGCCCTTTGGTGCTAACTGATGCTAATACACAGACATCATCTGGTTTGTTTGTTCCAGTTGAAAAAAGGTAAATTCCCAAGCCTGGGTTGAGAGATTCTGTTTTTCCAGGATTGTCTAGATGATTGCCTCCTCATGTCTCTACCTAATTTGCTCTGTGTGGATACAATCATATGAGCAAACACACAAGAATACAGGGGCTTCTGATTATAGCTGTAGGTAAATCGAGCATCCAAGGGTAGGCATGCAAGACTTGGGGAATTTATAATCCTTCCCGGTCTGTCATTAATGAAAAGGACCCGAGAGACAGATTGGGAGTGACCCAGGGTTAAGAGGTTGGAGGTTAAGCCTTTTAGCCATGAGTCTCAGGTTTGAATCTGATCTAAGCTTGTCATAAACAAGAGCTACTGCTATTTGATATTAGTTTGGTGACCCATGTGAAATGAATTAGTGATCTCGAGTTTGTTTTGCTGGGCAGGTGTCCTCATATAACCAGAGCTAATAGCCTTAGCCCGAAGAGCCCAACAGCCTACAGAACTGGAAAGATGTGTGGCTCCTTAAATGTTCCCTTGTCCTGCTATGATTGCTGTTCAGAAACAGAAAAGCCCAAAGGTTTCAAATTCCACATGCCCAGCTTATAGGAAAGCCATGCGAATAATCTTGATCTGAGGAGGCTTTAGTAAAACCCACAGTAAGGGTCAAACAACAATCAGGTGGTAGGCTTAAGATTTAATATCCTCTCTCTCTCTCTCTCTCTCTCTCTCTCTCTCTCTCTCTCTCTCTCTCTCTCTCTCTCTCTCTCTCTCTGGGACATACACCCTTTGCCGTGTAGTTTTCATGAATCTCTGTTTGTGAAAGAAATACCTGATTGTGGTTGTTCTTCAAAGAGGAGTACAACTCCTTGACATCAAATTTGGCACTTTCAAGACCCGAAGAATTGAAGGCTGGGTAAAAGAAAAAGAAAGGGAGAATGCTAGTTACCAAAGCAGAAGGAGTCAACTGTGACTGTTACCATTGCTTTTTAAAAGAAGACCCATAAAGCTTGCATGTTGTGCTAAATTGAGACCAGCACAAAACATTCAGTATTCAACTGAGGAAGACTTTTCTCTGTAATTATTTCTTGACCTAAAGTACCCATTTTCATTCAAATATATTTTGATTATGTGTTCCCCCTTCCAATCCCTTCCAGACCTGCCCCAAGACTCTCCCCACCAAACTCTGTGTACTCTATCACTCAAAACCCCTCTCCCAAAACCAAAACAAGAAACAACAACCCACAAAAAAATGACAAAAATGAAAAATTAAACAAGAAAAAGATCAGTAAGACAAATGGTGGCAAAGCAAAACAAAACAAATAAGTCCACAAGAACACCATTGAGTTCAGTTCATGTTGGACAATTATTTCTGAGTATAGGGCTGGCCACAGAGTGTACTACTTACCCCACTGGAGAAAACTAATTTCCCCTGTCTCAGCGTGGGAAGGCTAGGCTGATCCCACGGCAGGCTTCTAACTGGCAGTTAAGGTTGTTAAGCCAAAATCCCTGTTTCTAAGGGCTGGGCAAGACCAGGCCTCAGAAGCTGCCCTGCCACCTGGCCTGAGGCAAGCACAAGGATCAGCAGCAGTTTCCAGACTTCCTCAGCAACAGTTTCCAGACCTCCCCAGCAAATTTCCAGCACCCACAGCCCAGTAATGGAATGTCTGTAGAGATAGGCCCAACAGGTCACCTGCTGGGGAATTCCCTAATGTGCTTTCAGTCAAGCCTGAAAGCTCACTTGGTTGTTTCTCTATCTTGGTTATGGAAGACCACAACATACTTCTGGAGAATAAAACACTCTTGTGTTTACATACTATTTGAGTCCTGGGCATCATTCTTTGGCTAATCATGGAGCCTTACAATCTATCAATTGTTGTGCAGCTCTTTTGTTAGAGATGGGACCCAAAGCCACCAATTTACTAAACTAGCACAATCCCTAACTACAGTGTCAATATTTATCCTTATACTCACAGGTAAGTATAGTACTCATTCTTCATAAAGAAAACTCTTCTTTGTAATAGATTGAGGGCATTGGTGACTTTGGGTTCCTATATAAGATCCATGACTTTACTATTCCTGGGTAGAAGGCTTGATTTCCAGTACCAGGCATGATTTTCTACTCCTTGAAGCCATCTTAAATCCAGCAGGATCATAGAGAGCTGTTATATAGGAACTAGTACTGAACGGATAGTTTCTGTGCCTTGTTGATTATTGTTGGGCTTAAGAGGTATCCGAGCTGAGTAGGACTGTGGGTTGCTTCTCTCCTTTGGATGCTTGAATGTTACATTCTGGTACCAAGAAAGTTAGTCCTCAGGGAGAAGACATTCAGGTCAGTTCTAGCTCAGGGGCCTCTGCACCCTGTTTCTGATCTGTATGGTATCTTCTTTAATAGGGACTTGTCTTCCATCTCTGGAGTGAGGCAAAGGCAGTAGCAACAGCCCTGATATCTAGGTCCCACAGAATGTACTGACAGTCACCTGACCCTCTGGAAAGGTCCAGGTAGAGTTCAAATATGTGCCATGCTTGCTAAGCAATAGATTTAAAGGTCAATATGCTTAGCCAATAAGTTTGAACTATAACCTTGCTGATGTAACCTGTGCTCCTAAAGAGTATAACATCTGCTGGTAATAGCCTTTCGGGGTTGTCTTCTTTTCTCTTACCTAGAGGGACCGATGGAGTTGACCCTGAGTACTGGAAAATAAACCTTTTGCTTTTGCATAGATCTGCATTTCTGTGTCTCATTTGGTGGGCATCTAGAAGTAAGTACCACTGACTGAGGGTTGGGGTCTTACATCCAAATCTGGAAAATTCGTTCTCAAGACATTTAAGTGACCTGCTCACAAAGCCATTCAACACTGATAACACTGGCTGTCAAATTCAGCTCAACTGAAACCAAGACACATTTATCCCCTGAAACATAAAGAAAGAGAGCTCCTTCTAGTAAAACCACATTTCTGCTGACAAACAATATGATTTAAAGCATTACTGAAAACTGAAGCACGGTCTGCATTTACAATGTAATTTGAAGTGAAAAGGGGAAATGGATTTTCCTATAGACTAAGTTAATCAGAAATAATTTCCCTTCAGTATTCGTGTTTGGAAAATTTTTTAAAAACTCATTTTAATTAAGTAAGTTCAGGGGATCAAAAAAAAATAGTGGTATTCAACTGGATTACAAGACTGACATGGAAATGCAGGGGTTTCCTTCCAGGTACCTTTTGTACTGTTTTGGATAATTCATCAAGAGCAGTGGTTCTCAGCCTTCCCGTGTTTTGGAATTTTTCTCTTCTCTTTCTCTTTCTCCCTCTTCCCCCACCTCTTTTTTTCTGTCCAAACGCGGTTTCTCTGTGTAGCTCAGGCTGTATCGGAACTGACTCTGTGTGGTCTTAAACCCACAGAGATTTGCCTATCTCTGCCTCTCTAGTGCTAGGATTATAGGCATATGCTAGGTACCCAACCTTCCTACTGCTATGACCTTTTAATACAGTTCCTCATGATCTGGAGATTCCCCAATCATAAAATTATTTTCATTTCTACATCACAGCTGTAATTTTGTTACAATTATGAACTGTACTGTAAATATTTCTCATACAAGATATCTGATATGCAACTACCGTGAAAGGCTTATTTAGCCCCCAAAGGGATTGTGATCTGTAGGTTCAGAAACACTAGTGTAGAGCTAAGAATTTGACTATATATATTCTAAAACTTTTAATTCCTGTATCCCTAGAGAAAAAGATGATGTTATTAACCAGCCAAGCTTTCCTCCTCCCAGAACTAAATTCTTTATATAACTGTGGCCAAATGTATTTGATTCTTAACCTCTATTATGGAGATAACATTTATTATAAAGATGCAGTTTGAGTAAACTGGCTATACAACATCACCTTTAGTGTTTCCTTCTACAAAACAGTATTGTGAAAATAACTTATTTATCCATCCATAACAGAAAGCATTTCCATTAAATCCTTAGTTTTAGACAAGAAAATGGATTAGTAAAAGTCCCTTTGGACATGATATTGATGCTGTTCCACGAACCATTTAAGAAGTACTTTAAATTCAATCGCTTTCTGTTCCTTGAGCACATATTTGAAAAAAAAACATAATTATTTTTGGCCTTGTGGACATACATTAGATTTAAGTAAATAAAATTGCATTTTTAAAGGCCTTTCTTAATGGAAAAAAATGCATATGTTAGCTTACATTGAATTGTCCTTTTAGCAATGAAGGTAATTAAGGGTTATGCTATACAAAGGGTTCCCAAACAATAGTCTCCAAGGACTCATATCAGTAACCGCATTTTCTGTTGCCAATTAGATAACGAGTATATCATGTGAATTCACTTACACGTGTCCTGAACTGCAACCTAATCCCTTTGTAAATATGGTGATCTGAAGGCACTTTATAGGGTAAATTTGGTTTCGATTGCACTTGACCTATCTGAATCATGATTTGACTTCTCACATAGGCTAACATCTGCATCGTAATGAACTGTGTGTAAGTGTATTGTTCAAGCATTTGTAACATTTTTAAAAATTAAGAGTCTAGACAGGTTGAATGTGGAAAAATCCCCAGGCCTGCCTACTGACCTCTCGTTTCTACATGTGCCACATGGCGCATGTGCACTCACACAAATACATTTTAAGCCATTAAATAATGCATTCCTCTCATGTAAAGCTCATAGAAACTACATTTGTGATAATGAGTGATGTGAGCTGGATTATTGTTTACTATGTGTGTTCTGATCTTTGTATTCTCTGCATCGGAAAATCTGGTTGCCACAAAAGAAATGGACCCTAGTGCTTGGTCAAGAAAAAAGTTATGGTTTCTGTAGAAGCATGGATAATTTATCTGAAAATGTCAGTCTTTAGATGAGTTATAAAATATTTTTCTATGAAATTATTTATCTTTCCACTAAGGCTGTTTGATATATCTAACCTAGACTAGTCAAAATAATAATAATAATAATAATAATAATAATAATAATAAAATATGCATTTTTTAAAAAGGTGGTCATTCAGTCTAGAAGTTCAAGCATTAAAACAACAACTATTATGATCACCTTCTTGAGAAAGTATCATTTCTATCACTAACAGAACTGGTAATAATATAGTTTAATCATGGCCTTAGGCTCTGCCAGTACCTGACAAATATAGATGGGGAAGCTCACAGCCATCCATTGGACTGAGCACAGGGTCCCCAATGGAGGTGCTAGAGAAAGGACCCAAAGAGCTGAAGGGGTTTGCAGCACCACAGGAGGAACAACAATATGAACCAACCAGTACCCCCAGAGCTCCCAGGGACTAAACCACCAACCAAAGATTGCGCATGGAAGGACCCATGGCTCCAGATACATATATAGCACAGGATGGCCTTGTCTGACATCAATGAGAGGAGAAGCCCTTGGTCCAATGAAGGCTCAATGCCTCAGTGTAGGAGGATGCCAGGACAGGGAAGAGGGAGTAGGTGGGTTGGTGAGTAGGGGAGGGGGTTGAGATAGGGTGTTTTTGGAAGGGAAATAAGGAAAGGGGATAGCATTTGAAATGTAAATGAGGAAAATATCTAATAAAAATATAAAAAAAATGTCGATCAATTCTCTGGAACTTCTGTTGAGACTTGTTCATCTTATGGACAATGTACATCATATAACTTACTACCTTATACCAGTTTTTTTTTTTTAAATTTTAAGCCAACAAGAAAGATCATATTTACTTTAATCTAAACACACAAAGGAGGATATAAAGTAATTAAAAATAAAATTAATAAATCTATTTCAAGGAATGTTATAATGATCTTTAAATTAAAAATTTTGATACATTTGAAACGTATATCAACTGACAATTGCTATAACCTCCAGCCCTGGAAATTATATATGACTCAAAAGGTTTTCTATTCCTTTTAGTTTTTATTTACTATACAATATAAAACAAAGCAATTAAGGAAGGAGAAAAAATGTATTATGACTTGTTAACCCCTATTGGCTGTTACTCACACAGATTTTTATTAACAAATACCACCACAGGTTTCTGAATATTATCTGCCAAATTTGAGGTACGAAAAACGAATTCAAAAAATGATTTTAAAATTTTGGTTCTTTTTTGTATATGTGTATTTACTTTATGCCTTCTGATAGTTGGGGATTTGCTTTCTGATGGGGTGCACTAAACAAGTGTACAATCCTACATTATGCACAAAAGAACTTCCATTTGGTTATGTTTAAAGAAAAAAAAGATACAGTTAAAATATATCTAAATGCTTTCTTGTTAAACATTAGAGCCATGAAGTGCATTGCATTTCCATTAATAAGTCTACTGAGTAGGTGTGTCTTACATATGATGTTACTCCAGGAGCACAGGATGAGTTGGGAAGAGGATGCTGAAGCATTATTTATTCTGAAAAAATATATATATTTATAGTAATGGTCAAAGTGAAAAGGTATTAAGTTAAGGGTAATATCTTTGTGTTTAATGGTAACAAATAATTACAAGTTAGAGAACTTCTTACAACAAAATTGGCAAATAAAGATTAAGGGTATTTTCTTGGCTGGCTGTGTAATTCATCCCAATATTTTGCTTCCGTTGTGGTATCTGTGACTAGGAAGATAGGCTTAAGTTGAGTTGGATTTTTTTTCCTAAGAAAAAGCCCAGATAGGTTGTATAGGGAATGGCGACAAATTTTGTTTTGGGCATGAGAAGTTATGGAGACTATAAATCAGTGGAATCATATTGAGAAGACACACATGTAGCAATATAGCTCAGGAGAGAAGCTGGATATGAAAATGGGATTTCTTTTTTTTAATTTAATTTTTATTTTCTATATTTTACGTTTACATTCCAAAGGCTTTCCTCTTTCCCAGTTCCCCCCCACCATATGTCCCATAATTCCTCTCCCCCCCAGCTATTCCCCAATCATTCCCCCCCCCCACGATTTCTCTGTTCTGGGTCAACAATACTGGATCCAATCTTTACAGGCCCAGGGTCCTCTCCTTTCTTCTTCTTGGGAGTCATTTGATTTGCTAATTGTGCCTTGAGTATTTAGGGCTTCTGGGCTCATTAATATCCACTTATCAGTGATTGCATTTCATGTGTATTCTTTTGTGATTGGGTTAGCTCACTTAGGATGATATTTTCCAGATCTCACCATTTACCTACAAATTGCATGAGTTCATTATTTTTAATTGCTGAGTAGTACTCCATTGTATAAATATAGCACATTTTCTGCATCCATTCCTCTTTTGAGGGATATCTGGGCTCCTTCCAATTTCTGGCTATTATAAACAAGGCTGCTATAAACATAGTGGAGCATGTGTCTTTATTGTATGCAGGGGAATCCTCTGGGTATATGCCCAGGAGTGGTATGCCAGGGTCCACTGGAAGTGACATGCCCAATTTTCTGAGGAACTGCCACACTGCTTTCCAGAGCGGTTTTACCATTTTGCAATCCCACCAACAGTGGAGGAGTGTTCCTCTTTCTCCACATCCTCACCAGCACCTGTTGTCACTTGAGTTTTTAAACTTAGACATTCTGACTGGTGTGAGGTGGAATCTCAGTGTTGTTTTGATTTGCATTTCCCTCATGACTAATGATGTTGAACATCTCTTAAGGTGTTTCTCAGCCATCCGAGTTTCTTCTGGTGAAAATTCTTTGTTTAGCCCTGTACCCCATTTTTTGATAGGGTTATTTGGTTCTTTGGGGTCTAACTTCTTGAGTTCTTTGTATATATTGGATATTAGCCCTCTGTCGGATGTGGGGTTGGTGAAGATCATTTCCCACTTTGTTGGTTGCCGTTTTGTCCTTCGGACAGTGTCCTTTGCTTTGCAGAAACTTTGTAATTTTATGAGGTCCCATTTGTCAATTGTTGATCTTAGTGCATAAGCTATTGGTGTTCTGTTCAGGAACTTTCCCCCTGTGCCCATGTCCTCCACGGTCTTCCCAAGTTTCTTTTCTAATAGTTTCAGCGTGTCTGGTTTTATGTGGAGGTCCTTGATCCACTTGGAGTTGATCTTAGTACAAGGAGATAAGAGTGGATCAATTCACACTCTTCTGCATGTTGACCTCAGGTTGAACCAGCACCATTTGTTGAAAAGGCTATCTTTTTTCCACTGGATGGTTGTGGCTCCTTTATCAACGATCAAGTGACCATAAGTCTGTGGGTTCATTTCTGGGTCTTCAATCCTATTCCATTGATCTACCTGCCCGTTGCTGTACCAATACCATGCAGTTTTTAACACAATTGCTCTGTAGTACTGCTTGAGGTCAGGGATATTGAATCCCCCAGAAGTCCTTTTATTGTTGAGAATAGTTTTAGCTATCCTGGGTTTTTTGTTGCTCCAGATGAATTTGAGAATTGTTCTTTCTAGATCGATGAAGAATTGATTTGGGATTTTGATGGGGATTGCATTGAATCTGTAGATTGCTTTTGGCAAGATGGCCATTTTTACTATATTGATCATGCCAATCCAGGAGCAAGAATTATTTTTCCATCTACTGAGGTCTTCTTCGATTTCTTTCTTCAAGGACTTGAAATTCTTTTCATATAGATCTTTCGCTTGTTTGGTTAGAGTTACGCCAAGGTACTTTATGTTGTTTGTGGCTATTGTGAAGGGTGTTATTTCCCTAACTTCTTTCTCAGCCTGCTTGTCCTTTGAGTACAAGAAGGCTACTGATTTGCTTGAGTTAATTTTATAACCAGCCACTTTGCTGAAGTTGTTTATCAGCTGTAGAAGTTCTCTGGTGGAGTTTTTTGGGTCGCTTAAGTAGACTACCATATTGTCTGCAAATAATGATAGTTTGACTTCTTCCTTTCCAATTTGTATCCCTTTGACTTCCTTATGTTGTCTAATTGCTCTCACTAGAACTTCAAGTACTATATTGAAAAGATATGGAGAGAGAGAGGGCAGCCTTGTCTAGTCCCTGATTTTAGTGGGATTGCTTCAAGTTTCTCTCCATTTATTTTGATGTTGGCTACTGGTTTGCTGTAGATTGCTTTTACTATGTTTAGGTATGGGCCTTGAATTCCTGCTCTTTCCAAGACTTTTAGCATGAAAGGATGCTGAATTTTGTCGAATGCTTTTTCAGCATCTAATGAGATGACCATGTGGTTTTTTTCTTTTAGTTTGTTTATGTAATGGATTACATTGATGGATTTCCGTATATTGAACCATCCCTGCATCCCTGGAATGAAGCCTACTTGATCATGGTGAATGATCGTTTTGATATGCTCTTGGATTCGGTTGGCAAGAATTTTATTTAGTATTTTTGCATCAATATTCATAAGAGAAATTGGCCTGTAGTTCTCTTTCTTTGTTGGATCTTTTGGTGGTTTAGGTATCAGCGTAATTGTGGTTTCGAAGAATGAGTTGGGCAGTGTCCCTTCTGTCTCTATTTTGTGGAATAGTTTGAAGAGTATTGGTGTTAAGTCTTCTTTGAAGGTCTGGTAGAATTCTGCACTAAAACCATCTTGTCCCGTACTTTTTTTGGTTGGGGAGCTTTCTATAACCCCTTCTATTTCTTTAGGGTTTATGGGACTGTTTAGCTGATCTACTTGATGCTGATTTAATTTTGGTATTTGGTATCTGTCTAGGAAATTGTCCATTTCCTCCAGATTCTCCAGTTGTTTTGAGTATAGGCCTTTGTAGTAGGATCTGATGATCTTTTGAATTTCCTCAGTTTCTGTTGTTATATCCCCCTTTTCATTCCTAATTTTGTTAATTTGGATACTGTCTCTGTGCCCTTTGGTTAGTCTAGCTAAGGGTTTATCTATCTTGTTGATTTTCTCGAAGAACCAGCTCTTGGTTTTGTTGATTCTTTGTATGGTTCTCTTTGTTTCTACTTGATTGATTTCAGCCCTTAGTTTGATGATTTCCTCTCTTCTACTCCTCCTGGGTGAATTAGCTTCTTTTTGTTCCAGGGCCTTCAGGTGTACTCTTAAGTTGCTAGTGTATGCTCTCTCCAGTTTCTTTTTGGAGGCACTCAGGGCTATGAGTTTTCCTCTTAGCACTGCTTTCATTGTGTCCCAAAGATTTGGGTTGGCCGTATCTTCATTTTCATTGAAGTCTAAAAAGTCTTTGATTTCTTTCTTTATTTCTTCCTTGACCAAGGTGTCATTGAGTAGAGTATTGTTCAGTTTCCATGTGTATGTGGGCTTTCTGTTGTTCTTCTTGCTATTGAAGACCACTTTTACTCCATAGTGATCCAATAGGAGACATGGGATTAGTTCGGTCTTCTTGTATTTGTTGAGGTCTGTCTTGTGACCAATTATATGATCAATTTTGGAGAAGTTACTGTGTGGTGCTGAGAAAAAGGTATACTCTTTTGCTTTAGGATGGAATGTTCTATATATATCTGTTAAATCCAATTGGTCCAAAGCTTCAATTAGTTTCACTGTGTCCCTGTTTAGTTTCTGCTTTCCTGATCGGTCCATTGAGGAGAGTGGAGTGTTGAAGTCACCTACAATCATTGTGTTAGGTTCAATGTGTGCTTTAAGCTTTAGTAAAGTTTCTTTTATGAATGAGGGTGCCCTTACATTTGGCGCATAGATGTTCAGTATTGAGAATTCTTCTTGGTGGATTTTCCCTTTGACAAGCAAGAAGTGACCTTCTGAGTATCTTTTGATGACTTTAGGTTGAAAGTCAATTTTATCTGATATTAGAATGGCTACTCCGGCTTGTTTCCTGAGACCATTTGCTTGTAAAACTGTCTTCCAGCCTTTTACTCTAAGGTGGTGTTTGTCTTTGACACTGAGATGTGTTTCCTGTATGCAGCAAAATGTAGGGTCCTGTTTCCGTACCCAGTCTGTTAGTCTGTGTCTTTTTATTGGGGAATTGAGTCCATTGATATTAAGAGATATTAAGGAATAGTAATTATTACTTCCTGACATTTTGGGTGTTATTATTATTATTATTTTCTATTTGAGTGGTTCTCTTTTGGGTTGGATGAGATGGGGTTTCTATCTTGTTTCTTCTGGGGTCTTGTTTCCCCCCTTGTGTTGTTATTTTTCCCCTATTATTCTTTGTAGGGCTGGGTTTGTAGATAAGTATCTTGCAAATTTGGTTTTGTCGTGGAATACCTTGGTTTCCCCATCTAAGGCAATTGAGAGTTTTGCTGGGTAAAGTAGTTTTGGCTGAAGTTTGTGTTCTCTTAGGGTCTGCATGAGGTCTGCCCAGGATCTTCTAGCTTTCATGGTCTCGGGTGAGAAGTCTGTTGTAATTCTGATAGGTCTTCCTTTATATGTTACTTGTCCTTTTTCTCTTACTGCCTTTAATATTCTTTCTTTGTTTAGTACATTTGGGGTTTTGATTATTATGTGACGGGAAGTATTTCTGTTGTGGTCCAGTCTATTTGGGGTTCTATAGGCTTCTTGTATATTCATGGGCATCTCTCTCTTTAGATTGGGGAAGTTTTCTTCCATAATTTTGTAGAAGATATTTGCTGGCCCTTTAAGTTGTAGATCTTCATTCTCATCTATCCCTATAATCCTTAGGTTTGGTCTTCTCATTGTGTCCTGGATTTCCTGAATGTTTTGGGTTACCAGCTTTTTGCATTTTGCATTTTCTTTAATTGTTGAATCCATGGTTCCTATGGTATCTTCAGCATCTGAGATTCTGTCTTCTATCTCTTGTATTCTATCGTTGATATTTGCATCTATGACTCCTGATTTCTTCCCAAGGTTTTCTATCTCCAACGTTGTCTCCCTTTGCGATTGCTTAGTTGTTTCTACTTCTGTTTTTAGATTCTGTATGGTTTTGCTCAGATCTTTCAATTGCTTGTTTGTGTTTTCCTGTAATTCTTTAAGGGATTTTTGTGTTTCCTCTTTTATGACTTCTACTTGTTGACCCATGTTCTCTTGTATTTCTTTAAGTGATTTTTGTTTCTCCCCCTTATTGGGATTCATTTTTTTGCTCTATATTCTCCTGGATTTCTTTAAGTGATTTTTGTGTTTGCCTTGTATGGGCTTCTAGCTTTTGATCTATTTTCTCCTCTATTACTTTAAGAAATTTATCTAAGTGATCCTCTATCAGCATCTTTACCAGTGATTTTAGATCTGAGTCTTGTTTTTCTGGTGTGTTGAGATATCCGAGATTTAATTGTGTTTGCCTTGTATGGGCTTCTAGCTTTTGATCTATTTTCTCATGTATTACTTTAAGAGATTTATCTAAGTGTTCCTCTATCAGCATCCTGACCAGTGATTTTAGATCTGAGTCTTGTTTTTCTGGTGTTTCGGGGTATCCAAGATTTATTGCTGTTGGGGAACTGGGTTCAGATGCTGCCATACTGCCTTGATTTCTGTTAGTAACGATCTTACGTTTGCCTTTTGCCATCTGGTTAACTCTGGTGTTAGTTGGTCCTGTAGTTACTAGCTGGTGCTTCACCCTCCTGTGGGCTTGTAAGGCTATTTCCCCATGACTGGGACACCTGAACCACTGCCCTGCAGGGCTCTTGCTCACAGATTGCTGACAGGTGGCCTGAGTCCCCCGAGGTCTTAAACTCAGGATATCCCAGGTACTTGGTTCTGCCTGTTGGGCAGCTGCTCTGCACTGCTCTTGCTCAGGGTTTGCTGTCTGGTGTCCTGATTCCCCAGAGGTCTTAAAGTCGGGATATCTCAGTTATCTGGTTCTGCCTGCTGGTCCTAAGCTGCTGGGAAGCTGGCTGAGGCTGGCTCCCCTGCTGCTGGCTGGATGGGAAGCAGCTGGCAAGATGAAGCTGACTGCAGGGAGTTTGGGGTCCGCCCTGCGAGCGAGCGCAGAGCATAGGCTCGGCCGGTGTCCCCCAAACGGCTACTCTGTGCGCAGCTCCCGCTCCAGGCCTGAGTCCCCGAAGGTCTTAAACTCTGGCTATCTTGGGTACCTGGTTCGGCAGGCTGGGTCTGAGCACCTGGGAAGCCAGCTGGTGCTGGCTTCCCGGCTGCTGGCTGGATCAAAAATGGGATTTCTAATGTGATTTACTCGAGGTCGTCATTCAACCCATAAAAGCCCTTAAAACTGGGAGATGAAAGTCTAAGAAGGAGGTATCTTAAAGAGTGTAAGAAGCAAATACTAAAATTTTGTTTATTTTTCATTTTTAGTGTAGAATAAGTTCTTTAGTATAAGATGAACTCAGGAATGTCTGGAGAAGGGAAATGTCACATAACAGAAAGAGGAGATGGGGACAAAGGGGCTCCTGGAAAATGGGAGCGAAGATGAGCATGAAGTAAAGGACAATCACTGAGGTATACAGGGACAACATGGCAGCATGTCATGAGTACAGGAGAGTGGAGGGCCATGGGAACTATCTTGGAGAAAAGATGAAGTGATGGTCATTTTTTTTTTAAAAAAATTATTGTTCTTTGAGAATCTCATGCATGTATACAATGCTTTTGGATCATATTACTTCTCCCTGAGCCCCACTCCATGTCTCCATCCTAACCCCATGCCCTCTTATTTTATTATGATTACCCACCTAGTTTAAAAAATCAGTGACAAAGTTTTGTCAACCTATCAGAGCCACCCCCTCCCCGGCCACATATGAAACCGAATCTCTTCATTTTAGAAGCAGTCATCTACTAATGTCTCCTCAGCTGAGGATGGGGCTTTGTGAGTTCTTCCTCCAGTTAGGCTTAAATATGGTCCCATAACTTTGGAAGAGCAAGAAGGTTAGGAGTAGTATGTAGCTACTGCCTTCACACACTCATGTTAAATGAAAAACAAGAACACATAAAACATGGAGAAACCCATTGCAATGGTCATTGTGGGAAAAATAATCTAGGGCTTCATGACATTTCCCAGAAAAAAAATTACCTTCACAAATGAAAATAGATAGCTATGGAAGCCAGAGGGAGTGGGACATTAAGCAGTCTATACACTGGCACTGCCAGCATACAAGTGGTTGTAAATTAATGCTGTGGGATACTTAAATGACCATGTTTAGTCTCAGAGAAATTACTGGTCATGATATGAGACTTAGGAACCCTGGTCAAATTGTCTGTGATTAGGATCTTCAAAATAAGGTCAAGAAGACACATTTTATCCTTAACACATGAGAGTTTGGATTTCTGACAAAGACAAAGAACTGGATATTTTTCTTCATTTACTTTTATTCACTCTCAAAACTGTGAAAATATAATTATAGAATTAATAACTAAAAATATAACTGAAGAATTATAACTAGAACCCAAGCTACAAGGCAACAAAAAAGGCAGAGGCCACTGAAACTGGAGATCTGTGTGATGTAGAGGTGAAAAAAAAAGTATTAAGAAGGAAGAACAATAATTGATCAGTAAGAAAGCCTTAATGCAATTGATTTACATTACTGACTCCACTGGGGCCCCTCACCATAGTCCCCAAAGTCTCCAAAGTTAGAGCCCATTTCTTCTTGAATCAGCAGAACTCTACGAGTTTATCCTCTGCACGAGGTCTGCTAGAGAAGGACATACCTGAGTTATTTATTTCTGCTTTTACTGAGTTTTGTGCTGTGGGGACCCCCCCTTTCCTAGAGAAAATCAGACTGAAGTATAAAGGAAATATTTTAATGTATCTTTCGGTAAAAATCAAGTGATATAATCTACAAGTTAAATAAAAACTTCTGCACAAGAATGGTCCCGGTAAGTGAATCTACATACCACAGCCAGCAACACATCATGTTAGAGCAGTATTCATAACTGTCAAGGAACATGAAACAACTCAGTGGTGAATCTGACATGAAAGAATGTCATGAAGTATTCAAGTCAATTAAAAAAAAACTTTCAGAAAAGATAAAATGCCTAGGAATATTCTGGAACAGTGAAAATATTTAGCTATAAATTTGGAGGGAAAAATAATGTTAACTTCAAAAAGCAAAACTATGCAAATGAATTATCAAGAGATACAACGGCTTTTAGGAAAGAATAAACAATGTCACAGAAGGGCAGAATGTTCCAGAAAATAAAGTTTAAAAAAAAATGGACTCAGGAACTGTGTTGGCTGGTTTTGTGTCAACTTGATACACGCTAGTGTCATCAGTGAGGAGGAATCCTCAATTGTGAAAAAAGCCTGCATAAGATCATGCATGCTAGGTCATTTTCATAATTGATCATTTGGGCAAGGCTAGCCCATTGCATGTGGGGCCACTCCTGAGCTAGAAGAAAGATGGCTCAGCAACTTATGAGGAGCAAGCCAGCAAGCAGCATCCCTCCATGACCTGCATCAGCCCCTGCCTCCAACATTCTGCCCTGCTTGAGTTCCTGTCCTGACTTCCTCCAGTGATGAAGAATCATGAGGAAGTGTCGTAAGGCAAACCCTTTTCTACCAGAATTGCTTTGGCCTTGATTTTTTTCCATCACAACCATAGACTGAGACTAAGACAGCAATTAAACAGTACCTTATAGAGCTGTGATATGATACTTCAGTCTGAAGAATGTGAATTCTAAAATGACAGACCCAGGACAGAAGAGAAAGAGGCTTTGACATAAGCCATGTGAGAAGTTCTCAGTCTCATTCTGAGACTCCCAGTTGCACATATGTTGATCACTGAGTAAAGATGGTGGAGTGAAGAAAGAGAATCCTTCTGAATTTTCTTCACATCTTTATTTGTGTATTGATGCACATGAGAGAGAAAAGGAAATTACAGAGGAGAGAAGTCAAGGTAACACCACAGTGAGGCCAGAGGGAAGTCCCAAGGCAAAAGCTCCATTCTTAATCTGGTTAGCTCTCTGGAGAAATTCACAAAAAATTAACCTTAATTGTTCACCAAATGCATAGAGATTCTGAGTGGAACTCTATCAACTTGGTTCATTCTTGAGTTTGAGTTGGAAACAGTATACAACTTTTAAAATAATGCAATTAATCTTAGAGAAGAGAAAACATTGGTTGGGAAAGTAAAAGTACAATCTATTGCATGGACGAGTTGTAAATATTCTTGTATGAGATAAAGTGTTCCAAAAACTGATTAATGTCATCATGAAATTTAAAACTCAAGTGTCTGGGGTTAGTTTATGCCTACGATTGTACGGGTATAAAAGCTGTCACAGAGAACAATGCAAGAGATAATACATAGCAGGTAAAAGTAAAGGTTAAAGATAGTTAAAATGCACAGAGAACCGGAGGTAAATATTTTAAATATGTTTATCAATGTAAGGAACAGAAAACTAAAAAGATGAAATTTATAACAGCCATGGAGATTGACTTATTAACATACCCCCATATTTTGTTTCTTTTAGACTTTATTTACTTCATGCATATGAGTGCTCTATTTGCATGCATGTCTTCATGACAGAAGAGAGTACCTGATAGAAGAGATCATCAGACCCCATTATAGATAGTTGTGAGCCACACTATGCAGGTACTGGGAATTGAACTCAGGAGCTCTCTCTCTTGACAAAGCTATAACTATTTTAAGTGCAAAAGAGCCTGAGCTCAAGATGTTATTGGAAACGCGAGTGGGTACCACTATTTCAATTGAGAAGAAACTCAGATGGATGGCAGAGTGAAATGATATCTGTGCACCTGGGCAGAAATGCCGCTGAGGGTTTAGGAGGAGTGGTTGCAGTTGGGATAACAGTCCGAGAACAATCAACACGTGGAAGATGCTGTGAGCTGTTCATCTTTTGGTCGCTAATGAAAAGATTGAAAAAGTAGAATTCACTTTGCTGATGGATAGCTCTAATATAAGAAGGGGGAAAGTGAATTGTGTGGCTGAATTGAATGACCGGGAAACGGCAAGCTGAAAATCTGCACCAAATTGCAGAAACACCTGAGGTAAGAGGCTTACTGCAGGAATACATTTTAGCACACACTCTTTCCCCAGGAGTCTACCTGATGATTCAGAAGACCATATGTTAGTTATCTTCAAAAGGAAAGTACACATGGAAAGGGAAGTTTTCGGCAGTTATTACAAAATCAAAATACAGTTAAAGTCTAGATGCCTGTATTTGTCATGCACTGGCAGAGCCTCCCAGCTCTCAGCCAGCCATTGGACTGAGCACAGGGTCCCCAATGGAGGAGCTAGAGAAAGGACCCAAGGAGTTCAAGGGGTTTGCAGTGCCATAGGGGGAACAATAATATGAGCTACCCAGTACCCTCAGAGCTCCTAGGGACTAAACCATCAACCAAAGAGTGTGCATGGAGGGGACCCATGGCTCTAGATGCATGTGTAGCAGAGGATGGACTTGTTGGACATCAAAGGGAGGAGATAAACTTGGTCCTGAGAAGGCTTGATACCCCAGTGTAGGGGAACACTAGGACAGGGAAGTGGGAGTGGTTGGATTGGGGAATAGGGGAAGGGGAATGGGTTAGGGGATTTGGGGGGAGGAACCAAGAAAGGGGACAACATTTGAAATGTAAATAAAGAATATATCTAATAAAAAAAGTACAAAAAAAGAGAAAGTCTAGATGCCTCTCAGTGTAGCTAATATTTTAGCCTTTAAAGTAGAGAAATAAACAAATACAACCATTCTATGAGAGAGGTGGATCATATTAAGTAGCAAATTGAATAATGTCTAGGTCCTTCTTCTAGAACCATCTTTACATTTTTATCAATTAATGAAACTTGCAAAAATGTGTGAGAGAATATTGATTTTCTTGACATGCTTTATGTATGTAAAGTTGAGGAAACTTGACAGATCATGCCTGAGACTGCATACAGGGCAATGGTTGTGACTTACTGTGTCTTGCTTTTGTCCATTTTGTTTGTTTTTTCATTTGTTTTGCTCTGTTACTTGGGAGCAGGGTCTCTGGTAGTCCTGGTTGGACTGGGACTCACTACATAAACAGTGGAGGATGTCTTTGAACTTGTAATCACGTGGCTCCACTTCCTACGTGCAGGGATTGTGTGTGCCACTCTGATCATCCTTTGACAATGTGTTTGTTAGTGCTCAGTAAAGTTTATTTTTATCTTTAATTTTGTCTTATCTCTAGCATCTCAGCAAATATATATGACTACCTTGATGCAGAGGGGAGAGAAAAGGCAACCAGATTGGTTTTCCAGTTGATCAATATGTTTTCCTGAAAGCACAAGCCAAAATTTGCTTTTAGTAGTTAGTAGGAAGGACAAGTATGGAATTCCAGTGCAGAGATTTAATAATAACACCCCTAAAATAACTATATTTTAATTGCCAATGGGAAAAAAACACATATATAAGAACCATCATGGAAAATTAACCATTGTGATAAAAGAAACAAAGAAAAAGTAAACTTAAATCAGAGTATTTGCTTAATAGCTAAAGCTGCTACTGATGTTTACATATTATAGTATGAATTATAATGCTTGGGTAATGAGTTTGTTGCTTTTTAAAGAGTCATGAACATCCCAACTTACAATACCTCACACTAAACAGATATGCAAATATTGTTAAGGTGATTGTCTATTTTTCAATAAGGTTAATTTTGGTAAAAGGCACATTAATTCCATAATCATAATAGGGCCAATCAAGACTGAGTTTGATAAAGGAAGCAACAAAAGTAAATATTAAAGAAAAAATAGCCAATTTGAGTAATTTAGTCCAGTGCGATAATCTTTGTTTTTACATAAAAGGATTGGATTCTTTTGTTCCTCATGTCACATAAAGAAGGGATGATTTCTTCTCACTGACCTTGTTTTGGAAAATTATTAACATGCATTTTGAATGTGTATTATCATAGGCATGAAGGTGGTAAGAGCATCTTGAAAATATGTGGTTTCCATCTAGCTATCTTTGGATTTCTGTTTTGCTCATAATATGATACAGCAATTATAGACTACATTTTTCAGCAGAGTGATGACTTAATTTTCCCTATCTATCTGAGGCTGTCCTATAGGGTACTATATGGCTGGCAAGGATATAATAGCATTGGTGTTAGTGAGAAGGAAATGAAGACCTACAATGTTTTTCTATCTTAAAACACCATATTATTTGAAAGTACATATGTTTCATCTACAGGGCATTGATTATTTGTTAAACTGGATATTAATCTTTAGCAGTAAAAATTATTTTAGTTCTTCACCATTTGGAAATGCTCTTTTAAAATAACAATGTATTTCAACCATAGAGTCAATGGAAAGAATGTTCCTTATCCCTCTCTGGATTCCATTCCGTTAATGATGAAATCATGCTATTTAGTCTAGAAACTTAGCAGTCAGTAAATAATTCCTTTTCTTGATCTACCACATTCGAGATGATCTGCTTGTGTGTGTGTGTGTGTGTGTGTGTGTGTCTATATATGTATGTGCATGCAGGTGTGATTGCTTATAGGCATATTAGTGGAAGGCAGATCTTTGACATACATTTTACTCATTCGTTTTCGAGGCAGTGTACTTGTAGCTAGTTGATTTATTAGACTGGCCTTCCAGCAAACATCAGAGGGTTTCCTATCTCTGTATAAATTATATTGGCTGTTTCAGTACATATACTGACACTCAGTCTGGATTCAGGTCCCCTTGCCTGCATAACAAACACTTTGTCAACTAAAATTAGACCTTCCACCAAGGTTCAGAATTGATTATACCTTGCCACAACCATTATAATCCAATTATCAGGTCTTCATCTCACTAACACCAATGCTATTGTATCCTTGCCAGCCATATAGTACCCTATAGAACAGCCTCAGATAGATAGGGAAAATCAAGTCATCATTCTGTCGAAATATCAGGAATCAAATTACCCACCTTAGCTTGTAATTTGTATCGTCTGACTGTACCTAGAGCTCAAAGTTCTTTTAGCCCCTTTCCTATCCCTAATTTTCTAGATATTCTAATTTCTTTCAATTTCTTGAATACTTTTTGTAAAAAAATTTATTTTAGGCTTTTACACATTTTATCTAAGCATTTTCTGACTCCGGTGCTAGTCCTTTATTTTGCCAATGGCTAGGGTTAGGTGACATCCCATTGTAGTTAATATCTAATATGGCTCCAGGAGGTCTCTACCTTCTAGTATTCACAAGCTTTGTCATCTTATTTTGTGTTAGCTCTGGCTGTTTGAATAGGTATGGCCCAAATAGACTCATGAATTTAAATGCTTGGCCTATAGGGAGTGGCACTATTAGGAGATATGGCCTTGTTAGTGTAGGTGTGGCTTTGTTGGAGAAACTGTGAGGGTAGGTTCTGAGGTCTTATCTATGCTCAAGCTATGCACACAGTCTATTTGTGAAGATGTAGTGAATCAAGATGTAGAACTCTCAGCTCCTTGTCCAGCACCATGTCTGTCTGGACACTGGCATGCTTCCCACCATGATGATGATGATAGACTAAAACTCTGAAGCGGTAATCCAGCCCCAATTCCATCTTTCCCTTTATAAGAGCTGCCTTGCTCATGCTGTCTCTTTACAGCAATAAAACCCTAAGTAAGAGAATAGCTTCCATTTGACCAGAAAAATCATATTTCCTTGATTATTTGATAAGAATTCCAGCTTTCATCCTCCTAGCCCATTCCATTTACTGACTCCTTCAACCCACTAAATACAAATAAAAGGCAACCATGTCAACCCCATAATCCATCAGTTTGGAAGAAAATGTGTTCCTGGATGAGTGTATAAATGAGGCCTTTCCATATTCTCAGAATCTTTTGTTTTTATTGGATATATTTTATATTTATATTTCATTTCCTTTTTTCTGGTTCCCCACCCCCCCCAAAGGTCCCACATGCCCTTTTCCCTGCCCCTGCTCCCTCATCCAACCCTTCCCACTTCCCTGTTCTGGTATTCTCCTACGATGATGCTTTGATCCTTTCCAGCACCAGAGTCCACTCCTTTCTTCTTGTCGGACATCATTTGGTATGTGAGTTGTGTCTTTGGTGTCCCAAGATTCTAGGCTAATATCCACTTATCAGTGACTGGATACCATGGGTATTCTTTTGAGACTGGGTTGCCTCACTTAGTATGATATTCTCCAGCTCCATCCATTTCTCTAAGAATTTCATGAATTCATTGTTTCTAATGGCTGAATAGTATTCCATTGTGTATATATACCACATTTTTTTGTATCCATTCCTCTGTTGAGGGACATCTGGGTTCTTTCCAGCTTCTGGCTATTATAAATAAGGCTGCTATGAACATAGTGGAGCATGTATCCTTATTGTATGCTGGGGAGTCTTCTGTGTATATTCCCAGGAGTGGTATGGCTGTGTCCTCCGGAAGTATCATGTCCAGTTTTCTGAGGAACTGCCAGACTGATTTCCAGAGTGGTTGTACCAGCTTGCAGTCCCACCAGCAGTGGAAGAGTGTTCCTCTTTCTCCACATCCTTGCCAACACCTGATGTCTCCTGAGTTTTTAATCTTAGCCATTCTGACTGGTGTGAGGTGAAATCTCAGGGTTGTTTTGATTTGCATTTCTCTAATGACTAATTTTATTGAACATTTTTTAAGGTGTTTCTCAGCCATCCAAATTTCATCAGGTGAAAAGTCTTTGTTTAGCTCTGTACCCCATTTTTGGATAGGGTTATTTAGTTTTCTGGGGTCTAACTTCTTGAGTTCTTTGTATACATTGGATATTAGCCCTTTGTCAGATGTGGGGTTGGTGAAGATCTTTTCCCAATTTGTTGGTTGCCAATTTGTCCTTTTGACAGTGTCTTATGCCTTACAGAAACTTTGTAATTTTATGAGGTCCCATTTGTCTATTCTTGATCTTAGAGCATAAGCAATTGGTGTTCTGTTCAGGAATTTTCCCCCTGAGCCAATGTCCTCAAGGGTCTTTCCCAGTTTCTTTTCTATTAGTATTAGTGTGTCTGGTTTAATGTGGAGGTCCTTGATCCACTTGGAGTTGAGCTTAGTGCAAGGAGATAAGAGTGGATCAATTCTCATTCTTCTGCATGTTGATGTCCAGTTGAGCCAGCACCATCTGTTGAAAAGGCTATCTTTTTTCCACTGGATGTTTTCAGCTCCTTTGTCAAAGATAAATTGGCCATAGATGTGTGGGTTCAATTCTGGGTCTTCGATCCTATTCCATTGATCCGCCTCCCTGTCACTGAACCAATACCATGCAGTTTTTAATACCACTGCTCTGTAATATTGCTTGAGGTCCGGGATATTGATTCCCCCAGAAGTTCTTTTGCTGTTGATGATAGTTTTAGCTATCCTGGGTTTTTTGTTATTCCAGATGAATTTGAGAATTGCTCTTTCTAACTCTATGAAAAACTGAGTTGGGATTTTGATGGGAATTGCATTGAATCTGTAGATTGCTTTTGGCAAGATTGCCATTTTAACTATATTAATCCTGCCAACCCACAAGCATGGAAGATTTTTCCATTTTCTGAGGTCTTCTTCAATTTCTTTCTTCAGAGACCTGAAGTTTTTGTCATGTAAATCTTTCACTTGTTTGGTTAGAGTCACACCAAGATACTTTATATTGTTTGTGGCTATTGTGAAGGATGTTATTTCCCTAATTTCTTTCTCGGCCTGCTTATCCTTTGCTTATAGGAAGGCTACTGATTTGCTTGTGTTGATTTTATAACCAGCCACTTTGCTGAAGTTATCAGCTGTAAGAGTTCTCTGGTGGAGTTTTTTTGGGTCACTTAAGTATACTATCATATCATCTGCGAATAGTGATAGTTTGACTTCTTCCTTTCCAATTTGTATCCCTTTGACTTTCTTAGGTTGTCGAATTGCTCTAGCTAGTACCTCAAGTACTATATTGAAGAGATATGGTGAGAGGGGGCAGCCTTGTCTAGTCCCTGATTTTAGTGGAATTGCTTCAAGTTTCTCTCTGTTTACTTTGATGTTGCCTACTGGTCTGCTGTATATTGCTTTTACTATGTTTAGGCATGGGCCTTGAATTCCTGTTCTTTTCAAGTCTTTTAGCATGAAAGGATGCTGAATTTTGTCAAATGCTTTTTAAGCATCCAATGAGATAACCATGTGATTTTTTTCTTTGAGTTTGTTTTTGTAGTGGATTACGTTGATGGATTTCCATGTATTGAACCATACCTGCATCCCTGGGATGGATCCAACTTGATCATGGTGAATTATTGTTTTGATGTGTTCTTGGATTCGGTTGACAAGTATTTTATTGAATATTTTTGCATAGATGTTCATAAGATTGGTCTGAAGTTCTCTTTCTTAGTTGGATCTTTGTGTGGTTTTGGTATCAGGGTAATTGTGGCTTCGTAGAATGAGTTGGGTAGTGTTCCTTCTGTTTCTATTTTGTGGAATAGTTTGAAGAGTATCAGTATCAGGACTTCTTTGAAGGTCTGATAGAATTCTGCACTAAAGCCATCTGGTCCTGTGCTTTTTTTTTGGTTGGAAGACTTTTATGACCCCTTCTATTTCTTTGGGGGTTATGGGTCTGTTTAGACGATCTATTTGATCCTGGTTTAATTTTGGTATTTGGTAACTATCTAGGAAATTGTCCATTTCCTCCAGATTCTCCAGTTATGTTGAGTATAGGTTTTTGTAGTAGGATCTGATGATTTTTTGAATTTCCTCAGTTTCTGTTGTTATATCTCCCTTTTCATTTCTAATTTTATTAATTTGAATACTGTCTCTGTGACTTTTGGTAAGTCTGGCTAGGGGTTTATCTATCTTGTTGATTTTCTCAAAGAACCAGCTCCTGGTTTTGTTGATTCTTTGTATGGTTCTCTTTGTTTCAACTTGATTGATTTCAGCCCTGAGTTTGATGATTTCCTGTCTTCTATTCCTCCTGGGTGAAATTGCTTCTTTTTGTTCCAGAGCTTTAAGGTGTACCATTAAGTTGCTAGTATATGCTCTCTCCTGTTTCTTTTTGGAGACACTCAGAGCTATGAGTTTTCCTCTAAGCACGGCTTTCATTGTGTCCCATAGATTTGGGTATGTTGTGCCTTCATTTTCATTAAATTCTAAGAAATCTTTGATTTCATTCTTTATTTCTTCCTGGTCTAAGGTATCATTGAGTAGAATATTGTTCAGCCTCCACGTTTATGAGGATTTTCTGTTGTTTTTGTTGCTATTGAAGAATACTCTTACTCCATGGTGATCTGATAGGAGGCATGGGATTAGTTCGATCTTTTTATATTTGTTGAGTTCTGTCTTGTGACCAATTCTATGGTCGATTTTGCAGAAGGTACCATGAGGTGCTCAGAAAAAGGTATAGTCTTTTGTTTTAGGATGAAATGTTTTATATATATCTGTTTAATCCAATTGGTCCAGCGTTTCAATGAGTTTCCCTGTGACCCTGTTTAGTTTCTGTTTTGCTGATCGGTCCATTGAGGATAGTGGAGTGCTGAAGTCCCCCACAATTATTGTGTTAGGGGCAGTGTGTGCTTTGAGCTTTAGTAAAGTTTCTTTTACAAATGAGGGTGCTTTTGCATTTGGAGCATAGATGTTTAGAATTGTGAGTTCTTCTTGGTGGATTCTTCCTTTCACTAGCAAGAAGTGACCTTCTGTGTCTCTTTTGATGACTTTGGGTTGAAAGTCAACTTTATCTGATATTAGAATGGCTATTCCAGCTCGCTTTCTATGACCATTTGCTTGCAAAATTGTCTTCCAACCTTTTACTCTAAGGTAGTGTTTGTCTTTGACTATGAGGTGTGTTTCCTGTATGCATCAAAATGCAGGGTCATGTTTCTGTATCCAGTCTGTCTATGTCTTTTTATTGGTGAATTGAGTCCATTGATGCTAAGAGATATTAAGAATTAGTGATTATTTCTTCCTGTCATTTTTGATGCTATTTTTGTTTTTGAGTGGTTATCTTCTTTTGAGTTTGGTAGAAGAAGTTTACTATCTTGCTTTTTCTTGGGTGCAGTTTCCCTCCTTGTCTTGGAGTTTTCCTCCTATTATCCTTTGTAGAGCTGGGTTAGTGGAAAAATATTGTGTAAATTTGGTCCTGTCATGGAATATTTTGATTTCTCCATCTATGTTGATTGAGAGTTTTGCTGGGTATAGTAGTCTTGGCTGACATTTTTGTGTTCTCTTAGAGTCTGCATGAAATCTGCCCAGGATCTTCTAGCTTTCATGGTTTCTGGAGAGAAGTCTGGTGTGATTCTGATAGGTATTCCTTTATATGTTACTTGTCCTTTTTCTCTTACTGCCTTTAATATTCTTTCCTTTTTTAGTACGTTTGGGGTTTTGATTATTATGTGACAGGAGGTATTTCTGTTCTGGTCCAGTCTGTTTGGAGTTCTGTAGGCTTCTTGTATGTTCATGGGCATCTCTCTCTTTAGGTTAGGGAAGTTTTCTTACATAATTTTGTTGAAGATATTTGCTGGCCCTTTAAATTGTAGATCTTCCCTTTCATCTATCCCTATAATCCTCAGGTTTGGTTTTCTCATTGTGTCCTGGATTTCCTGGATGTTTTGGGTTACAAGCCTTTAGCATTTTGCATTTTCTTTGACTGTGGAGTCAATGGTTACTATGGTATCTTCAGCATCTGAGATTCTTTTTTATTTTATTTTATTTTTTTTTATCATCTGAGATTCTTACCTCTATCTCTTGTATTCTATTGTTGATATTTGCATCTACAACCCCTGATTTCTTCCCAAGGTTTTCTATCTCTAAAGTTGTCTCCTTTTGTGATTTCTTAGTTGTTTCTTCCTGTCATTTTTATGTTATTTTTGTTTTTGAGTCGTTATCTTCTTTTGAGTTTGTGTTCAGATCTTGGGTGGTTTTGCTTAGTTCTTTCATTTGTTTGTTTGTGTTTTCTTGCAATTCTTTAAGAGATTTTTGTGTTTCCTCTTTCATGATTTCTGCCTGTTGATTCAAGTTCTCCTGCATTTCTTTAAGTGATTTTCTCATTTCCTCTTTATTGGCTTGTGTCTGTTGATCCATATTCTCCTGGAATTCTTTAAGTGATTTTTGGGTTTGCATTGTAAGGGCTTCTACTGTATTCATGTTCCCCTGCATTTCTTTTTTTTTTTTTTTTTTGTTTAATCTTTAGAATTCTATTTTTTAATTTTTTTTTAATTTTCTATATTCTATGTTTACATTCCAAAGGCTTTCCCCTTTCCCAGTTCCCACCCACCATAGTTCCCATAGTTCCTCTCCCCCCCATCTGTTCCCCAATAATTCCCCCTCCCCCCTCGGTTTCTTTACTAAACTGGATGCAATCTTTACAGGCCCAGGGTCCTCTCCTTTCTTCTTCTTGGGAATCATTTGACTTGCTATTTGTGTCTTGAGTATTTAGGGCTTCTGGGCTCATTAATATCCACTTATCAGTGATTGCATTTCATATGCATTCTTTTGTGATTGGGTTAATTCACTCAGGATGATATTTTCTAGGTCTAACCATTTACCTACAAATTGCATGAATTCATTATTTTTAATTGATGAGTAGTATTCCATTGTATAAATATACCACATTTTCTGTATCCATTCCTCCTTTGAGGGATTTTTGGGCTCCTTCCAATTTCTGGCTATTATAAACAAGGCTGCTATAAACATAGTGGAGCATGTGTCCTTATTGCATGCAGGGGAATCCTCTGGGTATATGCCCAGGAGTGGTATGCCAGGGTCCTCTGGAAGTGACATGCCCAATTTTCTGAGGAACCGCCAAACTGATTTCCAGAGCGGTTTTACCATTTTGCAATCCCACCAACAGTGGAGGAGTGTTCCTCTTTCTCCACATCCTCGCCAGCACTTGTTGTCTCTTGAGTTTTTAATCTTAGCCATTCTGACTGGTGTGAGGTGGAATCTCAGGGTTGTTTTGATTTGCATTTCCCTGATGACTAATGATGTTGAACATCTTTTAAGGTGTTTCTCGGCCATCCGAATTTCTTCTGGTGAAAATTCTTTGTTTAGCTCTATGCCCCATTTTTTGATAGGGTTATTTGTTTCTTTGCGGTCTAACTTCTTGAGTTCTTTGTATATATTGGATATTAGCCCTCTGTCGGATGTGGACATTTCTTTAAGAGATTTGTTTATATCTTTTTTGTATTCCTCTAGCAGCATCATGACCAGTGCTTTTAAATCCAGCTCTTGTTTTTCTGGTGTGTTGGGGTATCCAGGACTGTGGTTGGCAAATTGTGTTCAGATGGTGCGATATTGCCTTGATTTCTGTTAGTAACGTTCCTACGTTTGCCTTTTGCCATCTGTTTATCTCTGGAGTTAGTTGGTCTTGTTGTTACTGGTTGGTGTTTGAAGCTCCTGTGAGCCTGGCATTTGGCGCTGCTGTTGTAGAGGGCATCTGAGCTCCTGAGGTGGAGATTGGGAGGTTTTGGTTACAGGGTCCCAAATTACCTCCTCAGCTCTGCTGGGCCAGAACCAAGTCTTCCCCCAGCTTGCTGCTGGACCTGCAATTGGCCTCCCACAGTCTCCTCCTGACCTGCCTAGTTGCCAGCTCTTAAGAATCAGATCTTTTTTTTTTTCTTCCACCAATCTGGGCTCGTCTGTTAGATCTTTATGGTGACCTGGTCTCCTCTGTTGGTTCTTTATCATGACCTGTTCAGGCCAACAGCTGCAAGATGGTGGCAGGTCTCAGGGCTCTGTCTATCCACTTTATTCCCTGCAGGACCTGAGGTTCCCTAGTTCAGCTGCTAGAACCTAGATGGTGTTGCTCTCAGTCCACAGGGCTCTGTCTTGTTAGCTGTCTGTGTTGTCCTGAGGCAAGATGTCGGCCTCTGGCACAGACCCACTAGCAGGTTGGTGGCCACGCGGGTTGGTGCCGAGAATGCCTGCCAAGCTGATCTGGCTCTGGGCGCGAGCAAGTGCCTGACAGGGTAGCCGATGCAAGGCTAGGTCTCTGTCCATGCACCTGAACCCAGCCGCCAGCAGGCAGTCCGCAGTGACCTGAGGGAAGATTGTGGCCTGGCTGCAAGCCTGTGAGCTGGTCCGGTCCCCAGTGGTCAGAGACAGCCTCTGAGCTGTAGGTGCCCAGACCTCCTGCCGACCTCCTTTGGCTCTGGGCGCGAGCAAGAGCCTGACCAGCTAGTCGTTGCTAGGCTAGGTCTCTGTCCACACATCTGAACCCAGCCGCTGGCAGGTAGTCCGCAGTGACCCGAGCATATTCTTAGAATCTTAAGAGTGACTCAAACTCCAAAGCCTTAGAAACAAACTGCCCTGATCACAGATTCCTGCTTCGGAGGAGCTGTGTGATACTTAACCCCTTCATTTGTTGTAATTTGTTATGTGAAAATAGATACATGAAAATATCTTTAGGTGAAATTCACTGAAGTGATGTGGATCTCCTTGTATCTCAGCTCACAGCAGACATTCATGCAACATATGAAGAAGACTAGAGTTTACTCCATTTCTACACCAAACAGGCTGACCTATGCATCTGTGCGTTTTCTAGTGCTAAGATGAGATATACACTGTTGGTTCTTCTGTGCTCCCTGCTCTTTGTTTCTTTCTAGCCCAGAATGCTTATGGGGATTGTGTGCTTACTTCCAGTTCAGAACCTTTTATTGTGTTCCTTTGTCTCTATGTGTGCTTGCTCTCCTAGAAATAAATTTTTCCTCTACCATAATCTTCAACAAAATACAGGAGTAGTTAGGGCTTGAAGTTAAATGACTTTCCCGATGTACTATCTTTTTCATATATATATGTATATACATGACATACATATATCATATACATATATATGATAAATTTTAATAACACTATCTGATGGGCTTATATGGCAACTTAGTCAATCTGGACAATTCATGCCTCAATGGTTGTCTCTTTCTGACTTTCAGGGAATTAATTTTTGCTTGATCAGTTAGGATAATTGCTTTGCTACTTCACCTCACTTTGCTTGGTATAGATATAATCAGAGACCAGAAGGTCTACACCCACTTTGAACCCTTCAGGAGTTTCAAAGGGCTGCTTTCCTGTGTTTGCTTCACAGAATGATAATTCTTATTTGGGGTATATCTGCAACTGAACTCTGTAGCTCAAATGAAGTGCCTGGCAAGATTGCCTCATTCTATGGTTTTAAAACGTAGTGTTATTTTCATAATTCATCCAAGTCCTTTATCAATAATGAATTTAGCTCGTTCTATGCAGACTTAAAGCCCTAGAGCTCAATGGAATTAGTTGCAATTGTTTTATTCACTACTTTTGTTCCTAAATTTTTCCAAGTTGTTTTTCAAGTGTGGTTTAATGACTGCTGGTAATTGCCAAATCCCTTTGTTTTTTCTATCTGCTTTCTCTCTCTCTCTCTCTCTCTCTCTCTCTGTCTGTCTCTCATACATACATCAAATGAAAATTATACTAGCCTTTCTGCAGTACTGTATCTAATTTTAAAACAAACTATCTAATAGTTCACTATTACCACTTCAGAATATGACAGCTCTCTACAAAACCTTGCCTGTTATTTAGTCAGGCTGCACTGGTAAGTAATAGCAGAAGAAATGGGTTAAATGTTCAGTTCTATCATTTTCCTCATTCTTCTTCCATGATGGAGGGTGATATCTGATTGGAGAGGGTACATTTCCTAAAATTAAAAGTCACAGTTTTCCAACTCAAAACTACTTGGTTTAGGATTTGATCATTATTAGAACAGTGACTATGTTTGTGATTTACTGCGGAATTTCTAGCTGAAAAATAGTTTAATTATTTCAAAATTATTGGCATTATTATTTCAAATAACTGCATAATCTGAATTTCTTCACTGTCAGGTCTATTAAGGAATTGAATGGGAAGAGGTAATAACTTCAAACGTACTTGAAATTACATTAGTTCTATTCAAGCCAATTTAGCCATGTCTTAAGTCTTTGTAATGAAACAAATCTCTTGAAAATTTAATCTAAATGTAATTGAAAGAAATAACACCTTCATTGAGAAACTTCTCATGAAACATGAGTTTTTAGCTTAAATTAACTGCAGAGGAACATGACATCATTAATATAAAAGGAAACTTTGTCAATCTTGAATGCCCCTTTCTGAGACAGAGCCTACTGTGTCATGAGGTTTCTGGTGTATGTATATAGTTCCAGAATGTATAGGATATATAACATAAAAACCTACACAGTCTACAGATCGTTGGGAAAGTAATCTGAACTGTTGCAGTATATTCAAAACTTTGTCATCAGTGAAGTGGGAAACAGAGAATTAAAGCCCAAAATATGGTAAATGGAATTTAAAAGTGCAACCCACTTAATTGGTTGTATTTTGTTTATATTACTTTTTGAAGCTGAATTTGAGGCCATTTTCTTTTAACCTCAAATAATATACAACACAATCCAAATGGGATATAAGAAATGATTTTTCACTGTCCTAGGACATGGATGTAATATAGCACTTTCTAAAAGATTATTCAAGACAGTCTAAATTTTTAATAGTTTATGTGAGTAGTGACTCTTAAATCAGCCAGGTCCAGAACACAGAGTGGTTTGAGTCTCTAACAGTGAAGTAGAAAGGAAGGCTTGGAAGGGAAGCAAAGGTTTGATTGGTTAAAACACAGCTCCGCTCTGACTTGGATATTTCTCAGTTCAGCTCAAGTGTAGGAAATGTCCCCCATTAGTTGACAGTTTTGACTGGCTTAGCCTGGCACTCTTTTCCCCTAAGTTATATTTGGTTTGTTTATACAGAAACCCAGAGCTCCATAGATGCCTCAGTCTAAATTATTTCAAACTTATTTATTATATCACATCAAATGTGGTTAGAAATGGAGTGGTTTCCTGCTCAGTCGCCAAGATATTGATACACTATAATAAACTATTAATGAAAATTATTAAATGGTAGGCTATCATTTGCTAACAAGTCTGAGAAAACAAAAACAAAACAACAAAACAAAAAAACAAGAAAAAACAAACTTCAGTTTAGCTTGTACTATGACCTGCGAGAGTGACTCAGCGATTAAGGATTAAGATTTGCCAAAATCTGGAAGTAAAGACATGGCAAAACAAACAGTCCATTCTGGTGCTTAGAAAACTGTTTCGATTCTCTGAACTCCTAGCTCTTGGCTCGAATCACCTGTAACATAAACTCCACGTTTTTTCCCCCCTAGACATGGTTTCTCTGTGTAGTCTTGGCTGTCCTGGAACTCACTCTGTAGACCAGGCTGGCCTCAAACTCGGAAATCCATCTGCCTCTGCCTCCCAAGTGCTGGACTTAAAGGCATGTGCCACCACTGCCCAGAGGAATTTTTTTTGTCACTGCATGCATGTGCACACACACATAAATGCACACACATATAATACACAAAAATAAAAAATTAAAAATATCTTTAAAATGTCCAAATATTCTGAATATATTAAGATATCCTCTTAAAGATCACTACATCCTCAAATGTCTTTATGTCTCCAAGCTTACTAATCACATTTCCACTATAGGGATCATATCTGAACAACATATCATGCTTAAATTGTTACAGTTCTTAACTCTGAATACTAGGATGAATGAAACCACTATTCTTATTTCTTGTGTCTACTCTGAAGCTAATGGTTTTCCCTTTTATCTTTGTGTTAGAAGTCTGTAAACAGAAGGCATGGGTAGGCAAGCACAAGAAATCAAAGTTTGATATGACATTATTTATACTTCATATTCTTCTCTTGAGACTATCATTGTTCTTTAAAATGTCTTTACCACATCAGTTATAATCAATACTCTAAATCAAACCCAACTCTTCATGTACATAGTATGCATGTGTTTTCTTGTTTTACTATTTCTGAGATATTCTCTACCCATTTTTCATCTTGAAGGGTTTGGAAGTTATCAGAGCCCAGCGCCAGAGTCCTGTCTTTGGAAAATCTATTCACTGAATAAGGTTTTGACTCTGTGTTCTAATCTTCTCTGGTACAAATGGTCAATGGGGCATGCATTTTGCCCTCCTGCTTTATGTGTTGAACATGTTTTTGCATAGCAGAAAAAGGCCAGGCCCCAATGGAATCTTATCTAAAACTGCACAGCACAGGAGAGTATTGTGTTATTTGTATTAATAAGATGAAAAATTAGCCATGAAAATAGACACAGGGAGAGATTTCAAATCACGGAGAGGCTTTATTCAGGAGCACAGAGAAACTAAGGCTTCAGGGGACTGAAGGGACCTGAGGAGGTTTGTCAAGCACATGGTAATGCAGTCAGGCCTTGAGTCAATGTAGATTTCTATTGGACTAATTTAAAATGTGCAACTGTACATGAGATGTGTGTATTTTATGAGTACAAGAAAAATAAAGCCTCTCTGTACGGTGTGTGATTATGATTAAGTTGAGAAGTAAAGTAACTTGTGGCAGAATTAACAATTCTGATTATTTTTCTTTGAATTCTTTGTCAATTCCCTCATTTCTTTGAAAACCAAGGAGAGTTCTGAATTTAATAAGTCAGAGGAGTAAGCTTTCACAAATGAGATTTGGCATTTTAAAGTAGGTCATTACCCCAACAAAAATCAAATAAAGATAAAATCGTTAGGGCTTTTCTTTGAAAAGTTCTAGTCAAAGATTCATCATTCACATCTTATATTTTCAGATTGACTTGCTGCTTTGCAAAGTAATCAAAGAATGATGATATATATATTTAAAAAGGATAATTTCAATTTAGTTAATCCTCAATGTGTTCTTTCCTATAGGAATTTAACAGATATAATGCTTAGATGAATGAATAAATGAAAATAAGCCAAACACCTTGCCCACCACTGACCAAATACAGATCTCATGTAAATGTAAATTAAAATGTTCTTTTACCCAGATGAAAAGTCAAATTGTTAATAGACCATAGACTACATTTTGCTTCACGTTCTAGTGGGTAAAAACAACAGGAATAACACTGGAGCCCTCATGTAGTGAGAGGTGAAATAGATCAGCCATGGACATTTTTTGTCAAAATGTGTACTTATAGCTCAAGAGGTGACCTTCTCCTAAAGTCAAAAACACCTAAAGAGCCCATCAGGTCCAGCTTGTGATGCTCATACATCCTCAGATGTGTAGCCTTTTTCTTTCATTCTAATAAATTGTAAGAGAAGAGCATTTCAGCTGGTAGTGAACATGGCAATGTGAAGAATGCCCATGAGGTTATAGTGGCATCTGCAATCGGGGAAGGAAAGATAATGGAAAGATAATGAAGCTTGATGTTTAAGGGAAATCACATTCTTAGCTGTTGAGAGCAAGGATTGGCAGATTTCGCTCAGGATATAATGCAAATCATTGTATTTCCTGAGACAGGAGGACTCACACCTCTTTATTCTACAGCTCTGGTGCTACTGTTGGTGCCAAAGTCTACCAAAAGGAATTAAGACATCATCCCTGATTCTGCCTTGGTGTAAACACAAAAGGCTAATCACATCCGATCTCACTTTAAAATGTAAATTAAAGAATTTTCCATTAAAACTGGCAAACCTGGTACCTCAACTAACATGAATTACTGTTGTGTTTTCAGATTGCTATTTTTATTTGTTCTCTTTACACCATCAGTTAACTGACAGTATTAACCTTATTCTCAAATCAGAAAATCATGACTCAGGGCAATTTGTTTTCTTATGATGGTATAGGTAGCATGTAGCATAACCAAAATTATGAATTAGACCATTAACACAAGATATCATAGTTTTTATCATATCTATGCCTTACTATTACTGAAAGAAATATTTTGCTGCTTACTGAAAGAAATGTTTTGTTCTACACTTGTTAGAATAACAAAAGTGATAAACTTTGAACACCATCCTCCTAGAGCAATAGTTCTCAACCTGTAGGTCACCACCCTTTTGAGGAGTCAAATGACCCTTTCACAGGGGTCATCTAAGACCATCAGAAAACACAATTTGATATTTATCTTGCAATTCACAACAGTAGCAAAATTACAATTGTGAAGTAGTAATGAAAACAGTTTTGTGATTGGAGATCCCCACAAGATGGGAAGCAGTATTAAAGGGTTGAAGCATTAGGAAGGTTGAGAACCACTGTTCTAGAAGATCAGGAAGCATGTACACACACACACACACACACACACACACACACACATTTATATACATAGTGTAAGTGTTAACAGTGCAATGTGACATTTAGTCTCAGATACCTTACCAAAGCATGGGAACTGATTGAGCTGATTATCTGTAAATGTACGCCATTGGTTCAATGGCACAAACAATGGCGATGTGAATTCTATCTAGTATCAGAACACACCATCAACCACTTTTGCTACTCTTTTCTATCAAAGGCAATTTGCATGGAAAGCATTCATATTTGCTGACCCTCTTTCTTTTGTGCCAATTAGCCAGTGCCATCCAATTGTGAAATCAGTATCCCACTAATGGGATGAGTGTCCCGCCAATTAGTAACCATCTGTGTCAGGGCTAAAAGACAAAGGCCATCTTAGTCCTGTGTGCTTGCTAAGCACCGTTTGTGTTCTGGGGCATCCTTTTTGGAAAATGAAATGGCCTTGCTGAATCACCTTTTGCTTTTTCCGCGTGTTCCTTTGTGGAACAGCGGGATTATTCTTGCCCAGCGTAATTGTTTCTACCAGTCTGAGCCAAGAAATAGATCTAGAGGAATCAGCCACAGAAAGGAAAGTTCTCATTGTAAATCCACAAGCCTCATAGCTTCCAGCCTGTAACTTATAAAGCAGGTATGATTATTCCTTTCCCAGCCACACAGCTCTTCAAAGGCTCTGAAACTCTAGCTGTCATTCTGATGGAAATCCTCACTGCGAGATAAATCTTCAGTTTTCCTGCAGACAGCTGCCAAAGAAAAATGAGAGCATCTGTACTTTCCAGAAAGCTACGGATGGTGCTTGGTGTGACGGTGACAAAGCTAAGAGTTTAAGCTACTATGTTCTCTTTGCTTTGGTTTTAAGGGATATGAGATTGTGTGTGTGTGTGTGTGTGTGTGTGTGTGTGTGTTTGTGTGTGTGTTGAATAATTTTCATTTGGTCAAGTAGACAGCTGTATTCACTGAATAGCTCTTTATTATATCAAATGGCCCTGTAATAGTAAGTTATTTGGGAAACCTTATCCTGGTCGGTTTCTACTTATTGTGTTAACAGGAGCAAAATCAATGAGACTCACTCTGTTGCCGATTTGAAAGTACATGTAGCACCGACAGACTTGAATTGATAATAAACCACTCTGGCTCAGAAGGGACTTACTAACAGAAATCATTGGATACAATTAATCACATGTTGCCATTGAGGCCCCAGACTGCCAGGAAGTACACTGCTATCTTCTGCCAGGAAGCAGAAAGGACAGAGTGGACCAGTCAAAAGCATCAATGACTGGGGCACCGCTATGGCCACTAAGCGAAATTCTGACGGAACAGGGACCACGTGTGAATCCAATATTGCTCTGCGAGAGAAAGAGAAACAAAGTGTCCTTACCCCAGTTTCAATTTGTTCATTTTTAATGCTTGCTACTGTCTGGTGTCTCCAGGTTCACAAAACTTCAACTAATTCTCCTAAGTGAGTTTTGCCCTGACTTTTTTTTTTTTTCCAGATCCACACTGTCTTGACTTTCCTGCTAGAATCCATGCTTAACCATTGCAGATCAAGCTCTGTAAATGTTAGTTATCAGGACACTCTGGTAGATGCATGCAATGAACCACATAGAAGTTTTACTTTCAAAAAAGAAACATTATACACCATAAAAAAGAGAATTTAATTAATTTAGTGCAATAATTTTAAGACAACATATTTGAAACATCATTGCACTATAAACCATACAAGAATTTTTAAGGAGATCCACTTTACAACCATGTTTGGTTGTATCAAATCTTTCAAAGGTATTTTATCCTAAGGCATATCTCAAGGCCAGCTACACATAGCTCAGTAACCCAATGGCCAGATGTGGTTAGTGGTGACTATATTGAAGGGTATTATTCTAGATTTCACAGACATTTGAGTTGAGAAACCTTGTTATCAGGTACAGCTATAATTTTTCTTTAACTTGAAATTGGGAAGAGTGTCAGTATGTTAGTATAATTTACAGTCAGAGTACAAGGTAAATGTGCAAAAATGTTTAAGAAATGGTTTTGAGAAGAAGGTATATTCTTTTGCTTTAGGAAGCTATCCAAAAATCCATTTGATTCATAACTTTTGTTAGTTTCACTGTGTCTCTGTTTAGTTTCTGTTTCTATAATTTGTCCATTGCTGAGAGTAGGGTATTAAAGTCTCCCACTATTATTGTGTGGGGTGCAATGTATGCTTTGAGCTTTAGTAAAGTTTCTTTTATGAATGTGGATGCTTTTACATTTGGAGCATAGATGTTCAGAATTGAGAGTTCATCTTGGTACATTTTTTCCTTTGACCAGTATGGAATACTCCTCCTTATTTTTTTTTTTTTGACAACTTTTGGTTGAAAGCCAATTTCATCTGATATGAGTGGACACTCCAGCTTGCTTCTTGGGACCATTTGCTTAGAAAATTGCTTTCCAACCTTTGACTTTGAGGTAGTGTCTGTCTTTGTCACTGAGGTGCATTTTCTATATGCAGCAAAATGTTGGGTCCTGTTTACATATCCAGTCTGTGGTTTGTTTGTTTTTTTAAATAGGGGAATTGAGTCCATTAATGTTAAGAGATATTAAAGAAAAGCGATTGTTCCTGTTAGTTTTGTTGGTAGAGGTGGAACTATGTTTGTCTGACTATCTTCTATTGGGTTTGTTGAAAGATTACCTTCTTGCTTTTTCTAGGGTACAGTTTCCCTCCTTTTGTTGGTGTTTTCCATTCATTATACTTTGTAAAGCTGGTTTTGTAGAGAGATATTGTGTAAATTTGGTTTTGTCATGGAATATCTTATTTTCTCTATGGTAATTGAGAGTTTTGCTGGGTATAGGTAGCCTGAGTGGGATTTATATTCTCTTAGGGTCTGTATAACATTGTCCCAGGATCTTCTAGCTTTCACAATTTCTGGTGACAAGTCTGGTTTAATTCTGATACATCTGCCTTTATATGTTACTCAACCTTTTCCCCTTATTGCTTTTAATATTGTTTGTTTAGTACATTTGGTGTGTTGATTATTATGTGACTGGACACATAGTTCCAGCCGTAATTGTGGTGGAGGAATGCCTTGTCGGGCATCGGTGGGAGGAGAAGGTCGTTGGTTCTATGAAGGCTCAATAGTTGCCCCAGCATGGGGAAATCAAGGGGGGAGGGTAGATGGGAATGGGATGGGCAGAGGGACTTGAAGGCAGAGGGTGGGAGGATGGGTTGAGGGTTTTCTGTGACGGGGGAAACTGGGAAAGGGTATAACATTTGAAATGTAAATGAAGAATATATTCAATAATAAAAGAAATGGTTTTATTTTGACTTATGTAAACATGTACCCATTCAGCTCATCAGGAGTTAGTGCTAGGCTATTGCAGTAATTTTTATTCTACTGACTGATGCAATTGTTGTCTCTGAGGCTTACTTCCTCCATCTGCAAACCTAGGGAATCCTGAAAGCTTCTAGCTTGCATACAATCTAATCTAGGCCTGTTATGTTTTCAGCCTCTGAGACTATCTATGAATAAGCTCACCGTTTCTTGTTCTTTCTGAACTCTGGCTGGCTGGCTCAACTCACCTTTTCTGGCTCAAACTCCTCTCCAAGCTGACTGATTCAATTTGACTTCTCCTGGCCTATGACTGAATTGCTCTGCTTAGCCTCATACTAACTTCAGCAATATATTAAAATCTTCTGGCTCCTTCTTGTTCTCTGGCTCATTCTGTCTTCACCTGAAACCTTCTCTCTGCAACCTGTCTCTTTATAACTATCCAGGTAAAACTGCCTCCTGTCTCTGCACTACTCTTTCAAATAACTTCTCTTTCTTTCTCCTGAGAGTTGGGCAGATCCTATTCTCATTATGAATGTTTGTGACCCACCATGGGGTTGTTGGGATTTGAACTCAGGACCTTCCAAAGAGTAGTCAGTGCTCTTAACTGCTGAGCCATCTCTCCATCCCCCGAGCAGATCCTATTCTGTCAAATCTTTCCCTGATTTGTCATTTTGTCTGACACTCAATTAGACATCAAGTTTTTTAAGGTGCTTTTCCCTAAAAACTAACTTTACCTTCGTTGTTTGGTATTAAAGGTGTATATTAAGGGGGTGTCTGCATTCTAGCCAGAATGGCCATGTTGCTGGAATAAATTTCTTTTGCACTACGTTCTTTTCTAAATTCCAGAGAATTCAGAAATGACCAGATAGATAAAATTCTTTCATAGAGTTCAATTTCTAGTTTTTTGGTTTTTTGTTATTATTGTTGTTGGTTGTTTGTTTTAATTTTTATACTGATCCTAATTGAAAGTACAATCAATAGGTCAGGCTTTAGAATGGTTTTCAACTTGCAATTCTTTCTCTGGTGGTAAGCTCAGCGAGTCCATCTACTATACATTTGTGTTACTCTGGCTGCCTATGTTTTAACTACAACACTACACATGTTCTTTTCCCAGAAGCCCTTGAATTTCTTAATGCTCTTCAAACTGACTGTTTTTTGATGATCTTTGCACTGATTCTTCTCCACTTATTAAACCTCTACTTGCAATTCAATATCAGACTGAATGATTTCCCTCTCACAAAACTTCTCCCAGCTACCATAATAGCTATCTATTCTCCATGTCTTGTTCACAAAGACTTTGTGCATATCATTTGTGTTGGACTCTTTGTGTGCTATCTTTGCCCAGTATATCTTTTGTGTTAGTTCTTATGACTCATGGAGACACTGACATATGACCAATAATCAGAGAAGGTATGTGTAACGGAAGGATATTGTACAAATGTACTCTTTCACTTCTTTGCATTGTTTGTAACCCAAAAGCCTTATGGTCATGAGTCTATACACTGTAGTTATTGATGACTTTTGTTATGAACTGTCCTGTTCTTTTGTATTGAGACATTGAGAAAGATTATAGGGAGACAGGTTTGCATCTGACTTATGGGGGAACAGGAGCAGAGAAACCGAGCCTGTCCCGCCTCCATTCCTGGCCTTTTTTCTCTTCAGGAAGGAACAACATCTGATGTTGTATGTCAGTCATTGTTCATTTTTCCATCTCTGTCATCTCCATTGTTTTCTGAATATCAGTAGTTTGTAGCTGTAGCAGCTGAGTTTTTCCTGCTATTCAGGAAGGAAATCTCTAAGCCACTTGTTGTAATTGAAAGGAAAACATGAATATAAAGGAGATTTGTGGGGAAGGTGGACAGGGGTGATGGTAAGGTGAGGGTGAAAGTCATCAGTATGCAAAGTGTACATAAATAAAGTTGTGAAATGATAAAAGAAAATAAAAAAGTGAACTGCCCCTCAGGTAACATTGTTCAATCCTTTATGAAGCATTAAATGTGTGAACATTTTTTTTATCAAATATTATTATACAGCCTTACCTGTATAGATCAGAGAACTAGTCTGAATAGTATTAGATCACAAGATTCTAAAAGTATTTGTGCTTTCTCCTGGTGACATTACGTATCCTTAAATATCATGTTTTGTCTTTTCTAGAATACATTAGTATCATTTGAGGCTTTCAGAAGACTTTGTCTACAATTCTGTCTACATTTTTGCTACTAGCTAGTACTGTAGAATCTTATGGCCAGATAAGCATAATCATATAGAATGTGATTCTCTCTAGTTTTACATTTTTTCAGAAAAAGGCTTGCTACATAATCCATGCTGGGCTGGAAAAGACTATCCCTCTGTTTCTGTCTCAGAGTGCTGCTATCATAAATGTGGATCACCATGTCTGGCCTAATTCTGTTATCCTTTAGGAAATGACTTCCAAACTATCGACAAATGAATTGTATAGTATTTATATAAATTTTATATAATTAGGTTTTTAGAGGTTTTTGTAAAAGATTATAATCTTGTGATTCTATAACGGGTCAGTAATTTATATATGAATTTCTGTTTTTTAGTTGACTCATCTTGTGTGGTGTGTGTGTGTGTGTGTGTATGTTTGCGCATGCTTGTATGTATGTGTCTGGAGTGGAGTATTTGGGCTAGTTTGGCTGGGTACTAAGTTGTAGTGATCCTTTTGTCTCTGCCACCCCAGAATTGGAAATATAAGTTTGCTGGCTTGTATATTGGTGCTTGGATTTTTAACTCACTCCTTCATTTTTTCATAATTAATACTTTACTTAAGTCATCTTCCTAATATCTGTCTGTCTCTGTCTCTGTCTCTGTCTCTCTCTGTGTGTGTTTGTGTGTGTGTATGTTTGTGTGTGTGTGAAACCTTGGAACATCTAAAAGCACTTGAAAAATTGGTCTTTGTGAATATCTGTTGAGGAATATATTTATTAGAATAATAGAGGTACAAAAACTTTTTTACTGGTACAAAAAAAATCAAAAGAAACAAAACACCCAAATCAAAACTCTTCTATTGTAGCACTGTGGATGGCACCATTCCTTCAGCAATGCAGTCTGTATGAGAATGACGTGAGACAAGTATTAGCATCATGTGTTAATAATTCAAGGCTTTCTGCTCTTTATCATGGATGTGATGTGTGACTCTTTGCTTCAAATTTCTAGGGCCTTGGACTTCTCAGTGGTAGACTGTGAACTGGACCTATAAACCTCCCTTATATTGAGCTTGTCAAGGTATCTGTTATCACAAGAAGAACTAAAGCAACTAATGTAGCTAAGGTATCTTAGATTACATTAGAAAAATTACTGTTCTTTTGTAATAACAAATTCATTTTCTCACTGACAAACTAAGATTTGAGTTTTGCATAGATAATCTTGGCAAACCTTTCTGTGAAGAACAAAACGCCCAAACCAGCCACTTCTTGGCTAGAAGCTACACAAAATTTACAAATGCCCAACTTCTTTCCTGTATCTCAAAATGTTTCTCTCTGAAGTGTGATGTTCAAGGCAGATTTTTTTTTGAGATGGGGAGTACAGATTATGCATTTCCTTAGGAATATGGAATAATTAGTTTTACTGACTATTTCCATATATTCCTTCCTTCCTTCCTTTCCTTTTAAAGAATTATCTATTTATTTTATGTATATGAACACACTGTAGATACTTCAGACACACCAGAGGAGAACCTCAGATCCCAAATGGTTGTGAGCCACCATGTGGTTGCTGGGAATTGAACTCAGGACCTTTGGAAGAGCAGTCAATGTTCTTAACTGCTGAGCCATCTCTCTATCCCCCACACATTCTTTCCTGACTTCAAGTTGCTGTACTTCTTTTCCATCCATGGTTTCACATTCCATGATTTCAATTAATGAAAGTAAGCCAAAATGAAAAAAAATTAGTTGTCTTGACTTTTCAAAAAAGAGATGGTACTCAAATGTTTTATCGAGTACATAATTATAACTCTTCTTTTATTATTGTCATTAATTTCTTGCTGGGTCTAACAAATAAATTAAACTTTAGCATAAGCATGAATGCTTAGGGGAAAAAAATCAAACATATAAATGATTCCATACCTCTTAGATTTTGGCCAGTGGCTGCTTATCTTGGGTTATGTCTATCAACCACATGGAAGTATTATGTTATTTCAAATATTTTTTTCATATTTTGAAAAGTGGAATTTTAAAAATATTTTAATGGCTTTCCTAAAAGATAATTTTGAAGAATATCAACTTTAACATAAGAAATTAACTCCATTGTGGTGATTTCAGGCAATTGCTGCTTCACCTAGTTGATAAGCTAATAGCAGGAAGAGATATTACTGTCTTTTTATACTTCCTCAGACCTTCCTAGTGCTAACTACTTGAGCAAATATTCAGAAAGCCCTCCTTCACAATGACTAATGAATAAGTAATCAACTGTTCCTCACAAGATAAGTAAAGGGGAATATTCGAAACTATGAATCATTCTGGGGAGATGAATGGAGTCAAGCAATACTACATGGCATAAATTTTGCTTTATCAGAGGAATTAGGCTCACATTGAATTCATGCCTGCTGTGAGTAAAATCTGTCATTCAGAATTAGGAGGCATTTCAACTCTCATAGTGAACTAGCTTTATAAAGTAAAATTAATGGCATGTAATTTGTCAGATTTCTTTATGCTAACTTACATTATTTTGATACATGCTTATATTGGACACTGATTATCAGCTCTTCCTAAAGTCTTTTGTTTGGAAAAACATTATTTTTATACAAGATATAAAATAAACAATGATTATGTCATTTGTGTCTCCAAGAGTAACTCATGGGTACTCCAATGGTGTTTCTCCTCACTGTGTTCTCAGTGCCACATTTTCTCTCTTTCTAAGAAGTTATTTAATTTATATTCATACATAGTACAAACTCAGGTTAGTTTTAATGTTAACTTTTTCACTACCTAATGAAAAATGAACATTTTCCATGTTTACACTGGTCACTGAGATATCTTACTTTATATATCTTACTTGCTTAATTCTTTTGTCTATTTTTATTTATGTCATCTGTAGTTTATTGAAGTTATCTAATTATGGAAGCTTACCGTGTCTTGTTTGGGTTTGTGTATAATTTAGAGATGATTCAGGCTACACTTTGCCAGCAATTCATTTTTTTAATGTTCTATTTACCTTAAGGAGAACCATTCAAATATTTATTTTGTGCCAAACCGAAGTTGCTTCCTTCCTTCTTTCAGACTGTCTGTCTCCTTCTACTAAATTCAATTGCATTTCTCTTTCCTGTGTTTTCTTGATGTGTTATACTAGAGAGCCATGGAAAGTGTCACAACCCATGATGCCATCTACTGCTGTGTGGCAGTTGCTCCACTGAGCTCAATCTGAGCTGCTTTCCCTAGATTAACAATAGACATTTGTCATGATATAACTGTCTGCAGTTCACTTTCAAACACTTTTTTTTTTGCAAAGCTCTTGGTATCTATATTTTACGGTAATCTACACTATAGTAGTTATTGTATATTAACATACAAATGCTGATAAAGTGAATTTTTTATTTATACCAATTGCCTGATATCACTAAAAAACTTTAGTGATTTATGTAAGTGATTTTAATAAGGTCTCCAGGTAAGTAGATGGTGTTGTATGTTGAAAACTCCCAATTTAATATGATCATTGTTTTTCTATTAATGTGAGTTAATATGTCCAAACAACATTTCTATCTTTAAGAAATAAATGTTGCAACACTCCAGAGTGTTTTTCACATTGCCTCAACAATGCAGTACTTTCTCTGATTTAACTTACAAAGGTTTTAGCTACACTATACAGGGGAGACATAGGAACAGTTTGTTTCAGTTCCTTGCTTCAAGCAACTATGACACCAACCTTAAGGTCATTAGCATAGCTCCCAGATGCAAAGTACAACATAAAATCCTGAATAAATTCTTGTAAAGCCTACCGAAGTAGCACCTTACACCTTAGGGATAAAATTGTCACTTCCATGGATATAATAAGGAAGAATATAATAAGGAATAATATCCACCAATAGTCTGTCTATAGAAAATAAATGCAAGAAAAGTATGACATGTAATATTTTTTTATTTTTATTTTTATTAAACTAATAAAATTTATTTTAAAATATACAAGTCAGTATTGACATTTTTTAAGTCATCCAAATAATTTATAGTAGTTAAATGCCTCTTAAATTTCATGATATTTCTGAAGCTAAAAGTAATATGCACTCAACCAAATTTTAAAATCTATTTGGAACATTAAACATGATAGAAGTAGAAAAAATCTTTTATGTAGTCCTCTATGAAAGGGAATTGTGAAAAGTTTCTGATTAGACAGAAACTGTTCTATCTCCAAGGGAGAATACTCAGTGTAACCGTGACTTCATAGAATAAATTGGGTAGTGTTTCTTCTATTTCTATTTTGTGGAATAGTTTGAAGAGTATTGGTATTAGGTCTTTTTTGAAGGTCTGATAGAATTCTGCACTAAAGCCATCTGGTACTGGGCTTGTTTGTTTGTTTGTTTGTTTGTTTTTAGTTGGGAGAATTTTAATGACTGTTTCTATTTCTTTAGGGGTTATGGGTCTGTTTAGATGGCTTATTGATCCTGATTTAACTTTGGTATTTGGTATCTGATACAGTATTATTCCTTGATTCTCATTATGGAGAAATTATAGACAAGCATCCAAGAAGCCCTCAGTGGATCTGAAGTAACTGTATAAATGACCATATTAACTTAAATAGTGCCACTGTTTAATATAATACAAAATATATACGACAAAATAATTTAAAATACTCTATTACATAAAACAGAGGAATAAACACTTAAATAATTTAAGAAGGCAGATGTGGAGCTGGGGAAATGTCTCAGTGGGTAAGGAAAGCATTTGCCATGCAAACTTAGTAACCTGAGTTTCACCCTGAGAACCACATAAGGACAGAATGAGAGAACTGATTCTCCATATACACAATATGCCCTCTGTTCTCCATATACACAATAACAAATGCACAAACACACATTTATAAAATAAAAAAAAATATGTTTAAGCAGCTGAATGTGTCTGGTCAGGAATTAAATGTTGAATGTCTTCTATGGAGAGCATAAACAATTTTCAGAGGTTATCTTGCTTAATCTAGTCCCAATTATCCTGTTAGGTATTCATTGGCATTTATAGGTGAGACATTTGAGACTGGGTGGGAGGATTGCTCGAATGTAGCCACAGGGCTGTGTGGCCTCAGAGGGCAAGCTGGAATTTAAACTCATATGTGTACAATCTCTGAAGTTCTCATTGTCACATAATCCTCTTACCAAAATTAGAAGACCTAGTCTGTACATTACCACTTGTAATAGAAAGAAACAGACTTTTCAGTTCTACCTCTAGGAATAACCTACAGAGATTCAAAAGAAGCATTTGTAGATAGTAACATTTGGAAGACCTATTTATGCATGTGCATTCTTCTTTTCTTCTCTTTCCCTTCCTTCCTTCCTTCCTTCCTTCCTTCCTTCCTTCCTTCCTTCCTTCCTTCCTTTTCCTTCCTTCCTCCCTCCCTCCCTCCCCCTCTCTCTGTCTTTCTTTTCTTTCTTTCTTACCTTCCTTCCTTCCTTCTTCCCTCCCTCCCTTTCTCTCTCTCTGCCTCTCTTCCTTCCTTCCTCCCTCCCTCCCTCCCTCTCTCTCTCTCTTTCTTTCTTTCTTTCTTTCTTTCTTTCTTTCTTTCTTTCTTTCTTTTCTTCTTCTTTACAAGGGTTCTCTGTGTTTCTAGAACTGTCCTAGAACTCTCCCTTAGACCAGGCTTGACTTGAAGTCAGAGACCCACCTGCTTCTGCCTCTTGAGTACTAGGACTAAAGGCATGTGCCACCACTCTTGATACATGTGTGTCCTTAATAACATTAAAAATATCAGAAAGTAGAGTAAACACCAATTTTCATTGGTGGATGTATGGGAAAAACTATAACACATGGCTAGACAATAGAAAGCCATTAAAATAAAGGTAAGAAAAAATCTTGTGCATAAAAACAATGTAGATGAAAACTGAGGAGTATCATAATCACACATAGAAAAAAATATCATTTGGTTCTATTAAAACGGGCTACCAACATTAGCCAAACTTATGGAGGTGGGGAAAAAAGCTGAGAGATGCTTAATAGGAAGAGGACTTCAACTTTGAAGTTTGAAAATATCCTTGTATATTTGATATAAAATAAAAATCTATAAACATTAATTTGCTGAGTCTTATGCTTACAAGTGTTTAGATGGTTAACCTTATGCTATGTGTTTTGCTATAACTTAAGAATTGATTTATGTACTGTTTGAAAGAAGTGACCATATAGTCTAGCATACATACATATTATGTGATCAATAACAGTAGCTATTTTTGATTTTGCCTACCACGTTTTTTGTACTTGGATAATTTTTTTCAGGTCCCAGCATCTGGTAGAATTGAGTGAAATAACAGAATTCTGAGCCATCAACCATGAACACTTCACAAAATTACAAGTATTTATGAGGTTATAACTATATGTCTGTTAAATCTACCATGCTTACCATACCCTTTTTAATTCCCTCAGCAACTACATACAAAATCAATTGTCAGCTCAAATTGGTATGTGGATATAGTTATCTATAAATAAATTACAGAGAGCAAGTAGTAGCAAAAGAAGTCTAGAGAATAAGATTGGAGATACCATTTTAATGTTAAATATCTTTTTTTTAAAGTCATACATGATTATTTTCCAGAGCTGTTCAGACATTTGTGTTATCTACTGGAACAAATACACAATGTTCTAAAGCTGGTTGTTTGCCGCTCAGTGTGTCATAAATGTTAAAGCTAGGAAAAATTTTAAGCCTAATGACCACTTCGTCACTTTTGTCATTAACCTTCCTCTTCAACACTGTAGCCTTGGCTTCAGATGATTCTCACCTTGAATCACAAAGGTCTGTTACATGTCTGGTTATATATCTTTAATTTGCATATTATACTAAGAAGTTTAAACTGAAATTTCTAAAATCTTGTAAGAAATTTCAAAACAATGGAACTTCAAAAGTATTATTATATAAATATAAATACTTTGTGTTAGAAAATTATATATGTATGTATATATATATAAATCTACATACACATATATATTCTAAACATATATGTTTAACAAGCATTGTCTGAGGTCCATATATGTCATACCTGGCTTAATGTGTATTGCTGCAGGAAATATTTAAAATAAGAATGAACCAGCTCATCTCTGCACTTGCCTTGCTAGTTTCTGGCCTGGCTGCCTGGCCAACCATGAACTTGTAGGCAATGGCTTACCTGTTTTTATCTCACAGAGACTCTCATTCAGAACTCCGTAATCTCTCCATACAGCCGGCTAAGTTCCCACTGGCAGGTAGCTATCATGCCAGCCCTCTGCTTCAAATCCCCCACAGCCTTTGCGGAGCACCTCAGGCCAACCCATGCTTGGCTGCTGTACCTTTCTTGAACCCAGACGAGCCACCTCGTGAAGGACAACTCAACAGAAACTTAGTTCAGAAACAATGGTAACTCAATCTCTGGGTACAACAACTAAAACCTAATTTTGTAAGCCTTATTAAAATTTGATTCCTCTGGTGGCAAATACTTGCAGATCCACCATGATACCAGGAAACTCTAGCATCTACATCTTACCCATCTCCTGTCCCAGTTCCAAAGAGCCTAACTCTCTTCTGTTTCCTCTCTTCCTCTGTCTAACCCAGAAGACCCACCTATTTGTTCAGTGATTGGCTCCTTTATTCATTAGGGTATTGGTTCACAAGAAAAAAACCAGGCCCATCCACAACAGTGTATATTGAAAACACTATCAATATGCCAACTCTTTTTCAAGAATTATATGTTATGCAACTTTGATTACTTATGTTGGGAATATGACAGATTCTGGGTATTAATATTTGTTAGTGCATATAGAGCTACATGATCCCAATATGAAATCAATTAGAAAAGTTTTTTGATAATTTACATATAATTTACCTGAAAGTATCAAAAGGTTTTATATGTACTACACTTCTAAATTTTATATACATTTGTGCATTGTTCCAAAGTTTCAGAGTCTCCTGAGCTTATAAAAAATAAATTAACATTTCATTTATATCATTTTGTGATGCAATATTATCACAATCTAATTTTTCTTTAAAATTTCCTATTATAATGACAAAATGCCTTGTTGTAACATATTTTCGTATGAAACTGTAACGTTCTAAGGAAAACAGTTTCCATTCTAATTTCACAAAAGCTCTTTCTCTAAGATTCACATCTTCAACGCTTAGGTTAGCATAGTCTGTGCTGGCAGCTGTTACACACATCTTGTGGCATGCACATGGTAGCCTTGGCTAATCTCTGACCAGCACAATCATTACTAAACCAAAATGCTGAAAATATAACAGATATATTTAATAATACACATTTGGAGTAAAATTTGTTCATTTCATTTTTCCAATTCAACTTTGATTATTTATAAAGGTTAAAAAAAGTGGGATAAAAATCCCATTAAATTCTGTTGGACAGCATGTATTTTCTGGATATGAATAGGCAAGTAAAAATTATCAACATTTTTTTTTAATTTCACAGGACAGAGCACAAATGCAGTCCTCACACTACCACAGATTATAACATCAAGATTCCCTCCTGCCTTCCGGAAAATTACAGGGACCAGCACATCCATAGTGCAGTGGGTAATCCTTGTCCTGGGAAAGCCACCTTTCAAATCCTGCTTTCTCTACCAGGTAAGTAAGTGTTAATCATATCCTTTAAGATCATTTAAGATAATGTTTTAATAGTAAGCTTATGCACTGAAACCTATTTGGGATAAAAGGCACTGATTCTTTTACTTCAGGGAATCATTTCCCCAAATGAGTAATTAGAATACAGCCAACTTTCTTTTTTGGGGGGCGGGAGAAGCCTTTGCTGCTCAGGGAACTGGATGATATGAGCATTGGAAGCTTTTCTAGTCATAGTAACAAGCACTTATTTTTCTTTCTCAAAAAAAGTTCTTGTTTCACAATTGTAAGGACATTTTGGAAAAAGGCCACAGAAAATTTAGTTGACAACTTTCCAGCTATTGCATCAAAAATGTGGTGATACAATTTTATGAACAATATCTCTTACATTGAAAGTGACTGGGATTTTGACTGAGTCTCACGACCAAGTTACTGATACAGTTTAAGAATACTTAAGACTTATCCAGAGAAGCTACTATGTATTCATACTTTTTTATTTAAAAAGTTTTTAAAAGAATACTGTAATAGCCAACCTTACTTGCTTTGGATTTCCTATGTACTTATCTTTTTTTAAGCTAAGCTGATGCACAGCTATGATTTTAAATCATGTATTGTGTCATACCCATAACCATGAGAGCAATGCATGTGTGTTATGATAATCATTTGTTAAAAGCTACAGATAGGTTGAAGGCATTTGTGATGGTTTGTATATGATTGGCCCAGAAATTGACCCTATTAAGAGGTGTGGCCTTGTTGGAGTAGGTGTGTCACTGTGGGTGTGAGCTTAAAACCCTCACCCTCATTGCCTGGAAGTCAGTCTTCTACTAGCAGCCTTCAGAATAAGATGTAGAAATCTCAACAGGAGGCTGCACCATATCTGCCTTGATGCTGCCATGTTTCTTCCTTGATGACAATGGACTGAACCTCCAAGCCTGTAAGCCATCCCCAATTAAATGTTGTCTTTTATAGAACTTGCATTGGTCATGGTGTCTGTTCACAGCAGTAAAACCCTAACTAAGACAGCAGTCTTATACAATAAATATCACCATAAATGTTGGAAACAGCATGAAGATATTTCTCAGTACAATCAGGGTTTGGGTCAGTTGAAATAAATAGCTTAATCTCTTGTAAAACTCTCAGAAATATTTCTGCAAAGTATTTCTAATTCTTTCTTCAAGTGTTTCTGTGGTACTCATTAAACACAGAGCAAAACTCTTCATTAGGCATACAGTAAGAGGGATAGTCAGACATCAGGAAGGCACAGGCGGACATGTGCAGACTGCACAAAGTCCAGAAACCACAAGCTATAGATAGGCAGAAGACACTTGGAGAGAAATGGAGAATCCAAAATAGGGCTTGTTCTTGGTCATATTAATTGAGAGGGAAGAGCTTAGTTTTGTTTCCTTAATGTGACATGAGAAAATTTTGGTGCCTTTGAGTCTATCTTTAATGTGCTTAAACAAAAAAGCTAATCAATTCGCAGGCAAGTGGTTTCTGTCATTGCAAAACATCTCAGAGACTGTAATGGTGCCTCGTCTTGACCAGGCATACTATCACTGGTCCTAGGCCAAATTCTAAAAATGTGCATCATTGAACAACATTATTTACTTTGTAGCTCCCTGAAGAGTGCTCTACTCTGAAAGCATCTATTGACTATAATTCTCAAATTCTTAAAAAAGATGTTTGCATTTATTTTTTGAAAATTTCATACACTATATTTTTATTACATTTATCCCTTTCCTCAGATTATTCCCCATTCCTCTACTGTTCCAATGTAATATTCTCTATTCTCTCTCTACATCCCTCCCTCAGCCTCTCTGTCCCTCTCTCACCCTTTTTTTAAAAATCCCTTTCTCTCTTCCTTAATCCATTAAGACCAATTTTTTTGGCTAAGTACTCCTGGGCATGTAGCCTGCCTTGGCATATAGTCAATATACTACATATCAGCCAGTGGAATAAAACTGACTTTTCTTTACCCGGCAGCAATTAAATGCCAATAGATCCTCAAATAGGAGTGCCTACCTCCCTTCCTTCATGTTGGGATTTTCTTTGTCTTCAGCTTATGCAGGTCTTGTGTATATCATCGCATATACTATGAATTCATATAGGAATCAGAGCAGTTGTGTCTTGAAAACAGTTTTCTTAAAGTTATCAGTTGTGTGTAGTTCTAAAAACGTGATACCACCATAGTGGAGTAGCTACTGAGCTACCAGGCCCTCCCAGCTCCATTTTGTTCCACCCAGCTTAGCTCTAGGATTGATTGCAACCAGCCCTAACCTGGCTTCCTTTTGAATCCACAGATAAAAGACACACAGAGACAGTGTTGTTACCTTAACTTGTCTGCTAGGCACAATTGCTGGGCACAAGTGTCTCCTGGCTGGAAATGTGTGCATACCCTTAAGAATTTATTATCTGTCTCCCTTTTCACCCTAAACTTAGTGGCTTGTTCCAATGATCACCTGCCATATAGCTTTGGCCATCTGCCCTTAGCATAGGCCACAAGATCTAGTTCTCCCCAAGGCCTTACATAATTGCAGTGTCCTCTTTCCTCCAAAGCATGGCAGAAAAAGCCTCCTCTCCTGCCCTGCATCTCCGTTTCCTCTTGGGACCTAGAAGTCCCACCTCTACTTTTTGCCCAGCAACTGACTACCAGCCTTCTTTATTGACAAATCAAAACCAATTATGGAACTAGACCTTAGCATCAGAACTTCCCTCTACAGTTATCTACAACCTGTAGCTCTTAAAGTCAATCTGTACCCTCTTCTACATAAATCCTTAAGCCTTGGGAGTAGGAACATAATTAACATCCCATGTAGCCTGAGCATTCTGAAGTATATTATTCTATGCATGTGGAGAAGTTGTGGATCTTTGTGTTACTTTCCATTTACTATAAGAAATTTTGCTTATGAGGGTTGATAGATTAACTGATGTATAGGTATAACAAAGTCATTAGGAGTTGTTTATAGCTGTGGTCATTTAACAGAAGCGTAATAGGCTCCTGACATAATTAGCTATATGTTCATAGCTTCATTGACAGTGTTTGGTATGATTTCTATCTTGTGTACCAGTGTTTAAATTCAATTAAATGCCATTGTTTATACCCATAACGTTCATGCTACTATTGTTTTAATGGATGCATTTTGACATTCAGAATTATTGTGGCTCTTAGAGTTGGTAGGTGGGTGATATTAATTATTCTTTTCTCCTTGGGTAGTATGTGTATCATCTTTCAGAGCTATGAATGCCAGTTAGCAGGGATGAAGCTTCCAATTGAGTACCAGATAGATTTCTCCATGTTTTTGTGCCTCAAGTACATGATGTCTTTAATATATAGTCTTAACATCAAGTTCTGAAGGATACCCAATACAGGATACAGGCCTGTAATGTTTGAGGGGTCCATGGGATGCCACAGACCAACACATTTAAAAGAGGTAACACATTCCTAGGACTAGAGGTTTTTCATATTATATCTAATTTGTTCTGCTAATATCATATGTGAATACTATATCTATATCAGTGATTCACATCTCTTCCCCTTCCATTTCTCCCATATACTCCTTCTCTCTACCTATTAAATGACTGCTTAATTATTGTCTTAGTCAGGGTTTCAATTCCTGCACAAACATCATGACCAAGAAGCAAGTTGGGGAGGAAAGGGTTTATTGAGCTTACACTTCCACACAGCTGTTCATCACCAAAGGAAGTCAGGACTGGAACTCAAGCAGGTCAGAAGCAGGAGCTGATGCAGAGGCCATGGAGGGATGTTCCTTACTGGCTTGCTTCCCCTGGCTTGCTCAGCCTGCTCTCTTATAGAACCCAAGAATACCAGCCCAGAGATGGCACCACCCACAAGGAGCCCTCCTTCACTTGATCACTAATTGAGAAAATGCCCCACAGCTGGATCTCATAGAGGCACTTCCCCAACTGAAGCTCCTTTTCCTATGATAACTCCAGCCTGTGTCAAGTTGACACACCAAACTAGCCAGTACAATTATCATTGTAAACATATATGGACTTCTGTCCAGGACTGACCTCAGGGGATGGCACAATCTATGAATGATCCTGTCTCTTAAGGAAACTGACTCTTTTCTCAGCAGCCATTAGCCACCTGCACCTCTTCAGCTAGGAGTAGAACTCGATACAATTTCCCCTTTCAATATTGAATTGTCTACTGGTGTCACTGTTGTGACTATCTTATTCATGGAGCTGTTGTTGAGAGTTCATGGGTGTATTTTTCATGTCGTGCCTCTAGGGCTATTATCTAGCAGCTGGCACACACTGGTTCTCTCCCTTTTACAATCTTTTGGCTCATTTCCGGAGTCTTCTCTGTAAGGTGTTCTGTCTTTAAAACATATACAGTAGTAATATAGCATTAACTCTACATTACGTTGAGGAGATATCCTTACAAAAGTAACCTTTATAAAAATATTGAAACAAAACATGGTAAAATGTCTACTGTTGTGCTTTATAAAATAGAAAAGGAAAAGAAGCCATTGGTATATTTGATGGCGGCATGGTATGGTGTGGGGGAGGGGTGCCTCTGAAGGCCCATGCTGAGGCAGCCCTTCCCCCTGCGGTACCAGCCACATGATGCTATAGTACAGAATGGAGTTTATTTAGGGCATGGGGAGGGGGAGTTGAGGGGTAGTAGAGACAGAAAAAGGCATATATGTACATATATATGTGAGAGAGACAGTGACAGAGACAGACAGACAGAGAGAGACACAGAGAGACAGAGAGAGAGGTATAGAGGCTGGACATGAGCAAGTGGAGAGAGGGGGGAAGGGGAATAGGGAAAGAGGGAAAGAGGGGAAGGGAGTCAGAGCAAGAGGAGAAGAGAAGAAAGCGAGGAGGGGGGCAAGCAGCCCCTTTTATAGTGAGTCAGGGACACCTGGCTGTTGCCAGATAACTGTGGGGTGAAGCCTAGATGAAATGCCAACATCTTCCATTGTTAATCTATACATAATATGGTCATTATATCCAATTGCTTTCTTTATTTATAAAAGAAAAAACTATCGCTTAAAAGCATAAACAAGAATACTATCTAAGCCAGCAATATTTGGGTAAGACATAATAAAATATTCTTATGCTACAAATAGAAATATATGCAGGTAGATCAAGAATTTTTTTTGTAATGACTATGATCTACTATTTATTTTCCTACTTACATTTTTCAATCCTGGAAATTTATTGAAATAGTTGTATAAATAATGGAAAACTGTGATATAATGTGGGCTAATGAGAGATTTTGGATAATATGGGCTTTTTAAGAACAGTAAAAAAATTCTCTCTCTCTCTCTCTCTCTCTCTCTCTCACACACACACACACACACACACACACACACACATACACTAGCAGGTATGTGTATTTAATATAGATCTATAGGTACCCAATGCAGTTTAAACAAATTTTCTATAGGACATTTTTACTTTCATTCACATTTGCGTTCAAGAACTTATAGAAAGAAATTGAATAAATTAGATTTTTATAATGAACTAGGAATGTCAAAAAAGGAAATGTATGAAGACATAAGGGGCAGTATTTTGTTATTTCTGGTAAAAAAAATGATCTAGCAATATATTCAGAAAATAAAAACCTTGGTATGACTAAGAATTGGGGTGTAAATAAGTGCATTTCTTGGAAACAAACCTTTGACTCATCACAGAATGTATTCAAGGCGATAAACTATTTTCTCAAAGTAAATATGAGGTGCAGAGTGCCAAGAATCATCCAGGAATGCTTATGAGAAGCAAGATCCTCTTATACAGAAGTGCTGATTATGGTCCAACTATTGCTGGCTTGGCTCATGTTCTTTTCCATGCTTTTAAGAGACAATTTTCTATATCAGGAAAGGGAGTGACTACAATGAGAATCATAATACTTAGACTAACCATGGTACCCATTTAAAAAGAATCTTCCTTCTAGTATGTTTAAGCTTACCTGCTGGAAAATGTATCAAAGCCAGGTTTTAATTAACAAATCTCCCAGTGTAAATACCTGAAAAATATAGAAAAAATTTCCTATAGGATGTTGGCATCACTTTCTCTTTTAAGATGAGTAGTTACACTTAGTTAACATTATGCATTAATATTAAAAGTCTTGATTTGTTGAACTTTTGAAGTGGAGTGGGTGACTATTGCTCTCTTGCTTTGTCACAACATCACTGAGTCCTGTACGTCTCCTTTTTCTAAGGCTAGGCAGGTGCACAGGGCAAGGACCCACAGGGAGATTCTCAGCAATTCCAGTCACTCGGCCTACTGACATGCTTTCTCTCTCTCTCTCCATGTTAGGAAGGTATTAGTAAGTCAAAGACAGAGAAAATCTTTTTCTCCTGTTATAAGATCAATTTTGTTTCAATTAATAGGCTGAAACTTTAATTCCCTGTAGAGCATAGGCTTCTCATTGTTACTGGTTTGAACTCAAAACACTTGGCTTCAAGACTTTTCCTTTTGAAATTGAGTTCCAAAGTGCATGCTTGCAATAAAAGATATTGCTAATGCTCTTTGTGCTTTACCTTCTGTCTCTGCTGTCATCTTTCTGAAACTAGTCATTCGAGATTGCCAGAGCGGCTCCAGCCATACAAACAATGATGCACACACGCGTTCATACTCTATTTTAAGTCTCTTTTCTTACTTTATTTTAATAATCATGAGTAAGGAAAGCAATCTTGGGAGAACTCTTGATGCTTGGACAATGAGATACTCTCACTGGGAATAACATAATTATAAAGAAAAAAGGATAAAATAATGCTCACTTTTATTTTATAATGTTAGTTGGAACTAATTGTCTAATAATGATGATAAACAGAACTGATTAAAAATGGGTACATTTCTCCTGAAAGACATACTGCATTACGTAGACATTTGTTAACATGTCTAAAATCTACACCACATTAGTTGATTTATGGTTATTTGAAAGAAGGTCAATTAATGAGTGGGAACGTGGGGTATAATTAAGAAGTCTTTTCTTTACTCTCTCTTCAAGCTAGGGAACAGTTCTGCATACTGATGAGACAACATCTATTACAATGCCATCTATTGGAGTTAAGGTAATTAACTCAGAATGAATCACACAACAACATATCTTTGCTAAAGGCAAAAAAGTCTATGGAAGATCAGGTAGCATTGTGAAAAGACACATGTCACAATTATGCTAAAGAAGATCATGCACTCAATTCTTGATTGATCTTGAAGAAGTACATTATCCTGTGGAGATGAAATGCTATATATCTGACTAGAAAGAACTCTTCTTGGGTATTTTCTGTGTTGCTCGTAGTTAATTATTTTAAAGAAACACTTGCCTTTCTTTGAATATTTGCCTATAAAGACAGGTCTCACTTCAAAAGGCCATGTCTCCATTTCATGGGAGGATGCATATGACCTATGGTTTCAAAGTCTTCTTTTGACAAGCTGCTGTTCTACTTTAAACTCTTGTTGAAATGAATCCATACCATAAATTAAGACTAGAGCCATTTCCATTAGCACAGAATGGTAGCTATAAGGAAGAATTTCCCCCTGTCATGCATAGTAGTCACTGAGTTTGAATCACTTCTGAACCTATGGTAGTTTCTTAAAGAATGTCTTTGTTAAAAGAGAAAACAGCATTACATTTTTACAACGTTACTGAACCAGTAACTTTGGGAAAGTTAAAGAAAATTCTAATTTTTAACAACTAATACATTTTTGACTCATAAATATTTGAAAAACTTAAACATGCACATTTGGGGAATGTATGTGTTTCCTTGACAATTTGAGTCATACAGTTACATGTGGAAAACTAATTAAGCTAACATGTGCCTCTTGCATTTCAGTGGATGCTAAATCACAGATGGTGGTAATACTGGTTATTCACTCAATAGATGTTTGACGAGTGGTTACTGAATGAGTGGATAAATACATTGTATTTAGGCACACTAGGAATAGTGTAGCCAATCAGAGCCTGAACTACATGACCTTCTATAGAAAGATATTAAGCAGACCAAATAAGAAAATTCACTTATTGGACTGTGCTGCATTATGACATTTGGGTTAATAAAGGCAATGTATATCACAGGGGCCCCATTAGGTTGTAGTGCAGCTGAAACACTTCAATATACTATAACTTTGTAGCCACCTTCATGTCATGCCACATATACAGCACATATGGTATGGCTGTTATATACGAGCTTATAATTAAAAATGTGAGAAAATGTAAGACAGTGGACATTTTGGAGAGAATTTAAGTAGAGAAGCAGAAATGGGAAATGAGAAGCAGAGAATTAAATGATAAAAATAAAATTTACACTTTTATTTTTCTTACTGGGGACCTTTTTTCTAGTATTAGAGATATAACATTGAGCCTCCTGTGTAGGTCTTCAGCTTGAAGACTATAGAGTTTGAACTTATTAGAACTTTATAATCACATGCATAAATTCTTATAGACAGACAGACTCTCTCTCTTTCTCTCTCTCTCTCTTTCTCTCTCTCTCTCTTACACACACACTCATGCATGCACACACACACAACATGAGTACTCATTGATTTAATTTAATTTAATTTTTTTATTGGGCAGAATGGTTTGGCTTTGCTTTAATATGTTTACCAGCATAACTTCAGTATGTGTTGTATAAGACTGGGTTTAAATGGGGTTAAGAAATAAAAATAATTTGTTAAAGAGAAGAGGGGAGAGAAAAATTGAGAATATATACAGGAGAGGATTATGACTGACCTAATTAATGTGTAAAAAGATGACCAATATGGATGAAAGTGACAAGAAACTGTCCTGGAGACTGGTAGTAAAGGAATGTTACAATTGAAGTATTCCATGAAAATGCTGAGAAGACAGTTTTAGTTTGCTATTCAAGATTAAACTTACAGATCAGTTTCATTATTGGTAATGAAAAGTTCAAAGAAGTGATGATGTTTATTGGCTAAGATGGGATAAAAAACTACTAGGAATGGGTCAAATAAGTCATGGTTCCAGATATTAATAGGCATAGTCTTTGAATCTATCACAATATAAAATTAGGAGAATAGTAGAAAGGAAATGCTTGACAATGAAAAAAAGACCTATATTTCTCAAGGAGTAAGGTGTGGATGCGTTGTGGTTTGCTGGGGCAGATTTTGTTCCACAATGAAGGGTCTTCACACTTGAGGCAGTCATACAGTCACAGCAGCCACGTGTTCTCTACAGATGGCACTAGAAGAAAATACTAACTAACCAAGCAACCAAAACAACAATAACAGTAAAAAAACTTGTAAGAATGTTAGGTAAATAACACTCCTACCGCAGTGTGGAACTGTTTTTTCCTCACAGAAAGAGAGAAAGAAAGGAAAGGAAGGGAAAGGGAAGGGAAGGGGAAGGGAAGGGAAGGGAAGGGAAAGGGAAGGGAAAGGGAAGGGAAAGGGAAGGGAAAGGGAAGGGGGAAGGGGGAAGGGGGAAGGGGGAAGGGGGAAGGGGGAAGGGGGAAGGGGGAAGGGGGAAGGGGGAAGGGGGAAGGGGGAAGGGGGAAGGGGGAAGGGGGAAGGGGGAAGGGGGAAGGGGGAAGGGGGAAGGGGGAAGGGGGAAGGGGGAAGGGGGAAGGGGGAAGGGGGAGGGAAGGGGGAAGGGGGAAGGAAGGGGGAAGGGGGAAGGAAGGGGGAAGGGGGAAGGAAGGGGGAAGGGGGAAGGGGGAAGGGGGAAGGGGGAAGGGGGAAGAAGGGGAAGGGGAAGGGGAAGGGGAAGGGGAAGGGGAAGGGAAAGGGAAAGGGAAAGGGAAAGGGAAAGGGAAAGGGAAAGGGAAAGGGAAAGGGAAAGGGAAAGGGAAAGGGAAAGGGAAGGGAAGGGAAGGGAAGGGAAGAAGAAAACAATGAAAGAAAGAAAGAAAGAAAGAAAGAAAGAAAGAAAGAAACAAAAAGAACAAAAGAAAGAAAGGAAAGAAGGAAAGAAAGGAAGGAAGGAAGGAAGGAAGGAAGAAAGGAAGAAAGGAAGAAAAAAGAAAGAAAGAAAGAAAGAAAGAAAGAAAGAAAGAAAGAAAGAAAGGGGATGTTTTGGAGAATTTAAGTTTGAAAGTTTTTGTGAATATTGGCTCTTGAGTGCCAGAAAGCATATCATAGAATTTCTCAGTAACTGAGGAAACCTCAGAGATGACTCAGACAAGAAAACAGAAGTCGACTTTGATTAGAATCCATGTGATTAAAGGTGACAGTGACCTAGGAGCCTTGGACTTTGCATTCCTGGCTATCCACTATCCCAGAAAGAGATGAATGCTCGGTGAGATGAATTCAAACGGTCCCTGGCATGATGGGCAAGCAGGGAAAACAGGGAAGGAAGGGTTCAGTAATAGCTCATAAGCAATAATGATCCAGAAATTCCTACTCCTCTGCTGCTGATGGAAGCATGGAATTTTGCCAAGAACCAGTTCTACTCTATGAAATGAAAAGGGGAGTTACTAATTCACAAAAGCAACCTCCGCCATTTGTTCAGTGCTACCCAGCAAAACCAGAAGCATATTGTTTTCTTTCTTTTCTTCCCAAGTAAAGTTAAATAAATAAACAGAAAGGACCTCTACCATTGCTTTAGCATTAGATTTAAAATCCATCCTGTGCAAATTGGCCACATAGACCTACATTACAGTGACATATACAATTCAATTTTCTAAATATATTAATGTGATTTATAGACTGAATTAACATTTTTATAGTGTCCCTATGGAAATTGGCAGGAGGCAAGCAATGTATATATACGTCCTGGTTTCAGGGCCACTGAAGTGAAAGACTTATTGTTTAGGTTACTGCGAGTAAATATTGATAGCCTGTATTTAATACATGGTGAGTTCTCTAATGCACAGTGTTGCATTTGAAGCATCAGTACAAATGATATTCATCCCCCAAAATTGCAACATTCAACTACATTTTGTGAGTAATTAATAGCTAATCAGTGAGTAGTAAAATCAGATTCCTTTGTTCATAAATATGTGTATGCTGGTTAACAGGAATCAGGCCTTTTATAAGGTCCTGCAACTGGAGAAATCCTTTTACAACCTTTTATTCGAAAGATCCGGTAGAACTGCAAAATCAACCAACCAAACAACAGGACAAAGCAAAGCATTATTCACTTAGAACCTGACAGTTCTAAAATGTGAAATATTGGAGGTAAGTGTTTTTAAGTACAAATATTTTCCTTGGTTCTTGATCAAGACAAACTGTTTACTGGAAGGGACCCTTTCTTCTGGGTGCTGAGAACAAGTTTTAGTCTCACGTGTCAGAGTATACTTTGCTCAATTTATTTAAAAAAAAAAAACCTACTGTTTTTCTTCGAGTATAAATCATTCAACTTTCCTTTTTGAGTTAGCCTCTGACAGTTAGAAGACACATACCATATTTTGCTTTCCAGTCAGAGAAAATCTGAATTCTTGCCACTCAGGTCTTCTCATTCAGAGTTACTTTGAGGAGTTCAAGAATAGAAGCTAGGACTATTTTACTACTAAATTCTGTTATCATCCTGTTCAGTAGTAATATTTTATTGAAATGGTAGTAATTTAAGTAGACTCTGGACTTAAGCATATTATTGTACGAAATGACTATATGTATATGTTATATATTATAGAAGTTGAGGAGGATATTTAGTGGGAGGAAGGCAACACTAGGAAGGTAGGAGTGCAGAGGGAGGAGCACTGAAAGGGAGCACCATGGGATGGAATATGAACAAAGTGCTGAGGCATATGCATATACGTATATGTATCCATATACATGTGCTATAAAGAGACATGCTATAAATATGATTTAACACTGATATACATGAAATTAGGGTCCGGACAATATAACATATAGCAGGTTGTCAGCTTTTATTTAAATTAAGATGATTGATAAAGTTTTAAAAATAGAGGTTCTCTAGACACCTCAATAATCTCATTAAGGCATTTGCCACACAAGACTCACCCCCAAAGCTCTATCCCTGGATCATGTGGTAGGAGGGGCACTGACTCCTGACACTTGTCCTCTGACTTCCACAATTTTAGCATACTAACGCAAAACACATACCCACAGACATCTACACCTATGCACACACATACGTATATATACACTAATAAGTCATTTAGAAACCCTCAGTTAAAAGTCCTAATCATGTATTGAAAGACATAAATATGAGTCAAAAGACCCATTATTCTTCCCAATTGCATCTTACATTCAATAATTTGTTATTGTCTTTTGTATTCCTCGGAGTGAGCTCTGTGTATATTAGAGAAATAATGGTGAGCACAGGATATGCTTTACATCCTAATGAATCCCGACGAGCTAATGGTAAAACAAAGGCAATCCAATGCCGAGTGGCAGCAGGATGTACAGGGACAGCTCAAAGTTGGTCCACAGGAGATCACATTAACTCATGCTTTGCAGTTTGGGAGACTTCCTAGCTGAATGGTCACTGAGGCTTCACTTCAGAAGCTAAAGTGACAAAATGTTAGGACAAGAATTTCCAAGTGGAAACTGGAACTCTCTGACTATCCTTCCAGTCTGAGAAGGAAAAGCACCTTGTCCACATTTTTTAAAGGAGAAATTTACTTCCTGATAGACTCTAAGGAAGAGTTAAACATATGCTTTAGATGGTGTAGAGACAAAGCCAAGGCTGGGGGAGTAAGAGCCAAGAACAAGCTTTTAGCCTCTTTCTTTATGACACATGTTGGATTTAGTCTCATCCAGTGCAAACTGACTTTTATTTCAGATGGCAGTAAAAAGCCCACTTGACTTTGGCTATGAGTTTAAAGTTCTAAAAATCTGGGGATAGACTAATAGATTCAACCTGTTGGCTGGCTCTCATCTCTAAATGAAGAAACTGTGGCCCAAGTGTTGGGATCATGTGAGGATTTTGAAACTCGTGTAGTAATCATGAGGTGGTTAGTTGAGAGGAGCTGCAGTTCCTTGGGGAAACAGACTTGGGGTAGCAAGATCACAGATGTTTTCGATTTGCATTTCATATACACAGAGTTCCCTAAAAATATTGAAGATCTCCTAACTGTAATTATATAAGGTACTTTTCCCAGGTACTAATAAGAACAATTAAATACAATAGGATTTCCCCTTCAATATTCAAAATGTACTTAATTTATTTGGAAAAAACCCTAGTTATTTTAAGTACAGATACATGCATTTACATAGAAATAAATGTTAAGACACAGAGGCCATGAATATTAGCATCTGTTAAACTTATTTGGAAAGCATGCATTAAAAATAAACACAAAAATTACAAAAGAGATTGGTGTATTTAGTTTATTTACTTCATTTTTAAAAAAAGAACAAATACAAGATTATTTTACAGTCTACCATTCTGCAACAGGAAAACTCTCTCTCTCTCTCTCTCTCTCTCTCTCTCTCTCTCTCTCTCTCTCACACACACACACACACACACACACACACACACACACACACACACATTTCCTGCATGTACAGATATACTAGTATGCATGCACAACTTCTTATCTTTCAATCAGGCAGCTCACAATGCATCTATGTATCCATTATCCATAGATCTAATTCCTGTTGTATTATAGAGTTATGTGGGTGTTGACCATTGAGATCTTTATGTAACAGGTCTTTCTAGACCTAGAACACGACTCCCTGAATAACTGGAAGAGGCCATTTTTGCACACCCACATTATGGTGTTTTACTTTCTTCTCTTTGGAGGTAGCTAGGAATTTAGGTTGTATGTCATTTCTTGCCCCCACCCTACCCCACACTCTTCTCTTAAACTGTTACCAGAATCTGGTGTCTTGTGATTGACTTCCTGCTTTAATCTTAAGTTGTTGACATGGAATTCAGACTAAAATGTATTTGGACGGAAATCAAGCCTGGTAGGAATGATAATGTTTTCCAGGTTCCCGGTTGCTTATATTCTACTAGTCCGGTTCCAGAGTGAGCTGATTTAAAAGAGAGTTTGTGTGGGTCAACCCAATCACAAAAGTATACACATGAAATTGCAATCACTGATAAGTGGATATTAATGAGCCCAGAAGCTCTGAATACTCAAGACACAATTAGCTAAGCAAAAGATTCCCAAGAAAAGGGATGGAGAGGACCCTGGTCCGGAAAAGACTAAATCTGGTTTTGTAGGAGAGTACCAGAACGGAGAAATGGTGGGGATGGGGGGGTGATTGGGAAATAGGGGGTGGGAAGAGGACTTATGGGACATATGGTGAGAGGGGGAATTGGAAAGGGGAAAGCCTTTGGAATGTAAACAAAGAATATAGAAAATAATAAAAAAATAAAAAAAAAGAGAGTTTGTTATCCGTGGAGGTAGCATTGTATAATTCTCCTCTATTATATGAGATATCTATGCAGAACGCATATAAGACATTTTAATTAATAATTTCAGAGTTAGATTTTGTGTGTATGGTCCTTCCCGGAAGCCTTCTCCATATACAACTTGCAGTCTTGGTGCAAGGTAAGAAGCAGAAGATGGAAAAGAAAGCCAGGCAATTAGCGTCTTCTGCCTTCCTTCAGCTGTCTATTTGTAGGTAACACTTTTCTTTGGAAAATGAATTATTCAGAGTTGACATAAAAGTCAGAGCTGAAATGCTAAAAGTAGGATTCAAAGCCATACAAATTAAAAACACCATATATAAGATGTTTTGCTTTAAGTAAACCAGAACACTAAAAACGGAAAGAAATCTCAATCTTTTCATCTTCCTATGTTGCATTGCTATGGTTTTCAAATGTAATTTTCTCTAAGTCTAATATGTTTCATGGGATGTCTTCATTCTGAAAAAGTTGTAATAACAGTCTTAGGATAATATTTACATCAACAATTTTATACAAAATTAATGGGTAAGGTCGAGAGTGAATTTGCACTTAATATTGAAGGACTACTTTTTTTTAAAAAAAAAATGACAGAATGACTGGTGGCCAAAAGTTTAAAAATCAAGGCAGAAAATTGATTAAAATTTATTTGAAATTAGGCAAGGAAGCACCTCACAAAATATAGAGCACTTATTTCTCTGAAACAAAAGTTGATGCACCAGTCTATCAGTAATTTTGATTTGTGGTTTTACTTATTGACAAAGGGCTTCAAGCAAGCAGAAATTAGCTTTCCATTTTCATTTAAATAGCTACAGTAATTGGCAAAATGCAGCCATCTAAAGGCCATGGCAAGATGCTCCATCAGCAGAAATGTACATCCATCCCTACAACTGGATAGGCTGTGGACTTTCAAATATCCTCAGACCATGAGTACTCTCTTAGCAGCACAAGGGGTCTGAAGGACCACCAGGTCACCAAAGGATTGTGTCAGAATAGGGAATATGGAGGTGTTAAGAGGTGGGATACTTAAGAAAAGTCTTATAGAAAGAATATTTTGCATATAGATGCCAAAAGGGGGATGTTGCTGATATAAAAATATTATACAGACACTCACACACACACACACACACACACACACACACACACGCACACACACGCACACACACACACACACACACACACGTGTGTGTGTGTGTGTGTATATATATATATATATATATATATATATATACACTTAGCATTCCTACATTTTCTTTTGTATGCTTTTTTTTTTTTTGTTTAAGCCATCTGATTCTGGCTCTATCCCTTATACCTTGGACAATGCAATGGATGTGCTTCACAGCCAGCTATGGGTATCAGTACTGATCTGAACTATGCCGACTCTCTCAGACATTCATTGGTAATTCTGCTAAATCCCAAACACTTCTAGTGAAGGGACTTACAGGTTTCAAAATGCCTTTAAGACAGATTTTATCTTCTAGAAGAGGATATAATTCAGCCACAGGTGCTTGGCTCCATGCTTTTGAGCAAATCAAGAACACGCAGTAGAAGAAGGCTCTTAACCACATGGCTGACAGGAAGCAGAGAGGGATGGGGTTAGAGCCGAGTTACCCATCCTCCATACTATAGTTGTCCTAACTAGGATCTACCTACTAATGGTGAAAGAAGCTGGGCACTAAGCCTTTAACACATGAACAGGGACAGAGGCAAATATTAATAAAGTTGTAAACTTAGTTATCATGTCACTAGTTCCAATCCTCCCAAACCTTTTTTTTAAAATATAGTTTAATTGAGATATTGTTGAACTCTGGCTTATCATTTTGACTGCCAACATTCTTTATAAATTAATATATATTAATTACGATTATAGATAATACAAAAATATAGAATTTGACCAATAGATTCAAAAGTATTAACCATGAGCACCGATCCTGATGTATTTTTGTTGTAGAGTTTGTTTATTGAGTGTGACTCATGTCTATCCTGTGGTTTACTTATGAACAATGGTTTATAGGAAAGCTAGTGGATGCCTTATGATTCTACAGATGGAATTCATGGCACTTGATCTTTAATACTTAGAGTGCTGGAATCACTCAGTTTCTGGCTTTCAAAGAGATAGGTATGTGAACTGTAAGTAGCCTCTGTGAAGTCTGATACCAAAGGACCAGAATCTGCTGCCATGGAGCTATGATAATCTAGATTATGGAAATAAAGGGACATGATAATCTAGACTATGGGAATAAAGGGATACAGGTAGTACTCTAACCCTCATTGACTTCTGAATGGGACTTTGAGTTCAGAAGAAGGTGAGTCTAGATCATGGACTCCTGATCTAAAGCAACAGGTAAAAGCATGCTTTTCATTAATCTCCACATCTGTCATAATTGGTTACATAGCACTTAATAACTAGAGTATGCCTCTTCTTAGTATTTATTGAGAAGGAAAATAAACAGAATCTGTGCCACATGGCTGGTATTCAAATTATTCTCCATTTTCAAGGCACCATCCAAATGTCTATACTCTTGGACAACGTGCTACTCAGACCATAGATTTTTCACAGTGCGGCTATAAAAGTGGGCCTCATAAATACTGGTATGGTCATAGAGAGACTGCAAGGTCAGAGTTGAAAGGAATATATTGGTATCTCAAAGAGGCCACTCCAAATTTGCCCATATATTTTTATGTCTTTGGGTCTAACGTTGTGGATCTGCCCAGAATAACTTGAAGGCAGTGAAGAAAAGGATTTGACATAATATTTAAAGGCAATAAATGGAAAAACGCCCCAATGTCACGTTTATGCCTCAGTGAGTTGAGACTGCTCAATGAACCATTTTGCCTTGTTATATTACAAGGATCACAGGCTGTTAAGCAGAGGCTACAGCTCTCGGCTCTGCTACTTATATGAACCATAAACTTCGTCAAGTTATTTAGGAAGGTATTGAACACTGCCTATATACTGGGCATTAAATGGAATCTTTCAAACCTGCTATGTGTGCTTCCATCAATACACGAATTATTACTTTGGTTTTAGGTTATAAGCAAGGAAAAAAATCAGTTATATTTTGAAGGCCATGCCCCACAAGATTCATATTCAAGTTTTACTGGATGTCAAAGCATTTTATGTTGCTACTTGAAGATATTAATTCTGTTACTTTTAAGTTGAAATAGTTGTCATATTGAGGAGAAATCCATGAAAACTCTGACTTTCTACTATAGCTATAGAAGGATTAGAATCCAGTAAAACTGACTATGTATATATACATGTATATATACATATACATGTACATATATGGACATTATTCATATAGGAAAAGCCTAAATATAATAATAGTACTCTATGTTATAGTTACTTAGAACATACAGAAAATGTGGTATATTTATACAATGGAATACTACTCAGCAATTAAAAATAATGAATTCATGCAATTTGTAGGTAAATGGTTAGACCTGGAAAATATCATCCTGAGTGAGCTAACCCAATCACAAAAGAATACACATGAAATGCAATCACTGATAAGTGGATATTAATGAGCCCAGAAGCCCTAAATACTCAAGGCACAATTAGCAAGTCAAATGATTCCCAAGAAGAAGAAAGGAGAGAACCCTGGGCCTGTAAAGATTGTATCCAGTTTTGTAGAGAAACCATGGGGGGAGGGGGAATGATTGTGGAATAGTTGGGGGGGGAGAGGAATTATGGGACATAGGGAGGGGGGGAACTGGGAAAGGGGAAAGCCTTTGGAATGTAAACATAGAATATAGAAAATAAAAATTAAAAAAAATAATTACAATTGCTTTAAAAAGTTGGGTATTTAAAATTTCCTTTTGGTATTAGCAAACTGAGATTTCCCCTAAGCCTATGAAATCAGAGAACAGTCAGTGTGAGGCAAAATGGAAAAATCCAGAACAAGAATATCTGGCCCATGTCTTCAAGCCTAATGGTGAGTGACAAAGAATGACTTCGATGTTTGCACTGCAGAGGACAGGGAAAGCTTAATTTCTTCTGCATACCATAAAAAAGAGTTTCTGGAGTAGTCACTTTCCAAGCTCAGAAAAGTTTCTACAAAGTTTCATGAAGTCCTTTACAGGCTTGTGGAGCAAAGGACAGAACCCAAAGAAGCACAGAAGCATGCATTCAGTTTGAAAATAGAATTGTTCCCACTATCATTTCAGAAAAAAAAAAGTAGATTTGAATTTTAAAGTTAAGAAAGAGACAAAATAAGCAGAATACATTAATTCTATCCATTTCTTTTAATTAAAAAAATACCCTCCTTAGTGGATTTCTTTCTATAGGTTTCTACTACACAGTTACTTTGTAAACACTTGGACACCCGGTAGACACAACTCTTAGGCTGGGCTTTCAGTGCTCTAGGATTCATAGTAGGAAGTCACGGTTATTTCTAGTGATTTTTTTTTTTCTGAGTGGGCTGAATATTTTGGTTTGTCAGTCAACTGCACCGCAGTGAGGGTTTTCCAACGGACACCATGCTGTGCTTTGCTGTTTTACAATGCTGGGAGTCCTGTGTGGTCTAAATCAGTTTTCTCTAGGCACCCACAAGACCAAGAAACTGCCCAGGTCCACTGTTACAGTGTTTATTTACACAGCCACGACCCCTCCTCTTTGCGAGGTGCAGGCCACAGTGGCCACTGATACTGTTTTCATAACACCCCCCACTTTGGGATCTGGGAGTTGGAACCAAATGAATGCCAACTGTGAGAGAACACCACAGTTAGGCAGAGGGGTGAGGAGTGTCACATTTACTCTCCACAGTCTTCCTGAAGTTTTCATTTCTTTGCCTTCTCAGGGTTCTGTGACAGTTCCCGCAAGGTTGCCAGAAAAAGAAGCAACGTAAACGTATTTGATCCCTGGGCTGGCACTTCAGAGCGCACAGTGCAACATCTGGGACTCTTCCAGCACAGTTTTTGCACAAGTCACATGACACATTAGTTTCAGAGACCTCCTTAGTTGTAGTGACAACATACAGCCTTAAAAAAAAATAAAACCTTCCTCCATTTAAATTTCTCCATAAACTTTTTATTTTAAAACATACCCTTCCAAATATTAAAAACATCACACCTCAAAATTAACCAGAACTAAAATCCATGAAACTCAATGACTTTCTATGCAGTTGTAATAGGCACTGTGGACTAGAACTTTATGTTCAATGTCACTGAGTATAATGGTTCTCATCATTAATTTAGTATGCAGAGGCAGAGGCAGAGGCAGAGGCAGAGGCAGAGGCAGAGGCAGAGGCAGAGAGGCAGAGGCAGAGGCAGAGGCAGAGGCAGAGGCAGAGGCAGAGGCAGAGGCAGAGGCAGAGGCAGAGGCAGAGGCAGAGGCAGAGGCAGAGGCAGAGGCAGAGGCAGGCTGATCTCTATGAGTTAGAGGTCAGCTTCATATACAAAGAGAGTTCCAAGCCAGCAAAGGCTATATGATGAGATCCTGTCTCAAATAACTAACTAGTTATCTATCTATCTAACTAGTTATCTGGCTAGCTAACTAACTAAGCTCCTAACTCTAAAATTACCTTAAGCAAGTTTGTAGTTTGTTTTTTTAGAGAGTTTGGAAATAAGAAAGGAAAGCAAGTACACCAAATACAGATAGATAAATGAATAAATATTATGGATGTGTTTAAAGAAAAAAATGTCAGTGATCTTCCTGGACCTACCTTAAATGAGTTTTGCTTGGTAACAGTATGAAGTTTGCATTGTAGTAAAGTTGAAAATGAACAGTATATAAAACTGGTACCCAGGGCTTAGTATATATTGCAGTGAGAGGCAGCAGCTTTTTCCATTGCCTTTTCTAAAAGAAGGAATGGAAACTCTGACCAGTTTAGCATTTGAAGTTCATGTCTGCCTCCCTTCCAAATTGGTTTAGAGACCTCTGCAAACACAGCATCTTCATTGTTAAGACATTTTTATTTTTCACCCGTTCTTTTGTCCACTTTCTACCCTAGCCCGTGGGCAGGATGAAATTGTAGCTCTCTTTACCAGGCAAACGGAGAATTGTACTCAGTGACTATTGACTCACTTAGGGACAAAACTCCTTGTTTTTCAAGTATTCATTAAACTATTATGAGATGTTGGTTAATTTTTTTTTAATGTTTCCTTTCTAAGGAAATAAACAGGATGTCGTTTATTCTGAAGATATTCTATCTGGGGACTTCATGAGAAACAGGCATAGGAGGAAAATATTGGTTTGCAGGGACTAATTTAAGTCATGTTTTCTAAAGTAAAATATCATATGCTTTTTATGATATTATAATTATATAAAGTTAATCAGAATATGAGGAAAAAACAATCAATGGCTTGCAATTATGTAGCGGCATATTTGATTCTGCTTTGTTCAGTCCCCGAGAGCATATCTTAAAGATTCTTATGATCCACCCAGAAGCAGAGCTGTGACAAAGATAAGGCAGATCCTGGATGATGAGTGTTGTCATGCAAATCACTCTACACTTGAGAACAAAGGCCAGGCAACTTGAGAAGCAGCATTTTCTTTTAAGTACTCATTTTCTCTTCAGAACTCATTCTAGTCTGCATCACTTTCTATCCAGATTCAAGGACTGGTTGGTCTATTTCAATTTCCCGTAGGCGACTGCAAGAGTCCTCTTTTCCTTCACTTTCACCTATAAGCATTAATATTTTTTTTTTACCTCTAACACTTTCTTATTCTTAAATGTAGCATAAAGATATTGGAGTTTTGCAATGGCAGATCATAAATATGTAAAAAAATCTACTTGTAATAGTTTCTGATATTGGGCTTGCATGACAATTCAATCAGTATAGTGCTTTCCCTAAAAATATGGAAACACAATTTCAGTCCCCATAACCCAAGTAAAAGAGCCAGAGGTTATGACACACTCTTGTAACTATAGTGCTGGAGAGGTAAAGACAGATGCATTTCTGGAGATGACTGGCCAGCTAGTCTTCCCTAATGAGCAAGTTCTAGACAAGTGAGAAACCCTCTCTCAACAGACAATCTAAATAAGCATTCTCAAGTTGACATCTGGCATACACATGTCCATACCGAATCACATATGAATATGTATGCATGTACACACAAACAGACACACACAAACATTCACACACACCTTACACTTATTACCAACCAACTTTGTCTTCTTCTCCCACATTTGATCTCTCTCTCTCTCTCTCTCTCTCTCTTTGTCTGTCTATTATCTATCTATCTATCTATCTATCCATTATCTCTCTATCATTACTTATTTATGTCAACTTAGATCAAAAGTAAGGATGGGGAATGTGATAGTTTGTAAGAATATGGTCCCCATTGATTCATAAACTTGAATGCTTTGTCTCCAGTTGGTGGAACTGTTGGGAAAGGATTAGGGGGTGTGACCTTGTTGGAGAAAATATGGCCTTGCTGGAGGAGCTATTTATGGCCTTATTGAAGGGGTTATGTCCGCTGGAGGAGCTATTTATGGCCTTATTGAAGGGGTTATGTCATTGGGGTTGGGCATTGGGGCTTCAAAAGCCTATGCCTTTCCAGTTGGCCTCTCTCTGTGTCTCTGTGTCTCTGTCTGTCTGTCTCTCTCCCTCTCTTCTATCTCTCTCTCTTTCTCTCTCTCTCTTTCTGCCTCATGGTTGTTGTCTTACCATATACACTCTCAGTTATTGCTTCTGTTTCAGTCATGCTTTTCTGTTGCTGTGATCTCCAGCCACAATGGTCATGAGGTCTGATCTCTGAAATAGCAAGTCCCCACTCAACTCTTCTTTACAAGTTGCCTTGGTCATAGTCTCTCTATCTTCACAACATTAGAGAAATGACTAAGAAAGAATGTGATGACTTCCAGGGAAAAACTATATTTATAGCATTTGAGACTGAAAACACTGAAAGGAATAGTCAAAGAAATCAACTTAGTCCTCAGGGAAGAGATGCAGGATGCTTGATATGCATTATGTTATTTAAGGGAGGCGAACACTGAACACAGTGCTTCAGACAGGACTTGCTTTACATTTACAGGCATGCTTTGAAGAAATTGACACCAAAGAATCCATGTCCTCGATGGCAGGAATCAGTGGAATTGAAGGAATAGAAACACGGGAAGTGCAAGACGTGGGCAGTCCATTAACAGCCAATGGGAAGAAGAGTTGTCAGCATATTGATGATGACCACTAGGAAATATAGGCCCCAAGGGGAAAAATGGATGCTAGTATAGAACAAAGAACTATAAATACAGACCTATTACACAGAAGGACGAGCATGGGAATTTAAACTATGAAAGAAAGCTAGCATTGAAACCGTGACTTTTAACTCTAAATGCTTATTAGTATTATCTATAATACTAGACCAAGAGATACAAAGCTTACAAAGCAATTAAACCACAATTTTCTAACAGCAGGACTTGAGTTCCCACTACACACACACACACACACACACACACACACACACACACACACACGAAAATTTCCCACCTAGTTTTATATTCAGGGCTGAGCAACTGAAGCTATTATTGATCTGTTTTTGATTTTTTAAATTTATTATTATTATTTTTTTACTTTTCATTTTATATTCTGCTCACTGCCCCCCACTCACCATGCTTCCCCCTCCTCTGTACCCTTTTCCTCTGAATAGGCAAAGTCCCCTGGGGATCCCCCAAACCTGGCACATCAAGTCTCTGTGAGGCTAGGCACATCTTCTCCCACTGAGTCCCAACAAGGCAGCCCAGCTTGAAGAACATGTCCCCCATACAAGCAACAGTGAAGCTATTGATCTTAAAGACATGGAGAAATGATCATGGAGAGACATCACTGCTTGAAACAGTGATTGGCCTTCTAAACTTTTAGCCTCCAATGGTTTTACAGCCAAATTTTCCCTAATGTGACTCTATTTTTATAACTCTTAAACTTCTTTCTGGTTCCTTTAATTTCTATTGTTTTGTTTTCTGGAATGCTAACATTTTGTGATTTCCGTGTAGTCTAGGTAGCAGACATGACTAGGTTTATCCATGTAACAACAAGGATAAACATCACGTTAGGGTAAAAGGATTACAAAAGGCATTCCAAGCAAATGGACCTATGAAGCAAGGTGGTTTTGCCATTTTAAGATCTGACAAAGAAGACTTCAAGGCAAAACTAATCCAGAGATATAATGAAAGACTATATAAGTAAAAAAAAAAAAAAATCTACCAAGAGGGCTTTGTAATTCTTTTTTTTTTATTGGATATATTCTATACTTACAATTCATTTCTCCTTTTCTGGTTCCCCACCCCACAAAGGTCCCACATGCCCTTTTCCCTCCCCCTGCTCCCTCTTCCACCCCTTCCCTCTTCCCTGTTCTTGTATTCCCCTACACTGAAGCTTTGATCCTTTCCAGCACCAGTGTCCACTCCTTCCTTCTTCTTGGACATCATTTGATATGTGGATTGTGTCTTTGGTGTTCCAAGAGTCTAGGCTAATATCCACTTATCAGTGACTGCATACCATGGGTATTCTTTTGAGACTGGGTTACCTCACTTAGTATGATGTTCTCCAGCTCCATCCATTTCTCTAAGAATTTCATGAATTCATTGTTTCTAATGGCTGAATAGGACTCCACTGTGTATATATACCACAATTTTTGTATCCATTCCTCCATTGAGGGACATCTGGGTTCTTTCCAGCTTCTGGCTGTTATAAATAAGGCTGCTATGAACATAGTGGAGCATGTGTCCTTATTGCATGCTGGGGAGTCTTCTGGGTATATGGCTTTGTAATTCTTAACATCTATACACCAAACATAAGGGTACCCAAGTTCATAAGACAAACACTACTGCAGCTTAAATCACTGCAATGAACGATCCCAGCCTAGTTCTTGAGCAGATAGAAGGACATAAAGAATGGAAAGCACAGCGAGGTTCTGGCCAACGGTCTAGACAACAAGCTGGGTGAGGACCTGGATTGACCGAAGAACAAACATTAAGCCCATAGCAGCTGTGTGACTTTGGAGATCTTCCTGGGTAAGATGGGCACATCAAGAGGAAGAGGACTTATGGGACATATGGTGAGGGGGGAACCGGGAAAGGGGAAAGCATTTGGAATGTAAACAAAGAATATAGAAACAAACAACAACAAAAAAGAGTATTGGCTGCCAGAAATGTACTCTGGGTGTGTCCAAGAAGAAACAAGTTTGTAGGTCTTTGATGTCAATAAATAGCATATATATATATATATATATATATATATGTATGTATATATACACACACATATATACATATATACATACATATATATAATAGCAAATATAATTTATAATAATTTTTAAATTACTACCAAGATTTTGTATTTTATTCCTTACCACTGCAATATGTACTCATTTATTTGATAAATATTTTCCAGACAAAGAGGTAAAAACGATGAGCTGTACTACATACGATTCTTTTATCTGTGCTGGGAATAGCGGAGGCTTTTTCTTTGAGCCATGGACTGCATCACCAAGCATGCTGCCCTGACAGGCCGTGTGCCTCTCCACCCTCCGCGATGGTGCCCCTGATCCCTGCAGCTCACAGATAAGCCAGGACTAAAGAGATCAACACCAAAACATCTGAACTGTTTTTATTGAATTTATAAATGCAGCCATCAGTAAACTTGAGCTTTCAGGAAATTTGCTTCAAAGCACACTTCTCTTCCTGAAGAAAAAAAAAAGTGAGTAAAACTTCGGGGCTGTGTCTGGAATTGAGTCCCGCCGAAGCTACTTTAGATTAAACATTTCGTTTGTAACATCATCAGCATATAATGGAATGTGTAGAGCACATTAGGCACCTAGGAGTTCCTGATAGCTCCAAATCTGACCCTAAAATGAATGAATGCAGGTCTATTTCCACTTCACTCAATTCAGCCCTGTATTGAAGGCATCTGGGGAACTCATTTCAGGAAGGAATCTTAGCTCCTGGAAACTCCTGAGTTACTAGGCAGTAATTGTGTTCAGAAGCCTGTGTGCAATCAACCACTACGTGCTGAAAAGAAGCCCTAAAGGGTTCAGAGGAAGATGTGCATAAAATTAAAAGCTAATGCGGAGGGTCATGTGAATTTGACATTCTCTGAAGATGGGAAGAGTCACATGTTTAAGAAAAAGAGGTGCAGGGGTGCAGGGCCAGGGTGCAGAATGAGCAGCGCTTTGTACTGCGTCGGAGCCCTGTGCTCTCCTACGGGTTGGCTCTTTCTAACTTTGCAACTGTGGGCAAGTCTTATTTCTTCACTGAATTTCACTCTTCACATATGAAGTGGGAATAGAACAGAGTTGCTTTGAAGATCAAATGACTTGGGAGTATTGAACATGCTTTGAAAAACTTTGAAAGAATGACTTACTATAAACTGTTCCCACATTTGGGCAGTAAAGCTTACATGTCTTTGAGGTAATTAGTAAAGTCGAGATGAAACCTCCTATGGAATTCCGCTCTTTAAACAAAATCTCTCTGTGACTTGCTGAGTTCACAAAGAAAGTTCAAACTGTTAGCACATCTACCCGCGGGAAGGCAGGGAGAGGGCAGAGTCTTCACTGGGCCAACAATAGATTTAGAAGAATGGCCCGAGTGAGCAGTCCTCGTTTGGAACTTAGGAGGGTCGTTGCTTGGTAGTCTCATAAGCAAATGATTTTTATTTTCTTCGAATGCCATATTCTTACTACCTAAGTCACACCCGAAATACCCAAAGAGCAAGGTCATGGCTAGCAAAAGAAGGAAAAAACTCATATTTCTCTAGATTAAATCCACTGAATGTGGTCAGAGTCCCGAGAGTCAGCAGAAAGATGGAAGGCATGCTGAAACCCCGGAGAGAAACCACAGCACCAGCAATGATAAAGAAGCGTGCACATGAATCTCCCAGGAAGAAAATGGAAATAGAATCTGCCTGCTGTCCAGAAAGGCAGTGTCTACCTGCACACCCACAACGACCAGCCCTTCCACTGCAAATGTGTAGTGTACACGCTGTGTTCTACTAAGTGCAAGCGAGAAGACGCTTTCCAATTTAACCTGTGTAATTTTCATTGCAGCATGCTATGACATGACAAAAGCAGCCTGTCCCAAAGAAAGTTACAGGACCAGTCCCATGAAAACTTTATATAAAAGTAGAGTGATTCTGTTTTCTCTCTTAGTTTTTCATTTATTTCCACATTGCGTGCATCAAAAATCACTGTCTCCTCATCTTACATGTTGAAATGAGTGGGCAATCTTAAATCTTACCCCACGGAGAACTGGATCGGGATATGGACCGTATTAAGAGTTGGACTAAGATTTTGGCTGTGTTATGCCTCCTTCATGCAAATGACAACCTAGGAAATTGCTTTAAAATTAGAACATTAAAACATACAGCATAAAGTTGTGATGAGGGTATGTCCAAAGGTGAGTTGACCCATTCGGCAAAGCTTTGCAGCAGTCAAGGGTCAAATGTCTTATTTTTTGGGAAGAGCAGTGTAGTTTCCCAGTTTGGAACTATTTTGTAACCATTTAATCAACCTAATGGGAAGATTCTGCCTTTCATAGTTTTCAGATTAAATTTAAATCTCATGTACCTCTAGGTCGCCTATCACAATGCAAATTATACCTTTTTATTTTTTCAAATGTTCGATATTATTATCATTTCTGTAAGCCAAGACTTTACTATGGGAATGTAGCAATGCTGGGGAAAAAGAAAAACAAGGTAATGGATTAAGATAAGGAGTAATAACTCAATTTAAAGATCTCCATTCTTTTTTTTTATCGGATATTTTATTTATTTACATTTCAAATGTAACCCCCTTTGCCAGTTTACCCTCCTCAAACCCCCCATCCCCTCCCCTGTTCCCCTGCTTCTATGAAGGTGCTCTTAAAGCCTTTCTTCCCGCTATATAGTAATAAGCATCCTATAAAACAAAATTACTGAGAATTTCATACCTTTATATAATGAGTTTGGGTCATTTCAAAGTCCTCCTTCTTGCCTTAGTTCTCTCTCTCTCTCTCTCTCTCTCTCTCTCTCTCTCTCTCTCTCTTTCCTGCTCTACCCTTTCTTTCATCAGATCTTGATGGGCAAATAATGCATGGTAAAAATGCTGGATTCCTGGTTATATCCAGGAATTTACCTAAGTCGAATTTTGGTCAAGTTTCCTCTGATGCAGGCCATTTCCAGTTCTGCAGTAAGTCTAACGTCTCACTCAGAAATTCCAGCACCACCCCATATTTCATTGTAGCATTCTAAAGTAAGCTTTCCTGCCACAATCCTTTTTTATTAATTGCCCTTCGCTTGGAATTGTATTTAAAGTAAGTGCGGCAGCAATTTCCGGAGCCATAACCAGAAGTTGCCACAGCGGGTTTCCTCATTTGGTACCTTTTCATCACGTTCGGTAGATGGATAGCTAATGCAGCCAATTAAAATGGAGAAATTGTTCTTGCCGGCTGTAACTGGAGCTTACTTTTCTTGTAGGCAGAATACTTGCCTTAATTACGGTCTGATTTTACTTAGGATATAGTGGCAAGTACAATTTCAAAGGCGGACCACAGCTTAGGCGACAGGCGTATGCTTCCGGTGAGGACTAATGCCTGTGACTTGCAGGTGTGAGACTGACTCTTTGTAGAGGGTGTTTCCGCAGCTGCCTGGTCTTGGGTAAGAGTCAGGGGGATTCTGGCTTTGCTAGAATTTGCCCTTACAAAATAAATGAACGTAGTGATCAAATGTCGTTACCCTTCTCATAAATCTCTGTGGTCATTCTCAACATAGCAAATCGGAAATATTCTTTGGGAGAGTCAGTTACCAAGGTGGTGGGGGCTGTTAAAAGATAGGATGAGGGACGTATTATTAAAAACAAAACAAAACAAAACAAACTGTGATTAAATTTTTGTTTTTAGTGCTGCCATCATTTGGTGCAGAGGAAGATTTCAGGATCTGCTTGCCTCCCTTACTAGGTGTGCAAGGGTTCCCAACAAGGCATGATGAGAAGGTATCCTAACTCGAAGCTACTCATTTCCTGTGGAAAGAGCAATCATATGTTAAAATATTTTCAGAAGTTGTAATTCAACCTTTCTAATCCCAACTGGTCTTTTCTTAATAACCTAAAAAATGAGTTCGAATTAGAACGGGTGACAGGGTTCGCGTCTCACACACAGATAGAACGGAGGAAGCGCCATCCTATTTGCCAGCTGCAACTCTAATGGGTGCAATTTAGGTTAACAACCTCCTTGTTTTAAAATAAAAATAATTATAGGGGTGTTTGAGCCTATCAGCCAGTCATTCTTTAATGTGAATGAATTTAAATTATTTTCTTCTTACACACGATATCAATTGTAGAAACAAGGGGACTGATAAGCACTTTTGTTTTTGAGAGACAAATGTTGGATCTTCGGGGAAAATAATGGCCAAAGTTGGAGGGTAAAAAAAGGCACTAAAGAGGTTGCATCTTCAGAAAGCATTGCCTCCAGTCCTGGGAGGAAGGCTGGGGAGAGGGCATCCAATAGAGACAATCCATTTTATAATTTGCTTAAGGATCTCATAGGACACTGATTTTTTTCCCCACCCCCTGATATTTGTCTTGTATGCCAAGTTGTTAAACACATGGGCATTTTGTAAAGAGCCCATGCAACAGTGTCAAGACAAAGATTTTTTTTCTTTAGTATGAAAGAATTTGATGGAAGGGGGTTTTGTGAAAAGGACTGGGGAAGAGACACCATGGTAATGGCGGCGGGATGGTGTGGAAGGGTTTGTGGATTCTAGTATGGTGGTCCTCTGTATGTGTTGGGGCTCAGAAGGACACACAGATATAGTGCTCTGCATGGTATGTTCTGTGGACAAAAGAAGACAGGAAGAGACTGAGAAGCAAGGCGTTCTTGGAATCGCTCTCTCCCCTCCCCTCCCACTTTCTCAATTCCTTTTCCTAGTTAGTCTTGGGAGCTGTGATTCTTCCCTAACACAGATAATAGAAACTAGGATACTTCACAGGCACGTCAAGACACAAAAAGCTGTAAATGTGTTCTGATCTGTCTTTCCTGATAGGAGATGAGGGAGATGTACTCTGCTTCTAGCCACGAAGGCATGACTCTACCAGGGATGGGTGGCAGGAGTACGGCTACCAATTTAACACATTTTATAATTCAACTAAAATATATTCAAATATATTCACTTGCATTCTGAGATGAACTTAATACATGTGGTCTATTATCTTTCTGAAAAAATTCTATAATCAGTTTTGAGTACTTTCATGAGATTCACCTAGGTTTAAGGGAAGATATTTCTCTTGTACTATAACTATACTGATGGATTATGCATATACACTATATGGACAGACACATCCCCAATAGATCATAACCCATCTACAGTCCCTACCTACTACACACACTAAATTGAAGGGCATAAAGTAGTGTGATCAAGTGTTTGTTATATAATCCTACTGTTACCTGCAGAGTCAGGAGTATTGTGGGGAAAGTTAGCAGGGATGTGGCCAAACAGAACATTAATCGCCAGCACTCAAAACTTTGTGATAACATTCCCTGCCCCATTGCATGAGTTTATTTACTTAGTCATTTGGCGACACAGGGACTCCCGCACTTCTGTATTTTGATAGTCGATCCTGGGAATTTATTGCCCTCATTGGTCACCACCTTCTTAGCCTTCTTAGGGAAAGACAACATTCTGTTAAAAAACAAAAAGAACCATAACAAAGTAGAAAACAAACACCCCTCATAAGTTTTTATTTTTCTAGCAAGTTTTCCTTTAAGGATCTTCAAGAACTAAGACTTAGCTGATTAACTTTTCATGTAAAACCTGAGTGACATAGACTTAGCATGTGTTGTTGATAATATTGCACTTTGTGTAGTTTCGATTAGGAGAGATGGATCCATATAGATAAGTACTTGAACTGGTATGTTTGAATACATATTCCTGATTCTTAAATTACTCCATTTCCCCTCTAGTGAGTGGGATAAGGTGATGTACCATTATTTAGACTAGAACGTCTAGTCACTTAGTGACTCGAGGATGAATCTGCTGAATGCCTAAAGGAATATAAATTGCAGGTAACTTTACTCAATAATTTTGGGGGGCTGCTAAGAAAGTTTATCACCTACATATGCTTTATGTTTCTTCTTTTTTTAAAAAAAGATTTTATTTTTACTTTATGTGTATAAGTACTTTGCTTACATGCATGTGTATCTCATATATGCCTGGTGCTCATGGAGGCCACAAGAGAACTTTTCATACCCTGGGACTGGAGTGTAGAGGTATGGAAGCCACCATGAAGGTTCTGGGAACCAAAGTCAGGTTCTCTGGCAATTCAGGAAGCGCTCTTAACCACTGAGCATCTCTATAGCCCGGCTATACTTCTTTATTTCAATATATACAATTGTCTTTCCAGTGACTTTGTCATAAGCCCCCACATGAGGCAGAAGGGTATCTTTTAAAACGGACATGAGAAATCCACTTTTACACCAGTATGCCTGTTTTCACACTCAATAGTAAAGAGTATGTCCACTCCCTCGCAGTCCGGTTCCAGAATATGACTTGCTTTGAAACAGAGGAAGAGATAAAAGTACTATTGAGAGCAGTATGAGTCCAAGCTTTTGGGGGCTTGTTAGCTTTATGTTTGTTCTGTTGAAAGCTAGCTTCCCAGCAGTGAGGAAGCAAGTCTAAACCAGAGAAGAGGAAGAAGCCACAAGGAGGATATTCAAATGCCCAGGCTATAGCCAACACTACCTCCCAGGCATGGGAGTGTACATTGCCTGGTCATCCAGCCCTTGGTACACTGCAGGATGCCCAGCTTAAGGTAGACACGTGATTAAGTCTACCTAGTCCAACACCAAGGAAGGACCTGTACAGTTGAGCCCACCAAACCACAAAGCAAGAAAGAAGAAACAAAACACTAGGGTACATTTTTGGAGGGGAAGCTTACAAGGTAATATGAAAGAAAGAGATCTAGAGATGATATTTATGCAATGTCCCTTTTTTCTTATTTAATCAGAAGTGCCCAAAAAATTAGAATATGAAAGATCATCGATCTTTTTAGGCAAGAGAGTTAATTATATATTGTTATGCTACTCTCCTTGGTTCCTTTATTCAATTTGACATAATTCTGTGGTTTTCATTTTAATAATTAGTATTTAGTGCATAGAATACAATCAGAAGATTAGTAAAATTAGTTTCTCCCTAGAAATACTTGAGTTATTAAAAGGCAAAATGCTTTTAAATATTGAGGTAAGGTCTCCTCAAAACTTGGGACACAGACGTTATTATAGTGAAATTTAAGAATGGAGGAATAAGTTGCTTGCTCTGGAACTCAAAGAAAAAAAATCAGGCAACTCATTAAAGGGGAGAGCAGAGCTTAAGCCTGTGCCCATACCTTAAGAAGTGATTTATTAATGGCCCGACAGCAGAAACCGGGGAAATTCCTCTGATCAAGGTGACCAGGGTGTTGCCTCAAGTCATCATGTCTGGAATGTGATAGACAGAAGAGAAAATTGCGGGCTATTCAATTGTGTCCCACCTTGCTTGACTTGACAGAGTTGTGCTGTGGGCACTCAGAAAGAAAAGAACAATGTTGAGTCTGAGTTCTCAGTGTTTATCCCTTATGCAGGGGAAATGAAAAGTTACCCAAAGGTCTTCAGTCAAAGAAAAAAAATTCATGAACAGAACATAATTCATAAATTCCATGCAGGATTTTGTGCTCAAAGCCAAATGAGGGAATCCAACAGTATTGGCCAGATTTCTGTCTTTCTGAACAGACTTGTCCACCAATAGGAAGGGATTTATGTACATAAATAACCTTGACTAATATGCATCCCATTTTTACCTATTTTTTTTGCTAAAATATGAGTCTCTATATTACTCTCTATATATTCTGCTATATTTTTATTTGTATTATATTCTCATTATATTGGTAATACAGAAGAGTTTCAGGCCAAAGTCTAGCATTTTAAGTAGAAGTTAATTTTTCTAATTTTTTTTTTGTTTGTTTTCTATCTCAACATTCTGTTCTTATGTTTCTTACCAGATAGGCGATATGTTAGGAATTGTACCAGAGGTTTGGTTCTAATTCTGATTTCTTTCAACTGCATAGAAATCCAACACATCTCAATATCTCACCCTGTCCATTAAAAATTATAAATACACATCAGAGACACATTAATAGACCCTTGAAGTCCCCTCTGGTGGTAATCATGAAAACAATGGAAGGATTCATCTTTTTCACAAGGCTAGTGAGGAGGAGGAGGAGGAGGAGGAGGAGGAGGAGGAGGAGGAGAGAGCCAAACAGTCCCTTTAGAGTGAGCCAGTCTCTTACCTGGCTGTTGCTAGATAACTGTTGGGCGGAGCCTCAAGGAAATGCTGCCCCAGAAGACCCAAATTTGGTTTCCAGCGCCCAAGTCAAATGGCTCAGAAATGCCTGTGACTTCAGCTCTAAGGGATCAGAGACCTTCTTCCAGGCTCGAGTATATTCACGTCATGCCCATGCACTTTACTCTCCTCTCCCCCCCCCCCACATACACACATACACATGCTTTAAAAATACCATCCTATGGCACATCATTCACCAAAACAGCATATCACCCTGTCTGCATCAGAGCTTATGCTGGACAAAGGGCACCACTACACAGGTACTGTCCTCTGACTTGAAAGAATGCCAAGTTCATTAGCCATCCTTGACCCGCCTCCTTCCTCTGCCTCCTTCAGCTAAGACACAAGAATAATCATCGGTCTTAGTTCCTAGGTGTCATCATGTGGTCCCTTCATCCCCATGCTCACGGCCATTGCCACACCAGAAGTCCCATTACCTTGCTTCTAATTTACTTTACTTGCTTCCTAACTGCTTGCCTGGCTTAATCTTGCACTCCCTACTCAATTAATTTCACCTTTTGCTTTAAGTTTAGCGGCTAAAAGGATGGCACCGATGTCACAGATCTCACCTCTCCTTGGCTGTTTTAAGCTGAAGGAATTTGCAAAACAAGTAAAAAAAAAATCAAACAATTCCTGGGAGTTTGTTCTCAGGTTTTCCCACAAATTTAGTTAAGAAAGCACAGACTGGACAGTCTGAGCCAGTGTGAAATCACAAAATCTTTATTTTCCCTCACAATTAAAGCTCTTTCTTTTCTTTGTTTTTTTAGTGTGTCATTTTTCGTTCCGTGGAATTACTATTCACTTACTGGTACAATTTTCCTGGCTCCGTTTCACACACAACATACCAGTATCACGTTGACTCCTCATGGCTGAGAAACTTACTGCACCACTTATAATTTACAAGATTCTCCAATGACTGAGACGGACCTCAGAGCTGAAGGGTAGGACCTGAAGAGGTAAGGTCTAGGTCATAGGAGCCTTGTGGGCAACATAAGAAAACATGATTGTTGTCATGTGACACAGAAGATGTAATCCCAAGAGGATGGGATACATCGAATTCTTTTAACCAAATCAGCCTCAGTATCTGGTTGAGAATAAATTGAGGGTACCAGTGTGTGATGAAAGAGGACCCCACATGTGTTCACCCTGGGTTCACAGTTAAGGCCCATGTCAGGGACAACCACCACCAAAACTGGAAACAAAAGAGACCATCAAAACACAGACGGAGAAGAGAAGAGGAAATGCCTTTAGGCTGTGTGTGAGAGAGGGCATGGCTCCAGCTGCGTATGTAGCAGAGGATGGCCTTGTTGGACATCAAAGGAAGAAGAGACCCTTGGTTCTGAGAAGGCTCGATGCTCCAGTATAGGGGAATACCAGGACAGGGAAGTGAAAGTGGGTGGGTGGGTGAGCAGGGGGCAGAGGGATTGGTTAGGATGTTTTTCGAGGGAAAACCAGAAAAGAGGATAACATTTCGAATGTTAATAAAGAAAATATCCAATAAAAAAGAGAGAGATAGATTGAGGAGCAGCTGTCATCAGAAAATGAAGATCCAAAGAGATGGTTAGATCTGTGGACTGGTTAAACAAGCACTGAGGAGTTCCCGGTTGTGGATGAACAATGAGGGTGTGAACAGTAAGAAACAGGGGGCACTCAGCAAGGCCTGCTCACCTGTAATTTCCTCTGTGATACTTCATCTAGAGAGAGAGAGCAAATGGTCCCGTCTGTGACGAGGAGGGACTGAGAGATGTACCTCCCACAGATGAGTCTTAGGAAAAGTCTTCCCATAGTTTTATGACTTCACACAAGCATCAGAAAATGCCGAATGTGTTTGACTAATCTAGTTAGGAAAGGATTTGAGAGTGTTCTTCCTGCTTCTGAAGGTGTCTTAGTTACAATTTTACTGCTGTGAACAGACACCACGACCAAGGCAACTCTTCAGAGGACAACATTTCATTGGGGCTGGCTTACAGGTTCAGAGGTTCAGTCCATTATCATCAAGGCAGGAGCGTGGCAGCTTCCAGTCAGGCATGGTTCATGAGGAGCTAAGGATTCGACAGCTTCCTCTGAAGACTGCCAGCAGAATATTCACTTTCAGGTAGCTTAGCTAGCTAGCAAGCACTAGGGTATTAAAGCCCACACCCACAGTGACACACCTACTCCAATAGAGCCATACATTCTAATAGCGCCACTCCAAGCATATACAAAGCATCACAAAAAGTGTATTTTGCTTTATTTGACATATTTTCTTATCATTCCTTCACTTGAATTATTCAATATGACAAAGTGTGATGTTTTGGAGTAATGATCCTCCCGTCCATCACACAAAACCATAACAAATGATCTTAGTTATGAAAGTATACATAGAAATGAAATAAGAGTCAGATTTCAGAAACACTTAAAAGTAGAATCAATATGACATGAAGATTTAAGATTGATTGGGTTTTTATTAATAGTGAGTGGTGAGTTTACTAGGCTTTGTAGGAACACAGGAAGAATAGCAAGTGTGGCGAGTGGAAGTTGGGTTTATGTAGTGAGAAGATTATCAAGGATCATCTGAAGGGCTAGGTTTGGAGCTCTCTGTCTGAGCCTCCTGGTATGTGCATATACAACAAAGGATGGTGGTACCCGTCCCTTCTCTCAGAATCTTTCAATAAACAATAGTTCAGAAATAAAGGGTAGGGCCCCACGAACGCCTTCCTCTTCCATGACTTTTCCATGTGCTGGTCTTCTGTGTGTCCAGAGAGTTAATGTGAGTTCATAAATATAATAATTATATCATGTCTAGGGAATAGTGTTTCAAAATTAATTTATGATTATCCAGTTAAATTACAGAGAAGAAAATTACTCACCAATATAGTTTATTATTTCCATTGAATATTTACACCTACCAATCTTTATGGGACTATAATAGCAATAGATAGAATAAAAGCAATGGCTTTTGGTCTGTCTGTCTCTCTCTTTGTCTCTGTCTCTCTGTCTCTGTCTCTCTCTGTCTCTCTCTGTCTCTGCCTCTGTCTCTCTGTCTCTGTCTCTCTCTGTGTGTGTGTGTGTGTGTGTGTGCATGTGTGTGTGTGTGTGTTTGCAGGAGTGCCTGTGTACATATGTTCACGCTCATGTAGTGTACAGAGATTGATGTCCTGTGTTGTCTTTAATCCCACTACACCACATTTTTTGAGACAAGGTCTCTTACTAAACCTGGAGTTTGCTGATTGTGCTGGACTGTCCTGGCTTAGCTTTCTTGCCAACTATAGGTCTAGACTTGTTCACAAGAAAGATGTCAAACACATCTGAAGGCAACTTTCAGAAGGAAGTGTGGCCCTGGTTTTGTTGAACAAAGATAATTCTGCCTGTGTGTTTCTACATCGTGTTTAGCCTCTGGATAACAGTAAAAGATATTCTGTATCCTCCCCACTGGCGTTACAGCATAGATGGCAGTAATGAAGATGGATCTGTGCTATTTACCTATGACACTGACAAGAGCAGCTTGTCTCTTTCCTCTGTTTTATCATTAAAGTGTTTTCCAACTTTACATTGCCCGAGGACAGTGTGCTACCGTTCTGAATACCAATGGAAAGGAGAAGGAGGGTGATCTAGCATTCATTCATGACCTGGGTCCCAGCATCTAAAGCTAAGGAAGCTCAGATGCCATGTTCTTCTTTGATCTTCATTTACACATTTATGGAAAGAACTGAAACAGTCCTTCCTAGTGCCAGGAGAGAGAAAGACACTGGAGAGGAAATTTACAATCATTCCTATCACTAGATATTTTGATAAAAGATATTAGCAAGGTGGGATGGAAAAAAAGCTTAGTGAAGCCCTTATCTGCCTGGTAAGCATAAGGCATATTTGGATCTTCAGAACCTACAGGAACCACCACCACCACCACCACCACCACCACCACCACCACCACCACCAATAACAACAACAAGCTGCGTGTGGTAGTGTACAATTGTGACCCCAGGACTTAAGCACTTGGGAAGCAAGCAGAGACCTGTGGATCCCTAAGGCCCATTGGCTAGTCCACCTAGCATACATTAATATGGATTGGAAAGGATATGTAGGACACTAGAAAGTTAAGTGTTTGGAACACCCTAAAAATGTTTGGGGATAGAATCAGTTTTAGCATTATGTGTACTTCTCATGGAAGTGGGCCAAGTATCACCGATTTGTTTCCAGCTACTATGGGAGGCTCAGGAGGTGGAGAGCCTTTCTTTTCTGTTCTTGCTTCTTCAGTTAACTGCTGTCTTCAAATACACTTATTGATGCAGATGGTGACCCTTTTGGTCACCTTATATCATTCTGTTTTCCTCTTCCCAATGGTCACTGTCGTTTCTGTAAAGCACTTCAAGATTTGCTCAGCTTTATCCCCATTTCAGAACTCATCCTGACCTGACATTTTAAACAAATTCACGGAGCATGCAGATGCTTTACCTTATGGCGGTAGCCCTGCCACATCCTTTGTTATCGTTTACCTACAAGTTAGATTGACCTTTGCCAGCTGTCACAGTCTGATGTTAGGAGTTACGTTGACATTACTAATTTCTCCCGCCTACCAAGTGTTACACGTTGACACTCCCACTCAGTCCCCATGTTATCAATGATGTTAACTGAAACATCATTTCCCCTCTATAGCAGCTTACAGCTACTCTGGCTTATTGCTTCCATTCAGCTTCTTCTCAGTATCTTCTAGAACATGTTCAGACAGACTGCATTCATCGTGGTACCCAGTTCTCAGCATTTTGTAATGAGAAAATACTATTCTTTTGAACACAGTTCTCAAGAGTATGCAGAGCACAGGGTATAGAGGCGCAGAAGGGTTCATGCTGGAACCTTAAACCGAGTTGATGTTACAAATATCCAGAAGATATATTTCCATATGAGAAGACAGCATTGCGTCCTTTCTGGGGGAAATCATGAATGTAAGAGACAGTGTTTAAATGTTGCATTCTACACAAATCTCCTGAATCCAATGTTTTGTCCTAGATAATATGAACAAGGAACTAACTTGCAATTTCGAAATCTATAAAGTTTGAAATACTGTGTCATTCACTGGATAGGGATGCATTGTAGATAAAATTAGCTTCACTGGTTAAAGAGATTAGTGCATTGTATATATTTGCTAATTGTTTCATTTAAGGGATTTTGATATACTCAGTATCATTTGAATGTCACTGAAGCTTTTACTGTAAACACAAAACTGCTGTAGCGAATAAACATTCAGACATATGAAATGCCATTTTGCTTGCAGACCTACAAGCCATATAAGCATTTCTTAGATTTGTCTTTGGACACACAGATTATACTTTAGACTCCCATGTAATAACATGTGTAGGACATATGTGCACATTCTGTATCTGTAGCATAGCCATAACCCAGCCCTTGCAAATGCTCTCATTCTTCAACTTATACATTCTTACCTCTCAAAAGAAGCAAGGAAAACTATCCCTCCCCTTCTCCATCTCCTGTCCTCTCTTCCCTTTCCCTTTCTTTCCATCTCCTTTTCCCTTTTTTCTTCCTCTTCTGTGTCCTTTCTCCCCCCTCTCTTTCTTAAATGGAAGCAGATGACCTGTTTCTGCGAAAGGGCACAGAAGTAAACAGCATTTGAATTGTCAGATTCTCACTCTTGCAAGGATAAAGAATAGATTAAAAAAAACATATTTTAAGGTATAATATGGTCGGTGTAAGATATGTCAAAATAACTCTCTTTTAAAGAAAGTCTTTTAGAAGTTGGGGTGATATCTCAGTGAGCAAAGTCTTTACTATTCAGGTAGAAGAACCTGAGTTCATTTCCCAGAAGCCACTATTTGTTCATTTCTTTGTTTTCATAGCATAGGCTTGTAGTCTTGGTGATGGGAGGCAGAGATACATAGATTCCCGAGTCTCACTGTAAGCTAGTGTAGCAAAACCTCCTTGCTAACCTCCAGATCTGTGAGAGGGATTGATTTTTTTATTCGTTTGTTGACTCATTTGTTGGTTTTTGGAGGGGAGTTGTTTGCTTATCTGTTTTGCTTTTGTTGTTGTTATTTTGTTTTGCTTGTTGTTTTTGTTTAAAGGTGAATCAGTCTTGGATTCAATGAACAACATCTGAGGTTGTCCTCTGGTCTCTATACTCTGTCATGTACACATACATACATACACACACATACACACACATACATACACATACACACACATACACACACATACATACACATACATACACATACACATACATACACACATGCATGTACACACACACACAAGTACACACAAATACACAGAGGTTTTAGAACACAGTGAAAAATTTCTGGACTTTAGGTGCTATGCACCAGAAGAGTAATGCTTTCAGAATTTTTCTATTTGCTATGTGCATAGACTTCCTGACAATTCCATAGAGACATCCACAAAGAATTCCCTTCAAACTAACCCACTTAAATATGATAGTCCTTTACACTAGACTATGTAGGGCACAGTTTTATAGGCATCTACCACCTCCAACTGAAGACTTAAAGAAGCCCGCTTTGCATTGAAGGAACTAAGGGAGTGGGATCTGCAGAGAGCACCAGAAAGTCAAACCATAAAAAAGTAAAAACACAGCTATAAAGAGCAGTCGGAAAATAATGTGAGAAAAATAATTTTTGCATATAGGGAAAGAGTCTTATATGTTAGATTGATGATAATAACTCTGTATGCGACTAGTCTCTTCCTCGAGGGCATTCAGCTACCAGCCTGCTATGGAACTTACAGTAATTAATCACTGCTTCTGGGTAATGAATGCCTTTTCCAAGTTGTAAGGAGTATAGTGGCAGAGGTACAGCCAGAGTGGGGAAAAGCCATAAGTACATCGTTAAAATGTATTCATCCAGACCCTTTGGTTATGAATATTTCACATGAGATACTTAGTACTTACATTTGCCATTATCATGAAATCTGTGCCTTTTTTAAAAACTATTGTTTGTTTCATTTCTAGTGACTACGTTTGGAAAAGAAGATAGACTTTAATAGATTATAAATCCAGACCTACTACTAGGAATGCCTATTGTCTGAAATTACTCTCTTCTATCATTCTTTAGCAATATTGAAGTCATAGAGAAACCGTGATTATATTTCACAGCAAGATTGGTTGATTCAATGCTCAATCCTTTCTTAACCTATTCTATGGCATACCTCGTTTTAGAATTTTGAATAATAATGGTAGCAGTAAATTCATTGAAGCAAATTCAGAAACAGTTTGTTAGGGAAGTCTTTTGAACACCGAACAATTTCCTCCATTTCTAAATAGTTTGTTTATCAAGGCCTCTTAGAATGAAACAATGTTATCCACACACAATGAGAGACTGGATATGGGATCTTGCACCTGTAGGTCAGGGGTTCAAATCTGGACTGGATCAGCCATGAATGAAAATTATTACCAGTGGGTGGTTTTATAATGTTCTTAATAAATGAGCCATCACACTGGCTTATACTCTGCCAGCAGTCCAGTTACAAATCATGTCACCACAAGCATAATACACCCTTGATCACATTGATACTAAATAACAACATAAATTGATATTAAATTTGCTCAGAATTTACTGAAAAAAAACCATGCACAATCATCAATATACAAATGTATTATTGTATAATCAGAGTTTATTCACTCAGATGTTTTATATTCTAGTGAGTACAGACCTATGAGATGATACTACTGAAGTTCGATTTTATATAACTCATGAGGTACTTTGATATGCTTCAGGCATCTACTTTTTTGATATGGAAGTGTTTATTTTAATTTATAAATGTGTGCCAGAATCTTGTTGGAAAACTATGTTTTCGTTTTTGTATTCCATTCTTATTCCAAACAGCTGGAGAGGAAAACAGAGATATAATAATTCTAAACATTTAAAAACATTCTCTCCTTGTTATTCCATGGAAAGTGCACATGATAGTGATATCATATGCATTGTTCTGTGTTGTAGGCAAAGGAAATTTAGTTAGAAAACAGGGTACAAATTATTCTTGGCATAAAAATGGCACATTATTAAACTGTGATATTGTAGAAGCAGGTCTGTGATAACTTGAGAAAGGCCCTTGTTTCATTTTTTATGGCTAAAAAATTCCTTGATTCCTTCTAAAAACAATATAACAAAGCATATTGTAGATTGTATAGTTATAAAAATACATAAACATTATCTTTTTGTATATATGTTTCATTGGGACTTTGCCTGCATTGGTATCTTATCCTAGTTAAACAGGGTAAATTTTTGTAATAACCTTAATCCAAACGTAGGGCACCATAACAGATTATAAAAGGATAAACTTCAGGGCCAGGAAATAGAGAATTGCCACACTTAAGTGAATTTAATTTTCTTTTCCAGTACAAAATATCTTTGTTGTCTCAGAGATAGCATTACTAATAATAAGGTGTTACAGCGTAACTCATACAAGTCTCAGTTAGTGCTTTAAATCAATTTTAATGAGTGACAGGCAAGCTCACATTAATTGTTTGATGTCTCCTTTACTGCAAATATGATGGCTTTGAGATAAAGTGGACAGTGACTTCAAGAATTCTTACATAAGGCATTAGGAACAGCAACACCAGTGACACAAACTACAGCCAGGCATTTGAACACAGGGGCTTCCATGATCTTGGCACAAATTTTTACTCTTTCACTGAACTGCTGCCAATTTGTTTCACAGTTATGAGATGACTAATTTTTATGACATTGGGTTGATGTTATGCAAATGTATTCCTTTTATTAAATTCCCACTGATCATGAATGAGATATTAGTGTGCATGTGCCCTTTGATTTTCTACTGTGTCTTTTCCAATAGGAACTAGAGAATGTTGGGCTGGAGGGATGGTTCAGTGGTAAGAGAGGTTACTGTTCTTTCAGAGGACCTGAGTTTGGTTTTCTTTTTTTTTTTATTGGATATATTCTATATTTACATTTCATTTCCCATTTTCTGATTCCCTGCCCCCCGAAAGGTCCCACATGCCCTTTTCCCTCCCTGTGTTCCCCCATCTACCCTTTCCCACTTCCCTGTTCTGGTATTCCCTTACACTGATGCTTTGAGCCTTTCCAGAACCAGGGTCCACTCCTTCCTTTTGTCGGACATCATTTGGTATGTGGATTCTGTCTTTGGTGTTCCAAGATTCTAGGCTAATATCCACTTATCAGTGACTGCATACCATGGGTATTCTTTGGGACTGGATTACCTCACTTAGTATGATGTTCTCCAGCTTCATCCATTTCTCTTAGAATTTAATGAATTCATTGTTTCTAATGGCTGACTAGTACTCCATTGCATATATATACCACATATTTTGTATCCATTCCTCCGTTGAGGGACATCTGGGTTCTTTCTAGCTTCTGGCTATTATAAATAAGGCTGCTATGAACATAGTGGAGAATGTATCTGTATTGCATGCTGGGGAATCTTCTGGGTATATGCCCAGGAGTGGTATGGCTGGGTCTTCCGGAAGAATCATGTCCAGTTTTCTAAGGAACCGCCAGACTGATTTCCAAAGTGGTTGTACCAGCTTGCATTCCCACCAGCAGTGGAGGAGTGTTCCTCATTCTCCACATCCTCGCCAACACCTGCTGTTTCCTGAGTTTTTAATCATAGCCATTCTGACTGGTGTGAGGTGAAATCTCAGGGTTTTGATTTGCATTTCTCTAATGACTAATGATGTTGAACATTTTTTTAAGGTGCTTCTCAGCCAACCAAAGTTCTTCAGGTGAAAAGTTTTTGTTTAGCTCTGTACCCCATTTTTGGTAGGGTTATTTGGTTTTCTGGGTCTAACTTCTTGAATTCTTTGTATACATTGGATATTAGCCCACTGTCAGATGTAGGGTTGGTAAAGATCTTTTCCCAATTTGTTGGTTGCTGATTTGTCCTTTTGACAGTGTCTTTTGCCTTGCAAATACTTTGTAATTTTATGAGGTCCCATTTGTGTAGTCTTGATCTTAGAGCATAAGCTATTTGGTGTTCTGTTCAGGAACTTTCCCCCTGAGCCAATGTCCTCAATGGTCTTCCCCAGTTTCTTTTCTATTAATTTTAGTGTGTCTGGTTTAATGTAGAGGTCCTTGATCCACTTGGAGTTGAGCTTAGTACAAGAAGATAAGAGTGGATCAATTCTCATTCTTCTGCATGTTGACCTCCAGTTGAGCCAGCACCATTTGTTGAAAAGGCTATCTTTTTTCCACTGGATGTTTTCAGCTCCTTTGTCAAATATCAATTGGCCATAGATGTGTGGGTTCAATTCTGGGTCTTCAATCCTATTCCATTGATCCACCTCCCTGTCACTGTACCAATACCATGTAGTTTTTAACACTACTGCTTGGTAGTATTGCTTGAGGTAGTCTGGGATACTGATTCCCCCAGAAGTTCTTTTACTGTTGATGATAGTTTTAGCTATCCTGGGTTTTTTGTTATTCCAGACAAATTTGAGAATTGTTCTTTCTAACTCTATGAAGAACTGAGTTGGGATTTTGATAGGGATTGCATTCGCAGATGATATGATAGTATACTTAAGTAACCAAAAAAACTCCACCAGAGTACCCCTACAACTGATAAACAACTTTAGCAAAGTGGCTGGTTATAAAATCAACTCAAGCAAATCAGTAGCCTTCCTATACGCAAAGGATAAGCAGTCCGAGAAAGAAATTAGGGAAATTGCACCCTTCACAATATAAAGTATCTTGGTGTGACGCTAACCAAACAAGTGAAAGATTTATATGACAAAAACTTCAGGTCTCTGAAGAAGGAAATTGAAGAAGACCTCAGAAAATGGAAAAATCTTCCATGCTCATGGGTTGGCAGGATTAATATAGTTAAAATGGCAATCTTGCCAAAAGCAATATACAGATTCAACGCAATCCCCATCAAAATCCCAACTCAGTCCTTCATAGAGTTTGGTTTCCAGTACCCGTGATAGACAGCCCACAGCCACTTTTACCTTCAACTCCAAGGGATCAAATGCTTTCTTCTGTTATCTGCAGGCACCTGCACACACATTCTCTCTCTCTCTCTCTCTCTCTCTCTCTCTCTCTCTCTCTCTCTCTCTCTCACACACACACACACACACACACACACACACACTATTAAAGTGATATCTTAGAACCCAGGGACTCTTTTGGTTGAGTTTCTGCAGAAAGTCCAAATGAAATTTATTTTATCAGTTCATTCTACAATGTTACCACTGAGTTGTTTACTCCCAGCAGCCAATTTATTTCATTTCCAGTTGAAAGAAGCTTGAGGGAATAAGAATTGATTTTTGGCTCATATTTCAAGGACACATTCCCCTGTGGGACAATCAAAGCGGCTGGAGAGTAGCACAGCAGGTCACATGGCATCTACAGTCAGGAAGCAGAGAGACTAGTGGATGCCTTCAGCTCACTTTCTCCTCCTTATATTTTCCAGGATCCCAGTTCTGATCATGGGTATGGTTCATAAGTGAGTGGCTTTTCCCAAATCAGAGAACCAAATCATTAAGATAATCTTCTGTAATTCTGCTTAGGGGGTCCATCTCGCAGATGATCTCCCAGTCAAGTGAACCATTCAGAATAACCATCGTGGCTGATCTACTGTGTCCCTTTGCTGATCACCTTTAAACGTGGCCAGTACCTATGCCATGCAACAAAGCAGTGGGAATGGTAAGCAACTCTGGCTACTGTGGTGCCATTAAAAATACTGGATTCTATAGACACAGGCTGGAAGTCATGGTATTAGTCCCTGCAGCTGAATTTATTAATCAACATTTGCATAGATGAACTAAAGGTCACACATGCATTCACAAATCAGCTGTAACCCAGTTATAGCTGCACCTACAACAATAAAACAGGAAGAGGATTGCAGACACAACAGTGAATTTAAACCAGCAGAGGAATCTAGCAATTTTGTTTTGCCATCCATAAAACCCTTCCTGAATAATGTATCCCAGAGAGCTGTCAGAGCTTGACAATTTTCTTGACAATGTCACATGTATTTCTCATCTATACCAAATATCTTGTCCGTCTGGACAAAAATCATACAAGCCTCACAAAACTCAAGGACCCAAAGGTTGAATCATTTACTTCAAATCACACAGTCACAGGCTCTAAGTTTTCACCTTTAAATCCGAGGGCACACATTAGGGGAGAAACTTAAATCACCTTATGAAAAAACAGGATTCTAAAGATAGAAAGGTTGACCTGTAGGTTGAAGGCACCATGTAGGTGTATTCTTCCTACATGGGCATTGATTCTCAAGGCTGTGGACAGCGTGCTACAGTTTGATCAAAAACTGTGGGTTCTAGAATGACAGGGTGTGACATTCATAGTTCTCGTGTCTTTTTTTTCACCAATGTATCTTACATTTACAGTTCTGCTGGTACACACTGGATTTTTTATTTGTCCTAAATTTCTTGGTGTATTGGACGCTTGGGAACCTCACTACTAAAAGATAAGTTCTCAAATACTGACTGACATCCACAACAACTCCGAGAAATTCTCACACTTGGAGTACATCTCAAAATTGCTGTTGCCTTCAGATCTCACTCATCATTTCTCACCATACACCACGCGATAGGAGGTGGTTGGGAAAGGTCAGAATGTCTACACCATCCAGGAAAGCTATGCCCCAAGAATAAGAGCCGAAACAGGAAAGAAAATAATTCCCATTTCTGAAAGCAGAGTGCTGTAAACCACAGGGACAGGAGGAAGAGTTAGGGCCACCTCTGCTGGATTTCCAGCACACATTTGAGTTATGCTATTTAGAGAAATGGACTAGTTTTTTTTTTCCTGCACAGAGGGGAGTGCCACTTTAAGGGTTAAGAGTCGAGATACCTGGCTGATAATTCTCTATAAGGAAATTCTTATTCTTAAGCTTTTGGTACCCTTCCCTGCTCAAAGGTATAGAAGTGTGAATGTTACAGAGGCAAAGCAGAAGGTGTATGTGCATAGATGCTAATGGGCAAATAGAACCTGAATTAGTGTTATAAGTGGATGGTGGATTTAAAAAAATTGAGAGACTTGCTTGGAAGGAGGAGAGAGATAAGATTATTTATAAGCATGTGTTGCAAAATAAGCCATTTGTATTCAGAGCACAGAACAAAATGAACATGATTAAGGTTACAGTGTCTAGGTGTAAGGATCAGAAATTCAACTGGGAAAACACTAAAAGAATATAAAATATGAGTATAGGGCTAGAAATCTGTTATTCTAAACAGTAATATTCCATTAAGTAAATAAATCACTATTAAATTTTGATGTGATGTACAGTCTTGCTATCGAGAGATTTGAAAATGGCAGTTAATAAGGAAATGCGCTTAATTTTTTAAAACATGAAAACACGAGGAAATCCTCACATAAAAATGTGCCTTTAATTTCAAGTAGAAAAAAATTTTTTCCCAGAAGATGAATGGCTAGCACACCATGAAACTCAACCTTGGCATCCGTTACCTTGTCAGCCCTCGGACCACATACCCAGGAGGACGGCAGAGCTCCGAGGGTCAGCTGAGGGTGACAGAAGCGGGAGGAAAAATGACACACATGCTGTTTGTGTGGCCCTGGGGGTTCATAGGCACACAGGAACAGTAATAATTATTTACAACATCGATCTTTGGGGTTTGCTAAATAAATAAACAGAAAGTCGAGTATAATAATAATGAAGGAAGTTTGTCATTGTGATTGCACAACCACACACACACACACACACACACACACACAGAATCCTGGTGTGCCTTTTAAACACTGAAAGGCACAGTCACACAAACTCTCTGTGACCGACAGCAGGCTCAGGCCTCAGGTGATTTTCTTCCCGACTTTGTAGTGATATTCTAGGAGAACGTTTTGTCTTTTATTAATATTTGAACTTTGTTCACTCCTAGTTTCCCATGTTTAAACACTAATATGTTAAAGAACATCTTGCAGTAAAGTGTGTTCATTAGGGGCAGTAACTCATGTGGAATGGCCATTGGCCTTATGTGAAGGGAGCTGCACAAACAAGAGTGTAGGCGGGGACTCAGGAGGAAGGCAGTGACCCACAAGTCAGAGGGGAGAGTGAGGGGCCTCGGGAGATTAGGAATTAGCTACCCTGAAGATGGAGGCTTTTACTCCATGGTCAGGTAATTGAGAATATGGGCTCAGGAGAAGCCAAACATGTAGACACTTTAATTTTGGACTTTGAGATCTAGGAATTGAAAAAATAATTATCTGCCTTAACTCACAAAACTCATAGTTGTCTGAAGATAATAAAATTGTTAAGTTGTCTTATATGTTTATGATAATCAGATTTTTAAAAAAATATATGGAAATGATTAAGGATCATTCAGGAATAGACAAACATTTTAAAAACTTCATATCACCTTACCACTATATATATATATATATATATATATATATGTATATATACGTATATATAAACACACAGAGATATAAGAACATATATATGTAATATACATGAGTCATATAAAAATTATATGGACTGCACACATATAAATGTTAGTGGTAAATATTTAAACTGATTACGAATTCAATTATGTTAATTTGGCATGTGAAAGATTATTTTCATCAGAGTAACATGAAGAACCTGATATAGTACTGATGAATAAATAAGCTACAGTTTACTTCCAAACAGAATACCTAATTGTAACCATCTTCGTGCTTACCACGCAGTCTTGACCGTTAGCCATTTGACCTAAAATATCCGAGAAGGGAAAGAAAAGTCATGTGATTCTAAAATGGGGAGGTATTGAGAGACCAGCATGGAAGATTATAAAACAACGTGAGTAATGAATGTATCGATGGAAGGAAGGAACAGATCATTTTTCTACCCTTCTAATGTCTCAGGACTGGGTCACTGCAACAAAAGACCAATGCTGGGCGCCTTACCCTGCGAGGCAGCCTTGGTAAGCAGGCTACTTAAGGAGACATTTTCTTGTGCATTCAGTGGAAAGAGTGGAGGCACAGGAAACCATGCAGGGAAGTATGCGATCCGAGAGATAGATAGACAGGTGAGCATAGCAAAGCTCGGTTTGCAGATTCCTGCCAGTGTCTCTAGTTCTTTAGAGAGGAAGAAGCTTTCCTGGTACCCCCCCCCCAAAAAAAGTCCCATAAGCTATCTCCACTCCCTCTGTTCCCCAATCAACCCCCTCCTGCTTCCCTGTCCTGGTATTCCCCTACATTGCTGCATCGAGCCTTTCCAGGACCAGGGGCCTCTCCTCCCTTTGATGTCCAACAAGGCCATCCTCTGCTGCCTGTGCATCTGGAGCCATGGGTAACACCCTATGTGCTATCTGGTTGATGTCTTTATCCCTGGGAGCTCTGGCAATACTGGGTGGCTCATATCATTGTTCCTCCTATGGCACTGCAAAGCCCTTCAGTTCCTTGAGTCCTTTCTACAGCTCCCCCATTGGGTACCCTGTGCTCAGTTCAATGGCTGGCTGAGAGTATCCCCCTCTGTATTTGCCAGGCACTAGCAGAGCCTCCCAGGTGACAGCTATATCCAATTCCATTAAGCAAATAAAGGATATATTTAATTAAAAAAAAAAAAGATAAAAAGTGCCAACTCATCAAACATATAGAATGGAACTGTGAATTAAGTTCACACTTAACACAGAAATAAAACAAAATTGTGGGTGAATTATGTAGAATTTGGCAAAGCTATATTTCAGACACACAGACTAGGATATATGATGAACTTTGAATTGGCAAAAGAGAGAGGGGGTATGGGGGGGGAAGAAGCTGTTTGGTACAGGTTATAGGGGGAAAAGGAAAACACTTCTCAGGTGAGAATCTTCAGCTTACTACAGGGGAAGGGCAGCACATTAAGGATCTCTCCTGCCACTTCTCAAATTCCTTCAGCTTAAATATTGAGCATGATGTCGAGGTGTGTACACTTTGGAGTACCATGCTCTCAAGCCTATCAGCAATGACTGGTCACAGTGCCATGGGCTGCTGAGCCGAGCATCGTGTCTGACTAGGGCCCAGGACAAAGAGACGAAAGAGACGTTTGAGATTGAATTCAAAGTCTGAAGGATGCATTATTTGACAGAGTTGTAAGCGGAGCTTCCAGAAGGCAGAATGCATCTCTAACTTGCCATGTAGTGACAGCTGTTGAGCCACGGAATGGACAAAGTGACTGTAGCAGTCATAATCGTAAAAGAAAGGAAGGCCTTGGTAGTTGTGAAGAGGAGTGAACTCACTGAAGTGGGATAAGTAGGCGGTCAGATTTGTGTCTTGAAAAAAAAATCACTTCAGCCTCATGTAGAGAAAAAGGAGGAAGGAAGGAAGCTAGTTAGGAGTTTTATCTGAGTAATTCATGTGTAGCGCTGGATGTGTAAACTGTGCTGGTCTGATGAAGTTAGAAATGAATGCATTTGCAACATTGTATTCACCGCAGAACCAACAGAACAAATGTGGGAAGAAACATATATATTCCAGGCACACATGCATAGACACATACAATTTTCAGAGGCGCAGACTAAGTAGGTGAAGGAAAAATATGGAGTTGACCCAAAATAAGAATTGAGCCAAGAACTTCTGTGAGATACAGCCTCTCAGGTATTCTGATAGCTTCTCTTCGAGAGCCAGAAGTAATGCCTGTTGCCTTTTCTGGCCATCTACCTCATACCCATTTTAATGGAGAGGGTGAACTTTCTGGCCAATGTTGGCAGGTCTATGACCTTAGAAACTGAGGATTAAGCTGTATGATAAAATTTAGTATAGGTTTTTTTATATAAAAATTTAAGTGGGCTCTTCCTTGTGAGTCTAGCTCCTGTCAGTACAGAAACTTAGAAATGCTGAAACTCATATTTAACATCACACCTGAGACAAAAAAGACAAAATCACACCCAAAAAGGATTAGAATGGTGAGCAATAATCAAACTCAGGACTCCAATCAATAAGATAGAAACAAACAAATGGAAAAGGAGGACGAAGAATCAGTAAAACAAGGAGCTGGGTTTTTGAGAAAATCTATAAGATTGATGAGCCTTAGCCAAAATTAACTAAACGGCAGATAGATAGATAGATAGATAGATAGATAGATAGAATATCCAAATTAGCAAAATTAGAAATGAAAAGAGAAATAGAAACAGACAATGAGGAAATCCAGAAAATCATAAGGACATATTTCATCCTGAACTCCACCAAACTGTAAAAGCCAAAAGAAATCGGAACTTTTCTTGATATATATATCACTTACCAAAGTTAAGTCAAGATCAAAGAAGCAATTTAAATAGTCCTAGAACCCTTAGTGAAAATTCTGAAAAGAGTAAACTCTAATGCCTGAGAAATGCCCATGGAAATGTTCAGCATCCTTAGTTATCAGAAAATGCAAATCAAAACTACTTTAAGGTTGCATCTTACAGCTGTCAGAATGGCTAAAATCCATAAAACAAAGCTCACACTGGTGAGGGTGTGGGGTAAGGGGACCACTCATCCATTGCTGGAGGCAGTGCAAACTAGGACAGCAACCCAGGAAGATGTGAATCTATCTACCTAAAGTTCCAGAGTGGTTTGTCTTGTAGGCACACTCAAAGCACACTTCATCCCTGGCAGAGGGATGCCATGTTCATTGATGCTCTATTCATAATAGCCAGAAACTGGAAACAGCCCAGATGTCCCTCAACAGAAGAAGGGAGGAAATTTGGGTAAATGAGCTAAATGGAGTAAAAGCTAACAACAAAAACAATGGTGTAAAAGGTAAAGAAAATGTGTTACATTTAAACATGGATATAATGCATCTTTTTTTAAAAAAGAATAAAATCATAAAATTTGCAGGTAAATAATGGAACTAGAAAAAAGCATCTAGAGTGAGGTATCCCACATCCAAAAAGACAGATATGGTTTATATTGGCTTGTATGTAATTTTGTGTCTTTCAAAAGAAAGGTAACCATTTTCAATCAGTTCTATCGCCATCATTAGACACTTAGTTCCAAATAATGTTATAAAGAAATGAATATTATTTTATTTTTTATGACTATGTTATACCCAGGAAGAGTATTTCATAGTACAAGGTCTTATTTTCTCCATGAGATAGAACACATACCCCATACTCCTTTGGTGATCAAGAACAAGAGGCTAGATATCCCAGAGACATGGGGTAAAACTCAGTACTACTCATCTGAGAAAGTATCAATGCAAACTCCTAATCCTATTCTGCTATACTCATAGATCAGCCTTACTTGGCTGTCCTATGGACTGACATATGTCCAGATGGGAACAAATAGAGACCCACAGCCAGACAATATGGAGAGATAGATAGATAGAGAGAGAGAGAGAGAGAGAGAGAGAGAGAGAGAGAGAGAGAGAGAGAGAGAGAGATATCTTGGAACTCTTATTCCTAGATGGAATGAATGTCTCCATCAAAAACCCCCATAGACTCAGGGAATTTTGCAGAAGAACAGGTGGAATGATTTTAAAATCTAGAGGTAATAGAGGACCACGAAGGAAAAAAAGCCCTGAAAAATCAACATGACTGACTGATATACATCTGAACTCACAGAAACTGAGGCAGCATGCACAGGGTGTGCACTAGAGGGGGGGTCTTTGAGCTGAAAGAATTAAACATGTGCTCTCATCCCTAACCCAGAAGCTATTTCCAATGAAAAGCCACCTGCAAATGAAAATTTAGTGTTCTTTGAGGGAGTCTCACTGGGGAACACTGCCTGTCCAGTAGGAGTTGATGGCCAACAAAATGCTAGAACACTAACCCAGCACCATCTTTAGTGATTCCTTGTCTCATAGTATTGTTAGAGCCATTTTTAAAAAATTTCTTATTGATAAACTTTTATTTTATTTTATATTTCTTTATATTATTTTTCTCTCATGTTACCCTACAGGTTTCTCTCTCTCTCTGTCTCTCTGTCTCTCTGTCTCTCTGTCTCTCTGTCTCTCTGTCTCTCTCTCTCTCTCTCTCTCTCTCTCTCTCTCTCCATATTGTCTGGCTGTGGGTCTCTATTTGTTCCCATCTGGACATAGGTCAGTCCATAGGACAGCCAAGTAAGGCTGATCTATGAGTATAGCAGAATAGCATTAGGAGTTTGCATTGATACTTTCTCAGATGAGTAGTACTGTATTATGGCTTCTAGTTTAGAGTTTCTTCTGCCTTTTCTTGTGCTCTTTTTTTTCTATTTCTTTCTTTTGTTCCATTGAAATGTACTCGTTTTTGTGTTATCTTCTTATAATTTATGTGATTACTATGCCTTAGTAGCCTGCTTGTTTTCTAAAGAGAAGCAGAAAGGAGGTGGATCTGGATACAAGAGGCTAGGGAGGAACGTGGACGAGTAGAGAGAGGAAGGTATTGGCATACACTGTATGATTTTTTAAAAAATCCTTATTTTCATTGAAAGGAAAAAGAATAAGAGAAAAACTGCAGTGTTTTATGTACAGGTTTTTCAGGGAGAAATTGAAGGAAGTCAGCAGGAAGCTAATTAAACAATGTAGCACAAGGAAAACACAGGATATCTCAAGAGTATCAGCGAGGGAACACACAAAGGCCATAAGACTGACATCTCTAGTCTCTTCAGGGAAGAAAAGCCAAGCTCCCAGGGACTGAAACCTTAACTCCTTCAAGGGCTTGGCACCAGTCCCACACAGAACCCTGCCAAGTCTGCCCCTAGGCAAGGACACAGAACTGGGTTCCCTTTGTCCTTCTATGGGACCTCTAAGAAAACCTTGGTCAGCATGGTTCTGATCAGTGAACAACTTTGAAAAAGAAGGTCATGGTCATGTTTCCTCTGGAAAAAAAGAGAAGGTTTGCTCTGATCACTGGAAGAAAGAAAATCATCCTGAAGAGAAGAAGGGAAAGCTCCACCTCCCTTACTCCTTGTGACATCCTATTTGTCTAAGCTCCGAGAGTCCCTGGGAATGGCACTTGTGGCTGTAGCCGACTGTCCTTCAGTGAACTCTTTGAACTTGGGCTCACAGAACTGACCTAAGTGTTCAGACTGATTTCTGCTTTTGTTGTGAATAAAAATCCATGCGTGTGTGACCTGAGAGTCTAGGCCATTGGACAGCATCTAGAAGACTTACCAGGCTAGCTTGTTACATTGCACACATGGAAAACTTTAAACCTTAACCATTCCTGAGAGGAGGCCTCAGCATTTCCATTCCCCGTTTTTCACAGTGAACAAGTCAAGTGATTTTATTATCACTGTACTGTTTGACTCATGTGAAGTTTACACAGTGTTTTCTTTGTTGATCAATATTCCTATAGTGCATTATAATTACCTGTGATTTACAGAGTTAAAAAAATAATTGGGTTTTAGTTGTTTTTCTTTCTATTTCTTTTACATGTGTTATATTATGGACACTGTCAGTAATACTAATATTAGATTGCATACAAAAATGGATCCTTACACCATTCAAAATCTGGAGTACTTCATGGAGTTTGAAGAGGTGTCCCTTCTGTTACACATATGAATTTCATAAAGTCTGGGTTATAATTATCTATTGGAGTTTCTCTTCTTGATCCCAATGGCAAGAATCCCTGTATCCTATAACATCCAGCCTAATTGGGTGTTTACTTGATATAATATGTACATTTAATGCATTCACTCTGATGAGGGTCAAAATGTGCATATGCCTATGACACCATCAATGTAATCAAGGTATTGAATATATATCTAGCATATACCCTCAAGGTACTCCATGTTCAAAATTCTCATGTTCTTTATTATTTCCTAGTAGGAAAAAAGATGTAACATGAAGTCAACTCTCCTAATTATTTTGAAGAATCCAAGGTCGCCATATTATCTTACAGTGATGTCTAAGAACTTCATTAACTTTTATAATTGGAACTTAAGTCCTTTGAAACCAACTTTCAACTCTCCCCAAACCTTCTTCAAGCTCCTAAAATATCCCACACTACTCTGTGTCTGTGAGCCCACTTATTGAATATATGTAGAATCCTGTATTACTTGACCTGCCAAGACTGGCTTATTTCACTTAGACTAATGCATTCCAGGTCCATCCATGTTCACTTAGATGACAGGATTTCCTGCTTTAGTGCTTAATGCTAGGCATCTTCAACTAAATTGGTGTCAAAATCTGAAATATTATTAACAAAGTACTTTTAGTCACTAAGCATGTATTGGACAGTCCACAACGGAGTTTACGTGACTTTCATTATTTAACCATATTGTAGGTTCTTGTGTTTTCAGTGTGGCATTCCTAATTCTAGTGATGAGAATTCTGAGGCCTTGGAATGTTTACTATTTTACTCAATATAAGTAAACTCAACATACTCCAGAAATAAACAACATCTAATATGCTCCCCTCCATGTGTGTGTGTGTGTTTACTTATCTTTTATAGTATATGTAAAGTATGTAAACACAGACACAACTGAAAGAACAACAGAGACCTCAGTACATACATGATTCTGACCAACAGTATTAGTTCTTTTTTTATTGTTCTGATAAAAACCTATGACTGAACAGTACTTAGGAAGAAAGGGTATAAAATCTGGGTTATAATTTGGCTTAAGACTACAGAGAAATAGAATTTGTCTACAAGAGGAAGGCATGACAGCAGGCAGGACTGATTATAATTTATTCACACAGGAAGCAGAGTCAGTTGGAGAAAGGGGAAGACAGAGAGACTAAAGGACAGAAAGACAGAGAGGCAGAGGCAGAGGCAGAGGCAGAGAAGACAAAGAGAGACATATATATATAGAGAGATAGGCAGAGAGGGAGAGAGACAATCCAGAAAGAGGGGGGGGGAGAGAGAGAGAGAGAGAGAGAGAGAGAGAGAGAGAGAGAGAGAGAGAGAGAGAGAGAGGGAGAGAGAGAAGAGAGAAGAGACAGAAACAGACACAGAAAACTAGAGATAAACAGAGAGTGAGAGAGTCAGAGACAAAAAGAAGCAGATAGTTACGAGAGAGAGACAGACAGAGAGAGACAGAGAGAGACAGAGAGAGCTAGAACAGGAAGCAGGATAAGTTTATAAACCCTCAAAGCTCACTTCTTGTGGCACACTTTGTCCAGCTATTCTCCTCCCCCTAAAAGTTCTATAATTCCCCCAAATAACACCTCCAATGTGGTACACAGCATTCAAATAGATTAGCCCAGAGCAGATATTTTTTATTTAAACCACTACATCCTTTAAACTAGAATAATCTCAACTGGCAAAAGAAAGACTCAACTCTAAAGGGAAAAAAAGGGAAGGGGCATGATATTTGAAACAAATAAAACAACCCCCCAAAATTTTTTAGCTCCCTTCTCTAATTAACATTTCAAGTTAGACAAAAACTGGGTTCCAAAGAATAAAACATTCAGTCTCTTTTAAAAATATATTGTTCAAATACACATGGGTCTAGCTAGTGTAGGTTAGCAAGCATCATGGGTAGACACACCTTGAAGCCAAGCCAGTAATGCTGGAACCCAACGTGAATAGGGCAGGTGACAAGTAGATCTAGATGCTGTCAGTTTCTGACACCAGAATCTGCCCCTCCTGCTTCATTCTGCTTATTTATATCCGAGCACTTATGTTCACATCCTGAATCTTCTTTCTTCCTAAGTCTGCAGTATGACCTCATACAAACTAAGAATGTTTAATCTTTATTATTCAGAGGCACACCCTGTTCTGGCTACAAATATCTCCTTAGAGGTCCTGGGACATGTCTAGTCCTGACCAAGGCCCTATGTTTTCCTTTTCTTTTGACTGAGAATGTTCCTCTTTCTTGTGACAGTTAATCACTTACTTGCAAGTCAAAGTTTGGATTAGAAACCAGGGTGCATGTGCTCTTTAATTCAATTGCAAAAAGCCTAAAATGCAGATAAATTTTTGCTATAATCCCTTAACTCCCAAAGGAAAAACAATATTTCATATTTATAGACCTGGAAAAGCTAATCAATTTGCCTATATGAAAACAAAGTGTGAGTCACACAGTTGGGTTTTAAGCCAGAGCTGTTAGTTTGGAACCAGCATTTGATGATAGAGTTTACGGCTGATATTCCATCTTGTCAATTAGCTTCTTACACAGGAACAAAGAGTAATGTAGACATACCAAATTTTAACAGAGGCTGTAGGTAAAGAAATGACAGGTGTTTGCTGGAGAGGATGAATGCTTATCACTGGCAAAAAGAATAAAATGGAAGACATTTCAGAGATTGTGTTGTTTGGAGCAGGACCTTAAATTTCACAGTATAAGAAGAGCAAGTATTGTTTTCCTAGCTCAAGTACCAAAGAGATTAAGCAGTTGGTGTGAGAGAGCTTTCTAGGGTAGTGTATGTTGTAAGATAAAGTAAGGGAATGAGGTTGGGATCAAGGCAGATGTTCTTAGCACAGCATTTAAAAGCCAGTCAGAGATCTTTTTCAACAAAGAGCAATCAGAAGTGGGAGATGGCGTGGGTAGGGTAGGTGCCAAAGAAGGAAAAGATATGATCCAATTTGTGTTTTCAGGAAATTCCCTCAAATCATTGTGAAGGTCAGATTAGAGGAGATTCAGCTTGTGGGCAAAGACCCCAGAGAGGAATTCTTCCGAAATAGAGCAGTCAGTCATTGTGACATAGAGAAAAGACAATATTGCTGAATTAGAATTGAAAAGATTTAGTGTCCTGGCAGTAATAGAGACAAACAAGCAATAACAAGAAGATAAACCAAAATTTTATTTATTTAAAGCCCAGCATTACCTGGAGATAGCTGTGAAGTTGAGAAGTAATTGAAACCCACATGTTAGGAAACATTTCAAAATAGCTAGATTCAACGTGAAATATGAAGTTAAGTGGGACGGTAACAGGATTCCCGAATATCACTGAACCTATCAGGGAGACAGAAATTCCACTGGAGGCTGAGAGCATACAGTTGGAGCATACAGCATAGACTTTGTCAGTATCATTCATCGATCACTCAAGGGTGGCACCCATATTATGGGACAAGAATGAACTCTCAATTTCAGCTTTTAGTAGCAGTGGCTCTTAGATACATGTCACTGAAAAACCCTGGTTCTTCAAAATTACTTTCAAACAAACAAATCAGCGCCAAAACAAACAAAGGCAGAGCTTTCAAAGCCTTTATTTTACTGTTGAATGCTACAAGGGCTCTGGAAGTGAGCGCACAATCTTTTTTAGTTCTCTGTGTGGTGGTGACAATGGTGCTGGTGTTGGTGACTGTGGAATAACCTATCCTTTGGTTCAACTCCAAAATCTGATCTCACTTCAAAGGTTTCCTTTGCTAACATTTACTGAGCCCATGGCAGGGAACCTGCCGTAATTCTTGACACCAAAATTAGCCTACTAAACATCAGCCTTCCTACAGATATGCGGCTTCTTTAGGCAACAAGCGTAAGATGGGCTTTGAATATTCAGGTACTTCTTTATATTTTCCACAAAGAAAATGGACTAAGTTAAAGAACCAACTATTATTCTATGCCTCTGATCTGTATGCCATATGAGCTTCGAAGAATCAAGGTGTCCCTACGACATAGACATAAAATACCGCAAGTGCTGCTGGATCCTAGAAAACAGAGCCAAGTTATGATAGATAAATTTTCCAGAACATTGCTGAATCTGAAACTAAACATAAATGTTATCCATTAAAAATAAATTCAGTCTATGGCTGCAGTCGGGGGTTTGTAGAAGTTATTATCCTAGTAAGTTTCTATGGCTGTGAAAAGTACCACAAGAACAGTGTGGGTGCGGAAGGGTTAACTTCATTTTCCAGCTGATAGTCCATTATGAATGTAAGGCAGAGCCAATACTCAAGGCTATGTTTACTGGCTAGGTGCAATGGCTCGCTCAGCCAGCTTTCCTATCCCTCCTAGGACCATGTGTAGACTTGGGCTCCTACATTCATCCTCAATCATGAAAAGGCTCGCAGTCTTTCTTTAAGGCCCATTTGATGGAGGCATTTTATAAATTCAAGTTCTCTCTTCCCAGATACCACCGACCTATGCCAATTTGATTTAAGATAACAACAAGAACAATAACAACAACAAACCTAAACAAGATGGTCATGACAACCTTCTAGAAGAGCTTTCTGGAATTGAATGAGGTATTGTGCAGATAGGAGTGTGGCAGTCAACTATTCAGTATCGCTAACTTTATTCCTACTCATAAGTAATGCCTTCAGGACTCCAAGAGTACAATATGTGATCATATACTTCACTAGCTATGTCTCATAAAAAATGCCTTATTATATACTTAATGTTTCATGGATTTTCCATGCATTTCTTTGGCAGTCTCAATTGATCTTTCCATTAATCCTACGAGACAAAAGGTCAGAAATGGTCTGCCTTTGACAAACAAGGAAACTGAGGTTTAGGCATTAGTGTATTATTTCAAGTCACTGAGCATTGGTAATGCAAGTAGAAGACAAATAAATTTCTAGACTTCTGAGCTTGTAATCATTCATACAGAACACATTTACTATTACCTTTGAGGAAGTGGAGAAGCCATGCTTGAGCTCAATATGTCAGCCAAGCATGAGGTGAGCAGGAGAGGAAGAGGGCGGGCAGGCTCCCCTTCCCTGCTCTGTGGATATGGCCCAAGCAAAGCTCAAATATTGCCTAGAATGATATTTTTGTTCATGAAGACAAATGTCTAAAAGGAGATCTTAAATGCAAAATTTCTGAAAAACTTAAGGAAATGGAATTATTGGTCTTTATTTCTTCTCTTCTTTCTTTGTTTCTTTTGCTTTGATAGCATAGATGAAATCAATACATCTATTAAGTCTGATGGGGGAAAGAGGCATCCACTCAGAAAACAAAAAAACCAAAGCTACTTGGAAAAGGGACAGGAAAGAAAAGCCAAAAGGAAATGAACAGGAGCTAATATTGAATCTAGGAGAAATCATAACTTTGAGGAGGGCAGGGAATGTAACTAGAAGTTCCCACAGGAAATCAAATCCCTGTTCTCCTAGCTGGCACTGAGACTTTACCCTTGATATATTTTACATTCCTTGAGGGCTCCCTTGGCCTAATGCCCTCTGACCTTCCATCTAACAAACAGAAGTGAAACAATTTCCTTTGGTATTGAGAAGGAAGCAATAGCAGGAGCAGTCTGGTGCAGGGTGTTTGAAGGAAGCTCCACTCAGCTCTGCGCCCAGGAAGGTGACATGAGGGCATAGGCCTCACAATGGCTTGCTTGTCCCTCACTCTTGAGAACACTAGCCTTTAGTTTCATATCCCTCGCTCTCTGGAAATGCAGCATACATCTCAATGAGATAGGAGGTTATCACAGAAGGACATAATTCCAAAATTTTCTTGTCTGAAGTTAAAGTTGTTTTCTCTTTCTTAGAACCAATCTAATTCTTTGCACGCAATGCCACAGTACATAGGACATCCAGCAAGGAGGAAGGGCAGGAGAAAGTATTAGAGGTGAAACTACTGGACTTTGAAACTTGCTCACTCTGTAGAAGGACAGCAACATCTTCAGGCCTCCCCCAGGCAAGCGATTAAAATGAGGCTTTGGGCATAAATAGTCCCTAGGATACGGAACTCTTTTGCTCAGATCTTTATACTTTATATTGCCTTGCCTTGGGGACAAATAACTTGGCAATCTTTAATGATCTCTGAAGACTTGTAAGTCAGTATTATAATATCAACAAATAGTGTCCTTAATCATTAATTGAAAATAAAATCATATAGCATTCTAGCAGGATGAATATCAAAAATATAAATTATTTAAAAATTAACCAAAGTGTTTCTAACAACACACATATGTTACAGGAGATACTGCAAATCAAACAGAAGCAAAATAGATCGTTTCTCTTCTTTTCACATGTTGCTATTACATAAAAGAAGTTAGGTATACAGAAACACATTTAGCAAAGGACTATATGTGATTATGTATTGTGATTGCCATCAAAACAATCTTATGATGGTGTGGGTAAGACCATTTAAGTCCAAAGAGTGATATGTATAAATATTTTGAATGTTATAAAAAACTATGAATGGCTCCTTTACAAATTGCAACCCCAGAGGAAGAACAACAATGTCAACCAAACATACCCCACAAAGCTCCCAGGGACTAAACCTGCAACCAAAGAGTAGACACAGGGGCACCCATGGCTCCAGATGGATCTGCAGCAGAGGATGGCCTCGTCTGGCACCCTTCCCATTGCTCTGTGGAGGTTCCATAACCCAGCATAGGGGAATGCTAGGGTGCTGAGGCAGGGGTGAATGGGCAGGTGGGGAAGCACCCTCATAGATGTAGGGGAAAGGGGTGTGTGTAGGGGATTTGTGGACTGGAATAACATTAGAAATGTAAATAAATAAAGTAGCCAATAAAAAAAGAAAAACTAGCAGGGTGGTGGTGGCGCACACCTTTAATCCCAGCACTTGTGAGGCAGAGGTAGGAGGATTTCTGAGTTTGAGGCCAGCCTGGTCTACAGAGTGAGTTCCAGGACAGCCAGGGCTACACAGAGAAACCCTGTCTCAAAAAAAAAAAAACAAAAAAAAAAAAGAAAAAGAAAGAAAGAAAGAAAGAAAGAAAGAAAGAAAGAAAGAAAGAAAGAAAACTAAAGAAAACTGGTACTAATATTAGGAAAACATCAGACAGACATGAAGAAAATAGATAAATTAATATGACCAGAATTCAGGGCAGATGAGGCAAACAGTATGCGGAGAAGGCTGAGAAATTAATTAGTGAGCTGTCAATTTGACGCCAGGCATTTGATGTTTACTCCAAACAATAGGAAAGGAATGTTTTACAACAGAGGATTGGCAACGAGTCTACCAATTATTGGTTGGTAGAAGAAATCAGTAAGCTGGCCGACAGAGCACATAGAGGCAGCGTTAAGAGATCAATACTGAGCAGTGGACATTGGAAACTGTAATGATTCTAAGCAGGAGACATTGAGGGGACAATGTACACCCTCAACTTTCCTTGTAAGCCAAACAAATATAAATAATGGACTCAGATGTGGTAATGTGAATGCATAGAATTCAGTGGGCAAGGAATGAAAGTGTATTCCAAGGTAAGGGACTAGGTTGATTACCCACTATTAGGTCACCCACTCTAAAAGCTCCCTTAGTATGTGTGCAAATATGCAAGCCCATAGAATATGCACGGAACATGACTAAGTTAATATTGAATTATACTTTTGATCCTTTACCCACTTACATCTCCAAGTCTCAATATTCCCAAACTTAAATCCTCACAAAAGGGTGATGCCTGGGGTTTAAATCTCCTACATAACTCCCTTGTATGCCAGAATATTCTAAAACAGGACTGAAGGATGTTTGATAAGGTAATTGCCACTAAAAGTGACACTGTGCTGAGATATGTGCTTCTGACATTTGATTTGTCACTTGCATCTATAACTCAGAAGCCGAGAGGTTGGCACACACTTCCAAGTGTTAGTAAAACAAGTCTCGGATTCATTTTTATATTTCTAATTTTGAAGCTCACTTTTATGATTAGACATATTTCATTAAAAAAATCCACCATCCTTAGAATCAATATTCTGTTTACAACATTAATTGAATACATAATAAAAGTAACCATAAAATAAAGTAATAGATTAAGCAGTTTATAAATAACCATCTTAAAGCTGTAAGTAAGTAATTGATTATGGTGTAAATCACTCTTTCCCTTTTGAAGATACCCTAAGTTCTCTAAAATGATTGCAGTTCTCATAAAGCCCCCAAACAAAAATAACAATGCCTGACTCTCAAGGTGTTTAGTACTCACAATTCTCAAGGGATGTGTCAGATGCAAAGAGCTAAATTATGCAGGTTTCATAGACCCTCTGACTATGACCCTATTGTCCTGCTCTGGGGAGTATCTGTTGCATCAGAGATTTTTAGAATAAGTCTTAATATAAATAAAATAAATATGAACACAGGGTATATTTCTTAGGATTAGCTTCTGACTTCTCTACTTTCAATAAATCATAAAAACATAGTATGAAAACTACCTCATCTTAGCCAATGACCCAGCATCATAGCTTTGACATTTTAGATGAATACAGTGAAGTCCAAGAGCCAGATTTAAAGATGTAACCAATCATCAAGTAAGTAACTAGCAAAAGACAAAAATGCCAATTCTTTTTCATTTTAGGAAAAAAATTCTTGAGCTGGTAGCTCTTGAGGAGGTAACTCACTTGGCAGGGTGCTTTAAGAAGCTACATTCAGAAGAAAATGCAGTCAGCAGAAGCCTGTAATTCCCGGTCTTGCCAAGTTTACACGGGTTATCCTGGGGTTTTTTTTCATTGGTGGGTCTCTTAGTACCAGGTGAATGGGAGATCCTCTCTCTTTCTGAAAAAAAGGGGGGAGAATAGGATCTGAAGAATGACACGTCAGGTTTCCCTCTTGTCTCCACATACATGCTTACACAAGTATATGCACACACCCCCTACATGGGCACAATCACAAACACACACATACACACATAATTCACACACACACACATATATATATATATATATATATATATATATATATATATTCCCTTATTTTTCTTATAGACATTGCTTACATTTATGGTGGCTTCACAATTTCAAAGGATATATCTCATATAATTAGTACATACAGTCTCTAAACATTGTCCAGGATGAAAGTCCGCAACCATTCATACTGTATACATGACACTAAATGCCAAAACCATCTCCAGGATTGGCTACATTTTTACCATTCTATCCAGGTACTTTAGAACACGTTAGTTTAAAATAGATGATATTCAAACATCATTCCTATCTTCCTTACTGAGTAATAAGCACTGGGTTTCTAAGGACAAGAAGTGATAGAAACATAATTTTATTTCAGTCACTTCATTCTGTTATCTAATGTATATGCTTGCCTCTTTGTATCTCAGAGCCATCATTGCCCTGAGATGGAGTGTGGAGTTGTCAACATAGATAAGAGAACACAGGTTACTATGATGGTCATATCGTTACCATCTAATGATACAATGACACAAATCCAAAAAGATCAACATGTCCTACTCTCTTTCACATGATTTAAAACCCTCTTCTGGGAAGGAGAGAATAGTATATAGCTATGAACATGCAGTCTTTTCCAAACAACCAGGTTCATTTGTCTGGTAAGTCTTAGGGGACAGTAAAATCCAAGGTTTAAAAATCTCATGGCACATTTTCTTTCATTTGTTTTGACTTTTTGTTTTGTTTATGTTTTTGTATTGAGAAATAGTCACTCTATGTAACCCTGTCTGACCAGACTGGTCCCATACTCTGAGAGATCTACCTGTTTTTGCCTCAATAAGTTTCATTTTTAAAGTGAAGACTTAGGAAGTGACTTTGAAAAACCTGTATATTTTCTCACTGTATTACAACTGAATGGAAAGGGCATCATAAATATTAAAAACAGAGGATAATGACAATCCTACTGAAAGTCTCATAGTACAGAAGTAGCATAAGAAGGAAAACATGGCACCCTTAGATGATACTGTCCAAGCATGGATGTAATCAGGGGATGTATCACAACTAGTTACCTGCTTAGTTATAGCTTTACTGCTGTGAACAGACACCATCACCAAGGCAACTCTTATAGGGACAACATTTAATTGGGGCTGAATTACAGGTTCAGAGGATCAGTCCATTATCATCAAGGCAGGAACATGGCAGTATTCAAGCAGGAATGTTGCAAGGAGCTAACAATTCTATATCTTCATCTGAAGGCTGCAAATGGAAGAATCACTTCCAGACAGTTAGGATAGGGACTTAAATCCCAGACCTCCAATGACACACCTGCTCCAACAAGGCCACACTTCTAAATAGTGGTATTCCCTTGGCCATGCATACTCAAACCATGAGAGGTGGCACCTAGGAAAAAATATATTACCAAATTCTCAATATTATGAGTTAAATACAGGACAGAGGTCAGTATGAGACCCATTGAAGAGAGATAATTAAGGATTAAAGGTAGTCAGTTATCCCTCCATTGTCTGTGGCCTAGAATTGGTGTATAATATTTAGCATTTCTAATGAGAACTTATACTTTAACAAACCCAAAAAGTATTTTAAAATTAATTCTCATACCTGTCAAGATGTCCCAGAAGATAAAAGTAGCAAGGGGATGAGGTTAGAACTCTGGAACCTCCCATAGTGGAAGGAGAATGTCAATCCCACACACATGGCTATAGCTTGCACGCATACATGCAACCTTGCATACTACCACACATGTACACAGAAATGAGTAAAGCTAAATTCTAAAAAAAAAGTAATATTTTTAGCTATTATGCTTTGGGTATTTTTTTTAAAAATGTAAATTTCTCTGGCCATGCATATAGTAATGTATTAAACAAAATTGACTGTCAAATCAAGTACTGAATTCTATTTTTTTAAAAATTATTTTATTTTATTTTTCTATTGGATATATTCTATATTTACATTTTATTTCCCTTTTTCTGGTTCCCCATCCCCCAAAGGTCCCACATGCCCTTTTCCCTCCCCCTGATCACCCATCCACCCCTTCCCACCTCCCTGTTCTGGTATTCCCCTACCCTGATACTTTGATCCTTTCCAGCACTAGTGTCCATTCCTTTCTTTTGGTCAGACATCATTTGGTATGTAAATTGTGTCTTTGGTGTCCCAAGATTCTAGGCTAATATCCACTTATCAGTGACTGCATACCATGGGTATTCTTTTGAGACTGGGTTACCTCATTTAGTATGATGTTCTCCAGCTCCATCCATTTCTCTAAGAATTTCATGAATTCATTGTTTCTAATGGCTGAATAGTATTCCATTCTGTATATATACCACATTTTTTGTATCCATTTCTCCGTTGAGGGACATCTGGGTTCTTTCCAGGTTCTGGCTATTATAAATAAGGCTGCAATGAACATAGTGGAGCATGTATCCTTATTGCATGCTGGGGAGTCTTCTGGGTATATTCCCAGGAGTGGTATGGCTGGATCCTCCAGAAGTATCATGTCCAGTTTTCCGAGGAATCGCCAGACTGATTTCCAGAGTGGTTGTACCAGCTTGCAGTCTCACCAGCCGTGGAGGAGTGTTCCTCTTTCTCCACATCCTCGCCAACACCTGATGTCTTCTGAGTTTTTAATCCTAGTCATTCTGACAGGTGTGAGGTGAAATCTCAGGGTTGTTTTGATTTGCATTTCTCTAATGACTAATTATGTTGAACATTTTTTAAGGTGTTTCTCAGCCATCTGAATTTCTTCACGTGAAAAGTCTTTGTTTAGCTCTGTACCCAATTTTTGGATAGGGTTATTTGGTTTTCTGGGGTCTAACTTCTTGAGTTCTTTGTATACATTGGATATTAGCCCTCTGTTGGATGTGGGGTTGGTGAAGATCTTTTCCCAATTTGTTGGTTGCTGATTTGTCCTTTTGACAGTGTCTTTTGCCTTACAGAAACTTTGTAACTTTATGAGGTCCCATTTGTCTATTCTTGATCTTAGAGCATAAGCGATTGGTGTTCTGTTCAGGAATTTTTCCCCTGAGCCAATGTCCTCAAGGGTCTTCCCCAGTTTCTTTTCTATTAGTTTTAGTGTGTCTGGTTTTATGTGGAGGTCTTTGATCCACTTGGAGTTGAGCTTAGTGCAAGGAGATAAGAGTGGATCAATTCTCATTCTTCTGCATGTTGACCTCCAGTTTGAGCCAGCACCATTTGTTGAAAAGGCTATCTTTTTTCCACTGGATGTTTTCAGCTCCTTTGTCGAATATCAATTGGCCATATATGTGTGGGTTCAATTCTGGGTCTTCAATCCTATTCTATTGATCCACCTCCCTGTCACTGTACCAATACCATGCAGTTTTTAACACTACTGCTCTGTAGTATTGCTTGATGTCCGGGATATTGATTCCCCCAGAAGTTCTTTTACTGTTGATGATAGTTTTAGCTATCCTGGGTTTTTTGTTATTCCAGATGAATTTGAGAATTGCTTTTTCTAACTCTATGAACTGAGTTGGGATTTTAATGGGGATTGCGTTGAATCTGTATACTGCTTTTTGGCAAGATTGCCATTTTAACTATATTAATCCTGCCAACCCATGAGCATGGAAGATTTATCCATTTTCTGAGGTTTTCTTCAATTTCCTTCTTCAGAGACCTGAAGTTTTTGTCATATAAATCTTTCACTTATTTGGTTAGAGTCACACCAAGATACTTTATATTATTTGTGGCTATTGTGAAGGCTGTCATTTCCCTAATTTCTTTCTCAGCCTGCTTATCCTTTGTGTATAGGAAGGCTACTGATTTGCTTGAGTTGATTTTATAACCAGCCACTTTGCTGAAGTTGTTTATCAGCTGTAGGAGTTCTCTGGTGGAGTTTTTTGGGTCACTTAAGTATACTATCATATCATCTGCGAATAGTGAGAGTTTGACTTCTTCCTTTCCAATTTGTATTCCTTTGACTTCCTTATGTTGTCAAATTTCTCTAGCTAGTACCTCAAGTACTATATTGAAGAGATATGGTGAGAGGGGACAGCCTTGTCTAGTCCCTGATTTTAGTGGGATTGCTTCAAGTTTCTCTCCATTTACTTTGATGTTGGCTATCGGTCTGTTGTAAATTGCTTTTACTATGTTTAGGTATGGACCTTGAATTCCTATTCATTCCAAGGCTTTTAGCATGAAAGGATGCTGAATTTTGTCAAATGCTTTTTCAGCATCCAATGAGATGACCATGTGGTTTTTTTTCTTTGAGCATTCCTGAGATGAAGCCAACTTGATCATGGTGAATGAACGTTTTGATGTGTTCTTGGATTCGATTGGCAAGAATTTTGTTGAGTATTTTTGCATTGATGTTCCTAAGGGAGACTGGTCTGAAGTTCTCTTTCTTAGTTCGGTCTTTGTGTGGTTTGGGTATCAGGGTACTTATGGCTTCATAGAATGAGTTGGGTAGTGTCCCTTCTGTTTCTATTTTGTGGAATAGTTTGAAGAGTATTGGTATTCTTTGAAGGTCTGATAGAATTCTGCTCTAAAACCATCTGGTCCTGTGCTTTTTTTTTGGTTGGAAGACTTTCTATGACCTCTTGCATTTCTTTGGGGGTTATGGGACTGTTTAGGCTATCTATTTGATCCTGATTTAATTTTGGTATTTGGTATTTGTCTAGGAAATTGTCCATTTCCTCCAAATTCTCCAGTTGTGTTGAGTATAGACTTTTGTAATAGGATCTGATGATTTTTTGAATTTCCTCAGTTTCTGTTGTTATATCTCCCTTTTCATTTCTAATTTTGTTGATTTGAATACTTTCTCTGTGCCCTTTGGTAAGTCTGGCTAGGGGTTTATCTATCTTCTTAATTTTCTCAAAGAACCAGCTTCTGGCTTTGTTGATTCTTTGTATGGTTCTCTTTGTTTCAACTTGATTGATTTCAGCCCTGAGTTTGATGATTTCCTGTCTTCTATTTCTCCTGGTTGAAATAGCTTCTTTTTGTTCTAGAGCTTTCAGGTGAAGTTGCTAGTATATGCTCTCTCCTGTTTCTTTTTGGAGGCACTCACGGCTATGAGTTTTCCTCTTAGCACTGCTTTCATTGTGTCCCATAGATTTGGGTATGTTGTGCCTTCATTTTCATTAAATTCTAAATAGTCTTTGATTTCTTTCTTTATTTCTTCCTTGACTAAGGTATCATTGAGTAGATTATTGTTCAGTCTCCATGTATATGAGGATTTTCTGTTGTTTTTGTTGCTATTGAAGAACACTCTTACTTCATGGTGATCTGATAGGAGGCATGGGACCCCCAGCAGTCGGCAACCGCAGCTGAGTTGTAGGTGCACAGACCTCCCACCGAGCTCCTCCGCCTTTGTGCGCAGGCAAGAGCCTGATGGGGTAGTCTATGCTAGGCTAGGTCTCTGTCCATGCACCTGATCCCAGTAGCCAGCAGTCCACAGTGACCCAAGGCAAGATGGCGGCCTCGCTGCAAGCCTGGCAAGCTGGTTCCCTAAGTACTGAATTCTTATAGAGAAAAAAATGCTTGTGATAAGTTTGTATTCTTATTCTCAGCATGAAATTTGTATCATGATAAATTAATATTTATATTAAAGAGAGAATATGGTCATATTTCACAAAACATTTGTTTTGTATGCACCTATTCTGTGTCAGCAAACACAACCATGATACTATGATATAATTCACACATCAGTTATTGTTTTAAACTACTTGTGAATCTGCGTCATTCTGCTCGATAGAATCATGATTTGAGGGAAATATATCATGTCACATGTACAAAATGTATTGCTATTATAGAGATTAGACTGAGAAAGTTACTGACCTAATTTATCTGGAACTATGGAAAATAGTAGGTGTGCCTGGAGACTAGTCTCCTAGGTGAGTCTAGATTCTGTTAAATTGACAACTGATATTCCCAGTCACATTTAGTTCATTACTTAGTTGGTACTATGATATATCATGTGCTAAATAAAGTCTGTACTCTAAGATCCATGTTGAAACTAAATCTCTTCTGTGAATATGAAAAGAAAGGAACAGTTGGCACCTTAAAGAGGGGTTTAGCACTTGTCCTCTAAACGGACAAGTCAATTCATTTCATTAATGGATTTCTGGGATAACGGATTCCATTTTAAGAAAGTCTGTTTTTCAGCCATCTCTCAGCAGTCCCTGTCACTTGATGCAACAACATATAGTTTTATTTATTTTCTTTTTTATTGGATATTATATTTATTTACATTTTAAATGTTATCCCCTTTCTAAGTTTCCCCTATGCTAACCCCATATCTCATCCTCCCTCTACCTGCTACTATGAGGGTGCTCTCCCACACACCTACCCACTCACCCACCCAGCCCTGGCATTCCGCTACACTGGGGCATTGAGCCTTCCCAGGACCAAGGGCCTCTCCTCCCATGGATGTCTGACAAGGCCATCCTCTGCTACATATGTGGCTGGAGCCATGGGTTCCTCCATATGTACTCTTTGGTTGGTGGTTTAGTCCCTGGGACCTCTGGGGGTTCTGGTTGGTTGACACTGTTGTTCTTCCTACGGGTTGCAAACCCTTTCGGCTCCTTCAGTCCTTTCTCTAACTTCTTCATTGGGGACACAGTGCTCAGTCCAATGTTGGCTGCAAGAATACACCATTGTATTTGTCAAACTCTGGCAGAGCCTCTCAGGACATAGCTATATCAAACTCCCTTCAGCAAGTACCTCTTGGCATCCACAATAGCATCTGGGTTTGGTGTCTGTATATGAGATAGATCCCACGTGGGGTGGTCTCTGGATGGCCTTTCCTTCAGTCTCAGCTTCACACTTTGTGTCCATGTTTCCTCCTGTGAGTATTTTGTTCCCCATCCTAAGAAACATTGAAGCATCCACACTTGGTCTTCCTTCTTCTTGAGCTTCATGTGGTCTGTGAATTGTATCTTGGGTATTTGGAGCTTTGGGGTTCATTTATCAGTAAGTACATACCATATGTGTTCTTTTGTAACTGGGTTACCTTACTCAGGATGATATTTTCTAATTGCATCCATTTACCTAAGAATTTTTGAATTCATTGTTTTTTTTTTGTTTTTGTTTTTGTTTTTGTTTTGTTTTGTTTTGGTTTGGTTTTTTGAGACAGGGTTTCTCTGTGTAGTTCCAGTTGTCCTGGAACTCACTCTGTAGACCAGGCTGGCCTCGAACTCAGAAATCTGCCTGCCTCTGCCTCCCAAGTGTGCCACCACCGCCCGGCTGAATTCATTGTTTTTAATAGCTGAGTAGTACTTCATTGTGCAAATGTAGCACATTTTCTGTATCCATTCCTCTGATGAAGGACATCTGGGTACTTTCCAGCTTCTGGCTATTATCAATAAGGCTGCTATGAACATAGTGGAGCTTGTATCCTTGTTATATGTTGGAGCATCTTCTGGGTATAGCTAGGTCCTATGATAGTACAGTGTCCAGTTTTCTGAGGAACTGCCAAACTGATTTCCAGAGTGGTTGTACCAGCTTGCAATCCTACCAGCAATGGAGGAGTATTCCTCTTTCTCTAGATCCTTGCCAGCATCTGCTGTCACTTGAGTTTTTGATCATAGCCATTCTGACTGGTATGAGGTAGAACCTCAGGGTTGTTTTGATTTGCATTTCCCTGATGACTAAGAATGTTGATCATTTATTTGGTTACTTCTCAGCCATTCAGTATTCCTCAGCTGAGAATTCTTTATTTAGCTCTGTACCCCATTTTTATAGGGTTATTTGGTTCTCTGGAGTCTAACTTCTTGAGTTATTTGTATATATTGGATATCAGTCCTCCATCAGATGTAGGATTTCAGATAGAGGACTAATCTGTTGGTTTTCCCAATCTGTCTGTAGCCTTTTTGCACTATTGATAGTGTCCTTTGCCTTACTGAAACTTTGAAATTTTATGAGGTCCCATTTTTCAATTCTTGATCTTAGAACATAAGCCATTGGTGTTCTGTTCAGGAAAATTTTCCCTGTGCCCATGTGCTCAAGTCTCTTCCCCACTTACTGTTCTATTTGTTTTATATCTGATTTTATGTGGAGATCCTTGATCCACTTGGACTTGAGCGCAGTACAAGGAGATAAGAATGGATTGATTTGCATTCTTCTACATGTTGACTGCCAGTAGAACCAGTAACATTTGTTGAAAATGCTGTCTTCATTCCCCTGGATGTTTTTAACTCCTTTGTCAATGATCAAGTGACCTTAGGTGTGTGGATTCATTTTGGGGTCTTCAATTCTATTCCATTGATCTACCTGCCTCTCTCTGTTCCAATATCATGTAGGGTTTTTTTTGTTATCACTATTGCTCTGTAATATAGCTTGATTGATCAAAAACCAATAGGAGGAACAGGATCCTTCTGATCTCCATTTGTGCCCCAGAGCTAAGACTGTCTCACAGCTCTCTGTACCCAAATCCTGCCAGGAGAGAGTTGGTCTCTCAGGAGTGCTCTCACTCCTAAGCCCAGAAGTGTGATCACCATTTTTGTTCCAAAGAAGGACCTGCCAGAAGCACACAGGGCATAAGAACTGTGGAGCAGCTAGGGACAGGATCCTTCTGGTCTCCATCTGTGACCAGGAGCTAAGGCTGTCCTATAGCCCTCCATACCCAAATCGAGTCCAAGAGAAAGCTGGTCTCCCTAGGAGTGCTGACATGCTCATTGACCCACAGGAGGGACAAGCTCCAGTCAGAGACAGCAAGACCAACTAATACCAGAGGTAGCCAGATGGTGAGAGGCAAGTGCAAGAACCTAAGCAACAGAATCCAAGGCTCCTTGCCATCATCAGATCCCAGTTCTAACACCTCAGCAAATCCTGGATACCCCAACACTCCGGAAAAGGATATGGATTTAAAATCTCATCTCTGGATGAAGATAGAGGACTTTAAGAAGGACATAAATAACTCCGTTGAAGAAATACAGGAGAACACAGGTAAACAGGTAGAATTCCTTAAAGAGGAAACACAAAAATCCCTTAAGGATTTACAGGAAAACACAGCCAAACAGGCGAAGTAATTGAACAAAAGCGTCCAGGATCTAAAAATGGAAATAGAAATAATAAAGAGATAACAGAGGGAGAAAGCCCTGGAGATAGAAAACCTAGAAAAGAGATCAGGAGTCATAGATGCAAACATCACCAACAGAATACAAGAGATAGAAGAAGGAATCTCAGGTGCAGAAGATACTATAAAAAACATTGACACACCAGTCAAAGAAAATACAAACTGCAAAAAGCTCCTATGGTTTTATTTTTTTATTTTTATTTTGGATTCTATCAGCAAGAAAATTATTTTCAGATGTAATGTCTTTGACCTCAGACCATAATTGTGAACCAAACTAAATCTTTATTCTTTATAATGTGCAGTCTTTGGTATTATCAGCAACAGCAACAACAATAATGGATAAGGATACTGGGTCATTCCCTGGTAAACTTCGTCTTTAATGGACTTATGAACTGTGTGGATGAATTACTATCCCAATGATTTACCAGAGCAAAGTTAGAATATTGAATCAGGGCATCAATTCACTGAAACCATTTTCTGCTATCATATTGAATAATGTCACACTCCATACCTTTTTCAGTTTCTATATATTCTTAGAAGAGTCTATTTATTATGTGTACTGAAATAACCTAGTGAAATAGAAAAATAGTGTCTTATGTCATACGGAATATTTCAGCAGTATGCTAGGATTTTTATCTCATCTAACACGGACAAAATGTCAAATGTACACATGTTTAACTTTGCTTAATAGATATGATTGTTTCATTGCTAAGGGGAGCTAATAAAAGAAAATCTACTCATAGAAATCATGCTCCAGGGATGTAGAGAGAAAGCAGTTCTGACCTAATGAGGGTGTGGTGTTTGTTCTGTGTCTCAACAATTCTTCAACAACTGAACGTCTGTGCAGAAAACCAGACACGAACATGAATAAATAAAAATACAATAGCCAAAAGCCAGACTCAGCAAATCCTAGAAGCTATTGTTCATTGGTTTATGAACAATAGAAGCAGAGCATCATGGGTCCTCATGGAACTGTGCTGTGGTCTCCTGGCCTCACTGGATGTTGCAATGGCTCCTGCAGGAATCACAGTCGTGCAAGTTTCCCTTCACCCTCTGTCCCTGTCAGAAGTTTCAAATACTTAGTGAGTTCCTAGCAACTTATTTCAGGACAGAGAGTAAACACTTTTTTTTTTCCCACACAGAGAACAAGTCACAGCACCACTCCAGAACAGAACGTACCTATATAAATAACCAAATGTAGCGTCTGTTTTCTCAAAATAGATGACTTTCTAAGGTGCATATTTATTATACAGACACAGAAGGCAAAAGCAAGTATAAAGTATAATAAGCCTCATTATTGATTATGCCTAAGAAAATCGTGATTGGGTGGCCTTGATTATTTCCTTTTCCTGGGTATAATAGAAACCCTTTTGGACAGCTCATGCTTTATAAGGATATTGTTATCATCTTGACTGTCTTTTCCAGGCAAAACTTCCCTCATCCTTTTGAGATCTTTTTAAAAAGCCCCCCCCCTCCTCTACCACTAATAAAGCACAAGAACCCATTGCTCATTTTCCTCTTGTGTTCAGAGAGGACTCCAGGAGAGTCTTTTATAGGAAATTGGGTGCACAATCACAGAAACAATTCTGTCAGAACACAAACGCTGACGAGAATCATTCTGGTGGAGGTCTTTTGAAAAAACTTTCCATTTGGCATGTGTGAGGACGATTAGGGATGATTGCTTCTCTATCTGTGGAGTCCGACCTTAAACTGTCTTGCAGTTGAACCAAGATTCTATGTTTGGTGTATTTTTTTTCTCATTGATGTTGGGGGAAGGGAGAACAGTTTATAAGGCAGAGTGGCCATGTGGTACAAGTATTGTGTCCTTCCTGTGATTTTTCCCTCCTAAGAGGAGTTAGGGGAGCTACCCCCAGTTGTCCTGCAGGCACCCCACCTCAACTTAGCTTTGGGGGCACAGAGTGGAGTATAAAGAACTACGAACATGTTGGTATTGTTTTAATTGAAAAATTAGATTCAAACAGAATGATTTTATCCTAATACAATGACAGATCATGGGATAAAATAAGTTCATTTAATTTTGCATAGTTAAGATTTCTGTGTTCTTTTGTGACCACAAATAATTGAAGTCAGACGAACATTCCCTTCATTGACCACATGTGTCCCCTACTGTGGTGAGAAATGGATTTCTATTTTGTACTCAGTATTAGTCAGAAGTATACACCGTTCTGGTCTACTAAGTTGAATTTTGCTCACCACCCACATACCCAAAACCACAGAGTAAGCTAAAATTTCTATCCAGGATGAAAGGGTTTCTCAGTAATTTGTTAAGGCTTTTCTTAGATTTCTTTTTTCTTATGGAAGAAAAGCATACTGAAGCAGAGGGGGAATTACAGTTTCAGAGAGAGAAGGACAAATAAAAATGTTTGAAGACATGTGAGACTGCATATGGTTATTGTTCTAAACTTGGCAGAACAGCCTGTGGGTGTTAAGACAGCAGGAGAACTCACTATGTTTGACACAGGAAGGGGTAATTCACTGTCTCTTAGAACTTATGTTGTGAGTGTGTGTGCATGTGTGTGAATGTGTATGTGTGTGAGAGAGTGTATTTATGTGTGTGTGTGTGTGTGTGTGTGTGTGTGTGTGTGTGAATGATTTCATGCACATAAAACAATGTAATCCCTTTAGTAGTAGAAAAGGTGACACATTCATTGGTTGATGTTATAACCCACTCAATGGGATTGACCCAGATTTTCTACCAATGTTCTAATTGTCTGCTGTGATGCTTCATAAAAAGTAGTTGTCTACTGTATGTTGAATATTTAACATAAAATAACAATATGATGGATATCTAACTTATGGAAACTTTAAGCAGTAACTCTCGGTATTTGAATTTGTATTGATATTTATGTTTTCCTGAATCTGTGCTCCTCTTTGGGGCGCATGTTTTCTTTGCTTATGATTTCCAAATTCAATCTTTTATAAAGTAGAGTGAGTAAACTTTGCCTAGATGGTCTTTCTGGATACAGAACTATATAATTTTGATTCCAATGCAGTCAAGCATGCCAGAAAAGCAATTCTGCTGGCATCCAGACTATGATACTGGAGAGTATTTGTGCTAGAAGCTAGAAACTGAGCTTAGAAATGGAAGAACACAGAATTTTTTGGGCACTTCAACAACATCTTGGGTCTTATCTGTTGCACATATCCAAGCAAATTCCAGGTGAAAGGCACTGTATTTGAATATGTTTAAAGTATGTAAAGAAAATATGGCCAGCCCCTGGGGTTTGAATTCCTGTGACTTATCGATAGTGTCTGAAGTTGGGTTTTGATGGTTTTCTGGGTTTCCAGGTGCACTGGTTGTTGACAAAGAGCCTAGTTTCTTTACAAAAATAAGCCAGAGGGGTAGGTCCCTTATCTTGATGGTTCTCTTCTTTCAGAAAAGTTTCATTTTCGTAACAGTTATTTACTAACTTGGGAGATATATTACACCAATCAGTACACATACTAGGAAGGAATAAGAATAAATTGCTACAAATGAGAGTGTTCTCACTAAAATAAAGAAGGAGAATTTGAAAATTTGGAAATTGTATGGACAGATACCTTGAGGGCTGAATGAGTCAGAAACTGCTGGAGTGACAGATATATGTGGAATACTTACATTCTATGTGACATGTTTACTTGGCTCTCTATAGTTACCTTTAAAATTCTGTGTCTGTCACTGTTCATAGCAAGTGCTTTTCCCCCTGACATTTTCTCCCCTCTATTTCCCATTTTTTGATAGTGTTGTTATGCTGTCTATTGCTACGTGACACATGCTCCTTGTAATCAGTAGTTGAAAACAACAAACACCTAATCTTGTCATAGATTTTGAGGCCAAAATTGGAAGAAGCTTGGCAAGGTCAGAGATTTTCCCGAGGTTGTGGTCAAGATGTTGCCCTGGTCTATCCTCAGGTCAGATGAAAGCTCAAATGGTACCCTTGGATCTAGGATCCATGTGGCTCACTGCATTTGCTGGTAAATCAGTGTAACGTAATTGTGGTTCTGCTTTCTGTCTTGCCACCAGCATGTCGGAACTCTGTTCAGGCAGAAGAAATGCTAGGCTTTAGACCACATTTTACTCTATGCAGCCACCGGATGCTGGGCTTGCAGGAAGTGCCAATAAACTGTTCAGGAGGTAGAAAAGTGCAGCCTAGGATGGGGGCCCCAGCTCAAGTGAGGTACTGCACAGGCTAAGGCCAAAGCATCAGGGGTTTTCCTAACTCCCAGGTATCCAGTCACTGCTGGAAACCATGTAGAGTCCAGAACTGAGGGGGTCTATGGGCTGAGGTGGAGGAGCTTAGCTCAGCAGGAGGTCTTGATGAATGAGGCAGTCCTTGCTTGTCCATACTGGTTATTGATTATTCATTGTAGAAAATGAGTGCATACTACTTCTCAGGGTGGATCAGAAATTAAATACTTTTTTGCAGGAAGGAATGCCCAGGAAGGGAAGCTTATTGGTTAATCCATCAGGGTCCATCTAGCTACCTCATTAGCATTGAGAGCAATCAACAACCAATGTGTTCTGTGCTACATGACCACTAGTCATATTCTTTACTTGGTGAGCTGTGGTCGTGTGGTCCAGGCCACAAATCTGGTTGGGGGGGGCGGTAAACGAAATGCCTTCTATTCTCATGTTTAAGGTGCCGGGGTTTCTAAACCCACTCAACCTTACGTGGTTTCCTGGCATGGTCCACTGCCCCACGGATAATTGGGAAAACCTCAATTTCTCCATACATATGACTGACTAATGGATTGATTCTTATTCCTGTGAGGCCATGTCAAATGTCCTTTTTTGGGGGGAAAAATAACAGATCCAAGGAGGTAAGGAAGAAGCAGAAAGCATGTTTACAACATATCATTCAAAGCTACATAGAATCTTCCGGGATAATCTTAATTGGAAAGAAGTCTACATTCAACTAAAGGGTGATTACGGTTTAATTTCAAAAGAGAGGTGTGTTAAAAATCTGTAGACTCATTTAAAGTTAAGATAGATGGCATTCTTCCAATCTTGTTCGTTTTCACCCAGGGAGTTCCAGGAGAATTTTTTTTTTTTATCCCTACATCAAATGCTCAAAATAAGCTGCTTCTTGATCGAGCTCCTCTAGTCCATATTACCTTTCTGGAACATCTTCATAATGCATCAGGTAGTCTTGAGGAAATCTAACCACGTAACCTTCTGCCTAAACATTCATACTTTATTCATTTTAGCATAACACAGGACAAAGTAATTTAACTTCATGTGGTTAGCTCTTCCTGCCTCGAACCAATAATCAGATTGGAATCTCTTCTTTTTTTTTCTTTAAATTATACAGAAAATTTGTAATTCCTTGAATAATAGTATCTTAGTATTAATCTCAGTATGTCATGGGGCAGAATACTTTTTCTGTAGAAGCACATGGAGAAAATACATTTGATCAGTCCTTCTGTGTCTGTCGTAACTGTTAAAACCTTCACGTGGAAGAGAGAATTTAACCATCCCAGTGGATAAACGGAGTCTTAACACACAAGTCCTGAGTCACGGAGATACAGTCCTTATCTAGTATGTAATACCAAACCTGATTTGAGAAAATAACACAGTAGTTCATATGAAAAATGGGGGAAAATAAAACAGTCATAGGAAGTATATGGTTACTATGGTATCTACTATTGAATATGGAGAAAAACCAGCTGACAACTGAAGGACTGAAGGACTCATTTTGGCTCAGGTTCAGATGGTTCTGTCCATGACCTGTGGCCGCCATTGAACTAGGGATAGTCATGGCAGCTGGCATGGAGGATCTCACCTGCTGATGGACAGGAAGCATATTGAAAATGCATGAACTACAGGATATTATCCTTTAATTTTTCCTTTGCTTCCAGTCCATTGAATCATAACTCTACATTGAAGTCTCTCAATCCCTAATAGTTTCTGTATGTCCTTCACACACACACAATGTGCTGTCTTACTAATCTCGCAGGTGGTTTTTCAGGTAATAAAGATAAGAATCAAGATTAGGTATCCCAGATATGATATACTAAATGATCATATGGTTGTGGCAAGCTTTCCCTGTGTCTCTTTCCTTTGTTCAGCTCTAGATATCAAACTAGAGTGTCCTATATACCACACAGATCTCCAGCACAGGATTACACTTCCAGCTCCATTTTATACTTCTCTTTTAATTTATAGAGTCTACTTTTTGAGTCATGAGTATAACCCAGTCTTTGGATGTTGCATCACTGACTAGCTCCAAACTTAGCACTTTAGAACCGTGGCAATTTTACTTCCCTTACTAATACACATTTGGCTCAGTGATAGCCGCTTTGCTTTTTTTCCAGTAAATATCAGCTAAGATAAGAGAATGCACAATACTGGAATTGTTAAGAAGAAAGCTTTCACTTACTGATAACCTGCATGCATAGCATGGATTGGACAAATTCTGGGTTTGATGCCAGGCAAGTGGCGGGAGGTAGTGAGAGAGGGGAGAGAGAGAGAGAGAGAGAGAGAGAGAGAGAGAGAGAGAGAGAGAGAGAGAGAATTCTTATCTGATTGTGCTTGCATTAGCTGGAAGGTTCAAACATCTAAATCTGGACTCATACATGATCTCATTATGAGGCTATTTGCCTCATAGCACAGCTATTGGGTTCTGTGGTTTAACACTCGGAGAGAGTGGCACTTCTGTACAAATAACTCAGCCCATAATTTCCTTAAATTCTAAACTATGATGAATCGTGTTACTCTCGTTAATCACAAAAAAGGAATCATGTTTAATGAACAGGTGGCAGTTTTCTCCCCCAATAAAGGAACAGGGCCAAGACAGTTAATTGTCATGCTCAACAAATTTCATCAGTGACACAGTGCAGAAGAAAGTAAAATTAATCTTAGGGATGATTGCAACTATTAGGAGTCATGTTAATTTTTTAAGAAATGATAATAGTGCATATTTAAATGAATACATATTTCAGTACATTATATACTTCTCATTCATCTATGGGTAAGGCCAAACTCTGAATACAGAATCAAGTGCCTAAAGAAAGATAATTAATCTCAAATGTACTTTAGAAGACATTGTACTTATGACCACAGTGAACTATATATTCCAATCAACATACTTACTAGGGATAGGGATTCTTATAATGTTCAGATTTCCAGCCAGTGAAGCCATTCTCAGATGACATTGGGAAGTCACACTAGCAGCAAGAGAATGTGGAGGTATAAATATATATATGTATATATATAAAAGATGTCTAACATTTGGAAATGTATGAGAGTATGAGGCAGAGGTCTGGAAGTAGATGGATGGACTCATAGGCAGGTAGGTAAATTCATTGATAGAGATAGGTGAGTAGATAGACATAAAGATAATAGAATAGATAGATACATAGACACATAGATATATAGGTAAGACAGATGATATATAAATACAATAGATAGATACATAGATAAATAGATCAGCTAACTCCTGTTTACCAATTTCCAATATGGTTCCAAATATTTTCAACACCAACTTTAATTCTAATCTCCTAAGTGCATGAAATTAAATTTCCCCCTTTTGCTCAAACTATTTTGACTGAGTTTGCAACTATGTATCCTGGTTACATTAATGGTGAATTAGATTAAGGTATAGATAAATGCTGCATGCATCTTTTTATTTGGAGAAAAAATTGTGCCAGGAATGCAATTATGTTGTGAGCACATATAAAGAGTACATTCTGCAAGTAGTATAAACATGCATGATAACATTACTTCATTTTTATATTTTGTTTTAATCATATCTTCTGATATGTATTACTTAACTAGCTGAAACCCCATTATATAAATCATGAATATTCACCCTAACCAATTAATGCCTAAACATTTGATCTATGCCACTAATAGAAACCAGCAAGGCTATCAAAGGGGAGTTTAATTAGAGACCATGAAATCTTGAGAAGGTGTTGGTTGCATTTTCTTATAAGCTTCATGCCCCAAACATACTGTTTGGATTCAAAGATCAAAGACATTCTTGTTTTTTTACTCAAATCCTTTAGTTCCCCCCACAAAACATAGCTTTTAAATTGACAAATGGTTTTCATTTAGAAACTTTAAAAAATCTTTTAAAAATCATCTCATATGAATTAAAGTAATAACTTTTCTCACTGAATTGAATATTAAGAACTAGCAATACCATGTTAGAGCAAAATTGCTATTATAGAAATAATGAGCAAATATTAACTTTGAAGACTTTGAACAGGAATTTCATAAATAAAAACCTGGGTGTCAGAAGGTGTATAAATATGTTTTTATATAGGTAGGGATTTTTCTCAGGGAAAGAATATGTATATGCTTATGATGTTAATCTTTTGGAGACTGCTATGTGTATAGTTGAAAGTGCTAGGCATATACAGGTGTGTCTAATTATTAAGATTATATTTATTTAATATATTGAAATATAGCTACGTGAAGCAAGTGGAATATTTATTGTTCCTAAATAGGTGACTCATAAGTTAACACAACATAAAAAGGCTGGATGGGTGACTGGTATCTATTATTCTCAAGCTGAGTCTGTCTAGTCTAGACTATTAACCATGTCTGCATACACTGTGGTTAAATTATCCATGAAAAATCTAAGGTAGCCAGTGAAATGGTTGCCAGGAGTGCTTTATTCTTCCTGATGCCACACAGCGAGACATGACTAAGAAATCTTAGGATTCTCTTTTCTTCATTTGTTCTTCTTACCTCGTTACTCATTTTTTAACTTCCTTTGAATAATCTGTTACAGAGTTCTTATTGCAGATATAAGTTAATCATGGAATATTACATATCAGAATGTTTACATATAATAAAACTATATTAATTCCTTACATACTTTCCTGTTCTGTGACACCTGGTGAGCTGACTTCTATGTAGTAAAGTGTCACAGGAAGCTTCATTGATTGCCATGAGTTTGACTATTCCCAGAAGTCACCAGTCTTTTCCCATTTCGTTCCCTCCACATTCCTAGGGATTTCATTATGGCTTTGCTTTGAAGTTGATCTTCATTTCCTTTTCCACAATGAGATCAGGTTCTTGGAGCTGAAGTAATAATTTCTTCTCTCCAAACAAACAAAAAACAAACAAACAAAAAAGCCAATCCCCCCTGAACTCAAGTGGTAAAATTATTGCACAATTCAAACTACTATTTAGAAAATAAGCAAATAAATCCAGGAATGGTTTCTGTGCTTAAATTACAAATAGCAAATGGCTTCTGCCTTGATTGAGGTTGTAAATGCAAGGAAGTGTCTGCAAGCCAGGATTTCTGGTTTGAAATGCAAAACAGCAGTCACTGCAACATGTGCTTGTTATAAATATAAGTCAGAAAGCACACACTTGTGGGAGGTCCTAATTGTTTTTCTTCACTGTGCACATTAGCAGTTTAGTAAGAGACCTGGGAGAGCAGGTGGGATTTCAGTGTACTGAATTTGAAAGGAACTCAGTTTCTGTGCTAAATTCAGTCATTATTAAAAAGGAGGCATGTTATCCATCAGTAGAAAGGCAAACTCCATCTTGTCATTTAAAAAAAAAAAACAGTGTTTGGCATGTGTTGTATTTATGAGAATCTGAAGGTTCTGGAAGATTTGAAGCCAGAGCACTTGGGATTCCTATAAGGCACCACACATTGCTTTCAGAGAATTGAAATGGATAGTACTGATGTAGAAGTTTAATACAGTTCATATTGTCCTTTCTGTTAGTACATATTGAAAAACTTATACATCTTACTATTATGTACATGTAAAAATGACTTGGATATTTTGGGAACACTTCTCCAAATGTGAATAAGAAGCTTACCAGTGACAATGAAATTCCCATCTCAAAAGACACTCTTCAGAGCCACATCTGACAAACTCTCCACAGCCCCTCAAGTCATGACTTGGAGAAAATGGTGTCAGTGCTAGATGGAACTTTGGTAGATTAGTTAGACCATGAAGAAAGACAGACGTAGGAAGAGAATAAAGCAGATCGAGAAGCAAAATATAACCCTTCAAGCAATTAGAGCCAGAAGCAAAGGGTGAGGATGGAGCCAACTGATTTCACAGCCTCTCCCATTTTCTGAAATATCCTCCAAAATTCCTCCAATGGTCAACTGTACTACGAGAGTGCAGTTTTCTCTCTTAATTACAGAGGCATCACAGATTATGGAACCTTCTAGAAATTTAACTTTGCTTAATTCAAGCTTTCCAGTGAAATATACAGCAATAAAAAGTAAAGAGATGAACCATCAAAAACCGGGTTGGAGAGACAGATCAGTAATTAAGAGTGTTTACTGCTCTTTCAGAGGAACTGAATTCCATTTCCAGCACCCACATCAGGTTGCTTTTAACCATCTTCAAGAATCCAGTCATCTCTTTTGGTCTCCACAGGACTTGCACACACACACACACACACACACACACACACACACACACACAAACACGAGGAGTGTTGAGCTTCTAACAGAAAGTTAGGAAGTGCAGTTGGACTGCACAGAGACTCACAGTGTCAGAGTAACCCCTTCCAGTTTTCAGAACTGTCTGTGGCTGCAATTGCAAGGGTCCATATTTTTTCCCAGAACCCTTTGCTTCTGGCTCTAATTGCTTGAAGGGTTATATTTTGCTTCTCGATCTGCTTTATTCTCTTCCTAAGTCTGTCTTTCTTCATGGTCTAAGTAATCTACCAAAGTTCCATCTAACACTGACACCATTTCCTCCAAGTCATGACTTGAGGGGCTGTGGAAAGTTTGTCAGATGTGGCTCTGAAGTGTGCCTTTTGAGATGGGAATTTCATTGTCCCTGGGACAATTTCAACTTCCTAGCTGAGCTTACATGCATGCCCTGCCCTCTGTTATGTCTTATTTCATACACTAAAGAGATAATCGGAGAGATTTCTCATGTTTATTATAATTGTATTTTGATCTCTTGCGTACTCAAATGACTTCTTTAATCCATACCTGTTTGTGAATGCTGCGGATTTTGTAGTCCAATGTGACATTCTTATTTACATGGCAATTTTCCTCTTATTGACCCATTTCATATATAATTTATCTCCACATCCTTCATACCTATCTTCCCTCCCTCCCGAGAACTCCAATGAGGCATCTGGGTCAATGATGTCCTTCGTGCATTGCCTTCATCGAAATTTTCCAGAGCGTTTGATAAGCTCGCTCACTCTCCACCCTTTGATTTTGTGTTATCCATAGGTTGCCCACTTCCTAGTCATCTTGCTGAAATGAAGTGAGCCTGTTACATAAATTCTTCTATGAATTCATTCTCACCCCTTTACGTCTGCTTGTGGATTGGTGATTGCTGATAAATATGTGTGCCACCCTTACCTCTCCACAGACCTCTGCTTGTCCGGTTTCTTGACAGTTCCGATAAAAAAATCTACTTGGCATTTCAAGTTTAGAATGTTCACGTGAAGATCCTCATTTTACTTTATTTTTGCATCAACACATAGTGGTGGCATCGACAGAGTAGCTGAAGCCAAAAATCCTAAAAGTTGCTTTAAATTCATTCCCTCTAAAAAAAAAAAGTTATGATTGTCTACTGTAAATAAAGTGGTTGTTAAATCTATCCCTTTCTCTTTAAAGTCCCTCAAGAAAAATCACAAGTTGAATGCTTGGAGCTAAACCTCATTAATCTTACAGGCTCAGCCTGCTTTTATTTCTTGGTTCCAGATGCATATTACTAAGAGAAGTTGTTTCCTTTGATTCTATAATATACTGAATTCTCCAAATGATAACCAATCCACTCAGACATGATCCTATCTACCAACTTGCCTGGCACATGGCTTGAGTCCTATTCCAGTTTGACAGTAAGCTAACCAACCACTCTTTTTGCTATTTTTTTTTTCAAGCTCAAATTCTGGATTATAGTAGCTATATGAGCTTCATGGACATACAGAATCCAACAGTCCTCACCACAGCCTGTCTCTGAAGAGTTTGTCATTGGCATTCTTCACTACATCACATCTGAGTTTGGTAAACTTCTGTTCTCTTGAACTTGTAGCCTGCTTCATTGATTACCCTTCATTGCAATCTTAATACAGTATTTTCCCCAAAGTGGCATTGCCTGTTATATGCCTAAAAGTGTTTCTCTAGGGTGAATTATAATACTTCTGCCCTCCTCTGCTTCAGCCCCAAGGTTCTAAGATGGTAAGCATATACCTCCAGCGTGGGCTTAAACATTCCTCTACCAATGTGACATATAAACCCAATGTTAGGAGAACGATAAGCCTTGAAAACTCAATGGTCTTTGACAAGAAAATTTATTGTTTTTAAGCAAAGTAGGATAAAATATGATATTATCCTGGAAAATAAACTTTTTAAACATCAAACCAAGTTTATCAATTTACAATTGTGGCTCAGAGATTTGGGCTTTTACTTCCTGAAATAATAATTGAAAAGACAAACTAGGCAGGACAGAGAGGAATGGTTTTTTCTGGTGCTTGTGTGGCTAAGTCCTTTGAGAATGAAAGAGATTATATCCTCCCTGGAAATTCAATCTGTATACTTCACTGTTTCAGAAAACCCATAAGCTCCAAAGAAATATTACTTGAACTTTGAAGATGGAGTGATAGGTTTTCCACAGAACTTTGGAATGCCTTTAAATTAAATCCATTCATTTGTAAGCACTTTCAGAAGAGGAATGATAATGAATGGAGATGGGATTGGATATCCCCGTGTTCTTCAAAATACTCTATTCCCATCTACTGCAGCTGGAAGCTTCTTTGATGATGACCAAAGCACTTGTCTATGAGTATAGCAGAAAACCATTACAGATCATTTTATTGATAACTTTTTTATTTTAAGGCCAGTAATGTTTGGTTTTATCCTAGGACTCTGGACTATCTAGTCTCTGGGTTTTTGTTACCCAAACAGTGTTGAATAAGGAGTCCATGTCATAGAGTGTGCCTTAAATGAAATCACACTTTGGTTGGCCACTCCCACAAGTTCTGTACAATTATTGTCATAGCACATGTTGAAGGCAGACAGACTGTAGGGCAAAGGTTGTAGCTGGGATGGTATTTAACTATCTCTTGATATTTTCTCTAAAGAGTGCCTTTTCACACCAGTCACTGGAATATAGAGATGAAGGCTCCATGTAGGCACCAGCTTGACCACTCCATGCTCAAGGTGAGTGTTTCCCTCAGTAATGGGGCCCAGCTGTCAGTTTGAGAAGAGAATCATATTGTCATAGCAACAGCCTGGGTTGTTTGGGGATTTCCCTTTGACTAACAACTCAAAGCAATGCAGATCTACTATTGGAAGCCTCAGATCCTGGATATTTTTTAGATCTGCACATGTAGTGCATTTAAAAAGTAATTGTCAAGCTTAAATATTACATACTGTTGAAAAAATATTATTCTATTATTCAAGAATAATAAAAGCATTGAAATAGTCCTTTTTGAAGGCTAAATCAACATATATAAACTTTAGTGGAAATTTAATGCTGTTATACATACTATTATTTTATAAAGGAAAAGACATTGGTTCCCTCTTTAAGAGGTCCTCAAAAACGTAACTTCTTCAAAAATGTGTCCAGGGCCAACTGTTTCAAGCCCTCCTTGGCTGAACTGAAACCCAGAGCTGCCAAGCCTGTTGTGGTGGGAACAGAATAGTCGAATGGGTGAGGGAGCAGTTTCTTAACTTAGGCAATGGTTGTAACTTTGATTTCCTCTTCTGAGTGGGAACTCAGGATTTCTGTGGCATTTGATTTTGTCCTGATTATTTTACAGACACATTCATAACCTACTTGAAGCAACATTTCTTTCTTTCCTTTTTATTATATATATTCTTTATTTACATTTCAAATGATTCCCCCTTCCTGGTCCCCCCACCCAAAGTCCCATAAGCAATCTCCCCTCCCCCGTTCCCAATCAACTCCCTCCCACTTCCCTGTCCTGGTATTCCCCTACACTGCTGCATCTAGACTTTCCAGGACAAGGGGCCTCTCTTCCCTTTCATGTCCAACCAGGCCATCTTCTGCTGCCTATGTGTCTGGAGCCATGGGTAACACCATGTGTACTATCTGGTTGATGTTTTTGTCCCTGGGAGCTCTGGGAGTACTGGGTGGCTCATATTGTTGTTTTTCCTATGGAACTGCAAACCCCTTCAGCTCCATGGGTCCTTTCTCTAGCTCTGCCATTGGGGACCCTGTGCTCAGTTTAATGAGTGGATGAGAGTGTCCCCCTCTATATTTGTCATGCACTATCAGAGCCTCCCAGGTGACAGCTCTATCCGGCTCCAGTCAGCAAGCACTTGTGGGCATCTGTAATAGTGTCTGGATTTTGTAATTGTATATGGGATGGATCACTAGGTGGAGTAGTCTCTGGATGGTCTTTCCCTCAGTCTCTGCTCCACACTTTGTATCTCCTTCTGCGAGTATTTTGTTCTCCCTTCTAAGGACCAGAGTATCCATACTTTGTTCTTCCTTCTTCTTGGACATCATTTGATATATGAATTGTTTCTTGGGTATTCTTAGCTTCTGTGCTAACATCCATTTATCAGTGAGCGCATACCATGTGTGTTCTTTTGTGATTGGGTTACCTCACTCAGGATGATATTTTCCAGTTCCGCACATTTGCCTAAGAATTTCATGAATTCATTGTTTTTAATAGCTGAGTAGTATTCCATAGTGTAAATATACCACATTTTCTGTATCCATTCCTCTGTTGAGGGACATCTGGGTTCTTTCCAGCTTCTGGTTATTATAAATAGGGTTGCTATGAACATAGTGGAGCATGTGTCCTTATTACATTGAAGCAACATTTCTTTGTTTACTCATTTAATTTAGGAAGATTCAGACACTGTTGTGGTTTTGAGGAGAAATCTCAAAAGCCTTAAAGCAAATGGGCATTGTTCTCTTATGCAGCATGACTTCATGAACATATAATTACCAAGATATGTAGTAGGGTGCATTATTCAACAAATACCCTATTATTGTATTATTGAGAAAGTATGAGGTTAAATTTTAGCCTCAAATATTTTCACTAAAATGTCATCCCCATGAAGAGTTTCATTATAATTAAAATGAAACTATAATAAGCAGACTGTAAAAGGAGAGGCAAAGGGGGATTCAGCAATTTTGACACTGCAGAACCTTAGCACCTCTCTGTATCTGACAAAATTCACACCTGAAGTTCTAAGTAGCATCACTCACTAAGTTTTGGGGAACTATGGTGTAAGCCTTTTTGATGTAGCTAAGCCTCTTCCTTGTGTGAGGGCAAGTTGTTATCCAAGCAATGTAACAAGACTGTTATATTTAACAGGATGTGCTCCTGAGGCTGCTAGGAGGGTCTATGCGCTGCTGATAATAATAGCTAGTAAAGAAGAGGGAGGAATCCTGGGTGGGGGTCACAGAAAAGGATCAGCTTGTTGCTGAATACCGAGCTTCTCTCAGTGAATACTCACCAAGCCTCTGGGGGCTTTTTTTTTTTTTCTTTTTCCTACAAAACAAACTCTCTGTCATATCTTTGAACTAGAGAAAACTTTGTAACCGATTTTTTTTGGGGGGGGGAAATCTAGTTCTCTACATTCATATTCATGCTTCCGGTTCTGGCGCCATGTTGGTCTCTTACCTTTTACAATTAATAATGCTCGGTATTAAATTCTCTTTCTTTTCGTTCTGTTATTGTGATGCTTGCACCTTTAAATACTTGGAGAAAAATCTTTATCTTGTGGTACACAGCTCTACTGTAACTTAAAAAACAATTTGCCTTACAAATCATTGTCTTCATTTTTATTTCAGTGTGAGAATAGCTTAACTGTTAACTTCTGCTTTAAGAACTCATGAAACTGTTATGTAAATATAATCCAAATGAAGTGGGTTAGATTTTGCATGGAGAAAGATAATTAAACTGATGTCAAATGTGATTAAAGAATCTGAAATGTGTACTATGTAATATATATCGCTTTGTCACACTGGCTTTTTTATTATTATTTTTTTCAATCAGTATTTTCAAATCTCAATGAACATGGCAGCAAGTGGGGTCATAGAGATGGACTGGTTAGTTCTTTGTCAATTCGGCTCAAGCTCGGGTCATCTGGGAAGAAAGAACCTAGTTAAGATTCCTCCATCAGATCGGCTTGTACCCAAGCCTCTGGGGCATTTTCTTGGTTAATGGCTGAAGCAAGAGAACCCAGCCCACTCTGAGCATGCGCGGTGCCACCAGCGGGCAGGTAGTTCTAGGCTGTATAAGAAAACAGATAGGGCCTGTGAAAGCAAAGGGTAGGAAGCTGATAAACAGCATTTCTTCATGGCTACTTCTTTATTTTCTGCCTTCAGGCTCAAGCCTTTACTTGAGTCCCTGCTCTGCCTTCTCTTCACGATCTGCTCTACTGTGAAACTGTAAGTTTAAAGCATGTCTTCTCTCTATTAAGAAAGGGTTTAGACACCACTCAAAGTTTAGAATTTTCTACTACCCACCCACCCCCAAACAAACAAAATTATGTGTTTTCAGAAAAGGGCCAGGAAACATTGTCCATATTTGCCCAGTTCTGTCAAGTGAAAAAAATATTTGGGGTTTATAAAGTCTCTAACGCTTGGAGAATCTAAATGTATACCTTCCATACTTTGAAGGTTTATTTTTAATTTTTCTTTCTATGCAAAGAAGAGAAATTTATTAGAAGAAGTTAAAAAAAAAGCAGGTTGTCAGTAGTAGCCAGTCACTGAAAAAGAATGTTATTAAATGGCATTGTGTGGAGTATTCTCTTTATTTTATACCCTACCATAAAAATATCATGTCTGTTGTTACTGTTAGAAATGCCATCGCTCCCTCTTCATCTTTATTATCCTGTTGGAGTAATGTCAAAATGATCAGCAAGTCTCTCATTGGAAGATTGTAAGAAACAGTGTATACCTTCTATATTTACTAGTAACTCGCTAAAACTGCCTAGCTCTTTGAGTGAAATAATATTTTCTAAATTATGGTCTTAGGGAAATTAGTCTTCTAGTTTTTATATTCAAAATATTTTCTCGATAATTCTTTCCTATTTTATTTCATTTTTTAATAATAATGCACTCTTAAGCATCTCATTTAAACTAACTCCTGAATAGTCTTCATCAATACTAGCCCCAGGTAAACATATATGTGTAGGTCTAGGTCTAGGTCTATAGGTATAGGTATAAGTATAGGTATGGCCTAGAACATCAGGTTTCTTTAGAGTAATATAAACAAGTATACTACCCTTTAACTCTCTATTATATAAGAAGACTAATTTCTGACTCAGTTATCTATAAACTCTCCTTGCCTTTATTTCAATCTCTCTCTTTTTGAGAAGATCAGACAGTCAGGATGAGCATGGGGCCATATACTATCATAACCTGAATAACTGAAATTACTTCTGATATATATTTTTGACATTTATTTTCATATATCCTTAATTTTCATATATGGTAGAACAGGTATTTCTACTATATTGACTACAGTACTGATTTAAATACAAATTTACATAGCTATTGTATCCATCATTTCAGGACACTTGTTCAAAAGAATGTACCTTCTAGCACTGCTTGATTATTTTTGGGGGGAAAAATGAAAAGTTCTTACTAAAGGATGACATTTCTTTTAAGACAGTGTTTTAGCCAATGTGGCCCAAAGAAGAAATTATTCAGGAAAATAGCTTTCATGACACCCTTCAAATCCTAGCACACAAGCCTTTGATGTGTAGTTATTGTCCCTGTATGGAAGAGTGTGAAAGTATCAGTCTGCTACTTTGCATGCCTGTTAAGTGTTATTTGCAGGTAGAGAAGAAGGCGAGACAGAAGACAGAATGGAGAGGGTTTCCCTGGGATCCTCATGGAAATTCGTGGTCCCATTCAACTTAGGGAATGTAGAATTATTCATTAACCTTGGACCACTGTCTGGTCTCAAATAGTTGAAAGAATTTTTTGGGGGAAATTTGATGGTTGCCTTTTCAAGCATTGCCATGGTAGCAGTGGTGTGTGTGTGTGTGTGTGTGTGTGTGTGTGTGTGTGTGTATACGCATGCACATGCTTTTCCCTTTAAGATTTAAACCAAGATGGGCTCCCTTGTATAGCCCATACAAGATTGTATTTTGTTCTGTCCTAAGGCAATGTCACAAAATTTCTCTGTCTGTTTTGTCTAGATTCTAGACTGAAAGCTAGTGGTAGAGAGTTTCCTTTCATCTACTAAGAAATTTCTTCATTATCTTTCCTTTATTCTCAGAATAAAGTCTAAACTCCTTTTGAGCACCCATAGAGCCTTGTATACCTACCATACTTATTTCTCTGTTGAATGAATGAACACACACACACACACACACACACACACACACACACAAAGTCCTCTTTTATTTGTCTATTTATTTTGAGGCCAAGGTCTCATTATGTAAACCAGACTGGCCTTGAGTTTAGGATTTCCTGGCCTTAGTCTTTTCAGTGATGTTAGGACGAGATGACAAATGTTTACCCACAGATAAAGTCTTTTGACTATGAAGTTTTTAAAATCTTCTTTTCCAGTCATGATTGATTGTATTCACAGTCAATTCATAAAACTTGGTATGGGGAAAACATCCAGTGGGGGTTTTTTTTGAGATAAATATAATACAACCCTACCTCCCATTTCCTTTCTCCAAAGACTCCCATAAACCCCTCCTTGCTCCTTTTGAAATTCATGGCCTCTTTTTAAGTTAACTGCTGTTACATGCACAGATTTATATGTATATACATGTTATATTTCTAAATATAACATGCTGGTTCTGTATAATGTCACTCGAATGTATGTTTTTAGGGGTGGTCTTGGATAAACAACTGGTATGCTCTTTCCTGGAGAGGCATTCTCCCACTCTCAGCATTTCTTGGTTGCTTGTAGTTCTCTTTAGGATTGAAGCTCCATGGGCTTTTCTCCATCCTGTTAGACTTGTATATTGGCATGATCCTTGCTCAGTTCTTGTTTAGAAAGTCATGTTGGTGAGAATTTTCAGGTAGAGCTTCTGAGATTACCAGGAGGCACAATTTCACTGCAAACTCCTGATCCTCTGATTATTACAATCTTTCTGTCCTCTTCTGCAATGTTCCATAAACTGGAGGTGTAGAAGTATTTTGCAGATGTATTCCTTTGGGATTGGGCTCCACAACTCTGTGATTTGGTAGGTGGTGGTTTTCTGTAAAAATCTCCACCTGTTACAAGAAGTCTTGTTGAAGAGAAGAGTGGACTACACTTATCACCTGTGGGTATAAGGAAAAAGGTTTCAGTTGCTTTGGTGATTATGCTGGTTTAGTAAAATGGCAGTAGTCCGTTCTCCTTCAAGATCCATAACTTTACTAGCACAGAGTAGGGATCAGTTTTTCATGTAGACTTAATAAGTTCAATAAAAATGTCAGAAACATTTATATGTCTATCAGCCATGTACGCTGGGCATCTTCATTCTTATTTCTCAGTTGGCTCAATGAACAGTGAGAATATCTAAGTGAGAAAGCTCCAACCCATGCTAATGGACTGTTTACCCATGGAGGTACAGTTCATGTGTATGGTACAAAGAGCTCAAGTGATTCTGCAAGATGCAATGGTTAGAACTATTTAACATAAGCCCTTGCTGTCTGGGGTCTATATAGTGAGTAAAGTGGTATTTGGTCCCTCAATGAGTAAGAAATACAGACTAATGTAATGCTCAGTGACTAGGTATAAAACATGGTCTACAAGAATGAAACTCGCTTTTATACATGTCTACCAACACTTAAGAAAGAACGGAGGCTAGGGGTTAGGGGAACACTTCACTGGGATGATGATAAAGGAAATGCGAAGGAAGAACAAGAGTTAAGAGAAAACAAGGAAAATCAAAAGGATTTTTTTAAAGAAGAACGGTTTTTGGGAGAGCTCTTGGTGTTTAAGGAATTTTTTTTAAAGCTCTTGAATATAGGCTTCTCAGAGGAGGAGAGGAGACAGCAGGAATTCAGAATGTAGGAGAGTAAATATAATGAGCTTGTAGGAGGTCCTTGTTGGCTATGCAATGTAACTGCTTACATATAAAGGGAGCGAGACTTTCCATTCATGAAGCATTTGTTAATCACTGAAAAGACAAGTCCCATGTGAGGAGAATACATTTTGTACTGAGGATGGAAAAATTTGTGCAATGTGATTGAACATAGAATGGAAGAAATGCTTCTTTCTTCCTTTACTTCTTCATCGTTGAGAGATTTTCATTCAAGAAGTTTATAATATGTAGGAGAAAATCACTTTCTTGTAAGTATTTCTAATTCATGCTTAAGTCGTACAAATTTTATACAGACCAGGGAAAAATTGGTGAATACTATAGAAAGTAGACTGAGGGTGGGGAGTAGTGAAAAGGTAGGAAAACATTGTGTGTGTGTGTGTGTGTGTGTGTGTGTGTGTGTGTGTGTAAACTTTTATTTGTATATTGGGCAGGAGACATACCGATGCCATGGCACTCAAGTTAAAGTCAGAGAACAAGTATGTGGAATTATGGTTTTTTTCATCCACAAGATGTATGTTTCAGGGATCAAACTCATGTTAGGCTTGGGGCAAGTGCCTTTATAAGTTGAAGCATCAATCTCTTTTCTTTAGAAAATTGCCAACTTAGATCGGTCTTAGGCATAGGGTATGATGGAATCCTTAGAGATTATAGAAAATGGCTTTGCAGTTTGCCACGTATTCCACCCTAGAGTAAAGAGTGATGAAGGAAGAACACTGGAAAGCTGTGAAGACAGGCTTGTACAGTCCAGGGGAAGTTCCTTGAAGAAGGCCAGATATGGGAATTGTTAGGTTAAGATTGATGGAGGTGATATGGAAATAAAAGAATGAGATGGGGCACTTATAGGAGCAAAAGAAAGAGACTAGCTTCTCATAGGACAGAACTGTTCTTGAATCAGAACAATCAAAGGATATCAGAGTCTCAGCAAGAATGGACACTGGGTATTTGATGCAGGGGGCATGGTCCTCTTATAGGTTGGGGAAATGAGCATTTGAGGTAAGAGTTTCCCTCTGCAGGTCAGTTCCTCTGTGGTCTTAACATAGTAAATACCAATAGTGGTTGGTATGTTGAACCTGTCAGGAGCTGCCAAGATCCTATCAGCCCACAGGTTTGATCAGTCAACTAAACTTTCCTATTTAGAGATTCTCTGAGGCATTTTGACCTCTAACCCTTGAGGAATGGCTGTTGAAGATTGAATGTGATCACCTGGAGGAGATACAGGGACAGTACCCAGTAAAGAAGCATCAAATAAAACTTTGCTGGAAGGACAATTCTAAAATAACATGATAGGGAATTTCCTGGGAAAATGGAAGGCAGCTTGATCATAACTGAAGATGGTCAAAAACTTGGGTAACAGCAGATGCTGGTGAGGATGTGGAGAAAGAGGAACACTTCTCCTTTGCTGGTGACATTGAAAGTTGGTACAACTACTCTGGAAATCAGTCTGGCGGGTCCTCGGAAAAACGGACAGAGTACTACCTGAGGACCCAGGTATATGACTCCTGGGCATAAACCCAGAAGATGCTTCAACATGTAGTAAGGACACATACTCCACAATGTTCATACCAGCCTTATTTATAATAGCCAGAAGCTGGAAAAATCCAAGATCTCCCTCAGCAGAGGGATACAGAAAATGTGGTAGATTTACACAATAAAGTACTACTTAGCTATTTAAAACTTCATGAAATTCGCAGGCAAATTGATGGAACTTAAAAATATCATTCTGAGTGAGGTAACCCAGTCACAAAAGAACACACATGCTATGCACTCACTGATATGTGGATATTCAAGGACCAGGCACTGAGGCCTGGCAGCATTCAGTTCTGGAAGAAACAGAGAAGTGGGTGTGTTGTCGGAGGGAATAGCCCTCTTAGCCCTTTGGGAGGAACATCCTGAATTTGCTTTCTTTTCCTTCCTTCTTCCCTTCCTTCCTTTCTTGCTTGCTTCCTTCCTTCCTTTCTCTCTTTCTTTTCATGCTAGGTAATTACTACTATTGAAGAAGAGAGCCCCCCCCCTTTGCTTCAGAGGATGTTTTGTAACTATCTGAGACTCCCTGAGGGGCCACACAAAGACAAATAGAGCTACAATTAGAGGGAGATTTGGTGAACCTTGATGCTTCAGAGAGCAAACCCAATGCTAACTATATCTCTGCGGGAATAAACAAACATCAGCTGGGTCTTATATTGTCTGTGGAAACTGGAGGGGAAGAGAAGAGAAATAAACACTGATTGATATCCAGAAGGCACAAGATAGCCACAATCCAAATAGAAACAAGAGCATTGCTTTTGATTGGGAGGTTACTGGTTTGGGGACCAGCTAGAGATAGGAGGGTGAACTATGATATCCCCCTGCACCAAAGGTTCTTGGACCATTAGAAAAACCACCCAAAGCATGGCAATATACAAATTAGAGTGTGATAAAAGAAGTTTCCTTAATTTTATCTATGGTAATTTTTTAATCATTCGAGAGTTTCATAAATCCTTATAATGCATTTTGATAAAATCCACCCCTTCTCTTACACTTTTTCCCTACCACTGCTCAGGTACAAACCCAGGACAAATGGATGCTGAAGTGCCTATGAACGTATCCAAGCTGATGCTGGCCACCAGCTTCTCTCAGCATCCTGTAGTCCCTACCTTTTCAGGATCCTTCTGCTGTCATACCCTGTCCTCTACTATAAACTTTTCCAGCTCAGGGACTGGGCTGGGCTTTCCCCTCCTGCAGCTTCTCTGGATTCGATGTAACTCATCCATTTTGGCTCCCCCAGTCTCTCCACCCCTCATGGTCATTGGCTCATCTCTTGTTTTCCTATCCCTTCTCTCCTCACATGGCCCATGCTCACTCTGGACCCTTCCAGAAGTCTCTGTCTCTACCTGTTTCCTCCCTTGTATCTATAATAGAAACTTCAACCTCTTAGGCATATTCATGCCATCTTCCTTTTGAATTCTTTTTTTTTTCATTCACCCAGCCTCCTCCTTTTCTCTTATATCCTCCTTTTGAGAGTTGCTTTATTATAAAATTTAAAACTTGAAATATAATTACAATATGACCCCCTTTTTCCATCCAATGCTGTCCATTTGCTCTGCCTCTAACCCATGTCCCCTACCCCCCCTTTCAAATTGATGGCTTCTTTTTCTTGTTGTCCACTCTTTCACACACACACATAAGGACAAAGCAACAGGTACTTACTATGATAAAGGAAATCCATGTGAAAGTGTTGTTTTGAACTTATAATGAGCTTACAGAATGAAATACCACTTTAAATTTACTACAGACATCCTTCCGCAACTCCCCTCTTGTGTAACATCTTATTTAGAGGTAATTTTATAAAGAACTTTTGTCTAAGAAGGTCTGAGAATGCCATAGAAAAGAAATGAAGTTTGGCATCCACCAAATGTATATAAGTGGTATTTGGGGCTCAGCCCCTCCACTAAATATATATGCATATGTATTTGCTATGTGTATATGCATAAATATGTGTCTAGGCATATGTGTATGTATGTAAGTATGCATGGACACCTGTGAATTTTTTGAGACAGGTGGTCAGGCCCAGCCAAAGTGTGTGTGTCTGTGAGTGTCTACGGGTGTGCTTGAATTGTCCCTTTCTTCCTCTCCTCTTCTTTCTGACTTACAGAGTTAACAAATTTCAAGCCTCTTGCCTGGACACCGAGGGGACATCGAGTCAGAGAGAAAAGAACCCTATCAATTAAGCCTTCTTTTCTTATTCCCCTGATGCTAACAGAAGCCAGTGGCTTTTAATCACAGGATAGGAGTAGAGTTAAATTCCCAGAAGCCATAAGCTTCTGGCTTCCAGAACAGCAAGAGAGAGTGACAAAGCCTGAGGTCCAATACTGTGCCCAGCCTCAGGACCTGACCCTTCTGGGGCTGGACCCTGGCCAAACACAGATGAGAGAGAACAGGTGAGGTCTGACTTCCTGGGATGGTGTAATCTCACTCAGTATAATCTTTCCCAGTTCTGTATTTACCTGCAAATCTCACAACTTCACTTTACAGCTGAACAGTGTTCTTATCAACCCTGCTAAGTGTGTTTAGTGCTACCTCTGTGTGCAGGATAAATTATTTGAGAACAGGAGTTGCATCCCTGAAAGAAACTGACTTTCCATACCCCAGCAGCCCTCAGTTGCAGGCAGCTCCAATGCGAGGGGTGGGACTTCCTGAGCTCCTTCCTGGTCTGTACTGGGAGTTTGTCTTGCTTGAATTTTTATAGGTCTTTGCATGTGGTCACAGCCTCTATGGGTTCAGGTGTGTGATGGCCCTGTCATATCCAGCAAGGATTGTTTTGTTGCAGAAATATGCTACCTTTGTCTCTCTTACAGTCTTTCTATGCTCATGGAGCATATTTCCATGATGCTCCTCATCCTTCGAAGGAAGGGAGTATAATACATATGTCGTTTAGAGCCAAGAATTCCATACTCTCTCATTCTCTGCACATAGCATTAAACCTGATCCTTTAGCACATTTTTTCATTGCTTTAAGAGATTTCTTGTAAATCTACCCAAGTGTTATTTAAGGAGAAGATGCGTTAAAATATACAGGCACGTTGAGGCTTCTATTATGAAATCTTTGTTTTATAAAAATAAAATATTTTCACAATGGAGCAAATGACACACAAGTAAACATATAAGAGAAATAATTTGTGTAAGAAATAAATGTCGCAAGCTGTTAGAAATTAGTACATATAAATAGTTTGAGAGTTTATAATTAATGTTGACGTATATAAGCAAGTAAAATGATAATCAGTTGTCAGTGGCTAAGAAAATTACAGTTAGCTTTTCCTGTTTGCCATTCTAATGTAAAACTCTGCTTTGTTTCTGTATCTGAAAAGGATACACTCCGCTCAGGAGTGCAGTGTTGCCCAGGGTGCACAGCCTCTCAGGTTCAACAGGGACACATCTTCATATTTGCAAAGATTCTGTTTTAATTGCGTTGTAGAAATCCTACACTTTTTGATCATTGGATCAGAACCGGATCCAATGATCATTTTCTTTGATTTTTTTTTTTAAATAAAAGGTTTTATTCTGAAGGAAAGTAAACTAGCAACTGTCACAAAAGCAAAATAAGTAAGTAGTAGAGAATCACTACCTTACAAACGTAGAAAGTGGAGATGGAGCAAATGTAGCTTTCGTCAGCATAAAGTGTCTGAAAGTTAACCAAATGTAGCTTTACCTCTGTACACCACACCGATTATAACGAATTTGTTTTAAACCACTCAAATTTGAGAGACACCCAACTAAATACAAATAAAATACAACTTCACTATTCTGAAAATCCTATTTTAAGGCTTGAAATGAACTCATTTTGACAAAGTAAAACATTGTTGCATTAAAAAAAACCACTCAAATGTATATGTTTATAGATGCTGAAACATTAATTAAAATTTTGAAGGGTTAACATTCTTTGCACATATAGGAATATGGTTTTACTTAGTGCACAAAACCCAAACCGTATAAACCCTAAACCAAACTGAGTTGTAAATTTTATGCATCAGACTACCATGAGTTTTTGGAATACTCAAAACCATTCTTGCTTACCCTGTCACATGTTTGGAAGCCACGAGCCCTACATTAGAACTGTACAGAGAAACCAGTTATCGGTGTGACCGCCCTTCTTTTCAATCCCTCAGGCACCAGGAGAAGCTCTGTTCCTTTCCTCTTCGAACTTACAGGGGCCATCTATTTACATGAGCCTGTGGGTCCCACAGGCCTGTACTACTCTCTGGGTTGTAACCAAAAATGCATGTCGGATTTTAGAAATGAAGACTAGGGAACCAGACTCGGGGATGAAATCTTGCTACCTCATAGATGCAGAGAAAGCACCTAGCTGACATTCGTTTATGGCCAATGTACCAAAAGCTAGTTCCCCACACAGCCTGAAAGGTCCTCAAACTAAATGTCCCTCCCTTCGGGCTTCCTGTGCATCTCTATCCATCCTCCACACTCCCGCTTACTCCCTGGTTTTTCCTTATGTTCACTCCCTGTCAGCTGGTTGCTTGCCCTGCCTCTTGACCTATGGTTGACTTTATTTAATCCTGTTTTAAAAAAGCAGAAAGCTCTTGGATTACAGATGTGTGATAGAGCTGAACCACATCACAACTAGAGACAGGTTTTTCCAGTAAATGATGCAATCCCAGGGATTCCCAATGTAATCAAATATCCTGCAACAACTCTTCTCTGGATTGCACTTAATCCTCTGTGCCTATGACAATCTACCTTTCCCTCCATACTTTACCAAGAACTATGATAGCCTTTAAAATCAGTAACCCATATCAATCTTCTAATTTTAGCATCTGTTGTTTAATAACATTTTCAAAGAACAATTTTCTCTATGTAATATTTATAATTTAAAGACATTAGCATGAGTATAGCTTTTTGTCTGTTTGTTTTGATACAGCACATGTGAACAGGAAAACAATCTAGACTTCTGTAAACTTGAAAGTCTTGGACTAGCAGTGTTTGGCTGACAACATCAGTTTTCCTGAGTTATGCTGTTAGGATAGAGGACTTTAAAGGAGACAAGGATGACCTCCTGCCTCCCAGAGCTTTCCATATAATCAGGGAAGACTGTTTCTACTTCTCAAAGTCACTGGACAGACATCTTAAGGGACTGAGTGGAGTCCTTTCCTCTGGGCATATGCAGTCATCTGGTCCCTGTGAGTGCACCATGCCCTGTTTCAGAAGAAGGGACAAATTTTACCATTTATGAACTACTTCAGAGGAAAGTGATTGGAAGAGTTTTGTGTCAGGGAAAATTTTATGTTTCATCTTAGAAAAATATGTCACATGATCTCACATTTTGGGGTAAAATATCTCTAATCTTGTAAAAAATATTACTTTTAGATATGCAAATACATTTCTTTACTACTGGTAATTCAGTGTAGGGTTCATGCACTTCCCCTGTAGACTGCAGAAATCCATGTACAGCACCATCATTATTTGCTTCTGGCTTAAAGAATTGAAAGCACAAGTGTCAGAACCCTGTTCTCCAGAAATATAAGACTTCAAGAGAACTTTGAGATCATAGCCTAAAATCTGATTTGGAAATTATATGTATTTGGAAGTTTAAGCTTTTTTCAATGGTTCAGTTTTTTTTTTCTGGGAAAAGTGTGTTGCTAAAAAGGAATGAAAATCTAGGGCACAGTTGTAAAAAATCCAAATATTTAAGAGCTAACGGTAAAAGGATCTTCTTTAAACGATTTCAAAAGATCTATTTAGAAATGAAGGAGAACGTATGATATCAGAATACAGTGGAAAATCCTCCAGAAGACAATAGAGCCATGAAATATTGGACCTACATCCTCTACCCTCTTTCCACCTTGCTCTATGTCATATATCCAAGCACATAACTGTACTTAAAACCTTTTTCATAGGCTGATGAAAAATCATTGTTAATCAACATTGTTTCTCCTATGCCTTTCTAGTTCTTATCTTCAGACTCCAGGCAATGTACAGAGTATTTGCAAACTTTGCACAAAGGACAGACTTTACCAGAACACTACACATAGACAGCTGTCTTTTAAAAGAAAAATGGGATCAGGCTTTTTTTCTTATTTTTTGACTTGGAGTGAATGTGTGCATGTGCATTTGTGTGTGCATATGTGTGTGTGTGTATGTTTGTGTATGTGTGTGTATTTGTGTGTGCATGTAGTGTGTGTGTGTGTGTGTGTGTGTGTGTGTGTGTGTTTATTTTTATAGTGAATGTTCAGGAAGAATTGCAATAAGCGGTCCTAACTGGTCATGGTTTCTTGGAATTCAGTGGCTCCATATTCAATACCTTAATGTTTCCTAAAAATATTGGTATAAGTGGATTAAAGAGAGTTCAAATGAGAATGAAGATATATATATATATATATAGATATATAGATATATATATATGTATATATACATATATAGGCTGAGCACTAAGGCAGAAAAAGCAAAGGAATAATAGTTCTAGAAAGGATTTCTCAACTTGGAAAGTTGGACAATTTTCCCTCAATATTTCGTCCTTGTCGTTCTCACACCAACTGCTGTCTACACTCATATCTAGAAAATACTTTCTTACTGCAGTCATTCCTCATTAGAAGAAGAAGAAAATGGTAGACTCAAACAGTGCTTCTCCTGGCCACTCCTGTTCTTAGTACGTCATTTTTCATATTAATGTATTCTATCTTCTAATAGATAGCACTAAAAATTCATTGTATATCTTTTTGCATAGGCATATTGCAGTATATGAAAATCTAATCTGTTGTAAATATTAAATATCTGTCAGTCATTTTAAATTGAATACTGTTTTAAAAAAATGAGCTGCATATAGACTAGTCAAAGTGTTCTGCTAATACCCGAGAATTTCAACATCTGCTTACACTCTGCTTTGTGTCTATTTTTACTTGTTCTTTGGAAACAGATGATGAGTATTTCTAATGTGCAATTATTTATAGAACATTTTACCAAACATGACAGTTAGCCAATTCCATAGGCCTCCTTTTTTTCTTGTGATTCCTCACATGGCTTAAGACTTGATAGCCCCTCTAGGAAAGCACATTTCATTTTCCATTAAATGAGTAATTTAAGGGAAATATGTATACATAAAGAAATGTTTGGAAACAAGATAATGTCTACAATACAATACTAACTTTGAAAAAATATTCTTGGGCCTGTGAGATAGATAGTTCAGTAAGTAAAATATGGCTTCCGACACTGAAGGCCTGAGTTTGTTCCAGGGACTCACATGGTAGGGTAAGGAAACTGACTCCTACAATGAGCCCCTCTGACTTGCACTTTGTGCACAGCAACACACATGTACAGTGAAACATGTATAGAAATAGATATAGATAGACATAGATATAGATATAGACATAGACATAGGCATAGACATAGACATAGACATAGACATAGACAGATAGAGATAGAGATAGAGAGAGATAGAGATAGAGATAGAGATAGAGATAGAGATAGAGATAGAGATAGAGATAGAGATAGAGATAGAGATATGTTTTAACTAAAAGGTTCATGGTTTTAATCATCCCAGTTCCATCTCTAGTATTTCCATGATCACCTTGACCAAAGTAACACCTTTGCCTTGTATCTCCTCTCCTATTCCATATTTTCACAACCAATCCTGCCTCAGGTGAACTGAGAGGGCATACACTCCTTCAGTCTATGAAGCAATTCTGCCATACAGGAGGAGTGGATGAAATAACAATTTGGTACCCAAATTAATGAAGTTCTATATCTCCTTGCATTTCACAGTCTCCTCAGCCATGAAAGCATGGGCCTCTGTAAGCGTTTTCTCTTAGAGGAAGAATATGGTGGACTGTGGTGTATAAAGCCTGTATCTTCATTCCTATCACACAGACTCAGAGTGTGAGATATAGACTCAAGCTTCAACTCTGGCACTGTTAACAAAAGCCCAGAGCTAAGAGGACTGGTTCCAACCTTGGCCTCCAGCTTCTTTTCCACTAAGCGGAAAAACGATATTTAAAAAGTATATCTTATCTAGCCCAGAGTGAGGACAGATCTAGAAAGAATGCCCTAACCTTGATGCTCGGGTACTTAGGTTTGGAAAATTTTTGTTGTTAATGTGTAATAGTAATATGGCTTAGTAGAGGGATGCTTTCAGATTTTTAGGCAACCGTCTTAGGTTCTACCTCATATTAATAAGGTCAGCGTCACTCCATTTTTTAGTTGTGAAAATCACAGCAAATAAAGCTAAGTTTGGTACAGGATACTTGCAGTCTTGGCACTGTGGGGGTTGGGGGAGGAGGCTATATGAATCTTTATAAAAGGATTCTCTGAAAAAAATGAAAAAAAAATCAAGCAAGAAAGCAAGCAAAACAACTATGTCCATGCATTATTAAATATCCTTCATGGGGGCAAAATTACCCTCAGTTGAAAAATCACATGTGACCACTTAGGGTCAGGCAGGGAAGATTTCCAACGCCCTGACACAGGCTTCATTCATATGTCAGTGTTATTAGAATTTCAGACCTGGCTCTCACTGTGTCTCGAGAATTCATGAAGGCTAATCTGACCTTGTACAGCCTCCCAGATAAACAAGTTTATAAAATAGGTTAGCTCTTAATATATCTTCAGAATGTGCCTACTATTCATCCTGACCAGAGTTTTTAATTTGCTTTGTACTGACTAACACACCATTGCTACCTTGTTAACTTCAGATAGATGGGTTCCTGTGGAGAACAGATTTTTTTTTTCATTTTTTTAAAAGGAAAATTTTAGTATATTTTCTCTACATTCTTGAAAATTTAACTTGTATAACTAACTGTAGCTAAGTTAAGAATGTTAGAAACAATTGTCTTAGAATTGGTTGACCTTTTTGTTATTTGACTTCATTCTGATGAAAGTAAGGCAACATTTATCACCAAATATTGTTTTAAAATAGTTGTGTAAGCACATGTAGAGTATAAGGATCTGTATAGAAGAAATGGTGAAGTTACTGTGTCACGAAGCAAAACAGTCACCTTATGCATCTGAGTTTCCAGACAGGCTGGATGAAATAGACATAGAGCATTGAAAGGATCATTTCACAATCAAGTCTTTTAAAATAGTGATCCAGAACTCTAGCGAGAGAAATAGATAGCAGCTTGTAAGAGTTTGTAGTCTATACCACCTGACTGGAATATTTACTGAAGCAATACTTTTTTTTTCCCTTGCGATTTCATCATTACTACACATGAACTAAGAGTCGGCTACCCCCTCATTTATTGAAGCCATACAAATATTTTTTTTCTCTGAGAAAATATTTTCTAACACACTAATAAGTATTTTTCTGTTGTTTATAATTAAATCTTATGTTTGTTTTAAAAAATATGTATTATTGTGATAATAGGTAAAAATGGTCGAAAGACATACTTTCTCAAAAGCTAGACATTTGTCAAGTTTTCCATCCCAATCTTTGTTCCTATTTCCTTTCCTAGAAGTAACTATCCTTATCTAATAATTGTGTCTCTCTCTAGAATAATTTTATGCATATGTGGTGTTACATTATGTCTACTCCGCCTTTCTGGTTAAGAATCTGAAACAGGTCTGCTGGACCACTGCAGTAGATCACCACTGTCCTGCATCATCTGCAGGACTACAAAGATGTTCACCATCTTTGTCAATCAGAGGCCTCCCTCCATCTTTGGTCACTTGGCCACAGTAACTGGGGACCTCTTTTAAAATGCATATTACAAATCAGTGCTGCATATTGTGAGTATTACCCATGTGTCTGTCTCTCTTTTCCTAAAGCCATCCAGGAGGAGGGCTGGTCAGGGCACACACAAGTCATCCCATAATGAAGCTTATAATGGTTCTGGTATATCTAGCCATTGGCCAGGTCTTTACTTCTCTGACAATGGATATAAGCACACTATAAATTTATGATTTTTAAATACTAATTCATTTAACACCTCCCTCCAAATTTGAATCACAGCTCCTTCCTTTCCCCTCTTTGTGTTAGAGACAGGGACAGAGACACAGCCCCAAAGCTTTGTGCCCTCATTTTGTCTTCACCTCTTGCCTTCAGTTAAATCTCCTGGCTCTGCTAGGTCTTAACTTCAACTGCTCTTTGGATCCCTTGATGAAGCTGTGATTTGTATCGCTTTAATAACTGCATGTGTCATACTAGTGTGATTCTTGTACATAAACATTCAGGATGTCTTTGCTTCTGTGCCAGACTAACAGCATTTTCTCAAGTTATTTATCATTCGTCACTTTTTAAATCATATCATTTTAGTGGGATGCCATATGAGATTTAGGAATGGTCACATTTATGAAGACTCCTTTCTGCACCCAGCTCAGATTTTAGGAAGATTTACAGTAAATACCTAATATTAGTTTAATTCTACTCTCATTACAAAAATGTACATTTCTCCCTTATGTATCCTTTGATTCTGAGATCCCACCTTCAATGTTTAGTCATGGGGTCTACAATCTCAGAAATTGTGAATCCTTATAATAATGAGGATTTTTTTTTCAGATTCATCTCATAATTGACTTTGGAGTCATAGAAAAAAATGTTTTCCCACAATCTATACAGTGTATTAAAAATTAATTCTATTAGACAAGGTCATAGAACTTCACTGTAAGCCTGAAAAACACATAGCATCATGTGATAATGGAAAGGCCAGCTCTTCAGCCCTCAGAGTACAAGACAGTGAAGGTCACATATTTTCTGACCTCTATTCTGTACACAGTGTTTTAGAGGAAAAAACCAAGGTAGCTTGAACAATGGAAAAACCCATCACAATGGGAGATTGCCTGATTCGCCTGTTAAAGGACTCTTGAATGAGAACCTGCTGGAGAAAACTGCCTCCTCGCATTCTCCACCCTGAATAGGGAAAAGAACATCAGAGGAAAACATGCAATTTTCCTAGTTATGGCGTTGGGGTAGCAGGGAGAAAGCCTTTGTCTAATTTTTAATGTTGAAGAACCTCAGTAATTTCTACTTGATCTTCATCAGAGTATGTGTTCATACAGATGCAATGGACATTCGAAGACTTCACTTGGGTCACTGAACCCAATGAAATGACTGCGGCCTGATACTGTGGAGATGGGAGTTATAGTGATTGTATGTGTAATGTGACCTTCAACATATCAACACGCTGTTGAGAGATTATAGTTTTTAATCCATGTCTTTGTCCTGTGGATGATATTAAGCCAGTCTTATTTTTTCTTTTGTGTATTCTTCCTGTTTCTAACCATCCAAGTTCAGTTATGAGGTCTTGAGGACTATTTCTCCTTTAATTGGGAATATAAAGATGTTCTGTCATTGCCATAATTCTTATTTACATTTACCAATTTAGTTAGTTGGGGAAATCTCAAATCTCCGTTAAGACCAGAAATAGAGAACCACTGCTCTGTGAATGTTTCTGGGACGTACTGAGCAAATATTAACTTAGCAGAAATAAAGATAGCAGTGAAAGCAGACTGAAGAAATGATTCCAGTAACGTGTACCTTAGAGAACCGTGAGGGTATATAGCACATAATTATGAGAAACAATCCGTGCTAATGCCAGCTACTCGCCAGCAATGCAGTTTCCCCTCTCCCATGACTATCTCCAAGTGGCAATCTACCCAGTTCAGTGTTGCCCATCTGCTTATATCTTCCTAGGCTATTCACCTCCTGCTAGCCCCTGCAGGACTGGTGGCTACTGGCTCTAAACCCCTAGCCCCATGAATAGAAGACTCTAGAGGCTTGTAATTTATCAGTCAAATTTATAACAGTAAATTCTCAACCCCCAAAATGCCCACACAAAGAACTCAAAACTCAATTGCTATGGATAGAAGCTGCTCGCCTAGATTGGACAAACTGCCCAGTATTATTCTATTGCTCTTCTATGATATCCAGAGCTACCTGTGGTTATTTCAAGCCACATGGATCTGATTCTTCTTCTTTCTCCATCTTTCTCTGTCCTCCTCCCCAGTCTGCCACCTGTCTCCCTCTCTCTACAACTTTTAACCCCGCCTTCCTTTTCCATTACTCAAGCATAGGCTCTAGCATTGTATTTCACTTGACCTCACCTGCGTATAGACAGCCATCTACAAGTGTATTGGGTTTAGTTACAGCTGAATAAGTAAGAGGTTTATTACACGAACATAGGTAATTTAAAGGTAGCTACATCATCAAAAAGTTGAGACCAGTATTGGCAATGTATCATTGGGTCCCTGAAGCTATCTACCCAACTTGTAGGAGCTTCAACAAAGAGAGTCTCTTCTTCCCCAACAATTACTCACTGATTATATACACTTACAGGGCATCTTCATGACTCTTGCAGCTTTCTGAGCTTCCACAGTCTTATCCACTTTGTAAGCTAATTGAATTTCTCTTTCTGAGCTTCCAGTTTCATGGGGGTCCCAAGTCCTCTGCTCCTGTCTGCTTCTTTCTTGAGGGAATGTTATGAATGGAGTCTACAAGTACAACACATGACCATATCACAATCCTCGTAATTAAAGTCTATAAATAAGCCTGACAAGTGATTAAATGAAATTTGTTTCAATCTCCTACCTTCACCATAGCAGTGTTACTTTTAGATTTATAGCTGTTATGCTCCTTGGCGATCTGTAGCATATACAGACTTGTATGTGCTTGAGAACACCACAGAGCATATATCCCAACTGCACTGGGTCTTCCCAGATACAGTCCTCTTCACTTTTCCATAGAGCAATGGTAGTAGTCATTTTCTAACTTTCATCATGAATGAAAATATTATTAATCCAATGAGCTTATCGTGACAAAATATTTCCAGTACTAACATTGTAAAGCAGGGAATATCTTCATGTTACAAAGTCACAAGTCAGTGGACAAAGAAGCAAATTCTGAAAAATGAGATTTTAGGTATTTTTATCATTGTGTGACTATTGTCCTGTATAGTTACATAAGTTAACAAAGCTATTCCTTCCATAAGCAATATAACCCTGTAAGACCAGCATCATAAGCATGAACATGTCCATTACTTAATAAAACTTAACTGTGTGGCTCATAACTATGATCTAGCCATAATTATAATAAACTATGCATTATGATATGACTGTGACTGTACCACCTCATGAACTTCACCATATCCCAAGCGTGACATCACATTACCTTTGCTGTGACTTCTTGATTAGAAGTAGTCAGTGTCCCGCTTATATTTATTAGGAGATGGTTAGATGTTATGCATAGAAGAAACAGGAAGCATTGGTTAGGTATTAAATTAAAATCTGCATATATATGCATATATTTGCATATGTGTATGTATATACAAGTGGTACAGACAAAAAAGAATGGATCATAAGAAAAATCAGCATACTGATGAACACAAGTCTCATTTATGGGGAAAGCTAGCACATGGTATACTTGAGTTCATTTTAGGAGGTGAGTGGTTACTTGACATAATTTTGAGCTTCATCAAATCTGAAAAATAGAGAAGATATGGAGAGTTGGTAAGAGCAGAGTGAAGCCCTGTAAGATATGAGCAGACTATGTTTGTTCTTAGCTACTTGGATATACTGTTACAACATTCACTTTTGTCAATCCTTTCCTGTGTCCATTGATGTATTTTTAACCATGTCCGTTATCATTCTTGCTGTTTATAAGATTTTTGTGCAATGAGTTAATTATATATGTGTGTGTGTGTGTGTGTGTGTGTGTGTGTGTGTGTTTGTGTGTGTGTGTGAAGGGGCATCCCATTTCACCCATGTGGAAGTAATACTATGTGTAACATAACGGCTATTCTTTTCCGTTGTTCGTGTTTTGGCTTAGAATTACTTTTCTGGGTAGCCCTGGCTCTCCTGGAACTCACTCGGTAGATCAGGCTGGCATCAAACTTAGAGATCTGCCAGACTCTGCCTCCCAAGTGCAAGGATTAAAGGCAGGCACCACCACACGCAGATCACTAATTTTTTAAATAATAAATAACACTTCATTTGCCCTCCCCTTTTGTGTGTATTTCTTTTCAAAGTTTTTGTGTATATGTGGGTAAACATAGGTAATGTGGGCATGTGTTCAGAGGAAAACAAAGGGTGTCATGTCTCTATTTGTATCTCCGTTGAGACAAGGTCACTTTTGTTGTTGTTGGCTCTACACGCCAGTCTATCTGGGTCTTTAAGCTCTTTGGATTTTTCTATTTCCCATCTTGCTGTAGGAGCTGCAGGATTAATCATGTGCTACCCTGCCTGGTTTTCACATGGGTTCTGCTTTTTTAGATCCTCATACCTACAGGGCAAGCACTTTATGTGCTGAAATCATCTCCTCCACTCCCTTTTATGTCACTTCTCTTTTACCTGGTTTTGTTATAGGATGTTTTCAGACTTATACCTTGTTTTTCAGTAAGGTCAAAAAATATATCAAGTTCAGAATATTTTTTTTTGTGGACTAAGATGAAAAGACTAGTTTTTAATGTATAATTTTTACTTAAGGGCACTATTGTGTTTTAATTAATTACTTTCCCCTAATTTATTTATTTATTTATTCAGTTGACATCCTGATCAGAGCCCCACCTCTTTCTTCTTCCCCTAGTCCCATTCTTACCATCCCTCCTTGAATTCCACTTTCCCCTTCTGATCTGAGAAAGGAAGCCACCTCCCCTGCCCCCCATGGGTACCAACCCACCCTGACACATTAATTCTCAGCAGGAATAGGTGCATCCTCTCCCACTGAGCCCAGAAAAGGCAGCCTAGCTAGGGAGAAGGGATTCAAAGGGAGGCAACAGAGTCAGGTTCAGCCACTGCATCACTTCTTAGGGGACCCACATGGAGACCATGTTGCACATCTGCTGCATATATATACAGGAGGCATAGCTCTAGCCCCGCATGCTCTTTGTTTACTGGTACATTCTCTGTGAACCTCCATGGGCAGAGGTTAGTTGATTCTGTAGATCTTCTTAGGGTGTCCTTAACTGTAGGAAGCCACATTTGGCATTACAAGATGGCGCCCATTTCCTGTGATCAATCAGTGATGTGCTGTTGTTACTCCACTCCGCACCTTACTACGCATGCGTGGGTAGAGGTTTGGTGGGCCGCAGCTCAGTCCCAGAGCATGCTAATGAGGCATCGTGGCATGCACCAATCAGGTAGAAGCACGTCTTGCCTAGGCCTATTTAAGCAGCACCATTTCTTCCTTCTGGGTCTTTTGCCTCTACAATCAACCCCGCAATAAACGTCTGTGGAAGGATCCTGATTGTCTCGTGTCATTCTTGCTGGCGAGATAGACGCGACCCACAACTTAACCCCTCTGGTGCCCTGAGCCCTTCCTCCCACTCTTCCACAAGACTCCCCAAGCTCTGCCTAATGTTTGGCTGTGGGTCTCTGCATCTGTTTCCATTCACTGCTGAATGAAGACTCTCAGATTTGCTAGCCTCCTGTCTGTGAGCATAACTGAGGATCACTAATAGTGTCAGGGGTTGGTTTATTTCCATGGGATGGATCTCAAGTTGAACCAGTCATTGGATGGTCACCCCTCAATCTCTGCTCCATCTTTATCCCTGCACATCTTGTAGTTAGGACAAATTCTGCTTTTGTGGGTGGGTTGGTGTTCCCCTCCTCCACTGGAAGTCCTATCTGGCTGCATGAGGTGGTATATCAGCCTCTCTATCCCACTTAACATCCACTTTAACCTCATATACTCAGAGCCAATGCACCCACCATCATACACTCAGTCATCTGAGGATTCCAGATGAAGTGGAGACGATTTGGACTAGTGATGATCACAAAACTTTCTTTTCCAGAATGTTGACTTTGCATGCGTTTCTTCTATGTTGCCTGATCATTCATGTGACACTCACTGTGTCCTTCTTCCTTCCCCTTACCACCACAGCAGTGTTTTTATGAACATGTGTCAGTTTGGGGGACCCTTTCTACCATGCCCCAGCATGGATTAAAGCTCACATTTGTTTTGCTATAATGTAGCCAGGTAGCTTAGCACTACATGATTGTGAAAAAAAAATAATGAACTGGTAAGGTCAGGGATTTTTAGATCTGTACTGTCTTGTGTTATGAATGTTAACATATGGAATTCATTAGTAGTTGTGGAATATACACAAATATATAGAAAGAAACGAGAGAGAGAGAGAGAGAGAGAGAGAGAGAGAGAGAGAGAGAGAAACGAACCAGAGAGCCAGCAATAGCTCAATGCAGGCACCATGCCATAGAATTCTCTCCATTTCCTAGGTTTTTGGCAGCTATGTGCTGAAGTTTGTAGCTAAGTCAGTCTTTCAAGCTTTCCTGGGAGATAAAAATATCGTTGGGCTTGAGCCACTGTGAGTTTTAATGAGTTTTAGAGAAGAGAATAATAAAGGAATGCCTATTTTCTGGCATAGGCTTCTAACATATATTTCCAAAACAAATTTTTGAACAAAAATATCAAATATATTTAATTAAAGGGTATTTAGTTTTGTGATCAATATTATTTTAGAATTGTGATCGATATTATTTTAGAAGATGCATTTATTCATTCATTCATTCATTCATTCATTTATTATTTATCCATATATTTGATGTGCATACATTCCTGAGGGCACAGGTAGAGAGGTCAGAGGATACTCAGTTGAAAGTTGGTTCTTTCTACCATGTAGATTCTAGGCTTAGACCTCAGGTTGTAATGCTTGGTAGAAAGTGCCTTTATATGCTGAACCATCTTACCAGAGCTTATTTATGCTGTGAAGAATGCTATTGATGCTTGAATTTTTAAAAATATAGCATGCCATATGAAAGTATATGGTTGTACAGCAATTGGGGAAGGGCTTTAATATTCCATACGAACCCCCAGTGCCAGGGAATGAAAGATCCCTGCTCTTCTCCTCTTGAATTGGTTATTTTCTTGACTACTATGTTAAGTAAATTCCATCTTCATCCATTATTCCTATTATCTACGAAAGATAATAAAGGATCTCAGAGGTCTCTTCTATACTTATTCTCTAACAAAACAATGGTTGACTATTTCTAGATGCTCTTTTTTATCTTTGATGAAACAACTTTTCCCCTAATTTTATATATATATTTTTATTATTTTGAGACTAGGTAGATCTTCTGTAGCCCATGATGTCCTCAGGCTTGTCATGTAGTAGACCACCTTGAATTCTTACCCTTCTGCTCTGCCTCCCAAGTACTGACGTTACAGTCATATATCACCTCTCCTGGCTTGAGTAATTTCCTCAGTAAGTGAATTTAATGACAGGACTAAAAGTGACATAAGCTATTTTGTATTTCAGAGTATTTGAATCACTTACTGTTCACTATCTACTTATAGGAGACATTAACCTTTCTATCATTTTGTTTTAAGTCATTTAATTTCTGTACTAAATTTTAACAAAATATTAGAAGGCAACAATTCATATACTGTTGTGTAAAAGGAAGTTTCATAATATCTTTTTTCTTAAATGAGATAGCTAATATTTTTACTCCCATTTTTAGCCCATTGTATTATATTAGTATAACCCTAATCCTTTTGTGTTATCAAGTCAGATTCAAGTTAATTTACCTCATTTTTATTGTTTTGTATGGCCATTAAAAATAAAACATTTCTTCTGTAATCCACCCACATCATTTTAGAGAAACTTTAAAAGAGTAGACAATAACTCACATAAGACATGATGCTAATAAGCAGTAGGATCCAATTTCTAAATTAATTATGGGTTTTAGCATGATTTTTATATTCACAATTGAGTATGATAGCCAGATTGGCTAATGTAGGAGAATAAAATTGCACTGAGAAAATGTCTTTTTATGACTTTGAAAAGTATCCATGTGTAGTCACTAGTTGCTTCCTTTTCTTCTGTGAGTAGATAAAAACTAATTACAATGAGAACTTTATCCCATTCTAAGACCACACAAGAATACACGATGGAAGGCAGTTCTACACAGAACAGATGTATTTCGTCGAGTCACAGAATCCGAAAGAGAGATCCATCATTGTTACTGATAGTAATGGGAGCCTATTGTTTTAGTACATTTTCCTGTTAATGCAACAAATACCTAACAAAGAAACTTCTGGAAGCCAGAGTTTATCTTTGATTATAGTTCAAGGTTACTGTTCATCCTTGTCCAGAAGTGGTAGTTCCAGGAGTCTGAGGAAGCTGGTCACTTTGTGCCTTCAGTTGGGAAACAAAGTAAGAACTCTCTTTCTCTTTCAATCTCAGTCTAGTCCCTGGGATTATGGGATGATGCTACCATGTTTAAAGTCTTCTGACTTTAGTAAACCTACTCTAGAAATTCTCTCAGTCATGCTCAGAGCTTCATTTCCAAGATGATTCTAGATCCTGCCAGAATTACAATGAACGGTTACCCACAGCTTTGTAAGCAGTATGTTTATTTGTTGTATAATGAAACTTTCTCTGTAGGACACTTTATCTCAGAGTGTAACCAGTGAGGAAGAACTTAACCTGCCCTAAAAGAAGATGGCGCCTCTTAGGTTGTGTCTTCTGGTTTGATACAATTGAAGTGGAAGACCGATGGACTTTAATGTTTGAAAGATGGAGGCATGCGACATAGCAAAACAAAAAGTGAAATGGATGACTTGGTTCCATTTCACAGGCCTGTGGGAGACTGCCATTGTACTGCTTGAATTACTGCCATGAAATCACAAAATATAGAAAATAGGGTAGAATAACACCCCCCCCACACACACACACACTTTGGCTGGTATACTCACTCCACAGGCCAAGGTAAAGGATCATGCTTATATTTCACCACTATGTATTCAGCAGAGGACTGCCTGGTCCTCCCTGGAGAGGACTCCCTCAGTGGGAGAAGATGCCCTTAACCCTTGAGAGACTTGAGGCCCCAAGGAGTAAGGATGCCTAGTGGGAGGGAGGACGTCTTCTTGAAGACAAGGAGCAGAAGAATGGGATGAGGAACTGGGGGAGGGCAGACTGGGAGGAGGGCAACGACTAGACTATAAACAAAACAAAAGTAATTTTAAAAAAGTTCTTCTAGCTGAATCATTTCTGTCAAGTCCTCTGGTGTTCATTGTTATTTAAAATCAATATTTTTGCTTCAGCTTTTATAATTAACCATTATCACTAAAAAAAAAATAGCACAAAAGTCAAATCATTCAAGGAATCTGCTCAAGGTTTATCCAGGGCTGCATTCTCAGTTGTCTTAAAGTAATTGAGGTATTAAACGTGCCCGATGATATTATTATCAGTCACAGAATAAGTTTCCCCCAAATTAGCTACTAAGAAGACGGTGTATATCTTTACCCTTGGTTGTGAACCCAGACATGGCTCACTGGCCTTGTCTCTTTCTGGAACTCTGGTAGAGTGGCAGCCAACTGCAATCTCCTCTGTGAAGGGTTCAGAATCATGATGCTAGACAAGACTCAGTCTCTTGTGCATTCCTAGACACAGGCCTCAATTCTGACTTTGCTGCTGGCAGGAAGTTTGCTGGGCTCCTTGCCCTATGGGGTGTCTCGTAGAGTGTATTATAATATACCTGCAACAAACTTCAGGAAATGGTGGTACCACATTGAGAGAATTCCAATAAGATGAAAGCCAGTCTTCTGTCACCTAACTAGAGAAATGAGGTCCATAACTTTGGACATATGCAATTTTCTTACAAGCAAATGACTAATAGGTTGGAATTTCAGAACCCTGTGAATATACCAAAGTGATAGGAATCATTGTGAGCTACCCAGGCTGCTGGACACAGGATCTGATTGTAGATTCCAGGAGACATAGCTAGACTTCATTGTATGCAATTTGACATTAAACTATAATCAAGTTTATCAGGTCTGTAACCACCAATAAAAAGAGAGAGTGACTGTTGCCTCACTTTAAGCAGGTAGACCCTATATTATTTTACGGATAGTAAGAGAAAATGAATGGAGAGAAGAGGTTGGATGTTCGGGTGCTAGTGATATATATGCCTGTTTGTAAACAACTCCAGTCTGAGGCCCTGTGGGGAAGACTAGAAGTTGCAGGCCAGTCGGGTTACATAGTTCATCATGTGCAGTCCAGCAAAGGTTTAAGATTGAGAACTTTTTCTCAACACCAGAAAGAATAAGAAATAAACTTTATAGTCTTAACTTTGTACTTTTCAAAGAAGACAAGTTCTGAAATAAGGTGCTGAAAAAATTACATAATGTATTTTTTTTGTTGTTTCCTGAGATGTCTGAATGCTTTAGTTTAATCATAGCTTAACTATACCTTCAGTGTAATGCGTGTAACAGATAATGCATAGAACAATCTTAGAAAAATGCCAGTTGGTCTTAGCTTCATCTCAGATGGATTTCCTTCATATTATTAAAAGTAAATTTGAATTTTAGCTCTGCTTGTTTTGTTTTGCTTTGTATAATTACTATTTCCGATACTGATAGATTTCTGCTATGGCTAGGTCTGAAGTTTATGGATATAAATTGTAACAGCTCTCCCATGCAACATATATTAATGTTATGCCCAACCTTCCAAATGTTTTTCAGGATTTTGAGAGCGTGTCAGCAAGTTTGTGGCTACTATTCTATTCTGTAACCCTATCATTCTAACTGCATTCTCATTTCTCTTCCCGATTCAACCCCTGCAGTCTTCCCTTCCAGCCTGTGCTGAGAACTCCTCTTTCAGTGTTAGTTTCTGATAATGGCTTTTTGCCTCTCAGGGTAAAAGGCACAGTTATTTCAAAGCTTCAGGACTCTGAAGCTGCGCCCATCATCATGGCTGACACAGCTTTGGCCTTTGGTTTCTTGCTTGCTATGTAGGATATGAACTTGTAGTTCTCCTGGCCATTAGGAGTGAGCATTTCTGCTTTTTCATGATTTGAGCCTTCTGTTTTATATGCTACACACTCTTAGCTTCTTTCTTAACCAGTTCCACCCTCCTTCTCAGTAAGCACTGAAGTATTTCATCAGATTCCAGCCATACAATGTTTAAAAGCTGAGTACCACATCCACTGAGCCCTTACTTGCAGGCCCATCCACTCTCTCACCATCTCAGTTTTGTATCAGTTAAGCATTTCATCTTTGCATTTGTTTCTCTGTTCCACTTAACTATTTCATTAGCCAGGTGACCGGAATAATGGCAGGAATATTCTGTGGCAAGACGCTGAAGAATATTTTAAAAATAAAGTGCATTTTTTTTTCTCAGTAATAATTGGACTTGGCTCCTCCATGTTCTACTTCTAACACAAATTGACAATGTGCATTGCAGCATGGTTCTGCTGGCTATTCTGGTGTTTGCTATTAAGTGCACAAAAGACAGACATTTGCATATGAGTTATCTTACTCAGTGACATAAGAAACATATAGCCTGGCTTCCTTGAGGTATCATATATTCAACACAGAGAAACAGCAAACTCTGTGACTCAGCGTTTTGATTCTATATTTAATAACCATGCTTTTGATTCACTAATAAGTTTATTATTAGGCCAGGTATATAAATAGATTTACACAATAATTAATGCACATGTAATTAGAATATTGTCTCACACTTGATTCCATTATGCTTTGCCACATGTGGTGTAATATATACTTTTATTTAGTCTAAATTAGGGAATAATATCATTCCTCTTTCCATTTTCATCATTCTTATAATCATATTTTCTGTCAGCAAGTACAGAGAAGGTAAGGGGCTTTTCACATTCCCTACTGTTTTTGTTGTTCTTTAATTTTCTCAGTCTTCCTTTACTGGCCTCCATCAATGCCTACCAGGTCAAACCTGAGAAATATTAGGTCAAACCGAATGAGGCCAAATACAATCAAAGCAGATTCACATGACTTCGGTAATTTGGGTATACAGCCCTACCCACATTATATAATCTGACTTGTGAAATTTTTTCTTAACTGCAAGAATCACAACATAGTGCATTTTTTTTTTTACAAACACAGTAGTTTTGTTCCCAGTCTTAAGACTACTTCCACAGAGTACTTAAAGGTTAGAAATGAGATAGTTAGTGTTGCTTTGACACAGAAGAGCACGCTATCCTGGCTTTTCTTTCTTAGACTATACAAAAGGAATGTTGATGTATAACAAAGAAGCTAGAGAAGATCTTTACCCCTGAGCTGTCACCCGCATGTCCCCATAGTTGAGGCGACTAAGCATTTGGGCTGATAGAAGTCAGAAAATATAAAACCTTCTCAAAATGTGTCCTGTAGGAGAGCATTTAGATTTAATATTGATGGGAAGGCACTGGAGGCTCAGATTTGTTTTGACTCGGATTTGTTAAAAACAGAGACATTTTAGCAGAAAGAGGACCTTGAAATGGAATGTGTTTCTTAGCAAGAAAATGAACTCTTCTTTGCGGGGCATGTTTCAGTGGGACTACAGATGCTCAAGCATTAAAAGATGTCTGAGGTTAACAATAGTTTATTCTTCGATCCTGCACATTCAGGTTTCTTAAGAAACGACAAAAGAAAGCCAGTCGAACGGGGACTGGTGTTGTGTTTAATATGGAGATGGTATCTATTTAATATGAATAAGAAACTTGCTGAAATTACATTGCTCTAAAGCCAAAGGAGAAGCAATGTCAAAAAACAAGTAAAACTTAAAACCTCGATGGAAACAAACTCTGAAATATACAAGCAGGGGCATTTTTAATTTAAGGGAAGGCAGGATATAAATCAAACCATTCAAAGCAAGCAGGGCTCAAATCGCCAAATAATAACCTCAAGCTGGCAGAAGTGCCGGCTCCTGTAGCAGTGTGTAAGGACATGAGAAAAGCTGGTTTTCACTGTGACCTTCATATAGTCTGGACAAAGAAAAGGCAGGAGCCGTCTGCATGGTAGAATAAATCAACACCCCGTGCGTTGTGCTGTCTGGAAAGGCGGAACCGAAGGAGGTGGGGTATCAACAGAAAAAGTCGTTAGACACACAGGAGAGAAGTCCCAGCTGTGTGGCCACTATGATTCTATCGCTGGGCTGACTGTGAAATGTTCCAAACAACAGGATTTTATATGGAGCAGTCACTTGCTCACCTTTGAACATTTTTACGAGTAAACCAAGAGCAGCCAAGCAGTCTCTGTACATAACCAGAGATCTTTTAGAATGTTCCTTACCAGTAATGGGTATGTGCATTTAAAATGACATTGGAACAGAAGTATTGATACCACTTCACTTTGTTGTCACGTTTGTGTCATAAATGAATGAAGAGCAGAAAGAGACTTAGAATTGTCCTTTCTTCTATCTTGTTTAAGAATGGTCTCTTGCTCTTCATTTTGGAAGAATAGGTCAGCAGGTGGCAAAGTCATTCCCTCCTCAATATAAAGCAGACATATTTACAGTATCTGTTTAAGAAAGATTTCACACCAATACATCTATAACTGCGGTCCTGAGGTAGAGCTTCCTCATTCCTGTTGAAAGTATGCCACAGTTTTGTGCTTAATTTTAACGGGACTATGATAGAAATGCTTTGTTCTTTTCCCATGGAGTTGTACACAGAAGTGAAAACATCTTCGATTTAGATTACTTTACATTTGCCTATTTGTTTATGTATCTGTATGTGACTCCCACAAACTACAGGGAGATTTAGAGGTGAGAGAGCGCATTATCCTTGACAGAGTCTATTCTCTCCTTTGATCGTTTGGTGGCCTGTGGTCAGGCTTAGGTCATCTGGCTCCATAGGTGGTAACTTTATCTAGTGAGCCATCTTGCCAGCTCGGGTCCTAGATTCTTAATTGACTTCCAAATCATGTTCTGAAGCTGGACTTTGTGGAAGAGCAGAATGAATATTAGGGCCATCCTTATTTTCAAGATAGCAAACCCATCTAACTTGCAATATGGAAATACTGGGCAGGTTGCCTAGAGCTGACAATAAGCTGAACAGATCAGACAGGATAAAGGGTGCATCATTCTGTGAGGGCTTTAAGCACTCACAAGCCTGATTCTCTTTGGATCACTCTAGAAAAATAGAGTTTCCAGCTGCTGTTCAGTAGAAGCTCTTATGCCAATGAGATAAGAAAGTAAGAAAATATTTCTATGAACAGAGGTTTAAATGAGACATTTATCTTTTTTTGTTTTTGTTTTTGTTTTTTGTTTGGATTTGATTTTTTGAGACAGGGTTTCTCTGTATAGCCCTGGCTGTCCTGGAACTCACTCTGTAGACCAGGCTGGCCTTGAACTCAGAAATCCACCTGCCTCTGCCTCCCAAGTGCTGGGATTAAAGGCGTGTACCACCACCGCCCAGCAATGAGACGTATATCTTTATAAGGGATGATATGAGATGCTACCATGTATCTGTTTAGATAAGAGTTGGTGAGAGTATGAACTCTAATGATGAAGAAAATCTTGGAAGATTATTAAAAAAATAAAATCCTTAATTAATTGGTTCATTAAAATTGTCTTTTTACATTAACTTGAATTTGTCCTATTTTTCTTCAATCATGTATAAGTTAGGTTATAATTAAGAACATATATGAGTAAGTATACTTATCTGTATACAGTAACAATAAGTAAAAAATAAGCATGAATTTAACAGAGTGGGAAGGAGTACATGGGAGGGTTCAGAAGGAGGAAGTGGAAGAAGGAAATGTTTCAACTAAATTGTAATCTCAAAAATAAAATAAATAAATAACAGCAATAGAAAGCAAACAAAGACAACAAAAGATACTCCCTCTATGCCTTTATCCCAGCATCCAGAAGGTAAAGCAGGCAGATATCTGTAAGTTTGAGGCCAGCCTGCTCTACATAGCTAGTTCCATGCCAATCAGAGCTACAAAACGAGGCTCTGTCCAAGAAAGAAAGAAAGAAAGAAAGAAAGAAAGAAAGAAAGAAAGAAAGAAAGAAAAAAAGGAAGGAAGGAAGGAAGGAAGGAAGGAAGGAAGGAAGGAAAGAAAGAAGGAAAGAAAGAAAAAGAAGAAAAGTACAAAACAAAGCTTCACTATATGAGAAAACCTTTACAAATTGTATGTCATTAGAAATTTTCAGATAAAGCATTAAATCCCTCATAGCTAGACAGTAAAAAGATGACACAATTTCAAATGGGAAAATTATCTGTATCATCTCTCCAAGGATGTAGGACTGTCCAATAAGCACACAAGATAGATAGTTAATTCCTAATTCAGTCATTAGGAAAATGGCAAACAAACCTATCAAGAGACAGGTGCCCCAGGCATCATTATCTGTGCCATTCATTGGAAGACAGAAGGAGGTCCAGTGACTGGTTCAGCATGGGATCAATCTCAAGGGGAGGCACCTAGGCCTGACGCCATTACTGATGCTATAGTGTACTTATAGATAGAAGCCTAGCATGGCTGTCCTCTGAGAGGCCCAACAAGCTACTGATTGAGACACATACATATCTTTCCACCTAACCTGAGGGACCCCTGTGATTGAATCAGGGAAAAGCTGGGAGAAACTGAGGAGGAGGGCAACCCCATAGGACGACCAGCAGTCTCAGCTAACCTGGACCCCAGAGATCTCTCAGACACCAACCAGGCAGCATAGCTGGTCCAAGGCCCTGGCATATATAGCACAGAACTGCCTGGTCTAGCCTCAGTGGCTGAAGATACAGCTAATCCTAGAGACACTTGAGGACCCAGGGAGTTGGGTAGCCTGGCAGAGGTAGAGGGTTGGGTGGGGGTTGGGGATGTCCTCTTGGAGACAGAGGGGATGAGGAACTGTCAGAGGATGGACCCAGAGGAGGATAATGACTGAACTGTAAAAAGAAAAACGAAAAATAAATACGGTTTAAAAAAAGTTTTTGACAAAAATGAAAACAATGTGATTAATAACTATTGAGGAGGATATGGGGGTATTTAAAGTCTTAAATGTTGCCCGAGAAACCTTAAAATGTTTCTCCTTCCTTGGAAGACAGTTTACTAATTCCTCAACATGTTAAACAAGGAATTTTTGTATGACCCAGTAAATCCATTCTGAGCCTTAAGCTCAAAATATAGGGATAATAACTCACAAAAGCACCCTCGTGCACACAGGGCTGGAGAGATGACTTAGCAGTTAAGAGTAGTGGCTGGTCTTATGTAGGACCTGTGCTCCTTCTTATACCCATTCTTATATCCACAATGCCATCTCCCAGTGATCCAGTGCCCTTTTCTGGCCTCTGTGGATATTAGGTAAGCAAGTAGTATACGTACATACATACAGATGAAACATTACAATAATAATAGTAAATTTGAAAACACTTGTGCACACAAGTACTCATTTGTTATTCATAAATCATCAAGTAGTAAGTCCTAAATTTGTATATAACTGGATAAATAAAATATGACCTATCTGTTCAATTAGATAGAGTCTCATCTCCTCTGTCTCCAAGAGGACGTCCCCAATCCCAACCCAACCCTCTACCTTTGCCAGCTACCCAACTCCCTGGGTCCTCAAGTGTTGCCAGGATTAGCTGAATCTTCTCCCACTGAGGCTAGACCAGGCAGTTCTGTGCTATATATGCCAGGGCCTTGGACCAGCTATGCTGCCTGGTTGGTGTCTGAGAGATCTCTGGGGTCCGGGTTAGTTGAGACTGCTGGTCTTCCTATGGGGGATGCTTTTCAGTGGTAACATATGCTGTAATGATGATGGGCTTTGAAAATGAGTTAAGGAAAGAAGTCAGTAACAAAAGGTCATATGCTGTGCACCCTAGTTACCTGAAATGGAAAGGATTTGTATATCCTAGAGACCGAAAGTGAGATGGGTGGAGCCAGGCATGAGAGAATGGTGTTAGTAAGAAGTAATGCTGAGTGCCCACTGATAGTAGTAGCATGGTGTCTTCCAAAGGCCTAAGAGTAAACTTCAAGGCTGCTATGAAACTGTTGAATAAATGAACCAAACTCTGGAGAAGGGCCTGCTATTTTGCTGTATATATATCTATATCTATCTCTATCTCTATCTCTATCTCTATCTCTATCTCTATCTCTATCTCTATCTCTATCTCTATCTCTATCTATATCTTAGCCATTTTTCTTCAGCTTGTTGATTATAGAATTCTTAATGCCCCTTCTAACATATTGGAGAATAATTTTCATCCCTAATAGTATATTCAGTTATTTAAAAGAAATTGCAAAAATGCATTACAATCTCATTAATAGATTTTGTGTGGCATTTAGGAAAAAAAAAAGGAAAATGTGTTGAGTTAAGGATATCAAAAGGAACAGCAAAGGTGAAGAAAATGTAGAGTATGTTCATGTAATTGGCTGGAATTATCACATTCATCTCTCCGGGTCTTGAACTAAAGAACGAAATTCATTAAGGGAAGATTACAAACTTGGTACTCCTTAACCTTCCCTGCTAAGTTTCAAATATTCAGAAGCATCCTTTCTCCATCCCAATCACCTTCTCTAACTCGAATAGCTAGCTACCCTTTAGGTTCTTCTTTTGGTTAGAGCAAGACACTTACTGAAAAGAAAGCTAGGTAGACAGGAGCTCAATCATAAAACCATTAGCAATTCTTTCTCTGTGGTTATGCTCTATAACAGCCAATTCCATAAACTCTTTTTTTTTCACTCGCAGCCAATTTACTATCATATCATAAATCTCAGTGCCACCCTCCCTCAATCTCATTAAAAAAGCCGCTTTAATCTCTTTTCTGTAGGTCCCTTATCGCCGGGAAAACATATTCAATAGCAGGGATCATGGTGGGGCTGTCTAGGATTACTAAAATTTCATTACTTCCATAAAATTTGTCACGGTGCATTTGCAGATGGGCTATGAATTACCCTTGAATGCTACACCTGTCAAAATAGATGATTTGGGCTCCTTTGGAGATTGGACTTGCAAACCTCATTATCCCTTCAATCCCAACTTTCCCGAGATGCCCTGATGACATGAAATGTAAGGAGCTTCATGGGATGGAAGAAAGCTGCAAGAGAAAAAGTGAGCAGGAAGCAGGTAGACCACCCAAGGCTAGATGAAATCCCACTCAAGGCAACCACCTAGGTGAGCAGAAATCAGCGGTGGCTTCTTCATTGGTTTATTTTGTAAGTCTCGAAAGACTGTAACATAAGAACTGTTAATTGAATATTGGAAGAATATTTGTTCATACTTTATTTACTGTGCCTAAAGAGAAAGTAGATTTTTTTTAAATATTCCACTTGTGTGTTTTCTTTTTATGCTTTAAGTTACTATGAGAAAAGAGTATTATGTATTATGCCAAGTTTCTAGGATATTTGTTCACTCCATTAAAAGAAAATGTAGTTTCTATTCTCAAGTTGTCTGTGGTGGTTTGAACAGGTATGGTCTCCCTAGATTCATATATTTGACTGGTTGGTCCTGGGTAGTGGCACTATTAGGAGGTATGGCTTTGTTGGAATAAATGTGGCCCTTGTTGGGGGAAGTGTGTCACTGCAGGGAAAGACTTGGAGGACTTGAACCAAAGCTAGGAGAATTCACTGCGATGAGAATATGCTCAAACTGTACCCAGTGTGGCACACAGTCTCTCCTGCTGCTTGTGGATCAAGATGCAGAACTCTCAGTTCTGTCTCTAGCACCAAGTCTGCACAATTCCCTGCTTCCCACCAAGACAATAGTGGCCTGCCACTCTGAAACTAAAAGCCAGTTCAGGAGAAACGTTTTCCTTCATAAGAGTTGTCATGGTCATGGGTATCTCTTCACAGCCATAGAACTGTAACTAAGACAAGATTCATTATTCATTATTTAGTCCCGCATAGTAAATTAATGCTGATATTTTGATAGTCGACTTCATGGGGGATTGAAAAAAAGACATTTACTTCAAGTGTGGAAGCACAGGAAATATCATGGAAGATGTGGTTCCCTTCGATTGGTAACTGGATGTAGAGTTAAACAGGGAAGAGGACTATCAAAACTGACAGTCAACATATGTGATGCCACGGATACTTAGGACCTAAGGGATATGCTGGTAGCCTCTAGTAAGGCAACTCAGTATTCTGTTTGAACAAGCAGACATGCAGAGCCTTACAAATATAGTCTACCACATCCTGGATGCTGTGGGGAGCCACCATTGCATTTTAAGCAGGGTAAGACAAAGGTACAACGTTTCTCTTCTCAAAGCTTGAGCCAGCCACGATACTATGGCTTTGAGGGGGAGAAGAAGCTGGAGAGCATCAGTCACGATCATTCGGTCTGAGAATCCAGACGCAAAGGTCAAAGATAGAACCAAGAGAACGGCACGCAGAGGAATGCTGGCCACAGGCACAGCTGAGATGCTGGCATGGGAGAGAGCGCAGAAGCAGGTCTCAGAGGCTTCGGTACTTCCTGTGAGGTTTAGATGAAGGAAGACCTCCATAGGTAAACAACCATCTCGTGTTCAGAAATAGAGAGAGACGAGCAGGAGAAGAAAGTTATTTTTAGCCTCACTGTTTCTGGTATTTTTAGCCTGACTGTAACCATTCTAGTAAAGATACTGCAAAAGTATGCCAGGACATAATGAAGCCTGGAGAAATGCAGAGACCATGATGAAAGAGGGAAGAATTCTTGTCCTTATATTCCTCGCCTCCAGCTTAAAGCAGATATTAGATCCTGAGCCTTAGTGTATTTGTAGGAAAAGATTTTTTTCCCCCTCAGAAACAAGTTTCATCCCCAAGCACACTGCCCCTCTGAAGCCTGCATTCTATCTGAAGGTAGAAACATTTTCTTTGTTGGAGGCTTCTGGTTCCCAGGCAGTGAGGATGAAGGGAAGATTTCAAACCACTGACACTTCTCTGTGTGCAAAATGAGCTGTGCTTAGCCAGTGTAAGAAGCCTTGCAAAAATCCAAAAGACGGTGGCGACGTACTGTCTTGTTCTTGTCATCTCCACCACCACAACCATTTTACACATTGATTTATGATGTTATTGAAAATGAATTGGTTATTTTTCTTCTCACTGTGATAAAATCCCCGAGAGAACACCCTTAAGAAAGAGAAGCTCATTCAGTTGTAAGGTTAAGGTGAACGTGGAAAAACAAAACAAAACAAATAAACAAAACCAAAAAGCAAAACAAAAAAAAACCCACCCCCCCAAAAATAACATAACATCCATCATAGGAAGGAAAGCAGTGCAGTTGGCATGGTTTGACCCATGGCTGCAGAAGGCTTTCATTACCAATTACTTTTTTTAAATTATGATTTTTAAACATTTTGAGATTATAATATTATTATATCATTTTCTCCTTTTCTTTCTTCCCTTCAACCATTGGCCTGTATCCTTCCTTCTTTCCTTCCTGGTTTCTTTTTCTTTAGTTGCTGTTCTGGGTGTATGTGTACAGGTATATTTCTAAATATATAAATGCAGTATGCTCAGTTCATCTGGTATTTCTTGGATGTCTTCAGGACTTAACCTCAGTGACACAGCTGCCGAAATGTGGACTGAGCAGTGACCAGTCACATTTTAAAGACAGGACAGGAAACAGAGAGCATCAATCTAGCACTGGAGCCTAAGCCTCAAACATCCTCCCCCTCGTGACATCTGTCTAGTAGCAAGGCCTCAGCTTCTTAAGTTTCAACAGTTTTCCAGAACACCATCAGGTAGAAGCCAAACATCAAAGCCTGTGGGAGATGGTTCAGATTGCAACTCTAACAACCAACTAACCAGTTGATGAGATACCTATCATCTACTTATATCAAGGAGTCAAATTAGCAGATTTTTTAAAAAGCTTTTAATGGACTTTTCTCCTTTTTATTAAAAAGAGGGCACAATTTGAGCATTGTCTTATTTTTCCTAAGCTAAAGGTAATATGTTTTTTTTTCTAGATTAAAAAAAATACTTTTGTTCTGGAAACTGTATTTCAGTCATATTTTCAAATCACATACTCATTGATTGAATAAATCTTTGCCGACTGGTACTGCTGCAAATACTACATATATAAAAATATGCTTGGTGGTCATCCTGTTGAGAGCTACTATTGCTGTGATGAAACACATGGCCATCAGTAACATGTGGGGCAAAGGGTGTGTTTGACTTACACTCGTACATACACTGCACATACTAGTCCATCATGGAAGGACGTCAGGGCAGGAGCACAGATGGAGTCCGAACCTGGAGGTGTGAGCTGATGCAGAGGCCATGGAGGAGTGCTGCTGCCTGGCTTGCTCATCGTGCCTTGCTTTCTTAAACCACCAAGCCCACCAGCCCAAGAATAGCACTGAAACTCCAACGGGCTGAACCATCCCTCATCAATCACTAGTCATTAGAGAAATGCAAATCAAAACAACCCTGAGATTTCACCTCACACCAGTCAGAATGGCTAAGATTAAAAACTTAGGAGAGATCAGTTGGCGAGGATGTGGAGAAAGAGGAACACTCCTATATTGCTGGTGGGACTGCAAGCTGGTACAACCACTTTGGAAATCAGTCTGGCGGTTCCTCAGAAACTGGATATGATACTTCCGGAGGACCCAGCCATACCACTCTGGGCATATACCCAGAAGATTCCCCAGCATGCAATAAGGATAGATGTTCCACTATGTTAATAGCAGCCTTATTTATAATAGCCAGAAGCTGGAAAGAACCCAGATGTCCCTCAACGGAGAAATGGATACAAAAAATGTGGTATATATACACAATGGAATACTATTCAGCCATTAGAAACAATGAATTCATGAAATTCTTAGAGAAATGGATGGAGCTAGAGAACATCATACTAAGTGAGGTTACCCAGTCTCAAAAGAATACCCATGGTATGCACTCACTGATAAGTGGATATTAGCCTAGAATCTTGGAACACCAAAGACACAATTCACATACCAAATGATGTCTGACAAGAAGGAAAGAGTGGACACTGGTGCTGGAAAGGATCAAAGCATCAGTGTAGGGGAATACCAGAACAGGGAAGTGGGAAGGGGTTGATGGGGGAACAGCGGGAGGGAAAAGGGCATGTCGGAACTTTTGGGGGGTGGGGAACCAGAAAAAGGGAAATGAAATGTAAATATAGAATATATCCAATAAAGAAAAGAAAAAGAAAAAGAAAATGTTGCACAGGCTTGCCCACAGCACAACTTATGGTGGGATTTTCCAAAATGAGGTTCCTTCCTCTCAGAAGACTTTCACTTGTGCCAAGCTGATGTAAGACAATGGAGCACAAGGGCGGTTTCTATACATTACAGGGCTGTTGTACATAGGATCTCACTGTGCTTACAGACACGTTCAAATTACCACTAGACAAATATCTCAGCAGGGATGGAGGAGGGGGATCACCAGGCCCTATCCTGGTTGAGGAGCTATTGATAATTGATGTCTCCTGGCAGAGGGAGTGTCTGCTCTTCTGGGAAGCATCACAAAAGAGGCCACCCAGGATCCAATCGGTTGCCTGGCACCTGTGCCCATAAAGGTGGCACTAAACAGACTGAGTCAGCTTGAAGGAAGAAAAGCAAAGGAAGGAAAAAGTATTGTTGAGGGGTGGGGGGAGAGAAATTGGAGAGGAAGGGTGAGGATTTGATTAAAACATGATTTTGCATGCATGGCATTCTCAGCTCTAATAGATATTAAGAATCAAATAAGACAGAAATCATGCTTGGTAGTCGACAAGAAAATAATAGCTTCAAGTATAAATAAACAGAAAAGTCAAAACAAAATAATTCTAAGTCACGATAACTATGAAGCAGATAAACATCAGATTAGCTCAGATGTGATTTTACCGAAGAAATGGCGGTCAATGAATCTGTGCGGAAAACTGTAGCAGGGCAGCATGTGTCTCTGAGGAAGCCACAGCTAAAGACTGAGCACAGTGATGGAGGAAGCTCAACATAAGGAACACTGGGAAGCCAGTGCGCCATCCAAGCCACAGGGAAAAGAACGACGCAGTAGAATCAGCTCGCCTCTTCTCAAGCAGCTGGGGGACATCTGGTAGGAGATAGACACGGGACAAGAGCAAATTATAGCATCTGCACCCCTCTTAGTCCTGGTGAAGACTTGGGCTTGATACTACATATAATGGCAAAGCTCTGGGAATGTTTAAGCAGGGCAATGAAGCTGTGACAGGGACTTTGGGTGCAACATTGTAGAGCCAGGATCGTACAATGAGCCCATCACTGAAGAGGCAGAGGCAAGAAGTTCAAGAGATGAATACCAGTTTTACCTGCCTAGGATCTCTCCGGATGATGTGGAGTATTTGAGACCTTGACTCACAGAAACAAAATGAAACAAGAAACTAAATGAAACGAAACAAAACAAAACCTACCAGAAAACCGACAGCAACATACCCCTCCCGAGCGCTCCCAACCACCACTCATACAACTAATGCCAACTGGGTGTTTGCATTCTTTGAGAGAGTGTATGTGATAGGTTAACAGTGAGGATAGATTTCTCCAACTACTTATAAACAGTCTCCACTCCCCATAGCGAAGCCAGGCAAGCAGACCGCCATCAGGAGCTGGTTAGAAAACCACGGCTAAGTATTAATCAAAGAAACATGTAATTTAATAGAAGAGAGTCTTCCCGACTGGAAGCTATCATTAAATCATTTTCCAACAACCGCGGGAATCCATAAAGAATGTCATCTTTTTATCTTAAAGCATTTATTTCTCCAGATTCAGCTATATGTTTTAGTGGGGGAAAAAAATCTCACTTTAAAAATAGAGAGAAAAGCCTCCTTTTCTATTCTTTCATGCATTTTATGCACAAAAATATAATGCATTGTGACTAGTTCAAAGCCTTCAACTCTTAAAAGAAAATTACATTGAAACATTTTAAAGGGCTAAGCAGCTAAATAAAGCCATATTATATAGGGACAAGAAAGAAGATGAGAAATTTAGTTAACTAAAATCAGCACTATAAATTCAGCTCACTCATAAGATGCAAAGAAATGTACAATTTTTGGTGAAAGTTTTGTCATCACAATTTTTGTGGAAAGTGGAAGGAAAATGAATAATACTTTCATATATCACAATTCTAGAACAGAAGATCTTTAATAAAAAAAAGGAAATCATTTTGGTAGAAATTCAGATGAAACAACTATCTGTTTACCAGTCCAAAGAAATAAAAACAAGAACAAGAACAACAACAACAACAAAAAAACCCTGTGTAACACATGTTACATAATAGCAAAAATTTGGAAACTACATATTTTACAAGAGAAGCACATGTACATAAATTGTTGTACAGGAGGGACCTGATTATGCTAAGCAATTCGGAAGTAGAAAGTAAACAATAAACAAGAATTTAAAAATCAGACATTATTTTAAGTATTGAAGAGATGGCTCTGTAGCTCCATGTGCCGCCTGCTTGAGTAGGGATATGTTGTTTAGTACAGCTCCCATGCAGGATGGCTTACAACAGCCTGTGGCTCCAGTGCTAGGAGATTCGATGCCCGTTTCTGGCCTCCATACACACCTTTACACCTGTAGCATACCCCACCTACACAAATCCATATACACCAATAGAGATAAAATAGTTCAGACACTTAAAAAATATTGATGGGAACTTTCTGGAAGGAAAATGCCTTTTACCAAAGTGTGGGTGCTTCGGTTCTTCTGAGAAGGGGAACAAAATACTCACAGGAGCAAATATGGAGACAAAGTGTGAAGCAGAGACTGAAGGAAAAGTCATCCAGAGACTGTCCCACCTGGGGATTCATCCCATATACAGACACCAAACCCTGGTACTATTGTGGATGCCAAGAAATGCTTGCTGAAAGGAGCCTGAAATGGCTGTCTCTTGAGAGGCCCCACCAGAACCTGACAAATACAGAGGTGGATTCTTGCAGCCGACCATTAGAGTGAGAGCAGGGTCCCTGCCCAATGGTGGAGTTAGAGAAAGGACTGAAGGAGTTGAAGGGGTTTGCAACCCCAGAGGAAGAACAAAAATATCAACCAACTGGACCCCCCCAAAGTTCCCAGGAACTAAGAAGTACGCAAGGCTCCAGCTGCATATGTAGCAGATGGCCTTGTCAGGCATCAATGGGAGGAGAGGCCCTTGGTCCTATGAAGGCTTGATAGATGCCCCAGAGAAGGAGAATTGAGGGCAGGAAGGTGGGAATTGGGTTGGGGGAGGAACATTCTCTTAGAAGCAGGGGACTAGGGGGGTTTTGGGAAGGGGAGACCAGGAAAGAAGATAACATTTGAAATGTAAATAAAGAATATATCCAATAAAAATGATATTATTTGACAATATTTTTATTATAAGTAGAAAGATACACATATTTTTATTTGGATAAATGTTATCTAAGTTAACTGCAAGCCTTTCCATTTTTAAATATTAATGAACTTTGTATTAGAAAGATATGCACCTTTCACTCTACAGTGAAATTTAGCAATGCCATTGTCAAATGAGACATCCCTTCAATGAGACAAGTCCCTCAATAGCAATTTAAAGTATTAAAACATCACTTTTGTTGTGTTGTCGATTTTTTTTCTCATCATCTCTTGAAACATCAGCCCTGTTTCTTGCTTCTTTTTGGCTTCTCCACGTGGTAACTACTAGCACAGTGGGTTTTATTAGGTGAGGAGGAAGAATGAGAGGGGGGGTGGGGTGGGGTGGGATGTGGGTGTGGTGGGGGACACCTGAGGCGCTAAGGAGAGAGTTTTGCTGGGGGGGGGTGTAGTACAGGAATGTCAGGGAGGCTAGAGTTATTGAGGAAGTAGAAGCACTTTGCTAAAACATTGTAATAGATGTACCATATTGAATACTGATCTTTAAAACACCAATGACTTAAAGAAAATATTCGTGTCAATCAAATATGCATGTCAATCAAATATGTATGTCAATCAAATACGCATGTCATCATTCCCAGCATGCTATTTTCCACCAAACTGATCAACTCATGAGTGTTCATAAACCATGAGGTGGGGACCACAAGTTCTCCATATAGGAAGAGCTTAGAGAGGAAGCCTCTACTCTGTTTCTTTTCAGCCTCTCTTATCTTTCCACTCACCAGATCAATAGACCATTTCCTTCTATATCAACTATGAGCTTTGTAGTTATGAGTAATAAAGCTAACATAAAAGTTATAGTCAATAAGCTATACTTACTTAATTTAGTAGGCTCTGAAAAGTCTGTTAATAGGGTCTTAACTTTCCTTGAGTCTTCATAGTTCGTTTTCCACTTAGAAGTCACAGTTACATTTCCTAGAACTATTAAAACTTTAAAAACTGCTCTGTGGAAAGGGACATACACAAGGAGTAAATGCCAACCTACTCTAAGCCCATCAATTGAAATAAAGACTCATTTGTGTTACATCCCTTCAGCAAAACAACTCCTCCTCTTGGATTCCATGAAAGAAACTCCAAGCAAAACCTGGAGCCTGTGAATACCTTTACTTATAAGGCCCACAATTACTCCTGAAAATATTGCTTTCTCATTGGTACTGTTATTTTCTTTGAAAAAAGTTTTACTACTTCTATTAAAAAAAACCCTTTAAACTATGGATTCCTTTTAATTGCACTTATAGTGACCACCAAGCTCTTCCTGCTGGACCACAGAGCCTGGTTCCTATTATCCTGCTTGAACACGCCCACTAAATCCCATGTGCTGTTCTCTCCTCTCATAGCACATAAAGCTCCTTCCTGTTTATGAGCTTTGCACTTAGTGAAGGTGTGACATTTTACTTGGTTTTCTTCACATTCTTTCCCATCTCCTCAGGTGTGTTTCTTCTTAAACGCCATGTCTTCTCGGAAGGTTTGACCCAAATCCTTACCGATTGTTGCTCCTCAGCATGTACCCACCACCTGGTTTAACTCTCTAGAGTGCACTCTGTAATCTTTCCATATTCTCTTGGGAGACACCGGTGCTGTGGGAACACAGAACTGATTAGCTTATTACTTCTGCCTGCTCAGGGTTTGATTAGTAGCTGCTAGGAGAGTCCTGCCCAAATACTTAAAGTCTGTCATCTCTTTTTATGACCATTCTTTTTTTTAATCCTACCCAATGCTATTGTTTTCCAAGGGGAGTTAGACTGATTTCTCTATGCCGCCTATAGAGTGTCCAAGTGACACCATGCTATTTAAAGCAGAAGCCTGGAAAAATCTGTAAGAAAACTAATCTACTACACTGTAAATCCTGAAAGTGTCTTGGCAAAGATTTCAAAATATATATGTTAATAGTTGTTTGCCTGTCATAAAAGAAAACAGGAAGCAAGCTGGAGTCAGATTAGTTAGGACATAAAGAATGGGAGGGTCAACCTCACTGCTGTCTGTCTGTCTATAATCTAGGCCTTACCTTTCCCTCGTTTCAGACATCACAAAGGCTAAGATCACCATTCTTACCATTACTTCCCTTGGTTTAATTCTGTAATATACTTCTGGAGTTTTTAGATCTGTGCTTGAGTTCCCTTTTATGACCATTAAAACACAGATGAAAATGATGTCTCAGATTTCGAAGTAGGGTAATGAGGTAAAAGTGGGGCAGAGATAAGATACGTGGGTTATAAAACAGACAAGGGAATTATAAATATATGTGGGTGTTTTTTCCCCATCTAACAAATTCATTTGTCAGCAAAGGGAACTGCTTTGAGGGAGGGAGATTACTTTTGCAGCATATGTGCAAAGTGTGCATAATAAGTCATTTAAATCAAGGTTATATGTTGTCTGGAGGCAATTATTCTCTTTCCTATTTGTCAAATGTAAAAAGCCAATTGTAAGCAGTTTTGAACTCTTATTTTGTTGCAATTACGCACTCCTTTGACAAAGGATAATGATTTACTTTACAAAGGAGGTGCTTCAGGGTTGCTATATGGAATTTATAGTCTAACAGGGAGAAATAATTAACTAAACAGGTATGCAGGAGAGGGAGGGATGCAATCTGATGTGAATGGGCTCATCCTCGGATTGATACATTCACTGAAAGTTCTCTATCATCACTTTAGACCTATTTGCTAACATCTGGACATGATATTCACCCCATGCAAATTTAATTTTGACCTCTGTTCCCTGTCCAATGAGACTTCTTCAGGAAATAGAGACAGATGCTATTCTACCCTTTAAGGCTATTTAGAAGTTGACATTAAGTGTATAGAGGCCAGAAAGGGTAAGACAAAAGTTTCCATAATGAGCACAAGCCGGGGAGTAAAGCATGGGAAAGTTCGAGGCACTGTGTGAGTAGCATTCTGGGAATGTACTGGGGCATTGCCGGGTGAGGTTTGTTTTCAAAGACATCATCATTCAGGAAGTTAATTACGACATAGCATGGAATATACAGTACAACAAGGGATTCTTCTGCTGATATTTTGCTCAGTTCTATGCCAGAGCTTGGGTAGGTATTTGTTTACTTATAATTAGTTAAAAGATAAAGATGTTCCTTATTTTTCCTACCTGGGGCAAAGTGCTGTTGTGTAGCCCAGGCTGCCCTCAAGCTCAACTTTTACAGTGTTGGGATTATGGGTGTGTACCACGATGCCAGGCTGGTAGGAAAATGCTTTTGTAACTGTATAACTTCAGAGGAACATGGTAATTAGTCCTTTCAATGATTTTATGTTGTGCTTTAGTGAGTGCTTTTGCACTAAGCCCAGTAACAAGGCAGTGAAGAACAAAGGATCATAGCAAGAAGGGACACAGTGTCTTCAGGATGCCAAGTGGAACTGGAAGAATTCTCCGTCTTTCCACAGTTTCCTTCCTTTTCTGCCAGGAAACTGGGTGGCTGGCTGGTTCTACTTAGCAGCCTTTGATATTTTCCTGTAAGCATCAGTTTTTTTTTCCACTGGGCCATCACCAATACCCCTGAGTTGCTTTAGTTTCCCACCGCGTGTCCCAGACCTGCAATACTTGCCCTCGCAGAATCGCTGCTTTTATAATGACTGATTCAATCTGATAATTTTCCTCACTAATTGTGTGGCCCTGCTGAAAATAATGGAATGTCTCATCACCACCTGTGTGTCAATGCCTGAGCTTGCTGCAGTGGGAACCGGGCACTCCTTACTTTGGAAACAATGTCTGAAATAATAGACATTTGTATTCATTAGTTTTTCTCAGATTCTTGTATCTTCTGATTTGGATAAACTTGCACCCAGTTTCTCCACACCTGGATAGAAAGACCAAATATCTCCCAATGTAAAATTATCTTTTACATTTTAAATTCAATGGCAGGCAACGCCCTGAGTCTGTCTGCTTATTGAATTATTTTCTGAGCCAAGACATTAAACTCCCACGATTCATCATGATAGTCACAGTTGTAATCCTGAGTCAAGTCTAGACAAGGTGAATATTAAAGCTCTCGTCTACTTTACTTCCAGAGTTCCTGCGGCGTGCTTTACAAATACACTCACAGCCCCCAGTTCCCACCGTGTGTATCAATGCAGCCATGAACACAACTTTGTCTTAAACAAATTGGCAATTAATAAAGTTTTAATTGCCTAATAGAAAATGAAGTTAGTACTTGTTCTGCATATAATTGGTAGGTTATCCTTTGGATACTAAAAATAGAAAAGTGACTCATTTTTATGTTCTGTTGTTTGTATTCATATATGTCAATAGTACACATGAGTGAGGCCCAGTGTCATGGTTTTATAAATATGTGTGTGGATGGATCGAATCAAACCTGTTTTGGACATCACAGTAAATTGCTGTTCTCCTTCCGGGTTGACTTTCTAATGCTTCCAGCATGCAGTGTATCTAGCTTATTTTAAGTATATAGTGTCCTCCAATTTCAAACACTTATCATAAAGGGTTTAAAAAAATATCTGAGCCAGACATGGTGGCGCACGCCTGTAATCCCAGCACTCGGGAGGCAGAGGCAGGCAGATTTCTGAGTTTGAGGCCAGCCTGGTCTACAGAGTGAGTTCCAGGACAGCCAGGGCTGCACAGAGAAACCCTGTCTTGAAAAACAACAACAAAAAAAAAAAGAAGAAAAAGAAAAGAAAAGAAAAAAATCTGTGTTTTGTGGCCAAATAATGCCCCATTGTATATGCATAAACTGTGTTAATGAATTCCACTGTTGATGGTCACCCACGTAGATGCAATAACTCAGATATTGTGAACAGTGCTGCATAAACATGTTCACGGATGAAGGCATATCTTTTTGAATGCTCATTTAATATCCTTTGGAACAAACTGAGAATAGGGTAGAAGTGTCATATGCATTTCTGGCTTGGGGGAATCTCTATCTCCATCATGGCTGAATTAATTTACACACCCATGATTTTCTTTATTCTTCCTTTGCTTAAAGACATATATTTTACACTGTTATGTGTATATTGCTTGAATGTGTCTTCCTATGCATGTGGCTGCATATTTGTGTGAATGTACATGCATGTATGTAGAGGTTAAAAATTGATGCTAGGTTTCCTGAATTTTTTAAGCCATATTGTTCAGGTATTCACTAATGTTTGATTTCTCAATTGAACCCAAGCTTACACATAAAGCAAACAGAGTTAGAGTTGCTCTGGGGAATCTGGCTCCATTTTCTAGATATGGAATTGCACTCTTTGGCATTGATGTGGATTCTGAAAATCTGAACTTCAGCAGTTCTCATGGTTGTATAGCATGCTTTATCCACTAGGCCATTCTCTGGCCCTCCCCAACACTTAAAACATATATATGTATATACATTTGTATGCACAATAGTTTATATACATGTAGCTATATATATGCAATATTATATATATGTTATATATGATAGTAATACTAGTTGAAGAAAAATAAAATCATATTATAATTTCAGTATATCTTTCTTTTATGGCTATGATAATGAACATTATTAATACATTTTCTTAGTCATTTGTATTTTTTATTTACGAAATATCTATTTGGAGCAGGTGCCCATTTGTAAGTTGGACTGTGTTTTCTTGTTATGGTGTTAGATTCCTTTTACCTTGTACTAGTAACTGTGTCAGACGAGGAGGTGGCAAATGTCTTCTCCTTGTAGGATTTAGTTTTTCCTTTGCTACGTTGAAGATGAGATTCAATCTCATTTACTATTGTGTGCATCTGTCTATGTCCCATGTTTTTGTTGAACTGTCCTGATAATCATTGCATGTTCCCATATTTCAAAGGACTTTCTTCCATTTAGGTATTTGATCCATTTTCTTCATCTAAGTAGATGTAAAGTCCCAACTTGATAAGAATGACTTTATTTTCCCCAGCACTACGTGTTGAAGAGACTGTTCTATTTCAGTGTTCTATTTTAGTGTCTTTGTGTGGAATGGCTGATAATGTATTTGCTTACTGCCAGAATCTCTATCCTGTTTCTTGGTGCGTGTGAATATATTAATGCCATCGCCATTTCTCCTGGTTCCTGGTACTGAGTAATATCCCTTGACATCAGGTCTAAGGAGCCAGGGTCCTTTGTTGTTTTCTTTCACTCACTATTGCTTTTGTTCTTTGTAGTCTTCTTTATTTCCATGTTCATTTCATGGTAGTTTACTTCAGCCTTGTGAATAATGCTTTTGGTATTTTCATGTTGATTACCTAGAGACTCTGTACCCCTTAATATAGCAGAAACATTTTTTACAAGTCCAGTCCCCCACTTGCTTTTTTTTTTTTTTACATATTTTCTTTTATTTCTTTCATCTGTTTTTATATATTATAGTCTGTTACTTCTTTAGTTAAGTTTCTTCGTTGTATTTTGTATGTTTGGATTTGTCTTCCTTTTTTCTTTCATTTCTTCCCATCCCTCAGCTACTCCTTTCTCCCGCTTACTTCCTTTTGAATATGGTGGTTGTGCCTGGACTGATTGGACATGGCCTAGAATCACAGCGTTCAACAAGTCAAGCAGTGCAACCAGGAGGTCACGGCCAGTTTCATTTATATAGCATCTCAAAGCCCAACCTCATCTACTAGGGACTCTGTCTTCTCCTTATTCCTCTAAAAAGAACAGTCATTCATATGCACATGCTTTCCCTCTTCATACATCCTCCCACATACTTCGTGCCTTCCATCATCCCATCTCCCCCCCCCCACCCCACACACACCTTTCTCTGGTACTGAAGCTTAAACCTAGAATTCTGAGTGCTTTGCTCTCTCTATTTCTTTCACTTACTTGCTTGCTGTGGAGAACATAGCCAGTAGCATTCTGAGTAAGACGAATGATGGTAAGTGATTCTATCCTGTTTCTGACCTCACATGCTTTAAACTTTTCTTTATATATATATATAGGATATATTCAATATTTACAATTCATTTCCCTTTTTCTGGTTCCCCACCCCTCAAAGGTCCCACATGCCCTTTTCCCTCCCCCTGCTCCCTCATCCACCCCTTCCCTCTTCCCTGTTCTTCTATTCCCCTACACTGATGCTTTGATCCTTTCCAGCACCAGTGTCGACTCCTTTCTTCTTGTCAGACATCATTTGGTACGTGAATTGTGTCTTTGGTGTTCCAAGATTCTAGGCTAATATCCACTTATCAGTGACTGCATACCATGGGTATTCTTTTGAGACTGGGTTACCTCACTTAGTATGATGTTCTCCAGCTCCATCCATTTCTCTAAGAATTTCATGAATTCATTGTTTCTAATGGCTGAATAGTATTCCATTGTGTATATATACCACATTTTTTGTATCCATTCCTCCGTTGAGGGACATCTGGGTTCTTTCCAGCTTCTGGCTATTATAAATAAGGCTGCTATGAACATAGTGGAGCATCTATCCTTATTGCATGCTGGGGAATCTTCTGGGTATACGCCCAGGAGTGGTATGGCTGGGTCCTCCGGAAGTATCATCTCCAGTTTTCTGAGGAACCGCCAGACTGATTTCCAGAGTGGTTGTATCAGCTTGCAGTCCCACTAGCAGTGGAGGAGTGTTCCTCTTTCTCCACATCCTCTCCAACACCTGATGTCTTCTGAGTTTTTGATCTTAGCCATTCTGACTGGTGTGAGTAAAACCTCAGGGTTGTTTTGATTTGCATTTCTCTAATGACTAATGATGTTGAACATTTTCTAAGGTGTTTCTCAGCCATCCAAATTTCTTCAGGTGAAAAATCTTTGTTTAGTTCCGTACCCCACTTTTGGATAGGGTTATTTGGTTTTCTGTGGTCTAACTTCTTGAGTTCTTTGTATATATTGGATATTAGCCCTCTGTCAGATGTGGGGTTGGTGAAGATCTTTTCCCAATTTGTTGGTTGCCAATTTGTCCTTTTGACAGTGTCTTTTGCCTTACAGAAACTTTGTAATTTTATGAATTCCCGTTTGTCTATCCTTGCTCTTAGAGCATAAGCAATTGGTGTTCTGTTCAGGAACTTTCCCCCTGAGCCAATATCCTCAAGGGTCTTCCCCAGTTTCTTTTCTATTAGTTTTAGTGTGTCTGGTTTTATGTGGACGTCCTTGATCCACTTGGAGTTGAGCTTAGTGCAAGGACATAAGAGTGGATCAATTCTCATTCTTCTGCATGTTGACCTCCAGTTGAGCCAGCACCATTTGTTGAAAAGGCTATCTTTTTTTCCACTGGATGTTTTCAGCTCCTTTGTCGAAGATCAATTGGCCATAGATGTCTGTATGATGTCACTTATGAGTTTGTCCCACAAAGCCTTTTTTTATATTGGCTATAACGCCTCTTTCTTTAATTTCTTCAAGGGATCTTAGCACCCAGGGATTGATCACGTGTATTTCTTCTTAAAAATCTTTGGTCTGATGTATTCTGTTCAATGATTTGTGAATATTGGCCCATGTAGCAAACAGATTCTTATCAAAAGCTCAGGACTGAGGAAGAGAATTTTTATTAATTATTATGGTGTACCAAGGAATAATTATCAATACATAATACATTATAAGGATACAAAAACTAAATTGAGAGTAAAACAAAAGGGAAAAAATCACTACATACTCAGTTTAAGGGAAAAGTCAGGTTGAATGGTATGTCGTTTTAGCAAGTAATTAAGACTTTAATCTAAAAGTCCATCATAAAAAAATGGGATCTTTGTATTAGAAATAGACTAAATAGGTATAGAGTATCTCTGGAGAACTAGAGAAAAATCCAAGGTATCCTTTGTCATAGAATATAGAGCAACAGTATGGGAAAATATAGAGACAATGGTTTGAAATTGGTCATATAGTAGACTATGTTCCTGACTTTTAAAATAATTAGCTGTGTGTCAGTAATGGTGTTACTTTATATCTATGAGCTAGGGGTTCCTCATAGATAAAATGAGGCAATTTATGTATATGACTTTTTGTTCATGGAATAGATAGGGTTTCTTGTTTGTGGAAACATATAAATACTTATATAGACAGGTTGACAGACTAATAAAATCATAGGTAGATGATTGATAGAAAGATAAATAAAAGGATGATAGGTAGGCAGGTAGGTAGGCAGATGACATAAAAGGTATATGGGAATAAAAAATACTTTTTTTTAGATTACTGCATTAGAAATTTACAATTCTTGAATTAAGCATAAAAACTTCAATATTAAGTTGAATTGGTATGTCATAAACATAAAGCATTTAAAATTCACTCTTTTCAGAAGAATGACCAATTTGAAGACAAACCTTGTATCGAAACGTCAGTGATGAATAATCTTTGCTGCATTTTAGATTCAAGTGACTATATAGCTGACATTTTATTTGCTTCTATATACTATGACATTCAAATAAACTAAGAGCAATGAAGTTAAACATTTATAATTGAATGATATCTTTCATCCTTATGTAAGCTTAATAGCATTATGCTACTATATAATAATTATAGCAGTAAGTATAAAGCAGTGTCTTTAGTTTTTCCTCAACTATTTTCCCCAAATAACAATTGAGTTATTTAGACTTGATCCGTATGCAGGACATACAGAGCTTGTTTACATTATTAATTTGCATGCGACACTTTTTCCATGGACTAAAAAGAAGCATGCTTGAACCCAGCTTCCCTAAATCACAGCAAGTTCCAGAAAATAATGATGTTTTATTGATCAAGTATTCAAGGGTAAAAGCAATCTCTTTTTCCCCCCTTTGGCCTAGGATGATTCAGATAATTGTCTTAATTTGTTCTATAACTTCCTATTTATTGATACATCGTAAAGGCTTAAGGTGAGTAGTCTGTGTATACTTTAGCAGGGGCAGTCAGCCATTTAACTAAATCTAGGTGATTCAGCCTAAATTAAATGTGTGTTCAAAACAAATTTCAGCACCTCAGTCTATTTTCAAAGGTGCCGTACTGATTAAAACACTGCGAACTGAAACGTCGTTCAGATGGAATGGTGAGGAAACAGTTACATATTTTTAGAAAGGTAAGTTTTTCTGTCTTGCTTTTCCTTAGCATCACTTCTTGTTGCTCCTACGTGGAGAGAACCCTTGTTCTTTTTCTTTTAAAATTATATATGCTAATATTCCAAGCCCAAAAAGAGCCATGCAATTGTTAATGCAAATATCACCTTACAATATGTGGGCCTCCATTTTAATAATACTATGGGAGTCACTAACTTTAATAAAATACAGTTCGTTAGCTGTTTGTATAATGCAATTTCTTTCTTTTTTAATTAATGTGAGTTCTAGAAAGTGGAATACAAATAGCTTAACCTTCTACTTGCATCTCTTGAAGCAGATCTCCCCATAGCACTCTGACTGCCCAGGGTCCTCCAGTTCATCAGCTCCTCTTTTTCATTGCCTTTCTTGATGTCTGCCAGCACCATTGTCCCCTTCTGAGCCTTCTAGTGAGACAAGTTAAAATCAATTCAGGCACAATTAAGATGAATGTTTATTCATAATTTCTTTTTTTTATTGGATATATTCTATATTTACAATTCATTTCCCTTTTTCTGGTTCCCCACCCCCAAAGGTCCACATGCCCTTTTCCCTCCCCCTGCTCCCTCATCCACCCCCTCCCACCTCACTGTTCTTATACTCCCCCACAATGATGCTTAGCACCATTCTAGCACCAGTGTCCACTCCTTTCTTCTTGTGAGACATCACTTGGAACGTCATACTAAGTGAGGTGACCCAGTCTCAAAAGAATACCCATGGTATGCAGTGGATATTAGACTAGAAGCTTGGAACACCAAAGACATAAATCATATTCATAATTTCTTAAGCATTGGTTTTGTCTGAGCTTAAGGATCTGTTACGCATAGGTATATTTTTACCTTGTGCATTTATATATTGCTTGGAAAAGTATAACATACAAATATGCATTATGATTGTTCATATTCACATTGTGTATAAATATCCATAAGTTTTTTTTTCTGTATGAACCAGCGGATAATATAAGTTAGTTATGTTTTCTATTTTGAATAAGCATTTAGAGAGCATGTAGCAAGTCAAGAGAATGAAGAGTGAATGAAGGATAGATTGGTGTACCAGACTGTGGTAAAACATTATCAAATCTGGTTCTAAAAACATTCAGCAGAAGCTCACTGAGAAAACACCATCGGGGTAGTCAGCGGTAGATCCCAGAAGAGTCCCAGGCAGAGCAGAGTGTCCCTGGGGCAAGGCTGCTAAGTAAAAGAACAAATATCAATAGGAATGTTTCAACATCAAACTGAGGGCTTACAAAAATCCAGCAGCAAGCCACTAGGGAATTAGAGTGTTCTCTCCAAGGATGAGTTGCCCATAGCTGAATGTTGGCTTCATTTTCCAACTACAGCCCATTTATATCTTGGGATCAACAACTGTAACATCTGTTGGAAATGATCCACCCTCTAACTGCTCTCAAGGACATACTCCTGGATTGTTTTTCTGTTCTGTCACAGAGTTAAGGGGACCAGCCTGCCCCAAGACAAAAAGCCTTGGAGGGCATTTTGAGACACACTTATTTGAATTTGACATGTTAAGGAGGGCAGATCTGCTTCCAGTGCCAGATTCTCAGGAGGCTCAGAAAACACATGACAATTTGCAAACATCCTATTCATTTCAGCATTGATTCAATAATGTTAGCTGTGCATGTGGTTCACAAGTAAGCTATTACACTCAGGGAAGAATCTTTTATAATTAAAGATTATATTCTGTTAATGGGGCATGTTTTTCTCAAGCAAGGTATTTGGTTTTAATATACTATGCCATTTAATTGAACTAATAATATTTAATATACTATGCTGAACTTTTATTCTGAACTTTTCTTTTCATCCTATAATACTGTAGGTAAGTTTTGAGCGGATCACAAATGCCATACCTGGATTTGGGTTCCTCTCCTTTCAGAAATTGAATGTTTTTTTCAGGTATGCTCAATTTAACGTTCATCCATTTTGATTACTGATGATCATTGTACTATATAGGCATTTGAAATTTTCCAGTGCCATTAAATTTAGTACCCCCTCACCTACTTTTATATCCTATTATTTGGTGATGATTTCTCAAATTGGTATTATTTTAGAAAAGGTATTACTCATATTTTTACTATTTTTGCTTGCTCTTACATTTATAAATTGCACAATTTAACCCATATGTGTCCAAATTTATCATTAATATTCTTGTCATCATTTACATTATTTTTGCTTATTTAACTGCAATTGTTCTTGAAGTCAAAGAGAACCACTGTTGACCTTATTATTTATACCCCATCCACTCAAATCTAACATCACACTCCCAAGTTTCACTGCAGAGCATTGCTCTGTATTTCTGCATCTGATTTCCTTATTTTTATGACTCCATCATAACTTGCTAAGACAGAAGTTGTATCAGAAAGTGTTATGACTGGAAAACTCCTTTTACATACTTTAAGGTCTCTTTATGTGACCCTTAGACAGGTGTCTACCTAAGCCTTTACTTTGTGACTGTCATGGGTTTTCTGCTAAAAATAAAAAGACCTTCCCCCTGCTGGCTCTATCAGTCTTGGTATGCTTGTCTTCTGCCATTTTTATAGTCGTCCTTTGCCTTGAATATCATGCTTAACTTTGAGATTCTTTAGTTTCCCCCTAAGTCGTGGTTATACGGATTTATGCATAGCTGTCAGTCACTAGTCTTGGCAGGCCTTCTCTATCAGGAGCAATGATTCTTTCAATTCTGAGATACAGTTGACTGCACCAAATTTTCAGTTTTTGTTTTTGTTTTTCCCGTTCTTTTTTCTTATCTTAAAAGAAAAAAAAACCTATAGATTCATTTTGCTGGTTCTTATTCTGATTCCAACATTTAGTATCTGCTTTCTTTCTTTTTCATCTCATGATGTGACCTCTTAGAACTCCTCCCAAATCCTCTGTTGTTTTTTTCTCAATTTGTTCTTGTAAAAGTATTTAAGATTTTCTTCATTTGTGGGATGACAACATCATTTAGCAGGGAAAGGCTTTTCCATCAGCTTGATCTAGACCCATATGAAGGAAGGAAAAATGTTTCCCCACCAAAAAGAGCTATTTGCTTAATTTTCTTTATCTGATACTTGCGACTTGTACATTTTTTGTTATTGTGAAGACTGTCCAACATGGTTTCCCTTCCTCCTCATCCTCTTCACTTTGTCTTATTTCTCTTTCTTTTTGGTTACAGAAAAACCACTTCCTTGTATATCTCGATCAAAGTTCATTAGGAGAAAAGTTTCAGTGGCAAAAGCTTAAAAGGTGATATGTAAATATAGGGAAAATATGTAGCCATCATAGATTGAAGGAAAATAACTATGGATTAGAAAACAGATAGAAGCAAATGGAATAAGGAATTGGTGATCTGTCCATGGCTTTGCAATAATGTATAGCTGGTATCAGGTATGCATGCTATCTCAATAGGACAACTGTGAATTTTGTGAGGATCTGGAGATAGGCACATAAACCCTGAACAATTTCTCTATTGTCTTCTTCAATACCTTTCTCTGATCCATTAACGTTTACTCCCAGGGGTGGCAGTCCTCTTGGTAGCTGCAAGGAAAATCAGCTGCTATGACAGACCCTGTGACCAGTGTACTAGCCTGGTAGTAAATTTTTTTGCAGGAATCTGAAAGTTTCCTGCTTTCTGCTGAGACCCAACAGGTTGTATATCAATTGAAGTGTTACTGTTTTAGTATACATTTATAGTATACTGCTAGAAATTACAATTTATTTTCACTACTTCATGCATAAAAGAGGCCTGAATTTTTATTTATAATGGGTGTTTCCCCCCTGTTCTAGGAAACAGGACAGTATAAACATTTGGCCATTAGTTTTCTAAAATTGTTATAATTGGCTCAGCTTTTGCCATTTTAGTGTTTATGAATAGAGAAAACCTTAGCTTCACTTATTTCTTGATATCTTCTAGTAGACCTCAAAGACCAGCTGTGATGGTTTGTATATGCTTGTCCTAGGGAGTAGCACTATTAGAAGGTGTGGCCTTAAAGTGTGTCACTGTGGGATGGGCTTGGAGATCTTCCTCCTAGCTACCTGAGCATGCCCAGTCTGCTCCTGGCTTCCTTTGGATAAAGATGTAGACCCCTCAGCACCTCCTGCACCATGCCTGCTTGGCTGCTGCCATGCTTCTGCCTTGATGACAAGGGACTGAACCTCTGAGCCTGTAAGCCAGCCCCAATTAAATGTTGTCTTTTATAAACTTGCATTGATCATGGTGTCTGTTCACAGCAGTAAAACCCTAACTAAGACACCAGCTCTCCACTGTTAGATTCCAAATTTGGCTCTCTGCCTGCTCTGGTGCCGACTTTATCATCCTGCTGATCCCCAGAGCTTCATCTTTTTTTTCTAAGGTGGTTTACACGTTGAAACACTATTGTATTTTATTTGTCATTGAAGTGTATCTGTAAAGGGAAAAACGGCTTACTTTATTTCTAGAAATATATATCATTGTTTACAAACTCAGGTGGAAATAAGAGAAAGACACATGAGACTAAAAGAAACCGGTCTAATCCACTAGCTGTGGGAAGAGGATGGTTGTAGGTATGTGGAGAATATGTTTAAAAAATGCCAAGGGCTAAGCAGAGAGGTGTGGCTCAGAATAGGAAATGGCCTGGTTAGAAAGAATTAAGTCTCTAAGAGGCTGACGGTTTGCTGCAGTTGTAGAGTATTATCCTAGTTTTTTTTTCAAGTCTTGGTCCTTTTAGAAATACTCTATATGTCATATTATTTCTGAACCTATCTGACATGTATCAGTATTGGTTGTTTATAGTGACAATGTTTTGTTAATTTTGGAAGCACACGATGCCTTTTAGAGTGTGAAAGAAATCAGATACCTTGTTAGGTGAACCTGACCAGAACCCTGAGGTCAGACAATGGATATAATTAGGGCAAGATAAATAGATTATCCTTAATAATATATGAATATTCCAGCATCCCTGGCCAATTATTCCCATTCCACTTTTTCTGCTTATAGCTTTGGAGGCTTATATTTATTCTACTGACCTACTACCTCTTTGAAAATGGCAGATTCATTACTGTGTTTTCTAGAATTCCTCTTTTAAAACACTGCATCTTATTTCTTGCCTTCATTGGATAAAGTTGCTCCTATTTTGTTCATTTGTTTCTATACAACTTTAATTTTGGCCAAATATGACTTAAAAGAAAATATGACTTAAAAGAAATGTACACAATTCAACAATTCACTTTGAAATACTGGATCACAAAAACAAATGAGATAGCAAAATCGTTTAGTGAACAAGTATATGTGAGAACTGGGTTATACTGGGAAGCCGGAGAGCATTTAAATGACGTCAGTAAGCTTTCTCATTACACATGATGACACTTTTCATTTTTTTTTTGTTTATTTTAATTTATACAACTTGAAAAAGCATGGAATTTTTCTAGATTCAAGAAAGATGTGCATAGATATTGTGAATCACTCTTCATGTGAAGTTTCATCTTCAAAAATATGCTTTGACATAACATCTCATAAAGTTCAAATCATCCTTAATGGAAAAATATATACCCTTCTTCTATATGAAAAAAAATAGATTTCTTTTTTATTTTTTTATTTTTTTTACACAGTCTCAATCTTTTTTTTTGTTATTTTTTTTTAATTTTATTTTCTATATTCTATGTTTACATTCCAAAGGCTTTCCCCTTTCCCAGTTCCCACCCACCATAGTTCCCATAGTTCCTCTCCCCCCCCATCTGTTCCCCAATAATTCCCCCTCCCCCCTCGGTTTCTTTACTAAACTGGAAGCAATCTTTACAGGCCCAGGGTCCTCTCCTTTCTTCTTCTTGGGAATCATTTGACTTGCTATTTGTGTCTTGAGTATTTAGGGCTTCTGGGCTCATTAATATCCACTTATCAGTGATTGCATTTCAGGTGCATTCTTTTGTGATTGGGTTAATTCACTCAGGATGATATTTTCCAGGTCTAACCATTTACCTACAAATTGCATGAATTCATTATTTTTAATTGCTGTGTAGTATTCCATTGTATAAATATACCACATTTTCTGTATCCATTCCTCCTTTGAGGGATATTTGGGCTGCTTCCAATTTCTGGCTATTATAAACAAGGCTGCTATAAACATAGTGGAGCATGTGTCCTTATTGCATGCAGGGGAATCCTCTGGGTATATGACCAGGAGTGGTATGCCAGGGTCCTCTGGAAGTAACATGCCCAATTTTCTGAGGAACCGCCAAACTGATTTCCAGAGCGATTTTACCATTTTGCAATCCCACCAACAGTGGAGGAGTGTTCCTCTTTCTCCACATCCTCGCCAGCACTTGTTGTCTCTTGAGTTTTTAATCTTAGCCATTCTGACTGGTGTGAGGTGGAATCTCAGGGTTGTTTTGATTTGCATTTCCCTGATGACTAATGATGTTGAACATCTTTTAAGGTGTTTCTCGGCCATCCGAATTTCTTCTGGTGAAAATTCTTTGTTTAGCTCTGTGCCCCATTTTTTGATAGGGTTATTTGTTTCTTTGCGGTCTAACTACTTGAGTTCTTTGTATATATTGGATATTAGCCCTCTGTCGGATGTGGAGTTGGTGAAGATCTTTTCCCACTTTGTTGGTTGCCGTTTTGTCCTTCTGACAGTGTCCTTTGCTTTGCAGAAACTTTGCAATTTTATGAGGTCCATTTGTCGATTCTTGATCTTAGAGCATAAGCTATTGGTGTTCTGTTCAGGAACTTTTCCCCTGTGCCCAAGTCCTCCAGGGTCTTCCCAAGTTTCTTTTCTAATAGTTTCAGTGTGTCTGGTTTTATGTGGAGGTCCTTGATCCACTTGGAGTTGATCTTAGTGCAAAGAGATAAGATTGGATCAATTCGCATTCTTCTGCATGTTGACTTCCAGTTGAACCAGCACCATTTGTTAAAAAGGCTATCTTTATTCCACCGGATGGTTGTGGCTCCTTTATCAAAGATCAAGTGACCATAAGTCTGTGGGTTAACCTCTGGGTCTTCAATCCTGTTCCATTGATCTGCTTGCCTGTTGCTATACCAATACCATGCAGTTTTTAACACAATTGCTCTGTAGTACTGCTTGAGGTCAGGGATATTGATTCCCCCAGAAGTCCTTTTATTGTTGAGAATAGTTTTAGCTATCCTGGGTTTTTTGTTGCTCCAGATGAATTTGAGAATTGCTCTTTCTAGATCTATGAAGAATTGAGTTGGGATTTTGATGGGGATCGCATTGAATCTGTATATTGCTTTTGGCAAGATGGCCATTTTTACTATATTGATCCTGCCAATCCAGGAGCAAGAAATATTTTTCCATCTTCTGAGGTCTTCTTCGATTTCTTTCTTCAAGGACTTGAAGTTCCTGTTGTACAGATCTTTCACTTGTTTGGTTAGAGTTATGCCAAGATACTTTATGTTGTTTGTGGCTATTGTGAAGGGTGTTATTTCCCTAATTTCTTTCTCTGCCTGCTTGTCCAAGGCCACTGACTTGCTTGAGTTAATTTTATAACCTGCCACTTTGCTGAAGTTGTTTATCAGCTGTAGAAGTTCTCTGGTGGAGTTTTTTGGGTCGCTTAGGTAAACTATCATATCGTCTGCAAATAATGATAGTTTCACTTCTTCCTTTCCAATTTGTATCCCTTTGACTTCCTTATGTTGTCTAATTGCTCTTGCTAGAACTTCAAGTACTATATTGAAAAGATATGGAGAGAGAGGGCAGCCTTGTCTAGTCCCTGATTTTAGTGGGAATGCTTCAAGTTTCTCTCCATTTATTTTGATGTTGGCTACTGGTTTGCTGTAGATTGCTTTTACTATGTTTAGGTATGGGCCTTGAATTCCTGCTCTTTCCAAGACTTTTAGCATGAAAGGATGCTGAATTTTGTCGAATGCTTTTTCAGCATCTAATGAGATGACCATGTGGTTTTTTTCTTTCAGTTTGTTTATGTAGTGGATTACATTGATGGATTTCCGTATATTGAACCATCCCTGCATCCCTGGGATGAAGCCTACTTGATCATGGTGGATGATCGTTTTGATGTGCTCTTGGATTCGGTTAGCAAGAATTTTATTTAGTATTTTTGCATCTATATTCATAAGAGAAATTGGCCTGTAGTTCTCTTTCTTTGTTGGATCTTTTTGTGGTTTAGGTATTAGCGTAATTGTGGCTTCGAAGAATGAGTTGGGCAGTGTCCCTTCTGTCTCTATTTTGTGGAATAGTTTGGAGAGTATTGGTGTTAAGTCTTCTTTGAAGGTCTGGTAGAATTCTGCACTAAAACCATCTGGTCCCGTACTTTTTTTGGTTGGGAGGCTTTCTATAACCCCTTCTATTTCTTTAGGGGTTATGGGACTATTTAGCTGATCTACTTGATGCTGATTTAATTTTGGTATTTGATATCTGTCTAGGAAATTGTCCATTTCCTCCAGGTTCTCCAGTTGTTTTGAGTATAGACCTTTGTAGTAGGATCTGATGATGTTTTGAATTTCCTCAGTTTCTGTTGTTATGTCTCCCTTTTCATTTCTAATTTTGTTAATTTGTATACTGTCTCTGTGTCCTTTGGTTAGTCTGGCTAAGGGTTTATCTATCTTGTTGATTTTCTCAAAGAACCAGCTCCTGGTCTTGTTGATTCTTTGTATGGTTCTCTTTGTTTCTATTTGATTGATTTCAGCCCTGAGTTTGATGATTTCTTGTCTTCTACTCCTCCTGGGTGAATTAACTTGTTTTTCTTCCAGGGCTTTAAGGTGTGCCATTAAGCTGCTAGTATATGCTCTCTCCAGTTTCTTTTTGGATGCACTTAGAGCTATGAGTTTTCCTCTTAGCACTGCTTTCATTGTGTCCCATAGATTTGGGTAGGTTGTACCTTCATTTTCATTGAATTCTAAAAAGTCTTTGATTTCTTTTTTTATTTCTTCCTTGACCAAGGTGTCATTGAGTAGAGTATTGTTCAGTTTCCATGTGTATGTGGGCTTTCTGTTGTTTTTGTTGTTATTGAAGACCACTCTTACTCCATGGTGATCTGATAGAAGGCATGGGATTAGCTCGATCTTCTTGTATTTGTTGACATCTGTCTTGTGACCAATTATATGGTCTATTTTGGAGAAGGTGCCATGTGGAGCTGAGAAAAAGGTATATTCTTTAGCTTTAGGATGAAATGTCCTATATATATCTGTTAAATCCAATTGGTCCAGAGTTTCAATTAGTTTCGCTGTGTCCCTGTTTAGTTTCTGCTTTCCTGATCGGTCCATTGAGGAGAGTGGAGTGTTGAAGTCACCCACAATTATTGTGTTAGGTGTAATGTGTGCTTTAAGCTTTAGTAAGGTTTCTTTTACGAATGAGGCTGCCCTTGCATTTGGAGCATAGATGTTCAGTATTGAGAGCTCTTCTTGGTGGATTTTTCCTTTGGCCAGCAAGAAGTGACCTTCTGAGTCTCTTTTGATGATTTTAGGTTGGAAGTCAATTTTATCTGATATTAGAATGGCTACTCCAGCTTGTTTCCTGAGACCGTTTGCTTGTAAAATTGTCTTCCAGCCTTTTACTCTAAGGCAGTGTTTGTCTTTGACACTGAGATGTGTTTCCTGTATGCAGCAAAATGTAGGGTCCTGTTTCCGTATCCAGTCTGTTAATCTATGTCTTTTTATTGGGGAATTGAGTCCATTGATGTTAAGAGATATTAAGGAATAGTAATTATTTCCTCCAGACATTTTTGAAATTGTATTTATTTATTTTATTTATTTTTTATATTCGAGAGGTTACCTTCTTTTGGGTTTGATGAGAGGAGGTTTCTATCTTGCTTCTTCCCGGGTGTAGTTTCCGTCCTTGTCTTGGTGTTTTCCCCCTATTATCCTTTGTAGGGCTGGATTTGTGGAAAGATATCGTGCAAATTTGGTTTTGTCATGGAATACCTTGATGTCTCCATCTATGGTGATTGAGAGCTTTGCTGGGTAAAGTAGTTTTGGCTGAAGTTTGTGTTCTCTTAGAGTTTGCATGATATCTGCCCAGGATCTTCTAGCTTTCATGGTCTCAGGTGAGAAGTCTGGTGTTATTCTGATAGGTCTTCCTTTATAAGTTACTTGGCCTTTTTCTCTTGCTGCCTTTAGTATTCTTTCTTTGTTTATTACATTTGGAGTTTTGATTATTATGTGACGGGATGTATTTCTGTTCTGATCCAGTCTGTTTGGGGTTCTGTATGCTTCTTGTATATTCATGGGCATCTCTCTCTTTAGGTTGGGGAAGTTTTCTTCCATAATTTTGTAGAAGATATTTGCTGGCCCTTTAACTTGTACATCTTCATTCTCGTCTATACCTATAATCCTTAGGTTTGGTCTTCTCATTGTGTCCTGGATTTCCTGGATGTTTTGGGTTACAGCCTTTTTGCATTTAGTATTTTCTTTGACTGTTGAATCAATGGTTCCTATGGTATCTTCGGCTTCTGATATTCTGTCTTCTATCTCTTGTATTCTATTGTTGATATTTGCATCTATGGCTCCTGATTTCTTCCCAAGGTTTTCTATCTCCAATGTTGTCTCCCTCTGCGATTTCTTAGTTGTTTCTACTTCTGTTTTTAGTGCCTGGATGGATGTGCTCAGATCTTTCGCTTGCTTGATTGTGTTTTCATGTATTTCTTTGATAGATTTTTGTGTTTCCTCTTTCATAGCTTCTACTTGTTGGCCCACGTTCTTCTGTATTTCTTTAAGTGATTTTTGTCTTTCCTCCTTATTGTCTTCTTCTTTTTGATCCATCTTCTCCTGCATTTCTTGAAGTGATTTTTGTATTTGCCTTGTAAAGGCTTCTAACTTTTGATCCATTTTCTCTTCTATTTCTTTACGAGATTTTTCTATGTGTTCAGCTACCAGCATCCTGACCAGTGATTTTATATCCAAGTCTTGTTTTTCTGGTGTTTTGGGGTATCCAGGGCTTCCTGTTGTTGGCGAACTGGGTTCAGATGCTGTCATGTTGTCTTGATTTCTGTTAGTGACATTCCTTCATTTACCTTTTGCCATCTGGTTATTTCTGGTGTTAGTTGACCTTGTTGTCACTGGCTGGTGTTTGAATCTCCTATGAGGCTGGGCTTACCTGTTGTTTCTCTACTGGTGGTTATGCGTGATTGCTGCTCAACGGGATCACGAGCTGGCTGCCACCCACTCACTTTGTGCACGGCCTGAGGTCTCCGGGAAGTGTGGGGGAGTGCAGCAGAGCCTCGGCAGGTGCTGCTGGGCCTGCCTAGTAGCGAGAGCCTAGCAGATCCCCCCACGTGGTAGCCCCTGATGGAATCTGTCTACCTGTTCCTTTCCAGCTGTGTTCTGGTTGCAGTATGGAGGCCTGCCGCTATCGCTGGTCCGGGCTCCTGGGGAGCTGGGTGGTGCCGGTTGCCTCGGTGCATGGCCTAAGCTCGCAGGGACGTGCTGCAGATCCTAGGCGCCTGGGCCCGCCTGTGGGCGAGAGCTTAGCAGCTCTCCCTGCTCTAGCCCCAGGCGGAGTCTCTATCTGCACCTTTCCAGCTGTGTCCTGGTTGCAATATGGAGGCCTGCCGCTATAGCTGGTCCTCACTCTTCTTAATAAACAAGAATTGTTGCTTATCCTGGTTCTGTGGGCAGGGTCTGAGCACCTGGCAAGCTGGCTAGGTCTGGCTGACCTGCTACCGGCTGGATGGGATGCTGCAGACAAGATGGCGCTGCCTGCAGGGGGTTTGGGGTCTGGCCTGCGAGCACAGAGCGCAGGCAAGGCCGCTGTATTCCAAACCGCTAGGCTGTGCGCAGTTCCTGCCCCCGACCTGAGTCCCCGGAGGTCTTAAACTCGGGCTGTCTCTGGTACCTGGTTCCGCCGGCAGGGTCTCAGCACCTGGCAGGCTGGCTACGTATGGCTGACCTGCTACCTGCTGGATGGGATGCTGCAGACAAGATGGCGCTGCCTGCAGGGGGTTCGGGGGTCTGGCCTGCGAGCGCAGAGCTCAGGCACGGCCGCTGAACTCCAAACCGCTAGGCTGTGCGCAGTTCCTGCCCCAGACCTGAGTCCCCGGAGGTCTTAAACTCGGGCTGTCTCTGGTACCTGGTTCTGCCGGCAGGGTCTCAGCACCTGACGGGTTGGCTAGGTCTGGCTGATCCGCTACCGGCTGGATGGGATGCTGCAGACAAGATGGCGCTGCCTGCAGGGGGTTCGGGGGTCTAGATTTCTTTTTTAAATGAGATTAGAAATAACCTATTTCTCTAAAGGTAAGTATGATAAAAAATAGTCACTCAAACTATGGTAACTAATTTGAATCTTCAAAGTCTTGGACCTTAATAATTAAATATAAATTATTGAAATTATAATTTATGTTATGGTAACTAAAATTCATTGTGCTGATTTCTTAAATCTATATAGTACTTTTTATTTATGAAAACAGACACTGTTATTTTTAGGTCTCTAGTAATAATATTTCAGTTAAAATAGAAGTAAAAAGTATCTACTGTAGGAACTCTATCCAATTAAGAAAGAAATTCAAACTCATCTAATTCTGCCGCTACTCAGAGCTAAAACAGTGGTAATCTTCTCTACTATTATTTTTATATTTATCATAATTAATATTTACTTTTAACAATGCCTCACTTTTACACAATTTAAAAGATTAACTTTCAAATGATGATTTTTTTTATTTCCCACTGAGATTTTGATTGGGAAAGCATTTAATTTAAAATTTAATCTAGAAAAATAATATATTCAGATACTTCTTTCCTTTGTATGACCTAATGTATATATTCCCATTGTTTTCAAATTGCTTTTTAGGTTATATGTTAGAGGACTAATTTCACTTTTAATACCTACTGTAAGCCTGTATATTATAGATTAAAAGTGCACTCCAACTTATTGTTTTTAGCAAAAAAGTTTCTTTCCCTATCTAAGTACCCACAAATACACTTTTCAGATATTTTTGGGTAAATCTGTTTTTTGTATGGGCATCTAGTCTCATCACTAGACTCTCTTATTATCTTGCTTGCTTGGAAGACAAGTAAAATGGAAATTGTAGCATAAGAGAGTTTTGTGTCAGTTAATAAATATTTTAGAACTAATTTATTGTCCTTCAATTATGTAGGTAATGATTGATAGGTGTTAGTCCTTGTTTCCTAGAGATGGAGACACACTTTGAACCTCAACCTGGATGACAACTCACTGCATAGCCCATGTTTCCCTCAAACTCATGGCAATCCTTGCATCTTTGCCCCCTAACCATTCAAATTGCAGGAGGAGGATATTATGTCTGGCTTAAAGTGGTGATGTTAAAAATAATGTTGAAAATGAGAGGTGAAAAGAAAACATATTATTCTACATTTCCATATATTTCCAATTAGATAATTAAAAATTTTAAAATGATACATTTGAAAATATGTCTAGTATTTTTGAAGCCATTTTAAGGAAATGTTTTACTATTGGTAATACTAATTTTAATTAATAGATCTTAATTCATCAACCAGATTTTGACAGGTTTTGTAGATAATGTGTTTGCCTCTATACATTTATCTACAGAATCCATTTGGATGGATGGATAGACAGACAGACAGACAGACAAATAGATAGAGAGACAGACAGATAAATAGGTAAATAGACAAACAGATAGACAGGTGGGTAGAAAGACATAAATAGATACACATATTCATATATTCATATTTTAAGCCATTTTAGGTAATTCCCTTGGTTACAGTGACAATTCTTTTATCATACTCCTGGATTTGACATTTTTTGTTAATTAAAGACTTTAGGTAGGCTAACAGTATCCATGAATTCCAATTCACATAGAATCAAACAAAAGAATATATATTAGCTAACAAAACAAAAAATCCAAATTGGGCATACTAAGAATTATGAAAGTTAAAAACGCAAGAACCTAGTTCATTTTTTCCCAACCTGAGAGTCACCTTTACTGTTGGTTTTAGTGACTGTTTCTAGTAGCTGAGTTCAATTTTAAAAATAAATACTCTGGAATTTACCTAAAGTTTATATCATATATAATCTATAATATTTCAAATAGTGTATACTCATGGACAACATTTAGGAAGACACAAATCAGCTTTTTCTAAAAAATGCATATTTTTCCTCTCTGGTTTAGGCTCAAAAAAGTTGCAGTAGATAAAAGATAAAAGACAGAAGCAATTTCAAGCTTTCCTCCAGCAGTGATCTCAGACTCTGTGTTGGAGGTTTCGAATTCACTGTCTGAATACTTGTTCTCCATCTACAATTGCCATGATTAACAGATGTCATCATATAGAGAATCTATGGTCATTTATGTATTTGATAAATATATAATTTCTTTCATCATGCTTAATGTAAACTTAAATGATCTGGCAGTAGATATAGTAGTCCAGGCATGTCCTTTAACTTTGTTATGTAGACGTAAATCTGTTTGGTAAACAAGAAGCACTGAACGAATTTTAGGAAGATAGGTGAAGAAAGTCCCAGAAAGGTAGGGAATGGCAGCTGAGAATGGCTATGAGAGAACTAAGGTTTATTTCTAGGTCTGATGATTCCTTCCTGGTATTTGACTATAGGCAGAATTGGATATACACTGAAATTATTTTTGCTTACATGGATTATTTTTCCCCTGTCAAGATTAAACCACATCATTTTTAATCAAAGCCTGTAATATTTATTTTGACTATGTCCAATGTGGCCATTTTAAAATCTAAATCAGCTCTGCCATCCTATTCATGTTTACTCTTCATGGTTTGCTTCTTTCAGCTTTCTTAGCTATGGCATAGATCTACAAGTAGAACAAGCTTCTTTCAATCATCATCAGGCAGGACAATGAGAAATCTGCTGAGCACCAACTGCCAGTGAGCTCTGGTGCTGGTGCTGGGGTGACGGAATGTTCGGGATGTGCTTAAGATGATTTGGAGTCACAGTACAGTTGTAGAAATGGGCTTTTGCTTTCTCCAAAGCCATTCACTATGTCTGCCTTCCTAATAGAACTTGTTACTTCAGACGCTGATGATGAATTGTCTCCGTTCTCTGTCCTGTGGTAAAGCATGCTTTACTTTAATCACAAAGTACGTGCCACCTTCCTGGTGATTGAAATTCTGGCTTTTGAATTTAGGGAAAAGGTCATTCCATTGATAAAGGAAATGCTTGCTTTTTACAGGTGTAAGCAACTCTGTTCAGTTTATTTTATTTTATTTTTTTTATATTTTTTGCAACTGAGAATCTATGATCCCAAATATACTCAGCCCTAAGAGAAGCCGGCAATGTGAACAGGAGAGCAAAGAGGTAGAAAGAATTCAATTTCCTGATAACATCACAAACCTTCTGAGTCTAGACTCCTGACATCTACCTTCCACTAAACTTCCTGTTATGGTACATAAGGACTTTTATAAGTAACATTTTGAGCTGGAGTCTTAGTTAAGTTGAAAACATCCTGACTTAGAACAAGGGTTCCTAGCTAAGCACAACCACAATAGGAATTATTACAGGTTCTGTCCTGGGAGCCTTTATCTAGTATTCTCTAGATTTATATTTTCAGGAGTACATGGATATATCTAGAATAAAGAAAAAAAAATAATTTTCTTTTCAATCATATTTGGCTTTGCTTTAGTAACAGAATGCTTGTGCATGTTTGCCCTCACCCCTCCTTTCTTTGCCCTCTGCTAATGTGTGATGGTTTCTAAGTAAAATCAACATAATGGTAATATGTATACAAGAGGACACTAAACCTTTTATGTTTTAACGTAATTTGTTAGAATATTTATGCTTAGCCCTATTTATAATATCCAGAAGCTGGAAAGACCCAGATGTCCCTCAGTGGTGTAATGGATACAGAAAATGTGGTATATATATACACAATGGAGTACTATTCAGCCATTAGAAACAATGAATTCATGAAATTCTTAGACAACTGGATGGAGCTGGAGAACATCATCCTAAGTGAGGTAACCCAGTCTCAAAAGAAAACTCATGGTATGCACTCACTGATGAACAGATATTAGCCTAGAAGCTTGGAATACCCAAGAAACAATTCATATATCAAATGATGTCCAAAAAGAAGGAAGGAGTAGTCCTTGGTCCTGGAAAGGCTCAGTGCAGCAGTGTAGGGGAATATCAGGACAGGGAAATGAGAAGGGAAGGATTGGGGAACAGGGGGATGGAAGAGGGCTTGTGGGACTTTTGGGGAGGGGGGATCCAGGAAAGGGAAATTCACTTGAAATGTAAATAAAGAATATATCAAATAAAAAAGAATATTTATGTTTAAAAGTAGAAATTTCTAATATTGTACAATGTCTTAATTTTTAAAAAGTCAATTTGTTGAAATTTTTTGGTTTGTTTGTTTATGAAACTGTTTAGAGTCACATGATCTGATGGTTTAAGAAGCTATATTCATAGTCTTAATTTCTATGAGCAGCATAATTAGTGAGTGTCTTGGGATTTCTGTTGATGGGATAAAACATTATGACCAAAAGCCATGTGGGAAAGAAAGGGTTTATTTCATTGGTACTTCAGGTAACGATCCATCATGGAAGGAAGTCAAGCAGGGCGGGGTCCTGAAGGCAGGGGTAATGCAGAGGCCTGCAAGAGTGCTGCTTACTGGCTTGCTTCCTATTGGCTGCTTGGCCCGACTTCTCATAGCACGCACAACCACCAGGTCAGGGGTAGCACTGCCCATAGCAAGTTGGGTTTTCCAAATCAATCACCAACCTCAAAAATATCCTATGGAATTCCTTAAGGCCAATCCTCTGGAAGCATTTTCTCCATTAGAATTCCTTATTCCTAGATGATCCTACCTTGTATAAAGTTGACAGAAAAAACTAGCCAGCACAGTGAGTTAAAATTTTACAGATATCTCAACATTCCTAATTGTTAATTTTTTTGCTTAAAATTAGTAAAATGCTGAACCATGACAAGATGTTAGCATAAGTCACCAACAAGTTGTAACATAGTTAGTTATATTTTCCACTTTCAAATGAAATTCAATTACTATTAATGTATATGTGAGTGAGTACATATCATGCTTGTCTTTTGGGGTCTAGATTACCTCACTCAGGATGATTTTTCTAGTTCCATTCATTGGAGTGCAAATTTTATGATGTTATTGTTTTTGACAGCTGAGTGATATGTGAGTGTGGAAATATACCATATTTTCCTTATATACCTTCAGGTGATGGGCATCTAGATTGTTTCTTCTTTCTGGCTATTATGAATAAAGCTGCTTAGAAAATAGTGGAGCAAGTGTCCTTTCGGTAGAAGGGAGCATCTTTGGGTATATGTGTAGGAGTGGAATAGATGAGTCTTGAGATAAAGCTATTCCCAATTTTCTGAGAATCCTCCATATTGATTTCTAGTGGTTGGACAAACTTGCACTACCACCAGCAATGGTGGAGTGTTCCTTTGTTCCACATCACAGTAAGCATGAGCTGCCACCTGCGTTTTTGACCTTATCCATTCTGACAGGTATAAGATGGAATCTCAGACTTGTTTTGATTTGCATTTCCTTAATGCCTAAAGATGTTGAACATACCTTTAAGCATTTATATGCCATTTGAGATTCTTTTATTGTGTATTCTCTGTTTAGATCTGTACCCCATTTTTAAATGGGATAGTTTAGTTTCTTCACATCTAGTTTCTTGAGTTCTTTATATATTTTGCAGAAGAAGTGCAGTTCATGAAAACTTTTTCCCATTGGGGAAGGAAGGGAGGGGAAACTGTAGCCTCATGTAATATATAAGAAGAACAAAGAAATAGAAACAATGTATTTACCAAAATGCAAAAAAACTAAAATAAAATCTAAAATTACAAACACATTGGTCTGAAAAGATTTTGCAACAGATAACCATTGCAAGAGCCAAATGAAATTTACAAATGCATAAACTCAAATGCTACTAAGCTTTCCTTTCTCCTCAAGTATTCACCTTGACACTTCTTTGACAGCAGTTTGGTTATTCATGAGAGCAAAGGTACTGGAGGAAAGGCAGGACTGTTAGGTTAGGATGATATTTAGTTGGAATGTACTTAGTAAGGTTACTGAGTAGTAAAATTGGATTTTAGCTGAATGATCTCATTGTAATCTCTGCTATGGAGACATAAACAGTAAATAGATTATTTTCATACACTAGAAGGTCATCTGCAAGGAAAATGAAATATGTTGATTACATACTTATGAGACATTTGTAATTTTTATATCTCTTATGATAGTACAATTAACAGTAAAATATGAGCCTTTTAGTTGGGGTCAGTAGACAAATTAAAATCAAATGGTAGATGAATAAATTACCCTTTGTGAGTTTTTCAACATGCTTACAAATATTTTACGATTTTGAAAATGTTGCAGACAGCCACTTGTTTCAAATGTGTAAGTCAAGTCCATTTCTTACTTTTCATGTTTTTTGTTGTGAACACAACACAGTAAGTACTGTTTGGATATTTCGGTAAGTCTATTGCAAAAATATCTGATTTATATACATTGACTCTATATCTGCTTTTATCTTTAATGATGATATACCCAAGTATAATATTTTACCCTGGATATATTTTTTTTAATATTTATAGCCAGATGATCAAGAAAACAAAATGTTACATTAATGTCATCCTAGCCAACACTATCCACACATGTTTTGGCACAGATTAAGAGAGTTTGTTAATATATTTTAGTAATTTGTGTTACTTTCAACCCAGTTTTATTCTATTTCAAAAGTACATTTTTATTAATTATTTTATTCACATTTCAAATGTTGTCCCCTTCCCGTGCCACCTCCATGATCCCCCATGCCTTCATGTCTAAGAGGGTGCTTCCTCACCCAATCACCCACTCCTACCTCAACCCCCCCAGTATCCCTCTTCTCTGGGGCATCAAGCCTCCATAGGACCAAATGCATCCCCTCCCACTAAGGCCAGACAAAGCAATCCTCTGCTACACACATATCGGGGGCCATGGACCAGGCCATGAATACTCTTTGTTGGTGGTTTAATCCCTGGGAGCTCTGAGGGGTCCAGTTAGTTGATACTATTGTTCTTCCTATGGGGTTGCAATCCTCTTCAGCTCCTTTAGACCTTCCTCTAACTCTTTCATAGGGGTCTTGGCGCTCAGTCCAATGACTGGCTGTATCTGCATCTGTCTCTGTCAAGTACTAGTAGATCCTCTCAGAGGACAATATGCATGATGTCATTGTTATTAGTAGCTGAGTAATATTCCATTGTGTAAACATACAATTTTTTTTTAAATCTGTTCTTTGGTTGAGGGACATCGGGGTTGTTTCCCACACTTCTGGCTATTATGAATAAGGCTGCTTTGAACATAATGGAGCACGTGTCCTTGTAATATGGTGGATTATCTTTTGGGTATATGTCCAGGAGTGCTATAGCTGGGTCTTCAGGTAGAACTATTTCCAATTTTCTGAGGAACTTCCAGATTGATTTTCAGAGTGGTTGTGCCAGCTTGCAATCTCACTAGCACTGGAGGAGTGTTCCTCTTTCCCCAAATCTTTACCATCTGCTGTTTCCTGAGTTTTTTATCTTATCCATTTTGATTGGTATAAGGATTGTTTGATTTATATTTCCCTGAAGACTATGGTTGTTGAACATTTCTTTAGGTACTTCTTAGTCATTTGAGAATCCTCAGTTGAGAATTCTCTATGTAATTCTGTACCCCATTTGTATAATTTAGTTATTTGGCTTTTTGGAGTCTAGCATCTTGAGTCCTTTGTATATCTTGGATATTAGCCCTCTATCAGATGTAGGGTTGGAAAAGATCTGTTCCTCAACTTTAGGTTGCTGTTTGTTGTTTTCATTGCTTTAAAGAAGCTTTTCAATTTAGTGAGGTTCCATTTGTCAATGGTTGATCTTAGATCTTGAGCCATTGGTGTTCTGTTCAGTACATTTTCCCCTGTGCCAATGTGTTTGAGGCTATTTCCTACTTTCTCTTCTGTTAGACTTTGTATCTAGTTTTAAACAAACTCAACAAGAAAATCACAGGATCATCTCATTAGATGCTGAAAAAGTATTTGACAAAATTCACCACCCCTTCATGTTAAAAGTCTTGAAAAGAACAGTCATTCAAGGCCCATACCTAAACATAACAAAAGCAATATACTGCTAACCAACAGCCAACATCAAACTAAATGAAGGGAAATTTGAAGCAATTCTACTAAAATCAGGGACAAGGCAAGGCTTCCCACTCTCTTCCTATTTAGCAATATAGTACTTGAAATTCTAGCTAGAGCAATTAGACAACAAAAGGAGGTCAACAGTACACAAATTGGAAAGGAAGAAATCAAGGTATCACTATTTGCAGATGATGTGATAGTATAAATAATTGACCCCATAAATTTTACCAAAGAACTTCAACAGCTGATAAACAACTTTAGCAATGGGGATGGATATAAAATTAAGTAAAAAAATAAGTAGCCTGCCTCTATAAAAGGATAAATGGGCTGAAAAAGGAATTAGGAAACAATATCCTTCATAATAGTCACAAATAATATAAAATATCTTGGTGTAACTCTAACCAAGCAAGTGAAAGACTTGTATGACAAGAACTTCCAGTCCCTGAAGAAATAAATGTAAGACCTCAGAAGATGGAAAGATCTCTCACGTTCATGGATTGGTAGGCTTGACATAGTAAAATAGCTATCTTACCAAAAGCAATCTACAGATTCAATGTATATTGAATCCCCTCAAAAGTCCAACTTGGTTCTTCACAGAGATAGAAAGAACAATTCTCAACTTCATCTAGAATATTTAAAAACCCAGGAGAGCAAAAACAATCTCACCATACAAGAACTTCTGTTGGAATCGCAATCCCTGATTTTATTTTCTTTTTCCTACAGTGTAGGAAAGAAAGCATCTTCAACAAATGGTGTGGTCTAACTGGTTGTCTGCACTCAGAAGAATGCAAATTGATCCATTCTTATTTCCTTGTGCAAAACTCAAGTCCAAGTGTATCAAGGACCTCCACATAAAACCAGATACACTGAATCTAATAAAAAGTACATATTTTTATATCTAAACAAATCATTTAAATTGAGCTGATTTGATTTTAAAATAATTTGCATGCTCCATGATTACTAGGCATGGTTTTTCTTTCCAGCTAACAATTAGTCTCAGAACATTACTGCTGATCTCTACATTTGCATAACATGTGTAATCGTGTAGCCCAGTTTTCCCTTATATGTGAGCTCTACACCCGAGAGTCGAATTTAAATTAGTGGGATTCCCGATTTTGTTTTAGTGCCTGACAATGATTGGGTTTAAATAGTCTTTAAGAATGAAGCTGATGCTTCTTCGGTTGAAATCCAAATGTTTTGACCTTGCTATCTCTGCAAAAACCTACAAAATGTAAGGAGAATTTAGTCCTCAATTTTCTGATTCATTTACTCATCAAGCTATCTTATTAGATCCACTACATATTCAGGAAAATTCTTCACAAATTATTTCCAGCATATTTCAGAATCCCAAGACACTGACACTTTCTAACCCCACCTGAATCCCTGTAGATTCTCCTTAGAATGAAGTCAAGAACCCATGCAGAGTCAACGGTTCCACAATTAATGGAGGGGTGAGCCTTCAAATCCTCCCCCAAGTATTCATTGCAAGCCAATCAGCTAATTATATTTCAGCTATTTCTCTCTTTATACTACTCACTTAGTGCAGTAATATTCATTCTCTTGTAATTCTTGAGATTATGTCTAATCGTTTTTGAATCCTATTCCTAATAAAGGCTTTCTTTATCTTTTAGCATACTCTGTATTTCTTAATCTTTTTTTTATTGGTCAAATTGCCTATTTTCTTTATGAAACAGTAGAGTTTTTGTCTTTGTGTTTTTTTATTATTAAAAAGAAATAATCCAAGGCTCAATTTGAACAATATAAACGAACACGATAGTTTTGGTAAAACTCTCCAAGAATTATTACTCTGTACACAAAGGAATCTGAATTGAGTTATGCCAGGGGGAATAAAGGTCAATTGAACAACATGTTCAATCCAAATTGAAAATCATATGATGAAAATAGATGAAAGAAAATAAAAGACATATTCTGGGTCATTGGACTAAAATGACCTGGAAGGAATAGGGGTATATATAAAAAGTATGCCTGTGGAGAATTGAAAGCATAATTTTATGAACTGGAAATCTATATGTTTTTTATGTAAATTTGCTTTAGAAAAGATGAAGGAAGGGATGGGATGAGACAACCACAATTTACCAGGGCATTATGGAACAGTAAGGTAATAGATTGCCTCAAATTGATTGTAAGCAGATCTTATATGCCATGGCCAGGGACTTACTCACTTGCTACTAGTAAATAATAACAACAGAAAATGGCTTCCTGAAGTGGCTTTTAAAAAGATAGATTGAGGAATGTCGAGAACGGCAGAAATTGAGATGCTTTGGGTGATTGTTGGGGTAGTACTGTTTTTAATCATGTGCCAAAAGCATGCTTCAGGGTCTGTAATATGATGGATTTCTACAGTGACTCAAGACTGAGATTCATTTCAGAGTGAGACCGACAAGTTCTCTTTCTGTACTATGTGAATACTTCTGTTTTTCACCCAAGTCCCACTGTATTGATACCTAGATGCCTATAGACATACATGTATCCTAAAACTAAACATTTATTGTGTTTAGAGAAATGTATACTTCTGATCAACAGGCATCATCATCAAAAACATTTTTCTCGTTCTTTAATGCTTTCATACTTCCTTTTTTTCATAATTTATACCAATTTTTACTAATTTATAGTTTTTAAATTTATACATGTGTTCAAGTATGTTGTCATTTGCTGAACTATATAAGTATAAATGTGCAATACCCAACATTTTGTCTTTCTGCAGGTTTTTTCATCATGGAGTTATTGGATTCATTTATGTAAGTTAGTGGCTCATTTGTTTTATTACTGCATGATATCTCCCTATATGACTGCAGCAAATAAGGTCATTCACCCTCCTTTTAGTGGACATTAGTTATTTTAAATATTAGCAGCATCAACATTTATTTATGTATCTTTTCTGAAATTCCTTCAGCGTTTAAAAACAAATCTCTGTAGTATATCAGTGTTCTCAAGAAGCTCACACATACTTGCAAAGAACTGGTACCATATTAATTAATCAGCATCTCCCAAATTCTCATTAAAAATACTGCTATTTTACTCACTAGGATTTTGAAGATAGTGCTTATCCATCTTCTGTTCCGAAGTCAAAATGAAGCACAGAGCTGTTCTTGAGTATGTACATACACGGCTGAAGGGTTACAGAATGCTATTGCCTATATCACGTTTTTCCCTTTCATGGTACAAGTTGCTTGTAGTATCTGCTCTTAGAGTTAGAATTGTACCAAATGTTGCCAAGGAGCTGAAGGGGTTTGCAGCACCACAAGAGGAACAATGATATGAGCCACCGAATATTCCCAGAGTTCCCAGGGACAAAACAATCAACCAGTGTTACCCATGGCTCCAGACACATAGGCAGCAGAGGATGGCCTCCCTGGACATCAAAGGGAGGAGAGGCCCTTGGTCCTGGAAAGGCTAGATGCAGCAGTGTAGGGGAATGCCAGGGCAAGGAAGTGGGAGGGGGATAATTGGGGAATAGGGGAGGGGAAATGGGTTATGGGACTTTCGCACGGGGGGGGGGGGGAACCAGGAAAGGGGAAATCATTTGAAATGTAAATATATCTAATAAAAAATAATAAAAAAGAAAAATAGAAAACCCTGCATCTAATATTGCCATGAACAAATATATTTTATTTCTTTATTTCTTTTTTTCATTAGACATTTCCTTTATTTATATTTCAAATGTTATCCCCTTTCCTGGTCCTCACCCCTAGGAAACTCCTTAGCCCATCCCCCTCCCCCCTGCTTCTATGAGGGCGCTCCCTCCCACCCACCCACCCACTCCTGCCTCCCTGCCCTGGCATTTCCCTACACTGGGGCATCAAGCCTTCACAGGACCAAGGGCCTCTCCTGCCAATGATGTCCAAAAAGGCAATCCTCTGCTATACATGCTGCTGGAGTCACAAGTCCCTCCATGTGTACTCTTTGGTTGGTGGTTTAGTCGCTGGGAGCTCTGGGGGTTCTGGATGGTTGATTTTGTCATTCTTCCTAGTTGTTTTTATTTTTATTATTTTTTATTTTCTATATTCTATGTTTACATTCTGAAGGCTTTCCCCTTTCCCAGTTACCCCCCACCATATGTCCCATAATTCCTCTCCCCCCCCACTATTCCCCACTCATTCCCTCCCCCACGATTTCTCTGTTCTGGGTCTACAATACTGGATCCAATCTTTACAGGCCCAGGGTCCTCTCCTTTCTTCTTCTTGGGAGTCATTTGACTTGCTGATTGTGCCTTGAGTATTTAGGGCTTCTGGGCTCATTAATATCCACTTATCAGTGATTGCATTTCATGTGTATTCTTTTGTGATTGGGTTAGCTCACTTAGGATGATATTTGCCAGATCTAACCATTTACCTACAAATTGCATGAGTTCATTATTTTTCATTGCTGAGTAGTACTCCATTGTATAAATATACCACATTTTTTGTATCCATTCCTCTTTTGAGGGATATCTGGGCTCCTTCCAATTTCTGGCTATTATAAACAAGGCTGCTATAAACATAGTGGAGCATGTGTCTTTATTGTATGCAGAGGAATCCTCTGGGTATATGACCAGGAGTGGTATGCCAGGGTCCTCTGGAAGGGACATGCCCAATTTTCTGAGGAACCGCCACACTGATTTCCAGAGCGATTTTACCATTTTGCAATCCCACCAACAGTGGAGGAGTGTTCCTCTTTCTCCACATCCTTGCCAGCACTTGTTGTCTCTTGAGTTTTTAGTCTTAGCCATTCTGACTGGTGTGAGGTGGAATCTCAGAGTTGTTTTGATTTGCATTTCCCTGATGACTAATGATGTTGAACATCTCTTAAGGTGTTTCTCGGCCATCCTCGTTTCTTCTGGTGAAAATTCTTCCTAGTTGTTAACCCCTTCATCTCCTTCAGTCATTTCTGTGTTTTCATTTGGGATAGGTACAAACATTCACTTAAATCAAAATTAAATACACACAGTCTCTTAATGCTCCCTTCTTTTCATAGCTAAGATCCTTGAAATAATTTATCTTCATGTCATGTCTTTATTTCTGACCTTTGCATTCAGATTAGAAATTTGGAGGCATGCCTTTCTTTTTGCCCCTCCCCATGACAGTTTCTAGTAAATGGCATCGGCTACCAACTTGTGAAATACCATCAGTATCTTTTCAAATGTGCCCTGTTACTATTCCTCTCTTGCATTTGCCATAGCTGATTTTATTTTTCCTTTCTCCTTAAAAGAAGTATTCTTTGGCTTCTGTGAAGTCACTAATAGGTTATCAGAATATGGTATTTCATGTAATGAACTCAATCTATGCTTGACCATAATATGAACTCAGCTAATGATTATAGAATAGAATTGATAAATTATTTTGCTAATTGTATTAGCTCATAGTTTCCATATATAATCTACCATACTTACAAATGTAAGAGTACAATAAAATTCATGCATGATAATGTCCAAGAGATAATTTTATAATTTCAAAATGCTTCATGTTGTTTTTCTCCTAAGTGCATAATCTTCAAAAGCCAATAGCCTTTCAATTATGTACAACATGATTATGTCCTATGGATTCTATTTAAGAATCAGATTTTGGAAAAGATGTTTTCCTGAGCTTATGTTTTAAATTACTCTGTTTTTCAATTTGAAAGATGACCAATTCTTATATTGGAGGCACCAACCGTCCACACTTTGTCCATACTTAAGCATTGATTGTTTGTTTGGAAGATTTTGGCTTTGCTAAAACCATACAGCTTTATTCCAACAGAAACTCCATACAGTGTCTCATTTCTTTTCATTTTATTTTGTTAGAATGACATTAATTACATCTATAATCCCTTGAATACAGTTGTGCTAGTGGAGGTCTACTTGTTTCAAAATTGGCATGGTTGGATTTTGATTTCCTTATATTTATTTATATCAGTCACCTAACTAAATTTGCTTTAGAATATATTAGTATCTCTAGGTCTTTTTTCTTTGAACGCCTCAGAATTATTTATTTTATTGTTTTACCTGCATATATATACCATATTCATCTTTGGTGTCCATAGAGGATATAGGTGGGAATTGAACACCCTGGAATTGGAGTTAATGATAGTTGTAGGTGCTGGGAATCAAGCACAGGTCTTCATAAGAGCAACAACTATTATTAACTACTGAGTCATCTCTCCATCCCAAATCTACATTTAATACTTAAGTAGAGAATTGGTCCATTAGTGCTAGTATATATGAACAACCTCCAGGAGGCTCCTGAGCAAGTTGTAGGAAAACAACCTTTCATGTTAGATGGCAGTTTATTAGCTCAAAACAAAAATTAGGGAATTAATTTTCCTTCCTCTAGCTTTCTCATCTTCTACCTCGTAGGCAGAACCTACTATATGAGCCTCAAAATAATCATTTCTTTTTACACTGGAACCTAGCGTAATAGTAAAAAACAAAGAGAAGTTTGAGGGTGAAGGAAAATCGTGCAGTAACCATAAAAACCAATTCTGTACCAGCTTCAAAGAGTAGTGTTTAGTTATATGTAATGAGTCCAATAATAATGAGAAAACCATACCTACATGTAAATTAGCATTAGCCATATCTTAAGCCATATCTTAGGCCATATCTATCTCATCATCTACTGTATCCTTAAACATATTTTTTCCCATTCAGGTTAAAGATTTGCTACTACTTAAACTCTGTAGTGACTGTCACACTTCTTGTGAAGGGAAATGTGGTGGTTTGAATATGCTTGACCCATAGGAGGTGACACTATTAGGAGGTGTGGTCTTTTTGAAATATGAGAGGCTTTCTTGGAGTAAGTGTGTTACTGTGCAGGCAGACTTTGAGGTCTCTTAATGCTCAAGCACTGCCCAGTCTGGAAGAGAGCCTCCCCATGGCTGATTTCAGAACAAGATTTAGAATTCTCAGTTCCTCTAGGCACCACGTCTTTCCCACTCACATGCTACTCATCATGATGTTAATGTACTGAGCCTCTGAACCTGTAAGCCAGACTCAGTGAAGTGTTTACCTTTGTATAAATTGCCTTGGTCATGCTGTTTCTTCACAGCAATGAAACCCAAACTCAGACAGGGGATATCATGTTTATTTGTGTATTTTGGACATGTCAGCTTCCTGCTTAGATAGTAAGCCCCCATAAGTACAGAATTATCTCTATTTGTGCTCCTTCTGTCTATGGTTAGTAGCTGTTACAATTGTTGGATCAGTATTGTCCTTGCCTGGGACCTTGGTAGAATTTGCAAATTCCAGGAAAGATTTAGTCTGTAGCTGCTATCCCTGCCATACCTATTTTCAATTGCCCTCATAATTGGAAGATTCAGTATGATCACAGCATAGTTGAAGTTATCTGCAGTATCTTCTCAGATCTACCCAATTTAAAAAGGAAATAACTTTTGTATAGCAGACTTTATTTCAAATTATTTTTTCTTTTCTCTCTCTCTCTCTCTTTCTTTCTTTCTCTCTCTCTCGCTTTCTTTCCTTCTTTCCTTCCTTCCTTCTTTCCTTCCTTCCTTCCTTCCTTCCTTCTTTCTTTCTTTCTTTCTTTCTCTCTCTCTCTCTCTCTCTCTCTCTCTCTCTCTCTCGCTTTCTTTCCTTCTTTCCTTCCTTCCTTCTTTCCTTCCTTCCTTCTTTCTTTCTTTCTTTCTTTCTTTCTTTCTTTCTTTCTTTCCTTGATGGCAGGATAGTTCTCATTGTAAAGACTTGGCTGGCTGGGATTGTCAGAGACCTGCCTGCCTCTGCCTCCCAAGTGATACAATTAAAGACATGCACTACTATGCCTGAATAGTTTCATTTTTCTATTTTGAGAATATCATCCCTGTAGATTGTGATTATATCATATCCTCTAAGCCTATCTGTCTGTTATCTATCTATCTATCTATCTATCTATCTATCTATCTACCTCTATCTATCTATGTATCTATGTATATATCTTTGTATGTATGTATGTATGTATGTATGTATGTATCTATCTATCTATCTATCTATCCATCCATCTATATTTCACTGTGATTAGTCAGTGCTGCTTATTTGTGGATGTCAGGGTAGGTGTCCCCTGGAACATGGCAATCCTACCAGTGACCACATCCTGGCCAAGGATGTGATTTTCTCCTCCAGAAATTATCTACTGCCAGAATTTTTTGAGTAAAGGTCGAGGCCTAGAAGTCATGTATCCCTTAGAGCATAAGCTATTGGTGTTCTGTTCAGGAACTTTCCCTCTCTATCCATGTCCTCCAGGGTCTTCCCCAGTTTCTTTTCTATTAGTTTCAGTGTGTCTGGTTTTATGTGGAGGTCCTTGATCCATTTGGAGTTGATCATAGTACAAGGAGATAAGAGTGGATAAATTTGCATTCTTCTGCAAGTTGACCTCCAGTTGAACCAGCACCATTTGTTGAAAAGACTATCTTTTTTCCACTGGATGGTTGTAGCTCCTTTATCAAATATTAAGTGACCATAACTCTGTGGGTTCATTTCTGGGTCTCTAAATGGGACCTCATAAAATAACAAAGTTTCTGTAAGGCAAAGGACACTATCAGAAGGACAAAATGGCAGCCAAGAAATTGGGAAAAGATCTTCACCAACCCCACATCTGACAGAGGGCTAATATCCAATATATACAAAGAACTCAAGAAGTTAGAACCCAAAGAACCAAATAACACTATTAATAATGGGGTTCAGAGCTAAACAAAGAATTTTCACCAGAAGAAATTTGGATGGCTGAGAAGTACCTTAAGAGATGTTCAACATCCTTAGTCATCAGGGAAATGCAAATCAAAACAACCCTGAGATTCCACCTCACACCAGTCAGAATGGCTAAGATTAAAAACTCAAGAGACAACAGGTGCTGGTGAAGATGTGGAGAAAGAGGAACACTCCTATACTGTTGGTGGAACTGCAAGGTGGTACAACCACTCTGGAAATCAGTCTGGTGGTTCCTCATAAAATTGGGCATGACACTTACAGAGGACCCAGGCATACCACTCCTGGCATATACCCAGAGGATTCCCCTGCATACAATAAAGACACATGCTCCACTATGTTCATAGCAGCCTTATTTATAATAGCCAGAAGTTGGAAGGAGCCCAGATGTCCCTCAAAGGAGGAATGGATGCAGAAAATGTGGTATATTTATACAATGGAATACTACTTAGCAATTAAAAATAATGAATTCATGCAATTTGTAGGCAAATGGTTGGATCTGGAAAATATCATCCTAAGTGAGTGTATTAGTCTGGGTTCTCTAGAGTTACAGAACGTATGGGCAGTCTCTATGTAGTTAGGGAATTTGTTGATGACTTACAGTCTGTAGTCCAACTCCCCAACAGTAGTCAGCAGCAGCTGTGGATGGAAGTCCAAGGATCTTGCAGTTGCTCAGTCCCACGAGGCAAGCCGGCAAGGAAGAATGAGTCTTCCCTCTTTCAATGTCCTTATATATGTCTCCAGTAGAAGGTGTAGCCCAGATTAAAGGTGTGTGTATCCATGCCTTTAATCCCAGATGATCTTGAACTAGAATCCATAGCCATAATCTGGGATTAAAGGTGTATGTCTCCATGCCTTTAATCCCAGATGATCTTGAACTGGAATCCATAGCCACCATGCTTCAAGATCTCCATGCTAAGTCCAGGTCAAAAAGTTATATCTCTGAGCCTCCAGATTAGGATCATAGTGAGCCTTCCAATTCTAGATTGTAGTTCATTCCAGATATAGTCAAGTTGACAACCAGGAATAGCCACTACAGTGAGTTTACCCAATCACAAAAGAATACACATGAAATGCAATCACTGATAAGTGGATATTAATGAGCCCAGAAGCTCTGAATACTCAAGGCACAATTAGCAAGTCAAAAGATTCCCAAGAAGAAGGAAGGAGAGGACCCTGGTCCTGAAAAGACTGGATCCAGTTTTGTAGGAGACTACCAGAACAGAGAAATGGTGCGAGGGTGATTGGGGAATAGGTGGGGGGTGGGGTGGGGGTGGGGGTGGGGAAGAGGACTTATGGGACATATGGTGAGGGGGGAACTGGGAAAGGGGAAAGCCTTTGGAATATAAACAAAGAATATATACAATAAAAAAAAAGAAGTCATGTATCCCACCTGTGCTTGTATTTTGGCTAGACTGATCTTGTAGGGCTCATGTGAAGGTAAGTAGAAACAATTTTATGTGTAATGTTTTCTTTGATGGTTATATGTAACCTTATATTAAAAAAATGTGAATATGGCTTTGTGGATAAAGCACACCATGCAGAAGTGAAAAGTGGAGTTCAGCTCCCCATAACATAAGTATCAGGGAGACAGGCATGACAATCCATCTTAATTCAAACTAGGGGGCTTGAAGGGCTGAATCAAGTGATGCTTCAGGTCATGCTGGCCAGGGAAACTTGTGGAACTAGGTTCAGAAAACTAGCTCAGAAACTTATTGAGCTCTAGGTTAAAAAAAAAAACAACCTACACTGCTGCCCTAAATAAATGCAGACTGTGGCGGATATCTAATACCAAGCTCTGGACTCTGAATGTACAAGCATGTGAACACGAACTTATGGGTGTACATGAACAGAAGTACACTTGGAAAGTATTAACATAACTTTTGATTTTCTAAGAAAACTTCATATTGTTAATTAGCATTTTATTCCTCCCTTTCTGTCCTTCTTTCTTTCTCTTCCTAAATGTATTCTAACATCTCCTTCCCCCCTGAGCACTGTAAATGTTGTTCCAGAATTACTCAAGTATTTGGATAATTTTATAGTCAACTTTCAAATTAATGTTGGATACTGGAACAAATAGAAATTAGGATTTTATTATGATAAGGATATTCTGAATTCCATGAGGAGCATTCTGGCATCCCTGATAAGCTTGCATAAATGATTTGTTTTTGAAACTTCACTGAATAGCAGTGGAAAAGTTAACATGGAATCTAACCACAGCTAATTATATGTATTAGTTATGTTGAGAATTTTGCTTTTTCAGATAACCTTTAAACCTTAGCTATAATGGCAATTTCGCTAATGGAGAAACTTAATAGGAAGAGTGTAACAAATGTACTGCCTTAGATTTACACAGAGATTGGATAAGGAAGTTAGGAGACAGGAATTAGCTGTGCACACACACACACTGCCAGAAAACCATGTCATTTTAATGATTCATAATTTCTAATTAGCTATGATTATTCTGAGTGGTTGTGGATATACATTTTAATTGTATCACATAGTATAATTTCCAATTTCCACAGAGATGCTGATGAAGTGCAAGTTGTATTGCAAAGTCATCATTTAAATATTTGAGAAATGGAAGGCTTTGTAGGAGATAAATATCTACCGCTTTATTATAATTTATATTGATCTCAGAAGTCAATTTTGTCCCAGTGATATAGATGGCTGTCTGCCTTCTGATTGCTATGTCTGCTTCACACTGTGGCTTTAAGAACGGGACACACTTCTGTCTGTGTTTGGCGACAATGCAATACTTGTATTGAGTACTCTGGCTTCTGTCAGACTAATGTGGTCAGAGACATGGGTTTAAATCAGACAGGGCCAGTGGAAAGTTGCTCTCCCTGATATAGCAACATGTAGTTTTGGTTAAAATTGAATGCTTGACTTTGAAAGTCTTGATAGTGTCACCCATCTTACAGAGGGCTCTTTAACCGAGCTACCTAGAGAACACTTCATGAGATTCAACTTGTTCATTGAGTTTTCAGTCTTTAGAATGACAACTCTCTTTAACAGAAGAACTTGTGCCACCTCAAAAAATTCCTTGCATAACAGAGTCAGATAGGGTGACATATGGTGGTAATTATAGCATGATGAGCTAGCCAGTTGGATTATAAGTTCAAAGCCAACAGAGGCTATAGCATGAGACCCTATATCTAAACAAAGCAAAGCAAAGCACAATAAAACAACATTGCATGCCTACAATACCTTGTGATGAAGAAAGGGGAATAATGCATTTTATTAGATGTGTATTTCTATGATGAGAACAGTCTGAACATATTTAATGGACTTTTACAGAATTAAGTCGATTGTACATCTGCTTTATGTCTAGTATGTTATATCAAACAAAAGCTGAAACAGAAATATATGATTGCTCCAGTTGGGAAGAGGTCATCATCTCCATTCCTTAAAGCCCCAGAAACTGAATGGAATATTGAGTCTATCACACGAACTAATCAGTTTAGTAGCACTAAGATAGTTTTCCTTTTTAAAAGATTTACTTACATTTACTTTATCAATATGAATGTTTGCCCACATACTTGTATTTACACAACAGGCATGTCTTGCTGTTGTAGATGCCTTAAGTAGGCCCCAGAGCCTTGTAACTGGACTTACAGGCATTTTTAGTTCATTGTGTAGGTGATAGGAAATGAACTCAGAACTTCTGCAAAAGCAACAGATACTCTTAAGTGCTGAGCAATCTCTCCAGTCCCAAGGACACTTTCTTATCTTGAGGCTTTAAAAACCAATCAGATGGATGGTTATTAAAAAATGGAACCAAGCCGGGCGGTGGTGGCGCACGCCTGTAATCCCAGCACTTGGGAGGCAGAGGCAGGTGGATTTCTGAGTTCAAGGCCAGCCTGGTCTACAGAGTGAGTTCCAGGACAGCCAGGACTACACAGAGAAACCCTGTCTCGAAAAACAAAAAACAAAAAAATGGAACCAAATTTGTTGTAAAATTCTGATGGTTCTTGGCACTGAAATACCTATGCCTTCACAATATTTACAGTGCCAGTGAAGGGGTACCAATCCAGAGTCTACTGTAAGAAATTCCCATCCCTATGTCTCTTTCAGATCAGCAGCTAGAGAACAGATGCTCAAAAATAACTGATGTTCAGAAGAGCCAACAAGTACTTTACCTCTTTCTTCTCAGGGACCTAGAATTGACTTTGACAGAAGCAGATGTCTGTATGCTCAGTAAAGAAATAATAGATTGAGTATAATTAATTTTTTTCTCTCTCTTTCTCATCGTGTGTGTGTGAGTGTGTGTGTGTGTGTGTGTGTGTGAGTGTGTGTGTGTGTGTGTGTGTGAGTGTGTGTGTGTGTGTGTGTGTGTGTGTGAGTGTGTGTGTGTGTGTGTGTGTGTGTGTGTATCCAGATGCATGTTTACGGACTCACATGTATATGAAGGTTAAATGCTGATATGTGGGGCTTCTTCAATTGCTTTCTATCTTATATCATGATCTATACTCTCTCAATTGAACTCAGAGGAAGGACTACCCCGTTTTCACCTTCCATATGCTGTGATTACAAGTGGGCTGCCACAATGCCTTGGCGTTTATGTAGGTGATGGAGATACAAACCGTGATACTTATGTTTGCATTGGAGGTACTTTTACCTGGTGAGTTAGAACTTCTGCCTCCTATATGCTCTTTGACAACCACTTTCAAGACATTTAAATAGCTCTGTAAATATAACATTAGTTACATCACCACACCAAACTTCCTGAACATAGTTTTCTTTTTCTATATGTTATTCTTCCATTTCATATACAACAAGTTATAGAGATGGAATAATTCAGAAGTAGATTTACAGTGAACTCTTAGGCCAAAAACATAAAAGTATAGATAGGAGTTATCAACAATGAATGATGTTTGAAGAAGTTAGCAGAATAAAAACTAAACAAACAATTGGTGCTATTAGTTTGAACTAACATGAGGATTCCTTTGGAGTAAAGATGTTCAGTAGTAGTTTATGTCCCTCAAGGACATTCCTGGGCTTGATTGGAGTTGGGAGTGGCTGTTATCTGACAACATTTTTCTCTAAGTTCTGTTATTTTTCTCTATTACTCAAGGAGGACCATACTACAACATGACATGAAACATTGATATTGATGATGTGGCTGGTCTATCTTAATCCATAGGAAGGTACCACATGATAGAAGAAACATGGAGGTGCATCTTGTAGTTTCATTATTACAAATGTTTGAAAGGTTTTCTGGTTGACTTCTAACAAGAGTTATCTCACATATGATTTTCTTAAAAATGTGGGAAATTATAAGGAGAAACTAATGTTAATGACATTGCGTGTAACCTGCAAGAAGTTTTGTGTTGTCTACAGGCAATAAATGGGAATATTATACTATGATTTCTATATCATGCTGTATCATATGGCTGAATATCTTCAAGATTTCTTTAGCTATGGAAAGATATTTTTACAGAGTTGTTAGCTTTATTAATAGGTGACATGACCATACCATTAATTTTGGTGGCCCTGGATAATATCATGTGGTATAGAACTGTGCAAGTGTTGAAAGTTAAGATATGGAGACTGTTTGTATAAGTAAAATTATGATACTATTACTTACTTAATATGTTGTTCTGTTCAACATTATGATTCTTCTTGCCTATAAAGTAGGATGCCAGAATTTTTGCTGTCTATATAGTTTTCTAATGCTATATCTATTCATTAAGTCTATGGACCTCTCTCCTATCTCTAACATTTATATTTTAGGTTAGATAGTTAAAAGAAGTTTCAGATGCAAAGCCAGATAATGATTCAAAACATCATGCTTGCTTAAATTCTTGAAATGTTGGGGTAGGTTGTTTGGGTTAGGGGAGTTGCCAATTAGGATTTTGAAAGTTATATAGGATAGAAAGGGCACTAGCAAGAGCTCAAAAGGAAGGAGATTCAGGGCACTTAACTATACCAAACATTTGTCCAAAAGTACTGTCTTGAGTTAGAAGATTCCTCACTGATGTTCTTTTTCCAGGATTTCTAGATTGTGTCATGTTTGAAGTGAAAATTTCTGGTTTCTTTGGGGACTCAGTTGTGTCATGTAATGGAGCTGTTTGAGATGGTGATGGGGAGCATTAGGAGGTAGATCTTTGATGAGGAAAGTATTTCACTGTGGCAAGTTTTGAAGGTTTATGGCCTCATCCCACTCTTGAGCACAAATTCTGTGCTTTTCTGTTGCTGTTATAAAACATTAAACATATAAAAAAAGAAAGGATTTACTTCTGGCTTATAGTTCAAATATTACCATTAATTAGTATAAGCAGAGCTTATCAATATTGGAGCCTGGAAGATAATAGTGCTGATAATAAAGAGAACATTAGATACTAGATTCATGAGATATATCAGAGGCAAACATGTTACAAACCCGACTGAAAGCCATTCCTAAAGCATTTTAGGAAAGAATCTGGTTGCATTATACTTATGGTCTGAGAACTCATGAAGGTCAATTTAAAAGTAACAGGCTACCACTCCTGGGCATATACCCAGAGGATTCCCCTGCATAGAATAAAGACACATGTTCCACTATGTTTATAGCAGCCTTGTTTATAATAGCCAGAAATTGTAAGGAGCCCAGATATCCCTCAAAGGAGGAATGGATACAGAAAATGTGGTATATTTATACAATGGAATACTACTCAGCAATTAAAAATAATGAATTCATGCAATTTGTAGGTAAATGGTTAGATCTGGCAAATATCATCCTAAGTGAGTTAACCCAATCACAAAAGAATACACTTGAAATGCAATCACTGATAAGTGGATATTAATGAGCCCAGAAGCCCTAAATAGTCAAGGCACAATTAGCAAGTCAAATGACTCCCAAGAAGAAGAAAGGAGAGGACCCTGGGCCTGAAAAGATTGGATCCAGTTTTGTAGACCCAGAACAGAGAAATCGTGTGGGGGGGGAGATGATTGGGGAATAGTTGGGGGGAGAGGAATTATGGGATGTATGGTGGGGGGGGAACGGGAAAGGCGAAAGCCTTTGGAATGTAAACAAAGAATATAGAAAATAAAAATTAAAAAAAAGTAACAGGCTACTATTTTTGGTGCAGGATCTTTCAAGATAGCATACTGCTGAGTCTGTAATATGGTTACTACTTGCTTGAATTCATTACACAAAAAAGAGCAATAAGGAAAGGAAGAAGGAAGGAAGAAAAGGGTGTATTTTGAAGAGAAAAAGAGCAATAGGGAATTTAGGCTGTATTCAAGTCATGCTATAATGGGGCCACAGTCCTTTAAATAGTGACATCATTATAGTGACATCACCTGCTCTACATTAGAATAATAGACAAAAAGCTACAGAGGGCTAGACTCTACCTCCTTAGCCTTCAACTTATGAAACAGAACCTAAAAGATTGCTTGTTTCTTGCTAGACAATTTCCTAGGGATGCTTTCAACATCTTTGATGTGTAAAAAGTGATACAGTCTGCCAGGTGGTGGTGGCACACGCCTGTAATCCCAGCACTTGGGAGGCAGAGGCAGGCAGATTTCTGAGTTCAAGGCCAACCTGGTCTACAGAGTGAGTTCCAGGACAGCCCGGACTACACAGAGAAACCCTGTCTCAAAACAAAACAAAACAAAAAAAAAGTGATACAGTCGTGGTTCAAAGAATTCTAGGTTCAGCCCAAACTAGCAGGGAAGCTTGGGAATGTTGTCCACATGATCTGGCTTTGGAGACAAGAACAATGCAAATCAGAAGGAGTTGTGGATCCTTTTATTATTATTTCAGAGATTCGATAAGTCAAGGTAGTTTGTGGTCTATACACCAGGGAACCAGGCAGCTCCACAGCCTTCTGTGCACAGACCCTGCCAGAAGAGAGTTGGTCTCCCAGGAGTAGTGACACAGGCTTACAGACCCACAGGAGGGACAATCTCCAGCCGAGACAACAAGACCAACTAGAACCAGAGATAACCAGATGGCAAAAGGCAAGCACAAGAACCCTACCAACAGAAACCAAGGCTACTTGGTAACATCAGAACCCAGATCTCCCAACACAGCAAGTCCTGGATACCCCGAACACACCAGAACAGCAAAAGTTGAATTTAAAAACATATCTCCTGTTGCTGATAGAGGGCTTCAAGAAGGACTTAAAAAAAAAACTCCCTTAATGTAATACAGAACATGAGTCAACAGGTAAAATCACTTAAACAGGAAACACAAAAATCCCTTAAAGAAATACAGGAGATCATGGGTCAACAGGCAGAAGCCTTTAAAGGAGAAACACAAAAATTTTCTGCAATTAAAGAATTACAAGAAAACACAAACAATCAAGTGAAGGAACTGAACAAAGCCATCCAGGATCTAAAAGTGGAAGTAGAAACAATAAGGAAATCACAAAGTGAGACAGCTTTGGACATAGAAAAACTTGGAAAGAAATCAGGAGTCATAGATGCAAGCATCAAAAACAGAATACAAGAGAGAAGAAACAATTTCAGGTGCTAAAGATAGCATAGAAAACATTGGATCAACAGTCAAAGAAAATGCAAAATGCATAATGCTTATAATCCAGATCATCCAGGAAATCCAGGACACAATGAAAAGACCAAACCTAAGATAGGTATAGAAGAGAGTGAAGATTTCCAACTTAAAGGGCCAGTAAATATCTTCAAAAAAATTATAGAAAAAAAACTTCCCTAACCTAGAGAAAGAGATGCCCATGAGCATACAAGAAGACTTCAGAACTCAAACAGACTGGACCAGACCAGAAAGTCCTCTGGGCACATTATAATCAAAACAACAAATACACTAAACAATGAAAGAATATAAAAGCAGTAAAGGAAAATGGGCAAGTAATTTACAAAGGCAGATCTATCAGAATTACCCCAGACTTCTCACCAGAGACGATGAAAGCTAGAAGATCCTGGGCAGATCTCATACAGACCTAAGAGAACACAAATGCAAGCCCAGACTACTATACCCAGCAAAACTCTCAATTATTATAGATGGAGAAAACAAGATATCCCATTATAAAACCAAATTTACACACTATTTGTCCACAAATCCAGCCCTACCAAGGATAATGGATGGAAAATGCCAACACAAGGAGGGAAACGACAACTTAGAAAAAGCAAGAAAGTAATCTTCTTCCAACAAACCCAAAAGAAGATACCCATACAAACATAAAAATAACATCAAAAATAACAGGAAGCAACAATCACTATTCCATAATACCTCTTAACATCAATGGATTCAATTCCCCCCAAAAAAGACATAGACATAGACTAACTGAAATATTTTTCATGTAAATTAAAATTGAAGATTATCATGGAAAATTTTATATAGATATAATAATGGTAGGCATGACCCCCTGGTTGAGGGATAGGCCTACCCACCCATCTCCAAAATTTTAACCTAGAATTGCTCCTGTGTAAAGGAAATACAGGGACAAATAGTGGAGCAGAGATTGGAAAGGCCATGCAGAGACTGCCCCACCTGGGGATCCATTCCTCATGCAGACACCAATCCCAGACACTATTTTAGTTGCCAAGAAGTGCTTGTGAGGGACCATAAGGGCTTTTCCCAGTTCCACACCATCCTTACAGCTTCCCCCTCCTGTTGGGGTCAAGGCTAGACCAAGTTTCATCCTCCACCCACAGGAACATTTTTGAGTAAAAAAATTCTCAAAATGTACTGTCTGGTAATTACCTGACCCTCTTGAAAGTTCCAGGTAGAGTTCAAATGTGTGTCATACTTGCTAGCCAATAGACTTAAAAGTCAATATGATTTACCAATAAGTTTGAACTGTAACCTTGCTGATGTAACCTGTACTCCTAAAAAGTATAAAAACTGCTTGAAATAGCCATTTGGGTTCCCTTCTTGTCCCTTGCATAGGGGACTGATTGAGGGTTGACCCTGTGAAGCAGGAAAATAAAGCTCTTGCTTTAATAGATCTGTGTAGATCTGCATCTCTGTGTCTCACTCAGGGGCATCTTGTAGTAAGTACCACTGATGAGGGAGCCTGATACAGCTGTCTCCTGAGAGGCTCTGCCAGATCCTGACCAGTACAGATATATATGCTCCAGCCAACCATCAGACTGAGCACAGGGGATGCAATGGAGGAGTTAGGGGAAGGACTGAAGAAACCACTTGATCCCCCAGTGTAGAGGAATGCTAGGGTGGTGAGATGGGAGTGGGTGGGTGTGTGGGGGAGCAACCTCATAGAAACAGGGTAAGGGGGGATGGGATAAGGGGGTTTTCAGAGGAGAAACTGGGAAAGGGGATAACATTTGAAATGTAAATAAATAAAATATCCAATTTAAAAAGAAAAAAAAGTCAAAAAGAATGGGCTCTGCTATCTTTTTCTAAGAATCAGGGGATTGGGGTCATGGGATGCAAATTCATGGGATGATAAAAAGGGAACCAGGGTAAAGATAGAATTGCTATGTAAATAGAAGACTAGGCTTTTCCTCTGCAAGAGATGAGCTGGCTGCCAAGGATATAGGTATTACAGTCATCCCAAGAGACAGGCTTTAGACTTCTGAATAGTGCTGAAAGTTACCATCTATGGCAAGTTTTAAAGTTAGATTAAATTAGTTTTGCACCCTGTGATTGTCGCGGTCCCATAGTAACAGGGGATGGGCTGGATAGTTTGAATCCTCTATGTTCCCCGGACTCTCATGCCTTTGGGTACTCGATTCCTAGTTGATGGCACTCAATGTTCAGGTTGCTGGAAGAAATACCTCACCGAGGGAAAGCTCTGGGGTTTTTATAGCCTCCCTCTACCCTGCCTTTTGTTTGTGGTTAAGATACAGCTACCACGTTTTCTCTAGTCCCACTACACCTTCTCAGTCATGGTAGACTCTCCCTCTGGAATAGGAAAGCACCATAAACTCTTTCTTCCTTAAGTTGATTTGGTCAGAATATTTTAACATAGCAACAGAAAAGTGACTAATGTCCTCTTACTAGTTCCACGATGCTACCATTTTTCCATAACTGAGATCCCATTGGGCCTTTCTGTCTTCGCCAATTAGTTCCCAACACTATTTTGTAACTCCACCTCTGCAATTTCAACACTATTTGGTTCTATGTGTCAGCAGTCCTCAGGCTCTGGTGCCATTTCCTTTACTCCTTAATGTATTTCTTGGAGTTCACCAAAGTAAAAAATAAAGGAGATGCATCTGATAGTAGATAGATGCAGATAGTTATGAGGGACTTTTTATATGAGGTTGGCTTGTGTGATTGTGGATGCTGAACTTGTCAAGATCTGCTCTCTGTACACCACACAACAACAAAACCGAAGTAGCAAATACAGGTCTGAAGGTGGAAGAGATACGATATTCCCAGTTCAGTACTAAAGCAGAGAAGTATTCGAGGCTTTCTCCACCTACATGTGTTTGCCTGTTCAGGTCTTTGGGGAAGAGACCAGCTGGGATGAGGACCATGTATATTGTAGAGATTGATCTACTTTACTGAGTTAGTGCTGATAGAGCTAAGGAACTATTGAAAGGTTTTCATAGACACATACTGAGATTTTATGTAGACATCTCTTGGTCTACTCAAATTGACACAAAATTAGCCATCATTTTACTATTCCCTCAGGTGTCTTATGAATACAAAGCTTATTAATAGATGCAAAAGGTTATATTTATGTATTCTTATGAATATTTAAATTCCTAACTATTAATATATATGTCTTTTATCTGTAGTAACTTAAATGGGCTTTTATTTTTGCATGCACCACTATCAGTGTCTTATAATTTTTCTTAAGGAAATAAATTCACACTGCCCTTGAAACGTTTACATAACATTTTCTTCCTTCCCCAATTCTTCATCCTCCTCTGCCTAAAATACATGCCCCTTAAATTAGAAATAATGCCACACAAGAGAATTTGTACAATTCTTTTAAGCCCTGAGTTTTTGTCAATCTCTATATACTTAGTGGGAGAACAGCTTACCACAATGAAAAAAAATTGTGACTCTCTTTGGATTATTGGGTCATACTTCCTTTCAGTTATAATTGAATCATCTTTATCTCTTACTGCAGAATATGACAGACCAAGAGTGTATAACAGGAATGCATCTTGTGGCAACATTGATCTTTTCCTGTCATTTGTCTTTGCTCAAATGATTTCCAGGCAAAGTGTTCTACAATCAACTATTAGATATTTTTATATCCTTGTCATTGTTGGGAGGTTCAGCTAGCAATAACTGAAACTCTAAAGTAGTTTCCTACTTTTGTCTTTGTTATGGATTCTTGTCCATATTACTTCCTCTTTTGCCTGTTTAGCAGTACTGATAATAAATCACACAGTCATTTAAATATCAATAGGTCAAAATAGACTAAAAGTAGATAAAATATGTAGAGAGACTACTACTTCTCAACACTCCTTCCTGTCTTTTAGTTCTGTGGTCTGATTCATAACCCAACTAATGATTTCTAGTTCAAAAAGTGTCCCTTGACTAAGGGTTGATTTTAACTTCATATCTTTGCTCTCTTTCTCTCTCTCTCTCTCTCTCTCTCTCTCTCTCTCTCTCTCTCTCTCTGTGTGTGTGTGTGTGTGTGTGTGTGTGTGTGTTGAAACACTATCAAGCATAAAGAAAATTTAATTCAGATATGTATGACTGGTATAAAACACTAGAAGAAAAACAATGTATTTATTACAGCTGATTTACCTTAAGTTTAAACATACCTGTGTATAATTGTATAAATAATCACTACAGAAACTAGTAATAGAAGTAATACTATAATTCTTGTGGTACTAAGTATACTTCATCTATTTTGCTGAATGACAGGATTTCTATTTCTTTTTTCTTTTTTCTTTTCAAGACAGCGTTTCTCTGTGTAGCCCTGGCTGTCCTGGAACTCACTCTGTAGACCAGGCTAGCCTCAAACTCAGAAATCTGCCTGCCTCTGCCTCCCAAGTGCTGGGATTAAAGGTGTGCACCACCACTGCCTAGCTAAATGATAATATTTTTGAAAGATAGAAAAATATACAGATTATTTTCTAATGGATTCTAAAGTAGGAGAGTCTAATATGATACAATTTATTTTAGAATAGTTTATTCCGTGAAATATTACCCATAGGCATGAAATAAAAAAAAGAAAAGAAACAGCAAAGGAATCTGAAAAACCCAGCGCATACACACTCAGAGCTTTTCAGATATCTTGAGAACTGATTCTATGTTTGTAGTGATAGTAACAAAAGACAGTTTTCTGAAAGTTGCCAAGAAGGAGTAACAGAAAATTCTAACAATCAGTACAATTATCTTTGAAAATAAAGACATAATAGTATTGCTAGCAGAACTAATACATCCAAGTCACCTGGTGTTCCATTTAATGCTATAAAAACTCAGAATAAGATTAATGAGATTCAAATTCTTGGGAGTGCTACCACATCATATTTTCACTTAATATAATCTTAAAAGCCAAAGATGCTGTTGAATGCTTGCATATTTCTTAGAAATGGTTGCAAATATGGAGCTAACAATTCCTTTTGTTTCCATTTAAGAGATGCTCAGTCTTTGGCTTTAGAAGGATAACCTTTAGGTGGGCACTCATGTGTCCATTGAGCACTTTTTAATTAGTGAATTATGTAGATTAGTTCTGTTCTTTCTACCACTGTTTCATAAAACAACTCAAGGATGCCTTCATGCCTTCTAATTCATTGCATGTAATAAAAGAGTATATGTCTCCTATTCTATTCCCTATTTCAGGATCTTAGCGGTCTCTGACAGTTTTTCTCTTCTCAGCATTCATGACTTTTATTGTTGTCACACAGCCAATTGTTTGCAAATGAGGAAGTAATGTGAGGCCCCTCATTTGGTAGCAGCATTGAAGGCATCTAACAGACAGAGAATAAAGAAATGCTTCTGCCTGTATGTACAAAATTTTATTTAAAAGCAGTTTCTAGGTCTTGTCAATAGTGGTACTCTGATTCATAGCTACTGTTTTAAAGTGTTCCTTTTCCAAAAAGTTCTTCCTGGCCATGTTAATTTACAAAACACAAGTTCCAACCTATTTTCTTAATGTAATTACTAATTTGAAATCCAATTCTTGCTTTCTTTAACCCCAAATTGTAAAGTAATTTTTTGTACTGATTCTATTGCTAGATCTTTTGTGTACATGTGAGGCTGGGTACCATAAAGAAATAATTAGTCAAACCTCTGGCACTAATTGTATAACTGAACAATGTATGGCAGATTGCTGGGAACTTGATAAAGATTGACTCTGAACACCTATTACTATGTGGCAGTGTTCATGGTACCATGGTGAACTTTATCGGTGTGGTCACATTTCCTTATGTCTGCATAAACTTGGAGACATGGAATAATTTCAGTCTAAGTGATAAAATTGTAAATTCTCTTCTGTTTAAGCTTTCCTCTTATTGGTAGCCATTCCCATGAAAACTGAGTCTGAATAACTGAGATTGGATCAAATCAACTTTGCTTTCACTTTTGTGAATAATCACGTAGATATGCCTTCATGAAAAGACTTACAGAAGTGTGTTTACTATCACTAGATTGGCATGTCTAAGAAGATGACACAAGAGACAAATATTTGTATGTCAGCTACCTAACTAATGACAAATTCAGAGATTGTTTCTTACAAGAAAGCCCAGATTAAATGGTGTCTCTGTACAGCAATAAAACAGTAACTAAGACATGAGAATAAGACAAAACAAACAGGAGAAAGAGAAAAAGCACAAACACCACATAGATACAGACACACACACACACTAATACTCACAGAAACACTCCCCCTAAAACCTTATGATTACAAGTCTTGTAAAGAATAAAACCTTCACTGATAAAGCATTATAAGACAAGGAGTGCCTTGAGTGCCTTCTGTATTCTACTTCTAATGCAGGGCAAAGGGCCTGGTTTAAGAGTGGTTTGTATATCCAGTAAGAATCATTGCAGAGTCTTCTCCTTTGCAAGAGCTTATCAATTGGAGACAGTGTCTGGATTAGAGATATGGGATTATGCATTTGCACCAGAGAGCCAGGAGACTGCACAGCCTTCGGTTCGTGGCCAGACTGGAGAGAGTGATCCCCCAGCAGCTCTGCTTTCACTTTTGAGAGCAGAGGTGAGATCGCCACCTTCTCTCTGGAGAGGAAGAGCTTGAAGCACAAAGGGCATAAGATCAGTGGAGCAGCTGGGACAGAAGTCTTCCCACCGTCACCATTTGCTCCAGGGAGCTGGGAAACTCCACAGCCCTGTGTGCATAGCCAGCCAGGAGAGAGTGATCTTCCAGCAGTACTTTCACTTCTGAGCTCAAAGGAGTAAGGACACAGGATTACAGGCCCACAGGAGGAACAAACTCCAGCCAGAGTCAACGAACTAGCACCAGAGATAACCAGATGGCGAAAGGCAAGCACAAGAACCCTACCAACAGAAACTAAGGCCACATGGCAGTCTCAGAGTCCAGTTCTCCCACTACAGCAAGTCCGGGATACCCCAACACACTGGAAAAGCAAGAGTCAGATTTAAAATCGTATCTCATGATGCTGATAGAGGGCTTCAAGAAAGATGTAAACTCCCTTAAAGAAATACAGGAGAACACCGGTCAACAATGTAAAAGCCTTTAAAGAGGAAACACAAAAATCCCTTAAAGAAGTACAAGAGATCATGGGTCAACAGGCAGAAGCCCTTAAAGAAGAAACACAAAAATCCCTTAAAGAATTACAGGAAAACACAAACAATCAAGTAAAATAACTGAATAAAACCATCCAAGATCTATAATTGGAAGTAGGAACAATAAAGAAATCACAAAGTGAGACATCTCTGGAGATAGTAAACCTTGGAAAGAATTCAGTAGTCATAGAAGCAAGCATCAACAACAGAATACAAGAGATAGAAGAAAGAACCTCAGCTGCTGAAGATACCATAGAAAACATTTACTCAACAGTCAAAGAAAATGCAAAATGCATAAAGCTGGTAACCGAAAACATCCAGGAGCTCCAGGACACAATGAGAAGACCAAAGCTAAGGACAATAGGTCTAGACAAGAGCAAAGATTTCCAACTTAAAGGGCCAGTAAATATCTTCAAAAAAGTTTAGAAGCAAACCTCCCTAACCTAGAGAAAGAGATGCCCATGAACATACAAGAAAACTTCAGAACTCCAAACAAACTGGACCAGAACAGAAACTCCTCCAGGCACATAATAATGAAAACATCAAATTTACTCAACAAAGAAAGAATATTAAAAGCAGTAAGGGAAAAAGGGCAAGTAACTTATAAAGGCAGACCTATCAAAATTACACCAAACTTTTCACCAAAGACGACGAAAGCTAGAAGATCCTGGGCAGATCTCATACAGACCCTAAGAGAACACAAATGCCAGCCCAGGCTACTATACCCAGCAAAACTCTCAATCATCATAGATGGAGAAACCAAGATATTCCATGAGAAAACCAAATTTGCACAATATCTGTCCACAAATCCAGCCCTATAAAGGATAATGGATGGAAAATGCCAACACAAGGAGGGAAACTACATCCTAGAAAAAGCAAGAAAGTAATCTTCTTCCAACAAACCCAAAAGAAGATACCCACACAAACATAAAAATAACTTCAAAAATAACAGGAAACAACAATCACTATTCCTTAATATCTCTTAACAACAATGGACTCAACTCCCCAATGAGAAGGCATAGACTAGCAAAAATATTTCTCATGTAAAACTTCAATTTTATCAGAAAATGTTTGTAATCCCCCATATAATTAATTTAGTAATGTTTTTTATATCTACCATTTTATCTGGATTATTTCTCATGATAATCTTCAATTTTAATATGTCTTTCTATATATTTCCTATATTTTATCAGAAATGTTTTCAATGCAAATCTTTGATTTTATCACAAATGTTTCTAATTTCACCTTCAGTTAATTTAGAGTTTTTATATGTACCATTTTATATGTAAATTTTTTCCATGAGATAGTCAATTTTAACGTGGTTGTCTATAGATTTCTTGAATTTTACCAGAAATATTTTCCATGTAAATCTTCGAGAGAGAGAGAGAGAGAGAGAGAGAGAGAGAGAGAGAGAGAGAGAGAGAGAGATGGGATTGTGTCCACATACCCTCTAAGCACTGGGACTCCACGTGGTCCATACCTTGGCAGGCCACATTCTTTGTGTCATTGGTGTTTCAGTCTTCCTGTGCTTAGAAGGTTTTGTTTCCTTGGTGTCCTCCACCTCCTTTGGCTTTTAAAATGTTTCCATCCACACTTCTTTAGTTCCCTGAGCCTCGTGAGAGGACTTGATGGAGTTATCTCCTTTAAGAGTAAGTATTCCAATGTCTCTTACTCTCTGCACTTTTCCCAGTTGCAGGTTTCTGTATTTCTTCTCATCTAATGCAAGAGGAATGTTCTTTGATGATGCAAGAGTATAACACTAATCTATGAGTTTAGTGAAGTGTTGGTAGGCATCATTTTATTGCTAAATCTCTTTAGCAAAACAGATATATTTCATTTTCTTCTAGGTTTCTGGACTTCCTAGTCTCAGGTTTTAAGCCACTAGAGCAGTTCCCTGATAGATCCCATCTCATAGGCCTTTAGTCTAATCAGATATTGGCTGGTTATTCCCACAGGATTTGTGTCACTACTGTATTAGTGCCTCTTGAAGCCAGGTAGTTCAGAGAATTTGTAACTGGATTGGTAGTGTGAAGAGTCCTTTCTAGCACAATAAATATTAGTCTGCAGGAGTAAAGGCTCTAGGTTAAGTATCTGCTCAACTTCTTAATGTTTAATGAGTTGCAAAGATGTTGTCTTCATCAATAGGACTTTACAATACATTTAGGGAGAGCCATTTGTAACCTTAATAACAACCTGGGTTGTTTGGGGAGTCCCAAAGGTTCCCTTTGGCCAGCCACTTGATTAGATGTAACACATTCCCAGAAATGCAGGCTTCATTTGATATAATAAGTATGTACAGGAGAGGCTTCATCTCCCTGTTATTTATTGATTCCATTTAGATCACCTTCATATATATATATATATATATATATATGTATATATATACATATATATATAGATAGATAGATATAGATATAGATAAAGATATATAGATACTTACATACATACACACACACATATATGTATATTTCAGGAAGACTTCACTGTATTGTGTTTCTATATGGTCCCACAAATGCCTCCCAATTGTACTGCCACACCCACAGTTCAGTCCTTCAATCCCCTCTTCTCTCCAGTAAGAAAACAGCTTTTTTTCTAGTTTCATTAATTTGCCTGTGATTTCGTGATTGTATTTTATTTTATTTTTACCATTTGAGTAATAATTCGCTATGTAGATATACCATATTTTCTTTATCTATTCTTCTGCTGATGGGTATCTAGTAAGGTTCCAGTTTCTTCTGGCTGTTATGAATAGAGCAGCAAAGAACATGATTGAAAAAGTGTCCCTCTAGGAGGATATAAAGTTCTATGGGTATATGTCTATGAGTGCTATAACTGAATCTTGAGGTAGCTCTATTCCTTGCTTCCTGGGTATCTGCTTTTTAATTTAAAAAATGCACATTATTGTAATTGTGCAAGCCAAGTCTATCAGTTTTGCATAGTTGATTATTACACAGTTTGCCTTGTGACACAGTAATGCCCATGAAAAGTTTATTAAAATTCTTCAGGGTTTGGATGAAGTTTATGAAAATATGGCTTCCTCTTTGCTCTTCATTCCGTAGGACGGTGCTTTCCTTTTCTTTTCTAAAATGTCTAGGAGGGATGCAAGTGTACCTACTTGAATCTGTGACCATTTGAAGAGGTGTCTGTCTTTTATTGAAGAAGCTTATAAGTTCAGGCCAAGCTGGCTGGACAGGGATTTGCTTCTGGAGGAAGGAGGGTGGCCAGAGAAGGATAAAAGGAAAGCTATAAGGGATCAATGTCTTACTTCTCCAGGAGATGCTGCAGTTCCCCAGGGGCTTCCGACTAAAAAGAGCACAGAGAAATACTATGTTTTGATGCTGGTAATATTAAGATATTGTTGAAATGGGCAAACATTGATTGATTTTTCCCCTCTTGATCTTCAAGTCAACAACAGCAAAATCAATGTTTCTTTATTATAATCTCCTCTGGAAGCTATATGCATCTTTACTTAATAGCACATTTTCTGGTGTCAGTATTGCTTTGAGCTCTGAATTGGAGCAATAGCAGCTATGTACAAATTATCATTAAGGTTTATGTGAATGTTGGAATTTACTCTGCATAATTTTATTTCAAACACTGTGTAAAGTATAGCATTTATTTTCTATGTTCAAGCAGTGAGGAGCTATATTTGAAAGCAGAGGCTTTCACCTTCCCTTTGCCCTTCCTCCTTCTGCCTCCTTTGTATTGCTGCAATTCTAGCACAGCATCATGTTCTGGATCTATAAAACGGAGGTCGTGCTTTTCCCCAAAGAGTACTGGGAAACTTGGACTAACCACAAAAAAAAAAAAAAAAAAAAAAAAAAAAAATCGCTTCCAGCTTTTATCCAGCAAGACCCTTTCGTCAACTTCCTAATTTTATCCTTTTTCCACTTGACCAGAAAATTTAGAAGATATCCTACATATAAATTTAAAAGTACTTTTTCAGAAAGTACACCATAGTACGAGAAGTGTCTTAGTTAGGGTTTTACTGCTGTGAGCAGACACCATGACCAATGCAAGTTTTATAAAAGAAAACATTTAATTGGGGCTGGCTTACAGGCTCAGAGGTTCAGTCCATTGTCATCAAGGCAGAAACATGGCAGCATCCAGGCAGGCATGGTACAGGAGGAGCTGAGAGTTCTACATCTTCATCTGAAGGCTGCTAGTGCAAGATTGACTTTGAGGCAGCCAGGGTGAGGTTCTTAAGCCCACACCCACAGTGACACACCTACTCCAACAAGGCCACACCTCCTAATGAGGTCACTTCCTGGGCCAACCATATACAAACCATCACATTCCACTCCCTGGCCCCCATAGGCTTGTTCGACATGAGTCTATGGGAGCCATACTTAAACATAGCATAATGCAAAATACATTTCTTCCAACTTCAAAAGTTCCTGTAGTCTATAGCAGTCTCAACAGTGTTAAAAGTCCAAAGTTCAAGGTCTCTTCTGAGATTCATTCAATCACTTAACTGTAATCCTCCAAGCAAGATGAGAAACCAGCTGGGAAAAGTCCAAACTCTGCATCTCCATGTCTGATGGCAAAGCTGTCTTCAGATATCCAACTTCTTTTTCATCTCTGTTGACATCAACAAGGTTCTTTCCCCTGGGCTTGTTCCACTCCCTGTTAGCAGCTTTCCTTAGCAGGCATCCTGTGGCTCTGGCAGCTTCTTGTTCCAATGTCTGAGATCCACACATGATCTTCTGTGTATCTCCAAGGAGCTGGTGTCACTTCTCCAGTTCTGCCCTCTGTAGCACTCTAAGTCCCAGTATTCTCCTTCTCCTCTTGAATATAAAGGCAGAGATTCATGGTTGAAGCTGCTGAGTTCTGCTGCTTGCAGGAGCTAGAACATTGGCCCCCTTGTTCTATTACATTATCACTAGCTTCCTTTTTACCAGCTCCTTCACTGCCTAAGTTGGCTGTCCTGAATCTTGCTCCTTAGACTGACTTTGAACTCAAGAGATCTGCATGCCTGTCCCCTAAGCACTGGGATTAAAGGTGTGGTCCACCAAGCCTGGATTTAAGTTTTTCTTCACCTAGAATTTTCTCTGTTCTAGGCTGGCCTTGAACTCAGAGATCTGCTTATCTTTGCCTCCTGGGATGAAAAGCTGGTACTACCATGCCTGGACCTAAAGTTAACTGCGTGAATCTTGCCCCCAAGGTCACCACTCCTTTAATTCAGTTTAATATCCTTGAATTCAGTTCCATTTCACTCCCTGGAGTCCCTTTAATACTCAAACTATATATTTTGTACTTTTCCTTCCTCAGCTTGCTATGTTTGTTCAAAATTCTCTTCATCAGACTTAACCAGAGAACAAAGTCTTTGTTGGGCTTTTTTGAGACTTTCTTTGCAGATGCAATTAATATAAATCTCTTTACCTTAGCCTTGGTCAGTCTTTTCAGACAATGGCAAAAAGCAGCCATGTTCTTCACCAAAACATCACAAAAACAGTTTCTCAGCCACATATTAAAGTTCTTCTCCACTGAAACCTCTTGGGGTATCAGGCCTACACAGTTCAAATGACCCTCAGCACCACTGTCTTCCATATTCCTACTAGCCTGGCCCATTAAACCCCACTTAAAGAATTCTGTGGCTTTCCAAATCCAAAGTCCCAAAATCCACATTCTTCCAAACAAAAGCATGGTCAGGACTATCACAGCAATACCCGAGTCCCTGCTACCAACTTCTGTCTTAGTTAGGGCTTTACTGCTGTGAACAGACACCATGACCAATGCAAGTTTTATAAAAGAAAACATTTAATTGGGGCTAGCTTACAGGCTCAGAGGTTCAGTCCATTGTCATCAAGGCAGAAACATGGCAGCATCCAGGCAGGCATGGTACAGGAGGAGCTGAGAGTTCTACATCTTCATCTGAAGGCTGCTAGTGCAAGATTGACTTTGAGGCAGCCAGGGTGAGGTTCTTAAGCCCACACCCACAGTGACACACCTACTCCAACAAGGCCACACCTCCTAATGAGGTCACTTCCTGGGCCAACCATATACAAACCATCACAAGAAGTAAGACAATGGTAAAACCTATGCTTATCAGTGGGTGGGTTCTATAAAAATGTCACTAGTTGAGTTTGCAGTCACTAGCTTGACATTAATGCTCATGGAAGTTTCTGATCTGCGTATAGGACCAGAAAAAGAGAAGCAGAAACAAGTAAACCAAAAATTTCTTGACTGCCTCTCTGTCTTTGTCTGCCTACCTCTGTGTGTGTGTGTGTGTGTGTGTGTGTGTGTGTGTGTGTATGTGTGTGTGCATGTATACACATGTGCACATGTGAGTGCATGCATACAGTTTGAGAGTACAGAAGTCATAGGATCAGCAGAGAAGTGAGACCAATTACTGACAAGTTGGTTGTTTCCAGGCCGAGGCCAGGTTGAAATTTATCAAGTAGCCCTCAAAACTGCTTGCTTCTAAGGCAAAGACAGGCCTATCATGGCATGAATCAAATCATAGACAGGGTAACATATTTTGAGAAGTGTCATAAATTTAAGAAGGAGAAGCGGGTTCTCAGTAAACAGTGATGGATTAGGAAGGAACAGTTAAGTCACTAAGCACTGCCTCCTTTTTTGGTGCAAGGGCACCAAAGAGGTGACATTCTCGGAGAGCTTTCTTATTCGTCTACATTAAGAAACATGGCTTATTTAGAAAGAAAACATAAGTAGTTATTTAATATCTTTGATTAAATTTAAACTTTAATAACCAGTCAGTGATAAGATTTTTCCCTGTTCCTAGAATTTGGTCTTCTGTCAGTCAAACAAAGGGAAAGTCTCTTCAAAAACTGAAAAAGGCACCCATCTTCTCAACCATGGTACACAGCAGTGAGCTTTTCTCATGATGAGCAGTCTTCACTCTTATCTCCTCAAACTCTTGGTCTGTGAGGGAATGCATGTATGTGTGTGCATGTATGTGTGTGTTATATCCATGATAATACATGCACATGGAGGCCAAAGGCTAACTTCTGGATATCCTTCTCAATGGCTTCTCCACCATATTATTAAGACAGGATCTCTTACTGAACCTGAAGTCTGATATTCAGACAGAGTGGGAGGCTAGTAACGTCCTGGGTCCACCTGTTTCTGGCCCCTGCCCTCCACCCTTAGATCACATAATAAGCACCCATGCAATTGCAATAGCATTTTCTGTGGTCTCAGCAAGCACTTTACGCCCTGAGCTGTCTGCACGGCCCAGATCTCATCCGTTTCTAATTGTTTCCTTCAAACCAGCCTCCTGCCTTCATCCTATGTTAAGGGAAAGTTTCAGTATGCGTGCTACTGGAGCATGCTGACATCGTACTGTTGCAAGTAGAGTCTTCCGGTCCCGTAGCATCTTCAGTATTTCTTGAGTAAGGATCATCACAGATGCCCTTTCAGTGTCCTTAGGAGAATATTTTTGCTTTCTATAACAGGAAGAGGAATATAGAATCCTAAGGCACATGAAGTTTTTATCTGAGTTAAGTCAGTACTGTTGAAGAGTTCTTTAGTAAGATTAAGCAAGTTTGGGGTTTCCATCGTCCCACAAATTATTATCAGTCTTCAGTTTCCCATCTTCTGCCAATCACATGGTTATAAAATGATAAATGGTTTCACTTTAATTTCACTTTTTTTCTAATTACCAGAAAGCTTGTTATTTCTTTATGAACTTACTAAATATTTGTGTTTCTGTATATGTTTTTCAGCTGTTCATCTTTTGCTCATTGTGGCTTCTTTTAATAGAATATAAATATGATATAAAATGCACATTTAGTCAGACAATTTGATATATTATAATATATCCTCTCAGAGGGAAATGTTATGTAGAATAATTTTCACTCTGGTATTACTCTTAACTACTCTGTTGAGTATTTATGAAACCTTCAACTTTGATATCACTATAAAATCCGCTATTGCTAATCCCTCTGCTCTGTGTGCAGTGTATTCTTCCTTTTGAGTCTTTTGACTGCAGTCTAAATTCCTCATGTGTGCTGGTCCTATTGTGGCCTTTCAAGCTCTTTCATCACCCTTTCTAAAGACTTGGCCTCAGAATTTTGGTGGCATCCTCACTAGGACTCATGGATTCAACTTTCTATTGAATAGTGAAATAGCCAAACCTCCCACCCTAACTTCTGATGTGGAGGTTGTAACTATAAATACAGTGTCTCTAGCTCATTGTCCTGTCTCCATTTGAAACTCAGCCAGCTTACATGAAAAAATAAAAACAACTTTGGAAAGTATGTCAACTTCATAGATAAAGCATTAATGCCGCTTGCAAATTAGCATTCACAGGGAAACTTTGATGTAGACTTTGATATTTAATTCTGTTTGATCTGTTGGGCTGGGTGATAAATTCAGATGTTTTCCAATCGCAAATGTGCTTCGGCTTTCTCCTGTCTTTCTGATAGTGCTCTGTGTTGCCCATCCTTACCTCCGGACCAGCTCATGTCAAGAACAAGAGAAAGTCCACTAAATATTACAAATGACAACTTTATTATTATGGTTGTTGCTTTATAGATTCCTGGATATTGTTTTGCTTTCTGGCATAAAGTAAAACTCCATACTGTCATTCTGTGATTATAATTAAATAATACCTAGTTTTGTGGAATAAAATATAGCATTTCTTCACATTCATACAATTCAAATTAGTTTCTATTTTATCTGCATAAATATGTACTGCATTAAAGTGGTTATTTCTCAAAGCTGATGGGAAGTTGTGTACATTTATGTATGTTTCCTGTCTATGTATTCTGTGGTTTTTATTTTATTTATTTATCTGTGTCATAATTTTATTTCTTTTTATGCAACATTCTTTTTTTCATGATGCCTGAGGAGTTAGGCCTAATTCCTGGCTAGCATGTGTGATGGTGCAAAGGAAGAGACTGGAGGCCAAAAATCCATGAGACTTGTTCACAATTGTTGATCTGGGGGCTAAGAAAAGTGGGTACAAAGTGAGAAGAGATGAAATTGGGAGGACAGGACATAGTGCCAGGATTCAGAAGGTGGGTTTGGTAATCGAGTCTTTGGTCTGCTTGCAGTCGATGCTGAGGAACACATCCAAGTCCATCTCATGAGGGACTGGGATATGAAAGACCATAGTGGCTGAAGAACAGACCCTTCTGAGAGAAGCAGTCAGAGAGGCAGACAGTTGGGGGCTGCCTTGTGGGCGCTCAGAGTAAGACCTTGGCTCACTGGTGCCAAGTGGAGAGGAGTGGTGCTCTTAACCGCTAAGCCATTCTTCAGTTTCCCAGAAATTCTGGCAGAAATTCTGGTTAACTCCAGTCAATTCAGTTAGTACAGAAGAGGCTGGGAAGCAAGGAGGTTATAAAGAAAATATAACTAACAAGGAAGAGAAATGCAAGCCTGCTTCTTTCTTTAGTCTTCCCAGCAGACTGCAACTGTCTAGCCCACACTTCATGCTGTTTGGTCTGTGTACCATGGGACAATCTTTGGGATATATTTCTAGAGGTTTTGAAAAAAAAGACAAATTTCAATACAAAAGGAGAACTTAAAAATGTTTATGGGCTATGTTTAATATTCTAGATGAACCATTGCTACAGCCATATCTCTCTTCTCTAGAGAAACAAAATACTGTGGTGAGGGATAATTACTTTGTAAAAATATTTTCAATGATTTTTTTCACATAGTCCAGTACCTTGTTTTTCTCTTACCTTGATTTCATTTCATCTGTCACTTCATGTCACTTTTTTTCAGGAAATCATCCCTTTGTTTGTCCAAGGCCTTTGCTCTCCTGGCTTCCATTGTGTGTTGCCCCTGCTAGACCTCCCTCTACCTACTTGCACTGGGATGCTAACCTTTGATTAAAAAAAAAGAACAATTCATCAGTCAGAGGCAATGGAAGACTGTGAGACTAAGAAAAGTGCTTTTCAGTTAGATTACACAAGGAGGAGTTAGAGAAGTTTCCTTCTGTCTCCGATTTCCCATCACTGGGCCATAAGCTTTCATGCATTTAAGTGGAGGGGGAAAAGAATGTTTTTCATTGAGTATGAAACTGAGCCTAAGAGAAACAGGCATGATTTCCCAGCATTAGTGACACCTGCTAAAATCTGTAGTCATGCATTTAATGTTACCTTAATTAGAAAAGTTGTTTTTGATTTTCTTTCCACTGATGTCAAATGTTTCATAGAGACTGAAATGGGCAGATAGAGAGAGTATAATTAATTGCATTATATTTGTGAGACAGGAAGATAGATATCAATATTAAATATCCTACTTAGAAAGGGGAATAAGGGGCAGGAACCAAGCAGGAGAACACAAGTTCTGAGATCAGGAAGAAAAGGCGTGAAGAGCCCTCTTCCGGAAAGGGGTTTGCTGTGGGAAGACCCTGCTTTTACTTTGTCTAGCCACTGTTCTCCCACGCTGTTTGCTCTGCCTTGGGGGAAATCCTTCTTTTCTACTATTTTTAGAACCATCATTGGAAAGGCCATAGCAAATGTGGCCTAAGTCCTCTCACAGCCTACTCCAAATTAGAAATGGCCATTGAAAATCTATCATCTCAACATTCTTGTTATCTATCTCTCTCTCTCTAAAAAACTAAATAAATAAATTTTTCAAAAGCATTTTAGTACTTTAAAAATATTGATTAAGGAATTCATAATTACAAGTTACACTGAATATATAGAAATTTTGCCAAATAAAAGAATGTTGATTATTTTTTCCGTCAATTACTAACTTATCAGATCAGGACTAGAAATTAGGACTAAAGACTGGAATGTAATTATTTTTACTGCGAATGACATGTAACTGCTTTTCAATTATCATAAAACTATTCCAGTGTTATGATAATTACATAGTATTCCAGTATTATCTCAGATTATTATTTTTTGTGTATGTCAGAAACACATAAAACTTTTGAACGCCTGGAACTCTAATTTCAACTTTAATATGATTCAGATGTTATACTTCTTTTGATCACAACTGCAATTCCATTTTATAATTGTGTTCTGTTGCCCAGAAAGATGACTATGTTATTAAAAATAGCTCCAGAGGACCTATTGCCCCTTTCTGGATTCTTTGGGAACCCTCACACATGTGGCATAAACTCACACAGATAACATCAAGTATAAATTAAAAAGTACAAACAACTATGCTCTGTTTCTATTTTACCAATGTCAAAGGGTTAAGAACAAAGGTCATATTTAGTCATTAACATATATTTAAAAATAACTAAATATGTCTAATGAAGTTGACTTCTATAAAGTGTTCAGAACATAAAATAATCAGTTATAAGATAATTTTCTAGGTAAAGTTGACTTTAATATTCTAGACCCAGGAAGCTCTAAAGATTAAGATCATTAGCATAGAAGAATGAGCATAGAACATATCAGTATACCTAATATGATATAATATTCCATGAGATAAATGACATATGTTATACCAGATATAATTGATGATTATAGCCAATTTCATTTTTCCTGTTCTAACAACATATCAGTTATGTTTCACTTTTGTTTCATTCATTTGTAATGACAAAAACATCAAAACATACTGTTGAAAGTTTCTTTTGCTTTCTGATTCCGGAAGATACCAATAAAAAGATTTAATATTTAATAAATGCTCATAGAGGCATTGAACAGTTATCTTGTGTATTACAGGCATAATTTTTGTTGATGCCTTCATATATATAAATATACAAATCCTGTTAGTAGTAGAGTGAAAAACCATGTTTGAAGACTAGGTAGCGAAAGCATTTGGTGTTGAACACCTAGGGATTTTTAAAATAGGTTTGCTGATGAACATATAGGAGAAGATTACTAAGAGCATGTGGGCAACTGTCATTCCAGCTAGCACAAAGCCAGCAGTTTTGTAAAATATGACTGCAAAAGCAATCTATTGGCCAGAAGTGTCACACAGAAAGTGACTGATGGATCCGAAGGTACAGAAACCTGCCATTGAGCTCCAAGATTAAAGGGGGACAATGACTCCGAATCCAGTTAGCAAGAGCTGAACCTAAGTTGGTAGCCCATATTGACATTCAAGAAGACTGAGTATCAAAGGAATCTGTAGATGTTCACACAGCAGTCATGAGAAATGACAGCTGCAAGGTAAGTGTCTAGAATATGCCCTACTCCAGAATATACCCATATCAAGTTATTGGTTCATTCAGATTTAGCAGCCATATTCCATATCTTTTCATCAAAATTATTAGATGTGTGTGTGTGTGTGTGTGTGTGTGTGTGTGTGTATGTGTGTGTGTGTGTGTATACACATGCATGAACTTACCTATCATGGAAGCCATGTCTTCCACAGGTTTTCTCCATGGCATTTGTTTTCAGAAAAGGTCTAACAATGAACGGAGGAGTTTACTTATTCAGGTAGACTAGCTGGTAGCAAGCTCTGTAAGTCAGCCTGTCTCTGAGCCTCTCCAGCTCTAGGGTTATAGGCCTGATCCACTAGGCACAGCTTTTTAGCAGGGATGCTTGGGATCTCAACTCCAGTCCTCATGTTTGAATGACAGGCACTGTACTGATTGAGCCATCTCCCCAGAGTCACACAGACTTTAAAATGTGCCAGCTCTGCCACCCCCTTTTCATTTGTTGACTTCCAAGAGAATGTCCATCAGTTCATTAAGAACAACCTTTTGTTCTGTATACGGGAAAAGTTTGCAGATGAGAGCATCAGGAGTACAGTTTAAATCCCACCATCTTCGGCCTCTTGGGGACACATTGCTTATGGTTATCCACAATCACGTGTCATGGAGTACTGATGATGCAGGATATGCTCATGTTGAGAAAATTGACTATCTTTTCAAGGCATTCTGGCCCACCACCATTCCCTTTTGAAATATGAGCATTATTCCTTTAAATTATTCTTTTTATTAATAAATAAATAAATAAATTATTTTTGGCACTTCATATTTTATTCCCCCCACCCCTCTCTACCCTCTGTTCCACATCCGGTATTCATATTTTTTATGAATATGGGTACTTTGCTTGCATGTATGCCTAGGTATCATGTGTGTTCAGTCCAAGAAGAGGAAAAAAGAGGGTGTCAGATCATGGACCTGGAATTACATAGAGTTGAAAGTTGCCATGTGAGTGCTAGGAATCGAACTTGGGTCCTCTGGAAAAGCAGCTAATCCTAATAGCCCCTGGGTCCTCCCTTTGTAATCATTCTGATCTATTAAATTGTAGCAACTCCAGGCAGCAAAATCCATAGACAATGATCTTTTGTAAATAATGTTTTTCATGTATCATGACTGTGATCTAAAGTCCTGGGAGAGAAGCATCAGCTCCAGGAATGTTCTGTAAAGACTAACCGACTGATTACAACTTCAATGATCATGGAGAAGTTTTAATGTTCCAGGGCCAGAACCAAATAATCTTGAGATAATTTACTTCTCCTAAAATACAATCATTGTCCAACTCTGTATCTGATCAAGCATCCTTGTGATTATCAAACAACTATGTGATTGTTATATAATACAATTTGGAGTGTATTATGAGTCTACTGGCTTTCACCATTTCAAAATTGTAACATGTAATTAGAGAGTACCAGTAAACATAAGCCTCCTGCTTTTCTCTACATGGTCATACTGATGCTTCTACTAATATATTTGAAAAGTATCTCTATTTCTGACATTTTCTGTCTTACTATTATAAAAATACCACAAAACTGTTAATATGTTGAAACGTAGAAAGTAACTGTAAATCTGTGTTCCCAAGACATGATCATTCATATTTGACACCAGAATAAACCTCTGATCTCCCTCAAGGTGAGGGCAATTTTTATGTTGACCTCTCCTTTGTGTCCTTAGTGTTCTGATAAAAACCTGAGAATAGTGTATTCCAGGTGAGAATCTGAATGCTTTGTCAATTTTCTTAGAGTATATTATATTTTTATTTGAAACTGTCTTGCTGAAATTATCTTACTTATTGATCTTATATTCTGGAATGTCATAACCAAATCAATATTTATTAATAAGGGCATTGGCTATTTCCATGATTTAAATAAGTTGTGATGCTGAATTCTAATAAGCTCCCATTGATCAATATTCCTGTCCTATTTATATTCTGTGTTAGGCTTTAGAAGCTGTTGCCCTAAAAAGGTCTTACGCTGTGAACTTTATTTCCCTGTTACCTTCTAATTGTCTCAAGATGACAAAACGCTTTTGAGTATATTTTTTGTTTCACCACATAAAAAAAGAAAGGGCTCTTCTTTTTATTCATGTGTAGATATATATGAGATCATTAGAATGTGTGGTTTCTAATTTATAACAAACAAATGTCAAATCATTTATTATTTTAAGGCATCAGACTGATTTTTGTATTCCAACAAATTTTCTATTACCAGATATATAAATATTTCTATGTTTTGTTACATGAACATAATATCTTAATATGCAATTTTAGTATTTATAGAGAAAATTTCAGTGTTATTACTTACTCACAGCTTAATTTCAGTATAAACACCACTTGGAGATCTTGTCAAATGAATCTTTTTACCCAAGTATTTGTTTTCTAGGTGAGAGATCATTGGAAGGTGCTGTTTCATTATGTGTGTTCCTGGACATAATTAATGTGATTGCTTATATTTACATATCCTAGTGAGTTTTTCTGACCTTCAAAATATATAGGAAGATGAAATCTTAATATATCCACAAAGAGATACCATTGAGTATGATTGTCCCCCTATAAAAACAGTTGTTGAAAAGTTTAAATAAATCAGAACCAGAGACAAGAAGGAAATTATTTACATAGATTATTCAGTCAAGTAATCAATGTGATAGCAATCAAACAGACCTATGTGTAACTGTAAATATCTTGCTAGGGTAGAAACAGCATACAAAATAGCATACTTATACATCCTATCCCAGACATGCTTGGTTAAAAATGAAACCATTTTATAAAAAGAAATAATAACAGTGTTTCAGGCCACAAAGACAAGAGGCCAAAACATATAGCACACTGGAAAATTCTGTGGACTGGAATCAATACTTGTCCTCTCTGCCAGCATCTCCCTATATCAATTTTGATATATCACATAGAAATGCCTTCAAACTTAAGTTGCTGGGAGTCTTATTTTTGGTTAGTAACAAAGAATATTAAAGTCCCAATCAACATCTATTAGACCATGCCCCTGGTACTCAAATATGTCTCCTTCTAACTCTTGTCTCTGTTTAAACTCTCATCATTTTACCTAGATCATTAGGGTAGCATGAGGAAAGCTATCTTTAATCAATAAATTGCATTAAACATTGTTAAATGGTATTCTCCATCAATTCAAAAAGTATAAGATGAAGCACAATACATCTGAGTATTTCTTTGTGTTTTTTTTTTAAAAGATCTATACCCATTCTGTTAGAAATTAAGAGCAGGCCTGAGGATATGGTTCAGTGGATAAAGGGGAACAGTTGGTTAGCATGAGTACCAAAGTCTGAACCTTCAGAACCTGCACAAATGCTGGAGACATGAACATCTTTAACTTTAGTGCTCTTAATAGGAGATGGAAGGCATAGACTGGAAAATACTTGGAAACTAGTGAACAACTGGACAGGCACAAGCAGCAGAGAAAGTACCCAGAACCTATTTCATTGGACCTCCATATGAGTGCTACTTATGCACTCCATTATTCATAGCCAGGAGTAAGAACACACACACACACACACACACACACACACACAGAGAGAGAGAGAGAGCGAGAGAGAGAGAGAGAGAGAGAGAGAGAGAACAGAAATGCAGTATGATATAATCTTATCCTTTCCTTCAGAGCCATTTTTTAAGACTTGTGTAACCAGTGTAACCATAATTTATGAATTGAATTCATACCAAATGCGCTGCTCTCAGATACCATGTCCCCATGTGACATTCAATTCAAAAGACATTAATGGTGAGAATTTGGCAATATTTGATTGGAACACTCATAACTTTTCTTTACTACTTCACAAAGGGTAGCCCATGAGGATATAACCTTATACTCACGAATAATTTCTTGAGCTTTCACCTCTTTTGCTGAGAATCTAAGGGAGTCTGTGTGGGAATACACACTAATGATAGGGGATGGTGGGAAAAAACATACAGCTACACTAGGCTCTGTAAGTAAAGAATTTGCATTTTATATCTTAGCTCAAGGAGTTGGAAGTGTTAGGTTCATTGCCTGATTAGACTAAAATGTGGACAGCATTGAGAATATTGGGAGTACAAGCTAAAGTAATCACCGTAAAGGTTGGATTCATTCAGGTTTATCACCACATTGTCTAGTATGATGGTTTTTTCTGGAGGTCACCATGCATGGTATGTGCTATTTAGTTTACATGAACTTAACATAAACTAGAGTCACTTGGGAAGAGAGCCATCATTGAGAAATGCCTCCATCAGCATGCAAATCTACAGGGCATTTTCCGGGTTAATAGTGGATGGCATAGGTGCCTGCCTACTGTGAGTCAGACGTCCTCTGAGCACGTTGTTCTGAGTTGTATATGCCAAGCCTGGGAGAGCAAGACACTAAATATGCTGAAAAAGCATTCGACAAAATTCAGCATCCTTTCATGCTAAAAGTATTGGAAAGAGCAGTAATTCAAGGACCACACCTAAACATAGTAAAAGCAATCTACAGCAAACCGTTAGCCAACATCAAAATAAATGGAGAGAAACTTGAAGCAATCCCACTAAAATCAGGGACTAGACAAGGCTGCCCTCTCTCTCCATATCTTTTCAATATAGTACTTGAAGTTCTAGCGAGAGCAATTAGACAACATAAGGAAGTCACAGGGATACAAATTGGAAAGGAAGAAGTCAAAGTATCATTATTTGCAGACGATATGATAGTTTACTTAAGCGACCCAAAAAAAACTCCACCAGAGAACTTCTATAGCTGATAAACAACTTCAGCAAAGTGGCTGGTTATAAAATTAACTCAAGCAAATCAGTAGCCTTCTTGTACTCAAAGGACAAACAGGCTGAGAAAGAAGTTAAGGAAATAACACCCTTCACAATAGCCACAAACAACATAAAGTACCTTGGTGTAACTCTAAGCAAACAAGTGAAAGATCTGTATGACAGGAACTTCAAGTCCTTGAAGAAAGAAATCGAAGAAGACCTCAGAAGATGGAAAATATTTCTTGCTCCTGGATTGGCAGGATCAATATAGTAAAAATGGCCATCTTGCCAAAAGCAATCTACAGATTCAATGCAATCCCCATCAAAATCCCAAATCAATTTTTCATAGATCTAGAAAGAGCAATTCTCAAATTCATCTGGAGCAACAAAAAACCCAGGATAGCTAAAACTATTCTCAACAATAAAAGGACTTCTGGGGGAATCAATATCCCTGACCTCGAGCAGTACTACAGAGCAATTGTGTTAAAAACTGCATGGTATTGGTACAGCAACAGGCAAGTAGATCAATGGAACAGGATTGAAGACCCAGAAATGAACCCACAGACTTATGGTCACTTGATCTTTGATAAAGGAGCCACAACTATCCAGTGGAAAAAAGATAGCCTTCTCAACAAATGGTGCTGGTTCAACTGGAGGTCAACATGCAGAAGAATGCGAATTGACCCACTCTTATCTCCTTGTACTAAGATCAACTCCAAGTGGATCAAGGACCTCCACATAAAACCAGACACACTGAAACTATTAGAAAAGAAACTTGGGAAGACCCTGGAGGACATGGGCACAGGGGGGAAAGTTCCTGAACAGAACACCAATAGTGCTCTAAGATCAAGAATTGACAAATGGGACCTCATAAATAGACTTCCTCTATAATCTGCTTCAGCACCTGCCTTTAGACTTCTGCCTTGAGCACCCTAGTTTCCCTGGACCTCCAATGACAATCTATAACTTGAAATAAACACAATTTCCTCTTCTGGTTTCTGTCAATGTTTTATCAAAGCAACAGAAGATCAAACTTAGATAGGATGCCATAACAAAATGGTATGATCTGTGTAGATTAAAAGAAACAAATGTTACTTCTCATGAGTGTGGAAGCTGAGAAATCTAATGCCAGGAAGGGTGTTGATGTCCAGAAAGTGTCTGCTTTATTACAGGGAGCTATCTTTGTCTTTAGTCTCTCATGACTGAAGGAGGAGGAGTGTTTCTTTTTCTTTTTATTGGATATATTCTATATTTACATTTCATTTTCACTTTTCTGGTTCCCCATCCCCCAAAGGTCTCACATGCCCTTTTCCCTCCCCCTGTTCCCCCATCCACCCCTTCCCACTTCCCTGTTCTGGTATTCCCCTACACTGATGGTTTGATCCTTTCCAGCACCAATGTCCACTCCTTCCTTATTGTCGGATATCACTTGATATGAGGATTGTGTCTTTGGTGTCCCAAGAGTCTAGGCTAATATCCACTTATCAGTGACTGCATACCATGGGTATTCTTTTGAGACTGGGTTACCTCACTTAGTATGATGTTCTCCAGCTCCATCCATTTCTCTAAGAATTTCATGAATTCATCATTTCTAATGGCTGAATAGTACTCCATTGTGTATATATACCACATTTTTGTATCCATTCCTCTGTTGAGGGACAACTGGGTTCTTTCCAACTTCTGGCTATTATAAATAAGGCTGCTATGAACACAGTGGAGCATGTATCCTTATTGCATGCTGGGGAATCTTCTGGGTATATGCCCAGGAGTGGTATGGCTGGGTCCTCCAGAAGTATCATGTCCAGTTTTCTGAGGAACCGCCAGACTGATTTCCAGAGTAGTTGTACTAGCTTGCAGTCCCACCAGCAGTGGAGGAGTGTTCCTCTTTCTCCACATCCTCGCCAACACCTGATGTCTTCTGAGTTTTTAATCTTAGTCATTCGGACTGGTGTGAGGTGAAATCTCAGGGTTGTTTTGATTTGCATTTCTCTAATGACTAATGATGTTGAACATTTTTTAAGGTGTTTCTCAGCCATCTGAATTTCTTCAGGTGAAAAGTCTTTGTTTAGCTCTATACCCCATTTTTGGATAGGGTTATTTGGTTTTCTGGGGTCTAACTTCTTGAGTTCTTTGTATATATTGGATATTAGCCCTCTGTCGGATGTGGGATTGGTGAAGATCTTTTCACAATTTGTTGGTTGCCGATTTGTCCTTTTGACAGTGTCTTTTGCCTAACAGAAACTTTGTAATTTTATGGGGTCCCATTTGTCTATTCTTGATCTTAGAACATAAGCAATTGGTGTTCTGTTCAGGAATTTTCCTCCTGAGCCAATGTCCTCAAGGGTCTTCCCCAATTTCTTTTCTATTAGTTTTAGTGTGTCTGTTTTTATGTGGAGGTCCTTGATCCACTTGGATTTGAGCTTAGTGCAAGGCGATAAGAGTGGATCAATTCTCATTCTTCTGCATGTTGACCTTCAGTTGAGCCAGCACCATTTGTTGAAAAGGCTAAGCAGGCCGAGAAAGAAATTAGGGAAATAATACCCTTCACAATAGCCACAAACAATATAAAGTATCTTGGTGTGACACTAACCAAACAAGTAAAAGATTTATATGACAAAAACTTTAGGTCTCTGAAGAAGGAAATTGAAGAAGACCTCAGAAAATGGAAAAATCTTCCATGCTTGTGGGTTGGCAGGATTAATATAGTTAAAATGGCAGTCTTGCCAAAAGCAATATACAGATTCAACGCAATCCCCATCAAAATCCCAACTCAGTTCTTCATAGAGTAAGAAAGAGCAATTCTCAAATTCATCTGGAATAACAAAAAACCCAGGATAGCTAAAACTATCATCAACAGTAAAAACACTTCTGCGGGAATCAATATCCCGGACCTCAAGCAATACTACAGAGCAGTAGTGTTAAAAACTGCATGGTTTTTGTATTGTGACAGGGAGGCGGATCAATGGAAAAGGATCGAAGACCCAGAATTGAACCCACACATCTATGGCCAATGACATCTATGGCTCCTTTGACAAAGGAGCTGGAAACATCCAGTGGAAAAAAGGAGGAGTGTTTCTTAATGCTTTTATTTGCAAACAAATCTCATCAGTGAACTCTCTGACTTCATGAATTCATCAGGCTTCACAGTCTCTACCTCTAACTCTAATATCACCTTTGAGTTGAACATTTATCTTTGAAGCAGAGATGTAGAACACTTAGTTCATTGCTTAAGACTATTATACTCTCAATCTTTATGAGAAAAAAGAAATAATCAATTTAAGAAAAAACTGATTTTAATGACAAATTAGGAGGATCATAGGTTGGCAAACAGTTCTCAGAGTTGAACTAGAAATATGGAATGAAGAAAATGGCAGGTTCCTTTGAGGAAAGATAAGGTGATAATGTTGAAAACATGTATAACATCATCTCCTCTTAATTAAAATTAAAATATGGTTGCTTATTATATTATTAGTAACAAATTTATGAATCATTATGCACTTAAAACATGTAGTATATTTCTTAATAAGTAACTATAATAATCATGATAATTTTGAAGAGCCATATTTTTTTTAGATTTATTTATTTATTATATGTAAGTACACTGTAGCTATCTTCAGACACCAGAAGAGGACGTCAGATCTCTTTACAGATGGTTGTGAGCCACCATGTGGTTGCTGGGATTTGAATTCATGACCTTCAGAAGAGCAGTCGGTGCTCTTACCTGCTGAGCCATCTTTCCAGCCCCTGAAGAGCCATATTTTTAAATATGCTGAAGATCATCTGTAAAGAAATGAAAAATTTAAATTTGACATAATCATATTTAAATAATATGATTGTTAATATTCTAGCTGAGATATTTTCCTCTTTTACTATATCTCACAAAACTATTTTCTGGCATAAACAATGAGAAACTCTTTTAGCAGTTTTCAATTTTCTTTGAAATTCTTCATCTTTGACATAAAACTATGAAAGCATAAAAATGTAAAAGTGAACCTAGAACAAACTGATTCACACATATGTAAACATACATAAACACACCCACCATCTTGAAAAGTAAGAAAATTATCCTAAAAGATAACCTGATCTATTCATTACCATTAGTATATCTTAATTATGTACTTTTTCAGGTTTCTAATCTAAGTGTAGAGTAACATTACACTTTTTACTGTAGAAACAAAAAACCGAAGCATTAAAATATTTTAACAGTAGAATCATAATCTCTTTTATTCTCTTAATACATAATGAATGTATTAAGACAGATTTCATAACCAGTTTGATTGTTATTAAAATTGGAATCTTAATTTGATCTGCTTCAAAATTAGAATGTGTTGTCAGTAAAATTTATGGTTAAATTAAACATTTTAATAGCAGAAACCGAATGAGCATAACCAAGCTTTTAAGAGTTATGTGGTTTCCACAAAAGGATGGTCTATTATGTAGAGTCAGCACACCATGGAGAAATATCTCCATTTGTAAGTTTTATCACAGGAAATTAATTAACAAAGCAATATGGGTATTATTTGAACACCTTTATGTACTACTGGAGAGCTGAAATGGACCATCATTAATAAGATATAATTAAGTCTATAACCAAGATAGGCAGTGCAGACTGAATGACTCAGCAAAAAAATCACAATCTTCCACCAAAATAGAAAAATAAAATATTTGATTGAGATTTTAGTACTTGTAAGAGATTTTGGTGGCAAAGTATGACTTCTACCAAACTTTTCGCTGAATTTGCACTCAGTGTCTTGGTTGAGAGGCATTTTTGATAGGAAATCTATATTACTGATAAATTGGGTGGATAGGGGGATGAGGTGGGTCTGAAAGGAGATGGTCTTAGTGTTTTACTGCTGTAAACAGACACTACAACCAAGGGTTTTCTCATTGATACAATAATTGGGACTGGATTATAGGTTCAGAGGTTCAGTCTATTATCATCAAGGTGGGATCATGGCAGCAGCTAGCCAGGCATGGTGCAGGAAGGGCTGGGAGTTCTACATCTTCATCTGAAGGCTACTAGCAGCATACTCACTTCCAGGCAGTTAGGGTGAGGGTCTTAAATCCACGCCCACAGTGACACGCCTACTCCAACAAAGCCACACCTCTTAATAGTGCCATTCCCTGGCCCAGGCATATACAAACCATCACAGAATTTGAGGGGGCATTTATACTGCATGGAAAAAAATCTAAATAAATGAATCAATGAAAGTCTCTTGCCATGGACAGTGAACAGTTGACACTAACATGCCATTGCTGAATCTGAAAAGGGTGGTGCTCGAAAAAGACATTTGTGAGTTTTACTTTCTGCTGTAGAGTTTATGATGAAAATAACAAAAGGTATCTAGCCCAGTTTGTTAAACAATATTTTCTTGACGGGCATTTCCAATGACTTTAAAAGAATGCTAAATTCATAAATGTCATAGTGATGTAAGCAAGTTTGCTATTGCAAAGATGGTTGTTTGTTTGGGACTTTAGATTTTGGGAATTATTGTTGTCTGTGACATAGAAACTTTTTTTTGTGGATTTTTTCGAGACAGGGTTTCTCTGTGTAGCCTTGGCTGTCCTGGAACTCACTCTGTAGACCAGGCTGGCCTTGAACTCAGAAATCTGCCTGCCTCTGCCTCCCAAGTGCTGGGATTACAGGCGTGCGCCACCACCGCCCGGCTGTGACATAGAAACTTACAGGCTACTTGTCAAATTTTTTTTTTGGAACAAAATTACCCACAGATGATCATCTTCACAAGTTTTATGTTTTATTTCTTTTCGTTTGTTTGTTTTGAAGCTCTATGATAATTACATCACTGACAAGGAATTTTTATTAATAAATATGAAGGAAATTCAAAGGGAAGAGGTTGTAACATCTATTTGAAGGTACACTTTCATTGGGAGAAACTGAGGTAAGTCAGAGAACAAAACAAAATAATAATACTAATGGTGAAACAGTGTGCTGCCATTTTTTACAGTTAACCAGCATCACTGGTACCTGAATCTTTTTCCTTCAATATGTTCACCTTGGTTTCTCTATTAACAGCCCTACTGTAATCACATCAGTCAACATGGAACCCATAAGAAAGCAAAAGAGGAGCCATTTTAATTTGAGAAGCAGGCCCTATGATGATTTCTTTCCATATAAAATGGGTGATATAAACCGAAAGAGCTAACACGCCTTGCGGGTGCATGTGTGGGAAGTTCTCAAATGTTTAATGCTCAAATTTAAGCTGAATATATTTCATGATTTAGTTCTGAAAGGCACCGTAAACCTGAAGTATGAATCCGAACAATTGTTTCCTTGTAATCTTTAAGCAAAAGGAAACAACAAAAAGCTTTCTCTTTCTCTCCATCTCACCCATATTCCTTTGTTGTAGACGGGATAGTTCAGAAAAACAGAAAGCAGTCGTCTTGTCTCTTACAGTTTTGAAGTGTGTTCACATCTTCACACGGGAGCTCCTGTACTGAAAGGCAGCCTCAGACCATCTGCAATCCATTTGTCTTGTCTTGCTCTACAACATACTTTCAATAATTTACTAGATGTTCTATCTTATAAACATTCCTTTAAAAAGTAGAGAGTTTAGATGTTGAGTCATTCCCCATGCTTGTGAATGTTTTAAAAATGATTTTATTTAAAGAAGTGAACCAAGATGTATGAGGAGACATTGGAACACCTGTCGAGGGACAATGTTCCTGACAATGGAGAGGAAATGAAAGTACCACAGAGGAGGAATGTAGTCCTTCTGCACGTGTGCCACTATTTCTGAGGGTAGATATGAAGTGTCCCCTAAGTCAGATATTGCAATAGTATGTATTTTAACTATTTATACTTCCTTTAATAATGACATAGAGGGTCCTGAAACCTTTGCCTGTCTTATTTCTAAAATTAATTCTATTAGGTCAATCCAACAAAGATGGGACCGATTCATTTTTAAGATAACCATTTTGTAGTTCCCTTTTAAAATAGTCTTCACATTCAGCGATTTCCTCATCTGCCTCAGGTGTCTGACCTTGTGATATTAAGGAAAAACATAAACAATGTATTGGCTACGTTCTCTGTTACTATCACAAGCAAAATTCCTGACAAATCCAGTTAGGAAACCACGGGCTTATTGTGGCAGCTCACAGTTTTAATTACAGTCCATCATGATGGAGGAGTCAAGGCAAGAAAATACGTGGCTAGACACATTGCATGGACAGTCAGGAAAAGACAGGGGCCCATGTTCAGTTTGCTTTCTCTGTTCTCTTTCATCCAGGACCCACACCTATATAATGGTACCATGCTGTTTAGAGTAAGTCTTTCTTTTACAGTTAAGTCTTTCATTTACAGTTGCTTTTTTTCTGGAGGCAACTTTGTAGACAAGCCTAGAGGATTATTTCCATGGTGACTGTAAATCCTATTGAGTCCCAAATGAAGATTAACCATCATAGTCTTCTACAAAGAGCATGCTCCAGAGCAGAGGGAAGGAATTGCTACAAACATTCACAACATTTTAGAGTAGCCTATGATTTTGTGTTCATTGGTATCTGCAGCCCCCCATCCCCTCTCCCTCCCCACCCACCCCCACCCCGCAACTTGCCAGCTGCGGGTTGGACAAGCTTAACTGGATGATTTTTCCATACTTTGAGCATGTATTTTCCCCCTACTTACATTTACTATGATTTTATATTCTAGATAGCACAGATTGTAAATATTTTACAAATTTATTAATTATTAGTTTTTAATCACTGGGTATAAAAAGAAATGAAAAAAACATGACTTGCTGCTTATGAGTTTTAAATGTTTAGTTAAATGGGAAATTGATGCAAGAGTGACTTTTAATCAAGATATTTTTTTAACTAGTTCATGGGCCATTGCTTATGGATTAGGAAACCAGTCCATATATATGTACATGGGATATATATGGGGAAACGTACATATATTTAGAAAATATATTTTTTATACATTTGAACAGTGAAGTTTGGAATGGTATACATATTAATAAGGGGTTTCGCCATAAAGGTTTCACTCTTGATAATTTGATGTCTTTGAAGTTGTTAAAGTTAAAACTATTCATTCACTGCATGTAGGTTTGTAATCACTTCACTTATTGTTAAAATTAACTAAGAAATAATTTTATTACATTTCCACTGTGAGAATCCTTAATTCTTAGGCTGATCTCAGCAATGTGGTATTACAGTTTTCAGCCAAATATACTATAAATTCATCATCTTCTAAAGTTCATTTTAACTGAGGTAAAACATATTTAGCATAATGAGATTATTTTAAATCATAATATTTCTCCACAGGTTAGTTTTAGGTTTCTTAATTATATCTTTACTAGTGTTCCTATTTTTGAAGCAAGATGATTAGGATAAGAATGAAAGAATCCTTAGGTAATTACATCTTTGACATGCCAAGGACTCTCAAGACAGAAAAGAGTATCCAAATTAGAAGTGTCTTAGAAAACAGGATTGTAGGTCTCTTTAACCATGAGTGAAGATAGCTTAAGAAGTCCAAAGAATTTTCTAACATTGTTTCCATTAGGCAGTGGGTATAATTGTATTCATTGCCAACCTGAGGGACAAAAATTGCTGAGAAGTTCACATTCAGTCATAGCCAAGGTGTTATCAAAGTGTCAGCAGAAAGGAATATGACAAAGGCAGTCACAATGGGAGATCACATCCCAATAAAAGCTATCATTCCTTGTAAAATCAGTTCTTTTTTGTGAATTATTCCCTTTATTTTTTTATTGGATATATTCTATATTTACAATTCATTTCCCTTTTTCTGGTTCCCCACCGCCCAAAGGTTCCACATGCCCTTTTCCCTCCCCCTGTTCCCTCTTCCACCCCTTCCCTCTTCCCTGTTCTTGTATTCCCCTACACTGATGCTTTGATCCTTTCTACCACGTGTCCACTCCTTTCTTCTTGTCAGACATCATTTGGTACATGAATTGTGTCTTTGGTGTTTCAAGATTCTAGGCTAATATCCACTTATCAGTGAGTACATACCATGGGTATTCTTTTGAGACTGGGTTACCTCACTTAATATGACGTTCTCCAGCTCCATCCATTTCTCTAAGAATTTTATGAATTCATTGTTTCTAATAGCTGAATAGTACTCCATTGTGTATATATACCACATTTTTTGTATCCATTCCTCCCTTGAGGGACATCTGGGTTCTTGCCAGCTTCTGGTTATTATAAATAAGGCTTCTATGAACATAGTTGAGCATGTATCCTTATTGCATGCTGGGGAATCTTCTGGGTATATCCTTATTGCATGCTGGGGAATCTTCTGGGTAAAATCAATTCATAATACTCATAATGGATTCCACTGGCCCGTGGAATCTGTTCCCTGCCTACCTCTCCTACTTTAATGCTGGGTACTATCTACTTTATTCCTAAGCACCAACCACACTGACTTATCTGTCTTTAGGCAAGACCAGGCATAGATTTAATCACCTTATTTCTCTTCCACTTGCGGGATGGGGGTGCTTGCTCTGTCTGTGAATAGCAGTCAACCTAACAGCTATAGAATGTAGGTTTTAATTGGTGACCTAAAATAAAGCAACCCCTGCACTTACTCTATTTACATCATTCTTTTGTTTACCATCTTTTTAACATCTAAAATTATCTTGTTCATTGACTATTCACGTCATTCTTTAGTCATTCCCCAGTTGAGTTTCATAAAGACAAAGAGCTTATTCCCTATGGCACAGGGTTTTGAACATGCCGGATGCAAAGTAAGTGCTCCATGAATCCTCAGTAATAGAAGGATTGATTGAATAATTGCTCTCGATTGCTCACAGTATGGCTTTTACTATTTTTTTTAACCTATGTACAAATTCGACGGTGCCCTGCTTGGTACTTTTTACCCACTGAGATAATGACATAAAAGTTCAGAATCAGAAGCATCATGTTTGCCTGATGGAACTTGGAACATGCAGTGCCCTATATCAGGGACTCCAATTCCCCTCAATACCTTGTAGAACTCAATACAAATCTTATTTCAATCAGAAAAACACAGACTTTCCAGGAACCTGCCATCCACTTGTATACAACACACAAATTGTATATATTTTTTCAGATAATAATTAAAAATAACACAGAGACCCACAGGTGGAGTATGTGCAGAGAGTGAGAGACCTTGGGGTAAGTAGTTAGTCCTAAATGAGTTGTTTTTGCATCCCTCCCATCAGGGTTCATCTATGAAGAGAGGAGGCAGAAAGATTATAAGAGCCAGAGGCGATGGATTACTCCAGGGAAACAGTGTCTCCTAGACACAACAGGATGGATATACATATAAACTGAAGGATTCTGTAGCAACAGAGCCCTCACAGTTTTGAGCCTGACACAGTCTTCAGGGTTGGGCCCAGAGCTAAAAGCAGGACAGTGAAGACAGGCTCCAAACCCTAAGCAAGAAGCTATTTGCAATTGATACCCACTGGCAGAGAAAAAAACCCCAACCATTTTCATAAGTAGATTCTAAGAGCATATTAACTACCCTTCAGGGTAGATTGAATGAGCCGAAGTAGATAGCAACACAAAACAAATTCAATGGCCTTTTTGTGGGCATTTTGCTCAATTTGGGCTCTTTTTCTGTCTTATTGGGGTTTTGCTTCTGTATTTTTTTTCATGTTCTTTGAGGAAGTGTTGTGTGCTTCTTTTTGTTTGAGAGGGGGAGGGGTAGAATTGGATGGGCACAGATGTGGGTAAGACAGAGTGGAGTTGTTGGAGGAGAAAAATATGATAAGAATATATGAAAAAATTTTTTGATTAAAATTAAAAAGGCAAAAAAAGATAAATTTACATCAGATTTGGAATATACCGTTACAGTTCTGAAATTTTAAAAAGTACTTTGTGCTTAACCAGAAGCTTACTAATTTTCTGTGTTTCTAGAGATAGTTTTCAAATCAACAAAAAGTAGATTGTATATATGAAGAAGAAAAGCAAGGTGTGTATATGAAAAAGATTACTTTTTCATCTAGATGTAGGTAGCTACTAGAAAACTTAGTGTCATATTATTGATTAAATGTGTGCTACTGGCTTCTGTTTGCAGGGCCATTGATGAACACATTTTGTCTTTTACAATGATCGTATTCCCAATACTCTTTGTAAGTCAATGGTCCTCCTGAGCAACTTGTTTTACTCTTCGAAAACACAAGTCAGATTAGAACCATAGGAATAATTTATTTGTCAGGCTTAAGGAATAGGTCCTAAATATCAGAGCCCTGGAACAAACATTTCAGGACTTGCTGAATTCTCTTCAAAGGACTGGTTCCTCTCCTACAGAAGAGGAACCAAGTAAGGAACAAGAATGGGGATTAGAAACAAGAATCAAAATACTCTGTAATGGCGGGCCTAAGTACATTTTAGTTAGGACCTATGCTCTTGAAATAAATGATTATTTCTAACAATAATCCAAAAGTCAGTGAGTTTTGGGTATAAATTTCAGAAAATGAAATCCAAGAATCTGCATATTCCCTTGGATGTTTGATCCAAGTTCTTCAACTGATACTTTAAACTAAGGTTCAAGTAAGGGGGAGATGATAGGAACTTGTGAAATGATAGAATAGATATGTAGAAGGGTACTTTATTAATGAATGATGAAATAAAGAGAGGGATAAGGGCGTTGGAGTTGTAGACGATAAATAAAGATGTATAACAACGATGAAGAATGAGAAGGGATGCTCAGAAATGCCCTCAGAGGGTCAAACAATAAAGTAGCATCAGTGCCTCTGGAGCAAGTGTGAACAACTTGATTAGGAAAGCCACAATGAGAGGATGCCTGGGAGAGAGCTCAGTTGGGAAACTGGAGCCCTCAGGTTCCACAAAAGGTAGGGACCTTCTGATTCTTCATAATCTATGCCTAAGATAGACCCCTGGTTTATGCCGACATAAACACAAAGTGTTTACACACGTGCATGAACACACATACTCACAAATGTATACACAGACATATACATGTATACAGACATATTAAACTCAAACACACACACACAAATGTATACACACACACATGTAAACATAGACATGTAAGCTTGGAAACTTTTTCCTTGCATCTTGTGGCTGTTTGGATAGCTGTCTTAGCGCCAGTTTGGACTGTCCAGCCAAAACTTAGTTAACTGGAAGTTCTTTTAGAGAAATATTCATTTAAACATAATTCATTTTCATTCAGCAAATACTCATTGATTTTTTTTCTGTATGATCCACAAATAATAGGATTGAGTAATGACCGATTTCCGAGATGAGAAACAATAGGAGACAGTTTTCTGTTTGAAATGTATTGAAAGAAGATGAAAAATTATTGAATATTTTAAGGCATGAATATTGTTAGTTGCATTGAATGACTTCTTTATTCCCTTAAAATTCATATGTTAGTTGAAAAACTAGCGCTCATTGTGATTTGCAATATTTGAAGTTGAGTCCATTGCAGTTAGGGCTATATCTGTCACGAGGTAGAGCCTATGTAATACAATTACTATCCTTGGAAATGAAGACATCGGATGTGTTATAGCTATTCCTCTTTCTGTTCAATGATATTTATTTTCTCCACTTCTCTACACAGAGAGAACAGTATCTTAACACAATTAGGAGCCCCCTTAATTAGATCTTAGCCAACCCTTTGAAGGCTCTGAGACTTACCAACCTTCCAAATTCTTAGATATTTCTGTTGCTTAAGCCAGTAAGTCTTTGGTAGCTCTTGTCAATCAAAAGTGTTACTTTATGTGTTTGTGAATTACTTTCCCTAAATTAGTGAAGCCTTAACTTTTAGTCAACCAGGAAGGACCCAGTAACAACTGTGACTGTTTGACTAAAGTCGTGAGACTAAGCAGAGGACACAGCTACAGGAGCCATGCTAAACAGATAGAATGTGACCCTCTGGCTAGTCTGCTCCTCTGCTTCTAACCTGGGCAATTTCATGTTCCAGCAAGAACAGTTTGTTTCTCTGCTGTTAATATCTGAGGTAAATTTCTTTTTTTTTAATTGGTTATATTCTTTATTTACATTTCATTTCCCTTTTCCTGGTTCCCTGCCCCCCAAAGGTCCCACATGCCCTTTTCCCTCCCCCTGTTCCCCCATCCACCCCTTCCCACTTCCCTGTTCTGGTATTCCCCTACATGGATGCATTGAGCCTTTCCAGAACCAGGGTCCACTCTTTCCTTCTTGTTGGACATCATTTAGAATGTGGATTGTGTCTTTGGTGTTCCAAGATTCTAGGCTAAAGCACCCTGGACCATTCTAGGTCTTTGACCACCTTTTGAATAGCCTGGATAGAAGGTCATGACAATCATTATGAGTGGTTTTTGAAAGCGAAGTCTGAAGCTTCATCGCCTTAGTATCCTGAGTGAATCACAGTATCCTGAGTGAATCGTCCCTGCCGTTTCTAGGAAACACCACCTCAGCAAACATCCTGGTTCTCTGGCTGTTACCATCTTTCTCTGCCCTCTTCCTTGCTGTTTCTTGAGATTTTTAGTTGCAAGAGTTCTGCTGTAGATGTTATTAACTGGGGATGTACACGGAATGGGCACTTATTCAACTTTTAATTAGTTGTAGTTTTCTAGGCTAGTCTCCAACGGCAAAACGTTTTATTTGTGAGGCAGATGAGTGGCACTTATCTGTGGGCACAAGGATAAATATTAAAATGAAGTTATAAATTACACTGGTTTCGTATAGAGTGCATGTAGCAGACTGCCCTCTAAGTTCCACGACTCACTAGCTCCTGGCTTTGGTGGGTGTCAAGTCCCAGGCATAATTTCCTTCTGGTTGAACATATGGAACAAGTGGCTATGATTTCAGGATGGAGCAAGGAGGAAGGAGCTTTCTGGAAGTGGAGAGAAAAGAGGAAAGCGAAGAGAGACAAAGTCATCATATTTTACTTCAAAGATAGAATTTCACATAGAAGAGTGAACTTCGGTTGGGGACAGGGAACAATTAAAAATAAATGGAGGGTCTGACACAATGCACAAGGAGGAAGTGGCGGCAAGGCACAAATACTTGGTTTGAGAAGTTTTATCAAAAGCCCTGGAATTCCGGGCTGATCATCAAGGCACTGTGCATGCTGGAGAAGGAGAGATGAGAAATGAGGGGAGCAGCTTGCATTATAAGGCTGAAGGTCTAAAGCAGAGAAGAATTTAATTAAAAGAGAAGAATAATTGCAATAAAAAGAAGAAACAAAGTTTTAAAGAAAGGCTTTTGAAGGGGGAACAGTTTTCACACTGATTAAACAAGGCAGGGTTTAGGTGGTTTAATTTTTGGTTTGAGCAGTGGGAACTCCTGAGGGGTGTGGAGTCCAGTGTGGCTTCTCACGTAGGAGGGGAACCAAGGGCTAAACTTTTTCTTTCTTTTTCTTTTTTCAACACTTGTACTCTGCCTACCCAATTTTCTTCCTATTCTGTGTTGCAGTTAAAACATTCCACGTCTCTGATGCTGTTTATTAAATACCACTTTCCCTCTTGTCACCAAGACCATAATATAAATGAGGAAATTTTAAAAGCATAAATTTGTGGTGAGATACATAAAATGTGGATGCATAAATAGGACATGATATATATCATATAGCAGTGGTTCTCGACCTTCCTAGTGCTGCAATCCTTCAATACAGTCCCTTATGTTGTGACTACCAGCCATAGGATATTTCATTGCTATTTCATAACTGTAGTTTTACTATGGCTATTAATGGCAACATAAATAATTTGAAGACTGAAGTTTGCTAAAGGGGTCAAGACCTGCAGGTTGAGATCCACTGTTGTATAGGATAAATAAAGACAACTTTCTATCCATCTTTATCTCACAACACTGATCTCTATCATATATATCTATATCATTTATATTTATATCATATATTATATCTAACTATCTGTTTATCATCTACCTGTTGACTATATCTACCCATTTTCTATCTAATTTATAGGAAAAAATACCTAATCAAACAAAAATTATAAAATGTTTACTGGTGAAATGTATAAGAGAAGAGAAACAGTGATATCTTATTGAATGCATTTTTAAAGCATAATTTTGATTCTTAGAAATGTTACATTTTGCATACTTCCAAAATCATAAGTATTTCAAAATGAGAAAAACCTAAAATAAATGAAACCAGTTGTGTTTTAGAAGTGTTAACATAATCATATAAAATAGGTGGAATAGATTTATATCCATTTCTTGTCTCTGTTAAAATGCCATGGCAAAAGTAACATCAGTAAGTTGACTTTGGCCAACAGTTTCAGAGGATGGAGATTCATGGTTGGTTAGGCATGGTGGCAAGAGCTTGTGGTGACATTGAATCTACAGTCAGGAGAAAGAGAACAATGAATGCTTGCATTTGGCTAGCTTTATCTCTTTTACTCAGTCTGGATCCCCAGCCCACAGAATGGTGCTGGCCACCATCATGGTATCTCTCTTGGCTCTTTTAGTTTATTCTAGATAATACTTCCTGAGAGATCCTATAATCTGTTCTATTGGCAATCACAGTTAACTATTACAGTGTCCCAAGACAAAGAAGAGAAATTTAAATCAAAGTAGCATTTAAATGTAGTATATGAGTCAGCTTAGAAATATAATATGACATGAGAGGAAAATGCAAAAAAATAAGTTACATTCTTTGTGCAGTGGTATTGATGAAACAATTCACTAATGTAATAGGCAATTGATGGGACTAAGCAAATAGTGAGTGCATGGATACATGCATACATATGTGCATACACACACACACACACACACACAGAGAGAGAGAGAGAGAGAGAGAGAGAGAGAGAGACAGACAGACAGAGACAGAGACAGAGAGAGACAGAGACAAAGACAGAGAGCAAGAACTATAAGTCAGGACAATATAAATATGGTATAAGTAGAGGGAAGAAAGATTAATGTCACAATGGCATCTGCAATTTCAGATAAATGTTGGGCCTTATTCAGCCAGATAATGAGGCCTAGTGAGGGAGCCTGAGCCGTTGTTCGAGTTTAGAGACCTGTTTTGGTCAATTCTGTGTACTGGAGTGACTCATCACGACTTAAGCCTGCCTTTGCCTACCTAACACTAACCTGGAATAATTTTGTTGGCTCTGTCAGTCACTCCATACCCTCCATCACCCTTTCTCTCCCCATAAGTCATCTCACCTCATCAAAAAGCAAAAACAAAACAACAACAAAAGCACCTCCTCTCTTAGCCCTTTATAAACAAAAGACTGATATCAATTGAAGAGTTCCTGCTTTGACAGATTCCCTAGTGGTTATTTTCCAGCACTCATCATCCTGCTTCAGCCGGAGAGACTCAGCTGGACTGGGTTCTCTCCTCCCAGCCTGGAACTGTAGGCAGAGAGCCTACAGATAACCTTTTTTTTTTTTTTTTTATTATAAAGACTAAGAAAAAAATACAGTACCATTGAACATGTCTAGATTAAGACACAGTTTCAACACTGTGAAAAGGCATTTAGGAATCATCAGTTAGTTTAACAAACAATGACTTAGGATAGGATGAAATAAGATGATTCTAGAATTATTTATTAGTGCCTAAAGCAGAAAATGTCAGAATAAATTGATAGAGACTTATAAAAAGTATGCCTTCACCAACTTTAAAGTCTTTCCCCAGGCCAGGGAGAAGGTAATAATGCAGACAGCTTAATGGATTGTAAACAAAAGGAAGGAATGAAAGTCCACGAATCTGTACAGATAATCACTCACCTTATCAAGCAACAAATTTTAAAAAATGGTAAATAAAATTCCTCAGTAAATAAAATGCTGATGGTAACAGAAGAAAAAGCCTTGAAGATAAAAAGGCAGTCTTCATTAAGTTTCAAAAGGATTTTGACAAGAAAAAGAATTTGCATGATTTTAGATGTAGCCACCAGAAATTACTCATAAGATACAAAAGTAAATCTGTTAACTCTGGACTGAAGAGTGTTGACACCCCCTTGGTCAGGTAATTCATAATGACACCATCATTAAAGTACAAATGGATTACCACGGACCTCCTAATATGATATTTTGGAATGGCATAATATCTGAGAAGACTAAAAGAATCTAAATGTAAGGAAAATTTCCACAAATTCTTTAAATGCATAGCTAAAAACAAGAGAACGTGTATCTTCTTTAATGGTATCTTTGGTAAACAAAGGACAAGTAAGAGAATGTTCCAGAATAAAGAAAATTTGAGAAGCATGGCAAATAATAAAATGAATGGCTTTGGACTGGAATGAAATGCTATGCGGAATATTGATAACCAAACTAAATTCTCTAAAATTTTTAGACATTCTTGTGGTTTGAATGAGAGTGGGCTCTATTGGCTCGATATACTTCAGAGCTTAGTCATGATGGAGTGGAGAAGGACTAGGAGGTTTAGCTTTGTTGGTCTCAGTGGATCCCAGGATTGCAGTGGACAGACAGTGAAGCTTGTTCAACAAACTCCAGGCCAAATGAGAGACCTTTGCCAATAAAACAAAGTACATACCCCCTGTGGAAGGACAAATAAGATTGGACTTTTGCCTATTCATGTGTACCTGTACATATACATATACTACATAAATAAACACTAAATAAATGAACAGCATAAATACATAAAATTAATTCAGAAGTAAGCTCTGGTACATTATTCAAATGCGGATAAATATATTTAATATTTTAATCCTCAAATTATAATAATTATATTACCATGAACTTTCCATTTTAAAGAAATGAGACCACTTGGTCTTTACTAGTACATATTTCATTCAAAACTGTGTGCAATCTGAGAATTATATTGTCAACCTCTGATGATGAGTTAGAGACAAGTCCACCTTTAATTTCAGAGATATATTTTTGTTTAATGTTGCTATGGTCTTGCTACTTCTTTTGTATGTCTTAAAATAGGAACCCACCCAATAAATGCCAAAATTTTACATATTTTAAATATTAATTTGCCTCCAGGTTTCTTTACACTGGAATTTCATGGATCCTTCTTAAAAATTAAGAGAAAATGCTTACTCTCATGCTGGGCAGTGTTGTAGTCTGTTAATTTGAAAAATGTTTAGTTGGCTAGGTTGGGAAAGGTTAATTTTACAGGACTTGCTCACAATACCTGTGCAAACATAGCTGACTAATTGAAGTAGAGGAGGAAAACAAAACACTGCATAAACAAATTCATATTGTTGAGAAAGCTCCTTGGAATACCATCAGCAAAAACGTTAAGAAAATAAATCTTAATACACCATAAAATCCTAGCCTGAAGCAGAACTTTGTAGAATGTTACTGAAGGGAATCTTGGCTCATAGTAATGTTTGTGGGAGAAATGCAGGAATTAAAATTCATTAAGTGTAGGGGAGAAAAGGTAATATATTTTCCTTACTCATTGCAAAGTTCATGCCCAATGCTATTATAATGAAAGACAGATCAACAAAAGTCAAACACAAAAATTTTACTTAACCATAGTTTTAGATAGCAATGCCTTCAGAAATGAAGATCAAAAGAACCATGAAAAACTATTTGTATGTTTGAGTTTGAGAGAGAACAGAAAGTCATGTATAAATATATAATTGGGGAAGAAGGTATGATATAACGGCAGTGCTATGGTGGCTAGGGTTATGTCTCTGAAGATCTGTCTCATCTTATCTGCTTCTAGGTATCGGATAAAACACCTGTCATTTATGGGCTTTATGTCCTATTTTCAGAAAATATCAGAGTATCAGGCATGTGTAGGATGCTGTGCTTGTAGGTTTCTGACCTACTTTCACAAGACATAAGTTAGGTTGTTACTTCATGACCATATTTCACATGACTATATTTCACCATGACTGTATTTCAGGAGGTCAGAGGTCAAACTGTGGACTTCCACCTTTGCTCAGTTTCCATGGCACCATATTATGAGATGATAAATTTGAGCCATACCATAACTATCCATTGTGTTCTTTTAGGCTGATAAACAGTCAGATAGATTATTTGTTACAACCATACTATGATGTTTTCCTTTTGAACAACAAAATTTCCCTCTTAAGCCTTGGTTATTGGGTTAATGTTTGAAAGGTTCAGCTCAGGAACTTTGGAAAGGTCATGGAACACTTGCCCCTCCCAGAAGGGAGAGGCTAAATTACATTCCTCAGACCACAGGGAGGCACCTACAGCTAAGAGAGGCCCAGAGTTATTCCAAAACCATTGACCACCTATCTCATCCCCTAACAACCAATTAGTTTAAAGGTAACACTGTTCTGCCAATCGCATTGTGCCTAATGGCGGCTGCCCTGAGGACTGTATGAAGGCCCGCTCAGCCCACTGCACGTGGTTGTTCTCTCCCCATGTGCAGGGTGACCCCAGCATGCTGGATTAAATAAAATTGCTCTTGCTTTTGCATCGATTCCCATCTCCACATTGTTGTTCACTCAGGGGGCCTCCAGTAGGTTAAGACTCCCCAAGTCTTAAATGTTCATACATTGATGAACTCCAGAAGTGACAAAAACAATATACATACTTTGGTCAGTTTCAAATCGAATTGGGCATAAGAGGGTGAATGGGCAGGATAAGTAGGGTGGGAAGCATCAGGGACTTGTAGTTGTTCCCTTTAGGATTGGAGATGCTGAGTAAACTGGAACTCTGTTCTTCTCTATGTCCCAATTAGCTTTGTCATCTCAGGAGTCTAAAGTGAAGGATTGCTGATCAGACTGACCTGTTTATGTGTCTGTTAGGGATTATCTTGACTGTTACTTGACATATGAGGACGATTCCTCTGAGCTGTGGATGGTACCACCTTTGGACAGGTATACCTTGTTTGTATATACATTTTGCTAAACATGAGCCTGGGGCTTCTGCTTTGAGTTCCTGACATGACTTTCACCAATATTAGACTGTGCCCTGTAAACCTCATTTCCCTTTCAATTACTTTTGTTCAGAGTGTTTTCTAACAGCAAAAGAAGGGAAACTGGACCATCCTATAGGCACAGACGATCCATAGAGTTGTATATCTCAAAGCCTGAGGTTACAAAAACCAAATTTGGTTTGATATGATTCTTCAAATCCCAGCATATTGTCCAGTGAATGTTTCCACACAGGACAGGGTTCTAAAACCCTTTTTAATCTGACTAAGCAAACTGGCTTGTGTGGTACCCTGGTCTGAAAAAAGGCACTTTAAGTTATCCTGAAGCCTGGCTTTTGTGGAAAGAGGAATGATTTGGATATAGATTTTTGTATGCACAGTTGGGAATGTGTTGTCTTGGAAAGAAAATCTGATATATTAGTAATTGAATTAATCACACAGGTTTTTTTTCTATCCAATGATCGATCTATCTTAAAGGAGAAAATAAAGATAATTTAGGTACAAATATACTACACAAATATCTCAAATATTTTGAGACAAATATTCCTCAAAGCAAAAATACTTTGAGTGGAGGATGGCAAATGGGCCTTTAAAATTATTCGACTCAAAACAGTATAGTTGTAATAATGCAATCCAGTGACGTGACAAAGACCTGGCTACCTGGCTTGTAACAAATTTGCTTTAGGTTCTGTTATTATCACTACTGCTTGTTGTATGTTGAATTATGTTATGAAGATACATCTCTCTCCCTCTGAGTGTGTGTGTATGGGTGGGGGAGGGATGGTCATGGAGATGACTCAGTCAGTATAGTGCTTGCTCTCCAAATATGAGGACCTAGTTCAGATGCCCAGCACCTACAGAAAGGCCAGTTGAAGCAGGCAGAGACGGATAGAACTTTGACGGTAGTACTCATTGGTTATCCAGACCGGAGCAACTGGTAAGCTTCAGCTTCAGAGCAAGGCTTTGGCTCAAAAACTAAGTTGGAGTTTTATTGAGAAAGATACATAATGTTGACCTCTGGCCTACACACACACACACACACACACACACACACACACACACACAGAGAGAGAGAGAGAGAGAGAGACAGACAGACAGACAGACAGACAGACACAGACAGACACAGAGAGAGACACACAGACACTCACACACACACACACACACACACACACACCAAATTGTATCAACAACATATACAAACATTAATTAAAAAAAAACATTCACAAAAAGACTGAATGTAAGGCCCCTCAGGGATAAAATCTTTGCTTTAGCCTTGACAATGATTCTCTGGATATTAAGCCAAAAACTTTGCTTACGTAATTAAAGAGGCCCCAAATGCAAAAGCATCTTCCAGCAAAGCACACAGTTTTCAAAACTAAAAAGCTATCCGCACAATGGGAAACTTTTTTTTTCTTTTTTCATTTTGCAAATTCGTTAGATGGTATAGTCAACAAAGTAAACAAAATCCTTAAAATCATAACAGGATGGACACCTCTCTCAATCAGATCCAAACACATGATAAGGTATTCAATGTTACTGAATGTGAAAACCTAGAATATCTAAGGTGAACTTCTCCTAAGAAAGAAGGAGAGAGAGCTGGAGAGTGGGTGTGGCGCATTCCTTACACAGTCAGAGAAGGAAAAGGGGTGCAGACATCAACAAACTCAGTAGGTGATTTCTTTTGCCTTCTTTCTTATAGTACTGCATGACTGTAGATTTTTACCTCTTCTTATCAAAAATATAAAACCATGTAAGATGTACTTGATAATAGTAACAATTTAATTATATGCCTGTATATGACAATTTTTTTAAAAAAGATGTATTTATTTATTTTATGTGAGTACCCTGTCCCTCTCTTCAGACACACAAGAAGAGGCCATCGGATCCCGTTACAGATGGTTTTGAACTGCCATGTCATTGCTGGGAATTGAACTCAGGACCTCTGGAAGAGTAGTCAGTGCTCTTAACCACTGAGCCATCTGTCCAGCCCCCACATATTAAAGTTTTATGTTGTAAATCACAGCCATATAAATTAAGATTTATTTTAACTACAGAAAGGACTTCACTTGCAAGGTAGTCTATTCTGTCTGTGATATGGATGCTGGAGCCATGAATTCTGAACAATGAAACTGCATAATGCCAACTGCAGTTGACACGCCAATGTGGATGGGAGAAATTTCACAAGGTCCCACTCCAAGATGATTGCTAGACAATCAATGGCTTCTGCGAGAAGGAGAATCAATTTTCTCTTAGAAGAGTTCCCTGATAGCTTATTCAATGTGAAGGGTCAGTCTTAACACATCTAAATATTAGCAATACAAATTGGATTATGCAAGTTATATGTGTGTGTGTGTGTGTGTACATGTGTGTGTGTAAGAAAATAATGGAGAAGAGGTCATAAGGACTGCGGGACACTGGGAGGGCTTGGCGAGGGAGACAGAAAGGAATAAATGATGTAAATACAGTTTTCATGCATGAAATTCTCATCTGATAATGACTGACTTTGTATTGGATCCACATAAATCAAAAGTTGTCAATGATTGCTGATATCCATGAAGATGGAAGAAGAGGCAATCAACTGTCAAAATGCTTCTCTGAAAATGCCATTAGACAACCCAGTTTCAATCTTTTAGCCAACAAAATTGGAGATTGTAGTTTTCTGGTATTTTGTTATCTTTATTGTATTTTGATATATGACTGGGTTAAGAAACTGGTACATTTCTGATGTCATCTTGCATCAGATTAGTTGGGAGAAGCTGAGGAACAGCGTTCTTCCAACTCTGCATGTAGGTACTGGATTATGAATCATAAAGTTGAGAAAAACGGTATATAATTTATTAATTCAATAAAATTTTAAATCTGCTTAGGCTCTCTTCCAGGTGCCTTACCACAGCAAAGCTGTTCTCTGACAGAACCAGGCAGAGCTGCTGTGTTGACCATCCTTACAAAAACGTTTGAATTCAGAATTCTGTTTACACTAAAACTAATCTTTGTAACTGTACTTTTCTCTGTTTAGTTTTGTAGTTGTTTCTCTCTGTAGAAACCACACTTTGTCCTGTATGAATGAAAGGTAGGAATTGTGGAATGCAAGGTATAGAGCTAAGAGTCCAGGTGCAGAAGAATCAAGGACAATGGGAAACAGATTCTGAGATAAAGACCCAGCTGTGGCCAAGTGGTTCATTTCCTTTACAGCGCACATTAAAAGAAGAAAGGGAAGAAAGAATACACTATATACTATACTATATACTATAAGTTATATAGTAATCCAGTTTAGAGGAGTCATACAACAAAACAAGTTACCAACATACCTATTTTTGGTGTTAAAGCCAGAAAATAAATGGTTTCAAAATAAGAAGAAAAAAAATATCACCACATGCTGTAAGAGACTTAATATCAGATGTCATAGGATTCTTTTTATAATGATACTACAAATAAACCAAAAGTTTCATCCAAATCTCAATACTGAGAAAATAATTAATGCGGAGGTTTCTTGTGATTTAACTAGATTCCCAACTACTCTCCGGTTTAAATCAAATTACTTCAGTTCACTCACACAGATCACGAGGTTGACCTTTCTCATGTTTATTTCTTCCTCAATTCTCCATTCATATTTTTCTTTGGTTCTGATCCTCTGTTTGTTTATGTTTATTTGACATTTATCCGCACTCTGCCTACATTTGAATTTTAAAGAGTGTTATCTTAGAGCGCCGGGAACGACAGAGGATACCCATGCCCAGACCATCAGATCTCCAGGCAGTAAAGCAGAGGCAGTGGGAGGGATGCCATCACACAGGGTTGAAGATGGAGGATAACAGATGAAGGCAAAGAAGAAACTCCTGGAAAGTAGAAGAGAAGCCACAGCCCATTGTCTGCTCAGGGAGTTCCACTCCTGCTGGGGAGTGATCTTTCCTATTGAGTGGGTTCAACTGTGTGCCCCACCCCCCACCCCTGACCTGAACATGCAACGAGATCACTAGACACTTCACACTGTGCTTGCTTACTAGGTAAATTTAAGAGTGGGAGGGAGAAAAGGAGGGATGGGAGTGAATGTGAAGGGGGAGGGGAAGGAAGACAGGAGGGAGGGGAGAGGAGAGAGGGAAAGGGAGATGGATTCATCCCACTAAACTCAGATGCTGCTTTTACCAAACCAGTCTTCTCTGTGCTGAACCACAGAAGAAAGAAACCTTTATTTTTTTTATTCAATATATTATTTATTTACATTTCAAATGATTTCCCTTTCCTGGCTCCCTGCTCCCTGAAAGTCCCATAAGCCCTTTTCCCTCCCCCGTTCTCCTATCCACCCCTTCCCACTTCCGTGTTCTGGTATTCCCCTACACTGATGCTTTGAGCCTTTCCAGAACCAGGGGCCACTCCTTCCTTCTTCTCGGACATCATTTGATATGTGGATTGTGTCTTTGGTGTCCCAAGATTCTAGGCTAATATCCACTTATCAGTGAGTGCATACTATGGGTATTCTTTTGAGACTGGGTTACCTCACTTAGTATGATGTTCTCCAGCTCCATCCATTTCTCTAGGAATTTCATGAATTCATTGTTTCTAATGGCTGAATAGTACTCCATTGTGTATATATACCACATTTTTTGTATTCATTCCTCTATTGAGAAGCCTTCTTTAAAATACCTGTGCTGAGTGGTTGGCGTGGCAGCTTGAGATGTTGACTTGATTAATCATAGTAGTAGTTCATTCTCCTAGCTCAGAGCAAGGGGGAAAGCTTTAATTCAGAACCATACAGTTTTTCATAAGGTACAAATGTCGATATTTCGTAAGATAGAAATCTAGTTTGAGTCACAGACTAGAGAGAATACCACGTAAAGACAGACCTGATAACTGAGCTCAGAAGAGGGACCATAAAGAGAGGTCTCCTAGCATTCTTTGTCTCTGTGAAGGATCAAGCACATGCATCTGCTTCATCACAGGTAACATGCTTTAAAGCTAAAGACTTTTAGCCAAATCATTGTCTGGATACCCCAGGGGGACATTGCTGCATACTGATGCCTGATGAGAAAAAAAAAAATACTTTGCTCCCTTATCTTTTGTTGGCATGGTCTTCATTTTTGTGCCCCAAACTTAAGTTTCTTGCTAAGAATTCAAATGATGGAGAAAAACAAAGTTGGATGACAGCCCCTAATTCCGGAGCTGCACCATCTCATGGGCTTGGAACTTATATCAAGTTCCGTTGCTGAAGAGGCCCAAAGTTGTCAGGGGAGTGTCAGAGGCACACAGTTGCTTAGTTGTGGACCCAGGGACTGCTTTCAAGTCCTTCCCCCTCAAAGTTTCACTCTTGATCATGGCGACGGCCTTGCCATGGAGGTTCCGAGGGCATCTTTTACACTCGATCTAATGTTTCTGCTCACCTTCACCCTGAGCCGGTCTCACCGTGTTGGACCAGGACGCAGGTATATGGCTGCAGAATTAGCCTCTGCCTTCTAAACGAAGATGGCTCAGAAATGGTGGCATGCCCAAGCCTGTGGGGTCTTCAACAGGGGGCTGGGGGCGGGGGGGTGGGGAACAAAAGATACAAAGAACGGAAGCAGTCAGGTGATCTGATCAAGCTCCGGAAAAACGTTTTTTCTAGTTGGCAATATAAGCCTTGGGCAAAGAGGAAGTTCTCACAAGGTTGAGTTGGGGCAGGTTCCCAAGCAGGACATGTTGTTGTCAGGACGACTACCTATTATCAGCCAGCTGCCTAACCACAAAGAGGTCACCTGATTTTTCTATCTGTAAGAAACCTAGCCTTAGGGCTATCTCTATATGGAGTCAATTATGTCAAGATAGCCTCATATACCCTTTGGCGCCCCGGCCGTGACACTGATGGTCTCCTTCCGGTGACTTAGGAACAGTTCTTCCACCAAGCCAATTGTCTTCCAAAAAATACACATCACACCGTGTGAGAGACCCCTTGCTGCTTTACATCTCCCAGAGAGCATTCAAGGATGACTCTAGTGCCCGTGTGGTACAAAAGGCATCCGGAGATTTGATTAAGTTTTATTAGAACATTAGTGAATTATGACCTAATTGAAATATCTGGACTAACATCAGGTAAATAATAAGCTCTCTTTTCTTTTATTTTCTTTCTTCTCTCTCTCTTTTTTTATTGGATATATTCTCTATTTACATTTCATTTCCCTTTTTCTGGTTCCCTGCCCCCCCAAAAGTCCCCCATGCCCATTTCCCTCCCCGTGTTCCCCCATCTACCCTGTCCCACTTCCCTGTTCTGCAAATCTCTAGTTGTGTCATTTTGTTATAATAGCCAAGAATGATTTAGGACCATGGTTTGAATGAAATAGATGAAAAAGAACTATATTTTAGAAAATAAACCACCTATGGCACTTATTGGTTATTCTTTTATGGTTAAAAGACAGTTTATAAGTCATTAAAGTACCTTTAAAAATTTTTAAAAAAAAAGGCATCTGGAGCCTTAGATTCTGCACCTCACCATCCATCCTCGACTCCAGCTCGATTTTTGAACTCCCTTTACCCCTACTGTCAACCTCTGTAAGTTCCATGAGTGCTTTGCCTGGTGTGACAGTGGCAGTGGTTGCTGAGCGGCTGCTGAGTCCCACTCTCCTAGAAACAGCGCCCTCCCTTGACTTAGCTCTCTTTGCCAGCCACACCCATGTGTCAGGTTTTTCCAAACCAAACAAATTGCATGGTGGTCCTGTGCTTTTTCCCTGCTCGCCTTCCTTCCCATAGACTGAAACTGAACTTTGCTTTTCCAGGTGGGGCTCAAATGCTGCCTCCTTCTCAAAGCTCGACCGTAATCATTCATTCGTTTATTGATTCATTTATTCATTCACTCAACATCTATTGAAACTTTATAATATTCTAGGCATTGAATCAGGTCCCATGCTATCATGAGAAAAAGAAAAGGAAGTTACATGTTTGCTCAAGTTTTTGGCACAGACGGCCCCATCCATGGCAAAGGCATCAGTATCTTTTCCAAACACATTGCTAAAAGTATTTCAGAATTTTGTACTAGAACTTACACTTCTCCCAAATAATGTCTAAAAGAGTAAAATAGTGTATTTCAAAGGCATTTTAATATCATCCCACATAAATATGTAAATGTGGAGGAAAATTAATATAACCCTGGTATAAATGTTGTACATAATTTTGTTAACTTGTAAAATGAATGACAATGGAACGAATATGTTGTGAGGGGCTCCGTAGATGGCTCAGAGGATAAGAATACCGGCTTCTCTTGAAGCATATCCCTGGTCAGTTCTCAGCACCAACATGGTGGCTCCTAACCACCTGAAAGTCCGATTCCACATGCTATACAGACGTATGTGCAAGCAGAAGCCCCATGCCCTTAAAACATACAATTGATACAAAATTTAAACCAGAACAAGTCGTGAAAATTGTTTTCAGAGGAAGTGCGTGTGAATCTTAAGCTTAGGATTCACGATGCTATTTATGTAAAATGTTGCTTCTGGCACCATTCAGAAATAACATTTCATTTCCATTCCTCAATTATCTTGAATAACGCTTCAGTTTTAATTGATAATTATCATAACTCCTGATAAAATTATCAAATTGAGCTCTTGTAAAAGGCATGACACAAAATAAAATAATGAGGATGAACCTGCTACTTTTCATTCTGTGAAATAATTGCAGGGGAGCAATCCACCTGTCTGCATTGCTTCTCTGTATTTATTCCAGAGGAGTGCCATCTTCATCTGCCATTCTTAAAATGCTACAATGAAACAGATTTCAGAGGAAACTCATTGGGTGGCCCTCTATAAATCTGAGTACTTTCTCCCATCTATACCCGCAGGTCCTGAGTCACAAGGGTATTAGAGCATATCGCTTAAATTCTTAAGTCACGTTTTCTGTGTGTAAGCATGGTTCGAGACTTTTTGCTATAAAGGGTCCTCCCTCTTCTATATTATATTTTGCCTCCTAAGGGGTCTCATTCAGCCTTTTTTGCCCTTTTTGAAAGAAAAGTTGTTTATTAGAGAAAGTCAGTGATAATACACTGTTACTAATATAGAGGATGAAGACATACTAATGATAATAGTGGTATCATTCCTGTTGAAAGACAGTATCTTTCTGTTACCCTTGTCAGGATCTGGGTTGGGTTTTTCCAGGTTCTTGTCTTTTAACTCAAGGAAGTAAAACAAAGGTTTACATAGAGCTTCAGAGTAGCAAGAAAACTTTATTCAAAGCAAAAAGAATAGTTTATTTTTGTGTCACGAGTGACAGTGGTCTCCATGATCACTCACTCACTCAATCAATTATTTCTTTGCCTATGTGTTCTAGGTATCTGAATGGAAAGGGGCATTATCATGGATTGTCCACCATTTAGAAGGATTATATATATGCAGCTCTACTCAGGTGGAGGTCTTAGGTTGCCAATGGGTTGCCAACTGTATAGTTTGAACAAGGGTGTAAGTTCATAATATGTGCAGAAAAGGGTCTCTGACTGCCAAGTGCATTAGTAGAAAATGTGGTATGTCTGTAACCCATGTGCCAAATTGCTGTTCTGTGTGCTTGGCTTTCTCAAGTCTGTTCATTATAAGTTTAGGGATCAAGACTTCTGGCTCATTTCTGAACACTACTATTACAGTTCTTTACTCTGCTCTTAAAGAAACCTTTACTAGTATTAAAACGGAAACAGAATGAAGAGAAAACATTAATCAAATGCAGAACCATTTTTGATGTATATATGGTTGGTATGTTAAAAACAATAATGTATAAAATAAAGTTCTTTGCAAGTGACTGGCATGATATGAACCTGAATGTGTGTGAGTGTGTGTGTGAGCGTGTGTGTGAGTGTGTGTGTGAGAGAGAGGGGGGGAGAGAGAGTATGCACACCTGTGCATCTAATTATACATAATTTAAACAATATAGCATCTCTAGGAAAGATGGTATGTTGTTAAACCTATTTCTTATTTTCCCAAAGAAAATTTTCGTAGTGGATAGAAATCTTTCTAGGCATGGTATTGCATTTCTAGGATCTCAGCACTCAGGAGATTGAGGCAGATAGAGATCGGTGGATAAGAAGTTCAAGTCAAGCTTCCAATGCTGGGAGAGTTTGTGACCACCCTGGGCTCTATGTGATTTTTTTTTTTTTTTGTCTTAAGAAAACGCACTCCACCAGCTTTCAAGTTCACCCAGTTGTCATTCCAGCACACACACAGATGTGTAAATTCATTTATGTATGTTCTGCTGAAAACAGTTTCCAGAAAAAGCATTTCTTGGGTATTTCTTTAAATTTTCAAACTAGGTGTGATTCCAGGTTTGTTCATTTGTTTTGGCTTTTGTTTTTTGGTTTTGCTTTGTGTTCTTTGTTTTAAAGAAAGCAGATTGTAGGTGTATTAATTGTAATGTAAAAAAAACAAAAATCCCCGCAGAAAAAGGAAGCAGTACTAAATGCCATCAGCCCCATGCCCAAACTTGAGATGGTATTTTGCTGTGTCTGGTGTGGTTTGGGGAGCAGTCTGTGTGTTCCTCTCAGGATGGGACAATTTCCTTCAAAGCATTTTTTTTCTCCAATTGCTTTTGACTTTTTACACAAATTCATATTTTCATTTTTATTTCCCATTTGTATTGACCATGTTGTCCTGGAGAACCAGAACTTACAGTCGGAACACAGTAAAGGAAACTATTCTAAAGCATTAACCCACAGTTAGGGAGCTGTAGTAAATGAAAACGAAAATTCAGAGAAGGCTGGAGACCTAAAGATTGCAGCAAAAGCTGCAGTTCCTGTTTAAAGGCTGCGTGTGCATGGGCTTCTTCTCATAGGAAGTCTAACTTGGTTCTGTTAAAGCCTTGACTATTTGGCCAAGGCTCAGCTGTGACATACAAGGGAATATGCATCATTTTTATGGCCAAAGACTTAAAATGGTAATGTCGTCCAGAAAGTAGCCTCATGGAAACGGTGAGGATAATATTTGCTTAAGTAATCTGGGCACTGTGCTGAGGAGAGGTTTATGCAGAAGAAAGTTCACCATCACTGCATATGCTGAAAATCGTAATCTGTGATTCTTCAGGAGGAGCCCCCCCTCCCATTGGAAAAAAATAAAAGTCTTCAAAAGGGTGATAGCAATTGTTTTTCTGGGACGAAGCCATTTGAAACCAAAGGAAGATATTTAATTCAGGCTGCGTTCCTGCCGATCTGCTGTTGATTTACCTCAGGTAAACGACTTACTGGACTCCCGGTCTTTTTCATTCCAAAAATTAGGATGGATGGCTCTTGCCGCTAATTTACCTGATACTGATTGGCTCCTGTTCCAGACACACAGGTTGAATCACTCCTTTCCAGCGCCTCTTAGCTTAAAAGTGGCTTCTCCAATTTATATTTGTAAATTTTAACGATTTATATTTGTATAGTCCCCGGCATTTTTTTTTTTTTTTTTTTTTTTTGGCTTTTAGAGACAGGGTTCTCTATGTAGCCCTGGCTGTCCTGGAACTCACTCTGTAGACCAGGCTGGCCTCGAACTCAGAAATCCGCTTGCCTCTGCCTCCCAAGTGCTGGGATTACAGGCGTGCGCCACCACCGCCCGGCTAGTCCCCGACATTTTAAGTTATAACATCCTTGCTCCCTAAGCCCATTTGTACATGCACATAGTCTTGCGTGGAGCCTTGCCCTAGCCAAAACTTCCCCCTTTTCTTTCTTTCCCTCATTACTTAAATGTAAATAGGGAGATAACAAAAAGAAGAACATGAACTAGGGATTGCCACCGGCAGTTCTAACATTATGAACTACATGGTTTTACTTACTAATGGAAGTTATGTTTCTCTGCAAGTTGACCTTCAGAAGGGACTGACATCAGCCACAGACGCATGGCATTTTCACTGAAGGACAGGAAAGATGGGCCTTTTGGGTTTTGCTCAGAAACCATTTGACTCAGTCATGTCCAGAGCCTCTTAACTCTTTTCTAAGGGGTATGGTTGACGTTTTAGAGAGTTGAATCGTGGACCTTCGACCAGCATCCAGAGGTTGAAGTTGTCCTTGAACTATTTAGTGGGATTATAGATTGTTTTGCTAATTTTTCTAGAACAGTTTTTCTCCTCGCATTAGTATTCTTCATGGATACATCCATGTGTTACTTAGAAGAAAAGAAAATGTTTTCTGATTATGATAAAAGCAGTTCTGCCCATGTCTTCCTGTTAAACAATTGTGGCTACAAGGGAAAACATAGACATTTGGATTTGTTTTTCAATAGGTAAATTCTTTAAAAAAAAAACTTTTAAAATTTTTGCTTTTTGATTTGCATTTCCCTGATGACTAATGATGTTGAACATCTCTTAAGGTGCTTCTCAGCCATCCAAATTTCTTCTGGTGAAAATTCCTTGTTTAGCTCTGTGCCCCATTTTTAAGTAGGGTTATTTGGTTCTTTAGGGTCTAACTTCTTGAGTTCTTTGTATATATTGGATATTAGCCCTTTGTCGGATGTGAGGTTGGTGAAGATCTTTTCCCACTTTGTTGGTTGTCGTTTCGTCCTTCTGACAGTGTCCTTTGCTGAGATTCCACCTCATACCAGTCAGAATGGCTAAGATTAAAAACTCAAGAGACAACAGGTGCTGGCAAGGATGTGGAGAAAGAGGAACACTCCTCCACTGTTGGTGGGATTGCAAGATGCTACAACTGCTCTGGAAATCAGTCTGGCGGTTCCTCAGAAAATTGGGCATGACACTTCCAAAGGACCCTGTCATACCACTCCTGGGCATATACCCAGAGGATTCCCCTGCATGCAATAAAGACACATGCTCCACTATGTTCATAGCAGCCTTATTTATAATAGCCAGAAGCTGGAAGGAGCCCAGATGTCCCTCAAAGGAGGAATGGATGCAGAAAATATGGTATATTTGTACAATGGAATACTACTCAGCAATTAAAAATAATGAATTCATGCAATTTGTAGGCAAATGGATGGATCTGGAAAATATCCTAAGTGAGTTAACCCAATCACAAAAGAATACACATGAAATGCAATCACTGATAAGTGGATATTAATGAGCCCAGAAGCTCTGAATACTCAAGGCACAATTAGCAAATCAAAAGATTCCCAAGAAGAAAGAGAGGACACTAGTCCAGAAAAGATTGGATCCTGTTTTGTAGGAGAGTACCAGAACAGAGAAAGGGTTGGGGGGGTGATTGGGAAATGCGTGGGGGGTGGGGGGGACTTATGGGACACATGGTGAGGGGGGAACTGGGAAAGGGGAAAGCCTTTGGAATGTAAACAAAGAATATAGAAAATAAAATTAAAAAAATTGTTTCATTTCATGTGTATAGATATTTCAACTGTAAGTACATACATGATTTTTTGCTGCCCACGGAGAAGAGAGGAGGACATCAGATTCCCTGAAACAGGAGTTAGGAGAGGTTTATGGGGCATCACGTGAATGCTTGGCCTAAACCCCACATCCGCTACAGGAGCACCAAATGGTCATAACAGCTGACCCATCTTTCTATTCATCCAAGAAAACTTTATGATTGTTCATTATGTCAGTTGTATTAAGAAGAAACTGATATACAGCAAAGAAAAATGGTACACTTTGTCAGCATCTCTTTTTTGTAATTAAGAAAGCAGCTATTGCCAGGCAGTGGTGGCGCACGCCTTTAATCCCAGCACTTGGGACGCAGAAGCAGGCAGATTTCTGAGTTCGAGGCCAGCCTGGTCTACAGCCATGGCTACACAGAGAAACCCTGTCTCAAAAAAAAAAAAAAAAAAAAAAAAAAAAAAAAAAAAGAAAAGAAAAAAGAAAAGAAAAAAAAAGAAAGCAGCTATCAATAAAAGTGGTGATCAAGAAGAAGAAAGGAGAGGACCCTGGGCCGGTAAAGATTGGATCCAGTTTTGTAGAGAAACCGTGGGGAAAGGGGGAATGATTGGGGAATAGTTGGGGGGGAGAGGAATTATGGGACGTATGGTGGGGGGGAACTGGGAAAGGGGAAAGCCTTTGGAATGTACACATAGAATATAGAAAATAAAAATTAAAAAAAATAAAAGTGGTGATCTTTAAAATCCCAAACTGATAGGCAATATTTTTGGTAATTAGGATGAGTTCAATAATTTAAATTATTAAAGATATAATATAATAACTACCAATTATAAATTTTATAAATCAGAACTAGTGTGTAGTCTACAGCTAAAATATAAGATATCTAGTCATGTGTCTATATATTTATATAAAGATCTATACACGTGCATCATATGTAGTATGAAAAATTGCACACATTAACTATATATCATCCTCCTCTGCTGAATAATAATTCATTTTCTTCTCTTTATTGCTTTTCCCACTCAAGTCCTTCAATCACAAAACTTGTACAAGCAGAAAATAATCAACAGTTTTACTCCAGAGTGTGTGCAAATGTTTTCATGCAGCCTGTTGTTAACAATAATGACCTTAACACAATACATTTTCAGGGGAAATAATGACGGGGTTAATGGCCTGAAGCAAAGCCAGCCAGTCATGAATCCCTAAGAAATGTCTTGTGTTTTGATCATTATTGCTTCATTACAACCTAAAAATAATCAGCAGCAATTACAGTGGGAACGACAGGGACAGTTCAGCCTTGTAAATGAACTTGCCCTCACTTTAAGCTGCTGAAGATTTCCCTGCTTCCAGTGCACTTAATACAAACAACCTTGAGAGCTAAAGAATTGATACAAATGATACCGCAAAATAATGGGATCCAGAGTGGCCAATATTCCAACTGAAATCAAAGGCCTGGCTGGGTAAGCCAAGAGGGTGAAATGAACCAGCAACACCAAGCACCAAGCTACTCATCCCGAGCTTAGGAATTCTAAAGAGCTTTTAAGCCCACATTCAAGAAGAACCAAAAAGAAGAGATTCTGTAGCAGGGCCACATTCTAATGAGTCACGGTGAAAATATTGAAAAGCAACAAAAGACATAATCTAATTTGTAAGACAAGTTGAAATGCATTCCCCTCGGACAAACACTCTCAGAAGATTGTTGGCAACAAGCGAGAAAGGAAATAAATGCATTGCAGCTTACATACTGATTTAAAAATTACGTTTCATTTATCCAGAATGTGAACTTTTCCCAAAGGAACACGAATATTATTGAATTAAAGGGTGTTCATGCCAATATTTGAAATTGAATGTGTGTATTTGATAAAAAATAAGGATTGGGAGTGTATTCTTCGGCTTTACTCTTCACTGAACACGTGTGGAAGAAGACAATGCTCTACCCTCTTGACCAAGCACAGTTATTCTCACAGTTTTCATGTTAATAGTTGTATTTTTCTTCCCTCTTGGCCTTTTCCTCTTCCCAAGTTTATTGAAGTTCAATCAACATAAAAATTATATAAATTTAAAGTATCACTTTATGTTTTATAATTTCCACACTTGGTAAAATACCACAAACACTAATCAACCAATCTCATTGTCTCCTATAGCAGTCACTGGATGAGTATTTTGTAGACAGGGTATTAAGTTATAGCTTATCAAATTTTAGGAACACAATATACTGTAGTCTCTGCTTCAGAATGATTTGAAACCTATATCTGTATACATAGATTTTTTACATTGATGGTTCAGAAGTGGCAAGGCCTGACAGAAAGCATACACTGCACCGATTTCAGTCCTCTGTCCCAATAGATACATATGCTCCAATACTAATTGTGCAGAGCCACTGTGTCCATATGACATGTGGTCAACTGACACTCCACAGCTCCATATGTTATGTTGCTCAGCTGTGATGTTTGGTAGGGTAGGTTAGGGTAGGTTAGGGATAAAATAATTTACTTATAGCATTGTCAAATATGATGGATTTATCAGTATGTAACCCCTGTAAAAAGTAAGTATAACTAATTATAGGTGGGATAGGTCAGAACAGAACATTTTCCTTCTGCATGACTAAAATTTTGTATTAACCAATGGCACCACATTTCCTCAACTCCAAGCCCATGGAAATGTCCTTCCTAGCCTTTGCTGGAAGTTCAGCTCCTTCAGTTGGCACCTACAAGTGAAAGCATTCAGTATTTGTGTTCTGGGTCTTTCAGGTAATGCAATGGCTGTCAGTTTCATCAATATTGTCCCATATAGTAATAGTGCTCTCCTTTAAGATTTGTTTTCACTTTTACGTGTGTGTGCATGCACGTGTGTGTGCGTGTGTGTGTGTGTGTGTGTGCGTGCGCGCGCGCGCGCGCGCGCGTGTGTGTGTGTGTGTGTGTGTGTGTGTGAGAGAGAGAGAGAGAGAGAGAGAGAGAGAGTGCGAGGGGGGAGAGGAAAAGGGAGGGAGGGGGAGAGAGAGAGAGAGAGAGAGAGAGAGAGAGAGAGAGAGAGAGAGAGAGAGAGAGAAACTTTGTGCTTTGTGTGGGTACCCATGAAAGCCAAAGTGTCTTATCCTCTTGGGCTGGCGTTACAGGCAGTTATGAACTCTAGTACATGGATACAGAACAAAACTCAGATCTTCTAAAATAGGACAAGTACTTTTAACTGAGGTATATCTCTAAACCTTGCATAATTTGTTTTAAAGATTCAATTTTAAGTGTGTATGTGCATATGTGAGAGTGGAGGTAGGTGTGTTTGTGTGTGAGCATGTGTATGTGTGTGTGTGTCTGGTGTTTGTATGGATGAAGATATCTATGCAGGCCAGAGGTATCAGATTCTCCTAGCACTGGAGTTAATGGTGGTTTTAAGATGCCTGAGGTAGGTGCTGGGAATTGAACCCTGAACTTTGATCCTTTGCAGGGGCAGTGTGAGCTCTTAAATCTCAAAGATACATTTCCAAAATGACTTCCACGTTCTTGCTTTGTTTTTAAGGTTGAATAGTTTCATTTTTGCTATCCATTCAGTTTTCAAAAGACACTTTTTTACATCATGTTTGATTATCACAAGCAATACTGAGATGAACATGAAGTACAGATACTTCTAAATACTGACTTCCTTTCCTATGAATGTAATGCCCAGAGGTTAACAGTATATGGGAATCATATAGTTGTTGGTAAATTCATAGGTTTGGAGAGGTGAAAAATCACAGAAGGATTTTTTAAAAAACATTCTCTCTTTCATTTATGTTTTTGTTTGTTTTCTAGACAGGGTTTTAGTCTATATCCTGTGATGTTCTAAAATACGCCATGAAACTCAGGTTAACTCAAAGATTCTGACAACCAATATCCAGTCCTTGGAGACAGGAAATATCATTTAAAGTGTATATGAAAGTTAAAATTTTCAGCACTACTTTTTTAAGAGTGTTTTAATCCCACGATGGGCTTTTAGAACCCTGAAAAATGATGAGACAACTTTGAATAGATTGTAGATTTTCCATTTTGTCCCATTTGACTACCTGATTTTTGTGATGTCATATGTCATAATATGGGAATATTTTTGCGCTTTCTTCTACTATAAAATCAGAAGCTATGAAATTTCCAGATTTTGGTTTTTTTCATATTGCTTTGACAGTTTGGGATATTTTAGAATGTGAAATTAAAAGTACCATTGTCATCTTCATAGGGATTATTTTTACTCTATAGATTAAATAGTTGCTGTATTTTTCTTCAGTCTATCCAAAATGATATTTTCCATTCTTAGGGTCCTCATTTTTTCATTCTCAGTGTTCTATATATTATAGTATTTAGCTATTTTATTTCCACGAATAAATTTATATAAATGTTGTACTTTATTTTTGGTGTTATTATAAATTAGATTACTTGTGCCAAAAATAGCCAGGAAATTAATAACAAGCTAAGCCTGAAGTTAGCAGAATGGAAGACTAATAACCAAAGAAGAAATCCATGAGCTAGAGTCAGTTAAAAAATAGAAAAGATGAATGAAATAAAGCCACATTGTGTTTTCAAATAAGAAAAGAAACTAGTAAACTTTTAGATGAACTAAGAAAAATAGAGGAAAGTTAAGAAAAACTGTAAGTGAAAAAGGAAACATTTCAACTGTCCTCACAGAACTGCATACAGAAGAAAATGGATAAATTCTTAGAAAAGTGAGCATACAGTATTATTATGAAATAAAACATCTAAACAAACAAATAAGGTGTTCAAATAATTAGTCTGCAATATAAATATCCCTCGAAAGGACCTGATTACTTCACTGTCACATTTAACCAAATGAATATCAATTTTTTAAACCCCTCCAAAATGCCGAAGAAAAACACTTTTAGTTGAAGAATCAATCTCTCTTCACTTTAGACTTAAAAGTCATCCTATAGTAAAGGCAAAGTAAGTTCCTTCACTTTTATGATTAATTTTTCTGTTTCTCATGGACTGAGCTATGCTATACCTGTAACCTTAACTACAAGTGAATCTGTATGCCCTGCTCCAGGTATGGAAACCATATTTTCATTTCAAAAAGTTAATAATCATCTTACAACCCTCCCTTTGTTTCACGAGGGTTGCTATGACTACCTTGTTATGACTACCTGTTGTTAAGACCACCTTGCAATCATATCTTCCTTTCAGGAGGTGGTTATGAAACTTATGATTATGTACTGCTGCTGTAATTCTATTTTGCCCTCCAAATCCCCTATTTGGAAACTCCCTACCACTGAGCTATAAAATCCTTGTCTTCTTCACATACAGTGCTGACATCTCAAACCCTTCCTTAGGGGAAGGCGGTGCACAGGATTTTAAAGAAAATCTCTGCTTTAATTAAATGCTTGCTTTTATTAATTGGGCCATGATGACTCGGGTTGGTGTTCTTCCTCCTCTCATGTTTGAGATTAACATAATCTCTTTGAGATAGGACAAGGAAATGTGCCAGGAGTTTGAATTGTTTATATAAACAATAGACATTACTTCATATAGACTGAGGTTAGTAAGTTCCAAATGAAAGTGTCAGTAAACAATAAAGACATTTGGTAAACACACACGCACAAACACCACATTCATAAGCTACTCTACTCTGGCTTAGTATTTACATAAAGGACAAAAAAGGGACAGCTTTCTGTGGTAAAAATTGTGAGGGTTCTGGTCTCATTGTTTATTCTTTCTATGTTCTAGCTCCTATTTATAGCACCATATGTTTAGGTTTCAAAATCATTCATGCAAATGGAATTCGTCCCTGGTACCCACAAGTGTATGTTTGTCTCTTCTTTAAAGTGTATTTACATCTCAATTAGCCACCTACTCTCCCTGCATCAACTAATTCCTGTTAGGCCATAGAACTTGAAAGACACTGCTGCTTTAATATCCCTGGATGATTTGGACTTGAACAGATCAAGCTCCAGTCACCAGTACCCAAGTTCCCTTTTAGAACAAACCAATGTCTCATGTGATTCAAACCTCAGGTAGGGATGGGAAAGTAACCCAGCCCTGAGGCAACCTTGGATGCTGACTTTAACTCCTCATCTACTTACTCTCTGCTGCTTTTCTGACTCTTTAACATAGACCGAAAGTTTCCCACAAAGTAGAGGACTCAATTTAGCAGAATATTAAGTAGAGAAAAAAGCCATATGAACTAGAAGAGTAGCTTAGCAGTATATCATTTGTGTAGTATCTTGGTCTTAAAACAGATATTTGCAGTACTATCATTATACAAGGTGTGTTAAGACAGGCATGTAGTTTCTGATAAATTGAAAGCTTGGGTGGGAAAGATAACTTGTTTTGAGCCTGTGAGTTCAAATACAGTAGAGCAACAAAGCAAGAATTTGTTAGAGAAGTCAAGACTAAAGAAAGAAGAGAGGAAGAAGGAAAGGAAAAGGGAAAGATGGATAGAAGAAATGAAGAAGGAAAGAAAGGAGGGAAAGATGGAAGGATGGGTGGAAGGAAGGAAGATGGACAAATGGAAGGAGTCAACCTTATGAATAGAATTATTTTAATGAATGTCAAAAAGTGTTTGACAAAATTCTTTTCCGCTGCTGATCTATACATCAACTAGGACTAAAACATCAGACTTGATCCTGACAAGGAACTTCTCTAAAAGATCTGGTGCCAGCAACATCCTTAGAGTTGGCTTTCTCAACACCTAAGATGGGGGAAAGATGGGAATGCCTGCTCCCCCAGTCCTCATTTCCACACTGGAAGCCCTAGCAATGTAGTAAGGCATCCAATGAAAATGCAGAAAACCAGCCTGGAAAGGATCTATCACAACATTGTCTGCTCACAAGTACAAATGCTTATGAACATAGTGCCAAAGATTCTAAAAGGAATTGCTAGAATTAAGATATTATTAGCAGATACAGATGTTTAAGTATGTAAGGTCAGTCTAAGAAACCATCTTTTGTATTACTGCAAGAACTTTTATTTCCAAATGGAAAATACCTCATCATGTTTAAAACTCTAATGTAGAATATAACAAAACCATCATTGTCAATCCAAAATACACACCAAAACATGTATCCATAGCCTTATAGATCTGTATAACATTCCACTTAATTTGTATCCATGTGCTGCCAGATAATGAATCACATATTGTCTTCTGCAAGAATCCAGCCTAAAACTGAGTTGTGCTTACTGAATCAACATTAGATCAACATATGATTATGCATGACAAAGGTATGAGGACATAAGACCTGGGACTCCATTGGAGAGCTGGAAAGAATAGATTCTAGTCACCTTCTTTTTATATGCTTCAGCACCAAGTTTCTCATGTTGTACTTGATTGTGATGTTGATGAATAAATAGACTTCGTGATAAAAAAATATCACTGAAAGAAAGAGCTTCATTATTCAAGAAAAGTAAGGCTGGTACATAAGGAAAAGGCACACACGAATATACAAACATACACATTGTAGTTTATCTGTTTCCTTTACTATATATTCCAGAAACAGTCAAAATATAAGGCAAGACATAATAAAAAGGGAATAAAATCTATACAGCTTATAATGGAAGTTAACAAAGAAGTTACAATTAATTAGCCACTCTAGCCATATAATTCTATTATTTAGAGATGAATTAATCATTTTAAAAGTCTTTCTCTCTTTGTGCTTTACCTTCTCTTTAAAACTCTCGATGTAATGGTTTAATCTTATTATGCAAAATTGTCAACAAAAATTCCTATTCTCCAGGTTCATATCTAGTTTGTGAAATGAGGGGAGTCAGCCATCATAGTAAGAAGTGACTTTTCTTTCTCAATAATATCAACAAGGCTTGAGGAAAATAGACCATATTTTAGGAGGATGATCCACTCGACTGTCCTCCTTAAACCCAATAGCTACATGCCAAGGACCAGCCTCAGCTTGGGAGATTGTGCTGAGGAAGAGGTGTTTGGAAGCAGCAGATGAACAACTCCAAGTCAATGATGGATGCAAGCTGACATCTCTGTTCTGCTGGAGACACCTCTCTGCTTGAGCTCAACTCCAAGTGGATCAAGGACCTCCACATACAACCAGACACACTGAAACTAATAGAAAAGAAACTGGGGAAGACCCTTGAGGACATCGGTTCAGGGAGAAAGTTCCTGAACGGAACACCAATAGCTTATGCTCTAAGATCAAGAATTGACAAATGGGACCTCATAAAATTACAAAGTTTCTGCAAGGCAAAGGACACTGTCAGAAGGACAAAACGGCAACCAACAAAATGGGAAAAGATCTTCACCAACCCCACATCCGACAGAGGGCTAATATCCAATATATACAAAGAACTCAAGAAGTTAGACCCCCCCAAAAAAATAACCCTATCAAAAAATGGGGTACAGAGCTAAACAAAGACTTTTCACTTGAAGAACTTCAGATGGCTGAGAAGCACCTTAAGAAATGTTCAACATCACTCATCATTAGGGAAATGCAAATCAAAACAACCCTGAGATTTTACCTCACACCAGTCAGAATAGCTAAGATTAAAAACTCAGGAAACAGCAGGTGTTGGCGAGGATGTGGAGAAAAAGGAACACTCCTCCACTGCTGGTGGGAGTGCAATATGATACAACCGCTCTGGAAATCAGTCTGGCGGTTCCTCAGAAAACTGGACACAACACTTCCGGAGGACTATGCCATACCACTCCTGGGCATATACCCAGAAGATTCCCCAGCATGTAGTAAGGATACATGCTCCACTATGTTCATAGCAGTCCTATTTATATTAGCCAGAAGCTGGAAAGAACCCAGATGTCCTTCAACGGAGGAATGGATAAAAAAAATGTGGTATATATACACAATCGAGTACTATACAGCCATTAGAAACAATGAATTCATGAAATGTTTAGACAAATGGATGGAGCTGGAAAACATCATACTAAGTGAGGTAATCCAGGCTCAAAAGAACACTCATGGTATGCACTCACTGATAAGTGGATATTAGCCTACACAATCCACATCCAAAACGATGTCCGAGAAGAAGAATGAAGGAGGGGACCCTGGTTCGGGAAAGGCTCAATGCATCTGTGTAGGGGAATACCAGAACAGGGAAGTGGAAAGGGGTGGATGGGGGAACAGGGGGAAGGAAAAGGCATATGGGACTTTTTGGGGGGTGGGGAGCCATGAAAGAGGAAATCATCTGAAATATGAATAAAGAACATATCAAATAAAAATGAATATTAGATCTCAATATAAAGAGTGATTATAAATAAAAAAGAGAGAGATCTCTTTCTTACAGACCAAAGCCCATACTTTTATGTTCTATAAGCTTCTTCCTTAGGAATTGCATATCAATTTAATCCTTTACTCCAGGTTCCCTTGTATTTATCCCAGGAATCGGCATTTTATGAATTTAGCCCCTTTACTCTTAAAGACAGAGCCATATGGCCAAAGCTGAAGAGTTCTGCTACTTGCTGGAGGTGTAACATGGTCCCATTGTTCTACTACATTATCACCAAGTTTGTTTCCCAACTCCTTCACTGCCTAAGCTTGACTGTCCTGGAACTTGGTCTGTAGACAGCCCTTCAACTCAGAGCTCTGCGTGGCTTTGTCTACTGAATGCTGGGATCAGACAACAGCTGGACTTAAGCTTTTCTTTACCTAGAATTTGCTCTGTCCTGGGTTGGCCTTGAACTCAGAAATCTGCCTGACTTTGTCTCCTGGGATTAAAGGTATGCACCACCATGCCTGGGCCTAAGCTTTTTGTGGCCACTATTCCTCAAGGTTAGGAGTAAAAGTCCTCTGTCTTTCAGCCCCAAGATCTGGATCACAAGTGAGCCCTCTATGTCTAGATTGTAGTTCATTCCAGATTAATAGTCCAAACTATTCTTCGTTCATCTGTAAACACAACAGTGAACGTAGTTGGTTGGAATCTTGCCATGAGATCATCCCTAAATCTCTTATCTCATTGGTCCAGTTGCCTCTGTTCTCTGTCTGTGAAGCCCCTAATATAGTTCATATTGCATTCTTATATTCTGCATAGTGGAGAAATCCTTTAAGGAACAGTTTTTGTATTGATGTATATGTTTTTGAACTCCTGTTTTCAGAGCTCTTTCCCATACCTTTAAGGGCTGTCCTGAAGGTCACAGCGTTGTCATTTTCACATTTTCACTTCCTGGAATTAATCATGTTGTTTCAGATGACTATGGCGTTGTTAACCTTGGCAGGGAGAACTTTCCCTGAAGGACAAACATAAAGTAAATATAAACACATTAGTATAAAAATAAGTCTTAGGCCTATAGCAGCCATCAGCACTCAGGGAGACTCATGCCCTGCTGGCTCTGCTCCAGGGGCAGGAACTGTGTTACCAGTCCCTTCTGTGGCCATGCTGCTCCTGGCAGATATGTTGTTGTTGTTGTTGTTGTTGTTGTTGTTGTTGTGATGGTGGTGGTGCTGCTGCAGCTCTTCTCCCTGCCCCCCCTCTTGTTGCTCGAAGCAAGAGACCACTGAAATAGTACTTCTTAATATCAATTCTTTCATGTATTTTTTTTTATATTCAGTATTCCAATGTCTTATCTTCAGACTCCACACATACCTATTTAGGCAACTGTACCTCCGCACACATGTGAACATGAATCTGTTTCCCTCTTTCACATGTGCTTTATTGGTATATAATCATTGCTTAAGTGTTAGGTTCCATAAAGACTTTTATTCAAGTATGATATTTATTTTTACTATATTCTTTCTCAAACACTCCTCCTTTTCTCTTTCACCCCATTTTTCTCTTCATTATTATCCTTCCTTCTGATTGTCTCCCATTTACTTTCTTTCTTTCTTTTTTTTTTTTTTTTCGAGACAGGGTTTCTCTGTGTAGCCCTGGCTGTCCTGGAACTCACTCTGTAGACCAGGCTGGCCTTGAACTCAGAAATCCGCCTGCCTCTGCCTCCCAAGTGCTGGGATTAAAGGCGTGCGCCACTGCCGCCTGTCTCCCATCTACTTTCATAAAAAATGGTTTTATGCATTTATAATATAATAAATTTAATTAGGCATACCTATCAGAACGCATATTTGTTTTTCGGAATCTATTACGTATCATCTTTCTGTCTGTCTGTCATTCAATTATCTATTGTCTTTCAATGTAAATCACATTTGTTTAGCCTCTCATGGATATGTAGGTAGATTCCATATCTTGGTTACTGTGAATAGTGTTGTAAAAACACAGAAAGACAGGCTTTGGTGTGGCCATTAGACCACATTAGTCTTTAGCATTTATTCCTGGAAGTGGGTAATACTGTAGTCCTAATTTTAGCTTTTGTGGAAGCACAAGGCTTATCTCCATACTTGCAGAACTGGTTGATACCTCAACCATCACTGTCTCCAGACCCCCTTTTGCTACCTCCTTGCCAGCGTTTAACACTAGCTGAATCTCCTAAGCAATCAAGTTTAGGAGGTAGCGGAAAGCCTCTTCTGATTGGACATTTAGGAGTAGCTCTTAGTCTCTGTCTCCTTGCCTGTATTCCATGCGCTCCAGTTTGTCCACTGACAGCTTAAGTTTACTGAGATCATCTTTTTATCACACTAACATGTGACTCTGACTGACTTTGGATTAGTTCTAACGTACACCTCTCTCTCTCTCTCTCTCTCTCTCTCTCTCTCTCTATATATATATATATATATATATATATATATATATATATATATACTGCTAGTATTTCCAACTCCATTACTCTCATCCTGTTCCTTTCATGGGAGGGAAGAAGTCACAGTCACTTTTGCTGGTGTGGAATAGCTGTGAACTATTGATACAATTAGGCTGAGCGCTCTTGGAGAAGCCCTAAGAAAGTAGCCTTAAGAGGTGTTGGGAAGGATGCTTGGAATCAAGAAGATTAAAGTAAGAAAAGCAGAGTTCACATTATGTTAAGTGATGGGGTTGTGAGGACGTACCTAAGTGGAAATACAAAAATTCGCATGAAAAATCTAACGCAGCTATGTGGAATCTATTTTAATTATAGAAATTTGAAGAACTTAGGCTGGGGACATTGTTCACTGGTAGAACACTTGCCTAACACAGTTAGGTGCTGGATTAGAGCCTCAGCATTACCTAAGAAAACCATTGGTTGGAAAACGGTGAAGACCTTGACAGCTAGGACAAAGTATTTATGTTCAGGTGGCCTGGGAGAATTATCCCAAGAACACGTGAGTGGAATGATACAATTTTGCTCTCAGTTTCATTCTGATTGTGATGGAAAACATTTGGGTAGGAAAAAGGAGACTGGGCAAATCAACTTAAAAAGCAAAATAAAAAGCAGGAAATGCATATTATAGTGTCCTGGACTTCACTAATCCCAGTGGGGGAGATAGAGGAAGTAAGCAGATTGTGGGAAATTGGCCATCTTTCACGAGAAAATTCTCTCTTCAGAAGACCAGAGAAAATTAGCCACCTGGATTGTCTTTAAAGGTATTTGTCATCATTTAGAAAGCCGTTAAGATTGCAATTGTGCTGATTTTAGCTTTGATTGCCAAGCATTAATGTAGAGAAAATGGGATTTAAAAACTTAAGTGGGTCTTTGGATACTTTAGATCTGTCACTATAGATAAGGAGACTAAGTCTTAAAGGGAATTTGTTTAGACTCCAGGATTGGGGTGTAGCTGGGTTGAGTCTAAGATGTGACACTCTGGGGCAGTCTTTAACCCATCAAGCACTGTGGCTGGGAGTCTACCTGATCTGGATTGGAGGAATAGCCAATCAAAACTGTGGGACACAAACTGCTTAGCTCTCCAGGTAGAAATCAATACAGATAGAAATCACTCAGTTCAGGCAAAGCGCTGCCAGCAGTAAGTATGGCCTTGTTTCACACCCTACATAATAATCCCTGGTTCCTCTGCAGTTTATATATGTATCGCATGAAAAGGAATTTTGGCCCAGAAAGGAATTTGATGGGATGCTCTGAACCTTTAGTGAAATGGTGCCGGGAAATCCTAGCCCATGTGACAGCAGAAAAACCTCGCACATCGCAAGGACCTAAAATGTGCAAAGTAATGCGTGCCACGTGCGTACGCAGTGGCACGCTGGAGTGCAATCATCATTGAGAAAGAGCTGATGCGACTTTGGTTTCGGCGAACAGTTTGCTATGTGAACAGCTGAAGCAAGCTGTGTCAACAAGACGGGCTTTGAAGTATGGCGTGCTGCTGTGTTTATGAAAGCAAAAGAAAGGAGTACATGATTACGGCCTAGAGCCTGTGGTTAGGAAGGGAGGAACGGTAGCGCGCACTAACGTTGCTGTTGATCAAAAACATCTGCTCCCTTCACCGGTCGCCCTGGCTGATTCTCCTGGGAAAAGGGCCCCTGATGCTATCACTCTGCGCCGGGTCAGTTCCCTTTGTAGACTTCTGGGGCAATATTTGAATCTGTTGAGCAATCATTAAGAGGGGGGTGGTGGGGTGGTGGAGGGAGTGCCGATCACATGTTTGGTGGGGGGAAAGTGGCGATGTGATAAGGGATTGTGAAAGCTGACTGCATTCGCAGCCTTAAAATATCGTCTGTGCTTTCGCTCCTAATTTTCACACTTCACAGCTGCTAATGGATCTCAGCGGAAAGAGAGTAAGACTGCTGACAGATAAGATGGGTCTTTTTGTTAACTCTGTCATGTTTCTTCTTTCCATATTGTCATAGAGAAAGGATTTGTTTGCCTCAAATGTCCCTAGTCAGTGTGGTTGGGTTTGTTTCTTAAAACTTGGGCTTTCTCTTCATTTTGAAGAAAAGAAAAAAAGTCCTCCCCAGCATCCAAAACAATGGTCCTCCTTGTGTTTTCGAAACAAAACACAATGGGCAGTTTTCTGAGGTGCCTTGGTACCCAATGTTCCAGGTATAAGACCGACCCTGCCCTGTCTCTCAGGTCTAGGATGCGTCCTAATGAAATGAACATCTTTTCAAGCAAGCTTCTTCAGATTCTTAACCAGGGCTAAAGACTTCACGCTGATTTAGTGATGTTTGGAGAAAAACAGTGAAAGGAAAACACAAAAGAGTAATACTGTTTTTAAAATCCTCTGATGCCACTGTATTCAAACACCAACCTTCGGAGATTCTCAACCAAATATAACCAAGAGAAGCATCAGTTTCTTGTCAGCGTCAGCAGGGTGGAGTTAAATTCCATTCCAATGTATGGCTACTGTCTGGCTCATGTGCATTCTCTTTAATAATTCCATGACAAAACTATTTCTAGCCTCCATGGTTTGATGTCATAGGTTTTCTTCAATAGTGTTTCTAATTAGTGTTAAATAAATATTGCAGATTGTGCTGTGTAAAACAGGACCTGTTTCTGATTCCAGCACATAAGAGACAGAGACAGGAAGCTTTCTAGTTCAATAAGACAAAACCAAAATGAAACCTATTTCTTGGACTGATATGCTCATAGATTAATTGATCACTTACAAAGCTTTTTTTTTTGTTGTTACCGTAAAATTTTCAGATTTTTTTTCCACCAGAAAAAAAGAATATATCTAATTTTGACCGAGTATATGTAGAAGATCACAACATTTTGAGAATCATAGGCTTAATCCAATTTGTTACTTTTGTAACATATATATTATAATATAACATATAATATATAACATTATGAGGTAATCATTGTGATATTTGCCTTTAAAACGAGGTATTCCTGAAGAAATCACACTTTATTTATGACAGCCAACCAACAACAGCAAATTTTTAAGATGTTTCAGTTTTAATATACTGGTGCTTGTCATGATGATATACAATTTCTCTAGTGCATTTTGACAATTTCTCAGTATCAGGCATCTGATGTTATGGTTTCATTACCATATAACAATAATATTATCAATAATAATTCTTGAATTATGATGAAGTTCAAATGCTCCTGTGGCATTTGATGGCAGGGAAAAAATCATAAAACTTAATATTAACAAAAAATGGCCTAACGAACACAATTATTTAAAGAAAAATTCCAAGTCAGTAGGGAATTTATATAAAAATGCCTGACATCATATTAAATCAACTGAAAGTCTTCTCACTCAAAACAATCTTTTCACAAGTGTTTGGAATTTTCCAGCTATAATGGAAGGATTATAGGGCTTTGCAATCAAACATATCTGGTTTTGATTAGCAATATGACCTTGGAGATTTAACCTCTCTGAACTTCAGTTCTCATTTATTAAATGGATTTAATAACAACGACTGCCAAGTGTGTTTGGGAGGATTAAATGTATTTAGGATAGCATCTGGCACCCAGGCAACACTCTGAATATATAATATTTCAGGTGCTAAAAAATATGTAGTTCGAGTATAAGACTACTGCCCATCTGTCAATAAATATTTTTATTTAATAATGTACCTGGCAGCAGGAATTTGACAATTTAGTTGAAAAATGAATGCAATAGCATCACCACATCCTGGGCAAATCCTAGTGATAGTGAACAGTAAATGTAACTAGGGAAAGAGAAGCCGGGAACAGTGTAGCGAATAGTTCCTTACTAGATCTAGACTTGCCTTTGACTATAACACAGAGTATCTGTAGGTAGAGGTAAGGGGGAAGAGTAAGCAAGGAGAAGTCTATCCTATTAAAGAAGCAATTGCTTCATGGCTTTAGGCAGCAAAATCTGTATAACACAGGTGTTATGTGCATTAAAAAAAATGAAAGAAGGGTTGAGATCAAAATGTAGACCAACTTATGTAGAGTGTTAGAAACTGGCTTGTAGCCAACCATCGGACTGAGCACAGGGACCACAGTAGAAGAGTTAGGAGAAGGACTGAAGGGGCTGAAGGGGTTTGGAACCCACAGGAAGAACAACAATATCAACAAACCAGACTTCCCCCTTCCCCCAGAGCTCTCAAGGACTAAACCACCAACCAAAGAGTACACATGGACGGACCCATGGCTCCAGCTGGCTATGTAGCAGAGGATGGCATTGTCTGGCATCAATGGGAGAAGAGGCCTTTGGTCCTGTGAAGACCTGATGCCCCAGTGTAGGGGAATGCCAGGACAATTAGGTGGGAATGGGTGGGGGGCACACTTATAGAAGCAGGGTGTTGGGGTGGGATGGGGGTTTGTGGAGGGGAAACTGGGAAAGGAGATAACATTTGAAATGTAAATAGGTAAAATATCAAAAAAAATAATTAAGAGCAGATATCATGAATAGATAGGACCAAATTTGATACAGTGTGCATGAAATGTTGATAGTTTAATCCTGTGAGTTAGCAGAGCCAGTGAGGGAGAATTTTATTACAGCTGGAAGTTAAACCACTTTAGTTTTTCTAACTGAAGGTTTAAAACTGAGAACTGGGAAATGACAGAGAAGCAAGAAGTCGTTTCTTAGACGTCTGCCTTAGCATGTATAGATAGAAGTAGCCATGGCACAAGAGCTGGGAGATGTGAGGAGAAGACTGAGGTGTGCTCTGAGTGTCCATAAATTACAAAGAGCTCTAAATGAGTTTAAAGTAGTTCCTGAACAGAACACCAATAGCTTATGCTCTAAGATCAAGAATCGACAAATGGGACCTCATAAAATTACAAAGTTTCTGCAAAGCAAAGGACACTGTCAGAAGGACAAAACGGCAACCAACAAAGTGGGAAAAGATCTTCACCAACTCCACATCCGACAGAGGGCTAATATCCAATATATACAAAGAACTCAAGAAGTTAGACCGCAAAGAAACAAATAACCCTATCAGAAAATGGGGCACAGAGCTAAACAAAGAATTTTCACCAGAAGAAATTCGGATGGCTGAGAAACACCTTAAAAGATGTTCAACATCATTAGTCATCAGGGAAATGCAAATCAAAACAACCCTGAGATTCCACCTCACACCAGTCAGAATGGCTAAGATTAAAAACTCAAGAGACAACAAGTGCTGGCGAGGATGTGGAGAAAGAAGAACACTCCTCCACTGTTGGTGGGATTGCAAAATGGTAAAACCGCTCTGGAAATCAGTTTGGCGGTTCCTCAGAAAATTGGGCATGTCACTTCCAGAGGACCCTGGCATACCACTCCTGGGCATATACCCAGAGGATTCCCCTGCATGCAATAAGGACACATGCTCCACTATGTTTATAGCAGCCTTGTTTATAATAGCCAGAAATTGGAAGGAGCCCAAATATCCCTCAAAGGAGGAATAGATACAGAAAATGTGGTATATTTATACAATGGAATACTACTCAGCAATTAAAAATAATGAATTCATGCAATTTGTAGGTAAATGGTTAGACCTGGAAAATATCATCCTGAGTGAATTAACCCAATCACAAAAGAATGCACATGAAATGCAATCACTGATAAGTGGATATTAATGAGCCCAGAAGCCCTAAATACTCAAGACACAAATAGCAAGTCAAATGATTCCCAAGAAGAAGAAAGGAGAGGACCCTGGGCCTGTAAAGATTGCATCCAGTTTAGTAAAGAAACTGAGGGGGGAGGGGGAATGATTGGGGAACAGTTGGGGGGGAGAGGAACTATGGGAACTATGGTGGGTGGGAACTGGGAAAGGGGAAAGCCTTTGGAATGTAAACATAGAATATAGAAAATAAAATTAAAAAAAAGAAAAAAAATAAAGTAGCATGGCCCTCAGAAGTAGATTAGACACAAGGACAGCAAAGAGACAACAGAGAAATCAAAGTACAAAATGTAGACACATATATTAATAAGTGGATTATTTGCTGTTGCAAAGACGGGGCTGTAGGTAGTTGAGTTACTTAGACACTGTAGATAAATATGATTTAGAATTTACTGAGTTTCTATTACTTATCTACATGCATATATGCATATAGGTATATATATATGTATATATATACATACATACATACATATAATGCATATAGGAATATGTGTATATGCATATATACATATATATATTCTAAATATTAAATTAATTTCTTTTTGCATTTAAATGAGTTATTATTTGAGTGAAGAATGGTACTGTGTTTAGGGAGAGGTTACTAACTTTGGGAGTTAGGGTACTGGAGCTAGTCAGTAACTCCTATGTAGAGAACAATATGAAAGAAATATAACAAAGCATGAATGGTCATCTCATTAGATGCTAAAAAAGCATTTGACAAAATTCAGCATCCTTTCATGCTAAAAGTCCTGGAAAGAACAGGAATTCAAGGTCCATACCTAAAATAGTAAAAGCAATATACAGCAAACCAGTAGCCAACATCAAAATAAATGGAGAGAAACTTGAAGCCATTCCATTAAAATCAGGAACTAGACAAGACTGCCTTCTCTGTCCATATTTTTTCAATATAGTACTTGAAGTTCTAGCAAGAGCAATTAGACAACATAAGGAAGTCAAAGGGATACAAATTGGAAAGGAAGAATTCAAACTATCATTATTTGCAGATGATATGATAGTATACTTAAGCGACCCAAAAAACTCCACCAGACAACTTCTACAGCTGATAAACAACTTCAGCAAAGTGGCTGGTTATAAAATCAACTCAATCAAATCAGTAGCCTTCCTGTACTCAAAGGACAAGCAGGCTGAGAAAGAAGTTAGGGAAATAACACCCTTCACAATAGCCACAAACAATATAAAGTATCTTGGCATGACTCTAACAAAACAAATGAAAGATCTGTATGACAGGAACCTCAAGTCGTTGAAGAAAGAATTTGAAGAAGACCTCAGAAGATGGAAAAACATTTCATGCTCTTGGATTGGCAAGATCAATAAAGTACAAATGGCCATCTTGCCAAAAGCAATCTACAGATTCAATGCAATCCCCATCAAAATCCCAAATCAATTCTTCATAGATCTAGAAAGAGCAATTCTCAAATTCATCTGGAGTAACAAAAAACCCAGGATAGCTAAAACTATTCTCAACAATAAAAGGACTTCTGGGGGAATCAATATCCCTGACCTCAAGCAGTACTACAAAGCAATTGTATTAAAAACTGCATGGTACTGGTACAGCAACAGGCAAGTAAATCAATGGAAAAGAATTGAAGACCCAGAAATGAACCCACAGAGTTATGGTCACTTGATCTTTGATAAAGGAGCTACAACCATCCAGTGGAAAAAAGATAGTCTTTTCAACAAATGGTCCTGGTTCAACTGGAGGTCAACATGCAGAAGAATGTGAATTTACCCACTCTTATCTCCTTGTACCAAGATTGACTCCAAGTGGATCAAGGACCTCCACAGGAAACCAGACACACTGAAACTAATAGAAAAGAAACTGGGGAAGACCCTGGAGGACATAAGCACAGGGGGAAAGTTTCTGAACAGAAACTTTTTCTGAACCAATAGCTTATGCTCTAAGATCAAGAATTGACAAATGGGACCTCATAAAATTACAAAGTTTCTGTAAGGCAAAGGACACCATCAGAAGGGCAAACCAGCAACCAACACATTGGGAAAAGATCTTCACCAACCCCACATCTGACAGAGGGCTAATATCCAATATATACAAAGAACTCAAGAAGTTAGACCCCAAAGAAACAAATAACCCTCTTAAAAATGGGGTACAGAGCTAAACGAATTTTCACCTGAAGAAATTCAGATGGCTGAGAAACACCTTAAGAGATGTTCAACATCATTAGTCATCAGGGAAATGCAAATCAAAACAACCCTGAGATTCCACCTCACACCAGTCAGAATGGCTAAGATTAAAAACCCCAGAGACAACAGGTGCTGGTGAGGATGTGGAGAAAGAGGAACATTCCTCCACTGTTGGTGGGATTGCAAGATGGTACAACCACTCTGGAAATCAGTCTGGTGGTTCCTCAGAAAATTGGGCATGCCACTTCCAGAGGACCCTGTCATACCACTCCTGAGCATACACCCAGAGAATTCTCCTGCATACAATAAAGACACATGCTCCACTATGTTCATAGCAGCCTTATTTATAATAGCTAGAAGTTGGAAGGAGCCCAGATGTCCCTCAAAGGATGAATAGATACAGAAAATGTGGTATATTTATACAATGGAATACTACTCAGCAATTAAAAATAATGAATTCATGCAATTTGTAGGCAAATGGATGGATCTGGAAAATATCATCCTAAGTGAGTTAACCCAATCACAAAAGAATACACATGAAATGCAATCACTGATAAGTGGATATTAATGAGCCCAGAAGCTCTGAATACTCAAGGCACAATTAGCAAATCAAAAGATCTCCAAGAAGAAGGAAGGAGAGGACCCTGGTCCCAAAAAGACTAGATCCAGTTTTGTAGGAGAGTATCAGAACAGAGAAATGGTGGGGGGGTTATTGGGGAATGGGCGGGGGGGTGAGAGGACTTATGGGTCATAGGGTGAGGGTGAAACTGGGAAAGGGGAAAGCCTTTGGAATGTAAACAAAGAATATAGAAAATATAAAATGGAAAAGAAAAAAAAAGTATAGGGACACAGTGCCAGGCACTGCAATCCAAGACTACAGAAGGAACGAAAGCCATGTCAAAGATTCAGAGGTACATAGAAGTTTTTTGACAACCCCTATCTTGCAAAGTAGCAGTCTAGACAGTAAGCCATTGAAGAGACCTTCTAAACATTGTGATTAGGAGGCTCTCCACCATTAGATCACTTCTGTTGAAGATGTGTGTAGGGAATGATAGTTTTCCTTAAGGGGCTGGCCACTGGGAATGGGATTGTGCTCCAGTGAGTATATTGGCAACACAAATTGTATCATTTCTCTTTTGTGTGTGTGTGTGTGGGGGGGAGGTCATGACAGTGGGAGGAGAGTAGACCTGCAAGGATTGATAGTCAGAGGGATTGGGGTTCACAATGTAAAATTCTCAAATAATCAATAAAAATATTATGTTGGAAAAAAGAAAGAAAACCAAGATAAGCCTTTGAGAGAAGGTATTACAGCATCCCATACCTCAGCTCTTCACAAATGAGAAAAAAACCAGGTTAAAAAAAAAAAACTATTGATTTTTGGCACACAGACAAAAGTAGCTTTCCTGCAAGCTGAGGTAAGGTTTGATATTAAGGTGGCCAGGGAGGAAGACTTCGCACTTGAAATATAAATAGTGAGTGCTGGCTCTTCTTTTTTAGAAAGACCATGGAAACAATTTTTTTTGACCCTGAGGGGAAAAATGGTCTTTCCTTTTAGAGTGAGGAAAACTCAGGAAGCTAAGAGAAGAAAATGAAAAAATGCCAAATGAACCGAAAAGGAGCAAGCAGGGGGAAGATAGAGATCAGCTGTGCTCTTGTATGGACTCCAGCATAACAGAGGACCGTGCACTCAAATATGATTCTTTTAAAATGCAGGGGAGCCCTTTTTGTACAGTCAGAAACAGGGAGACAGAACAAGAGCGTGCAGAGAAAATAAAGGCTAGAATACCTACTGGGAAGGACAGAGAAAGAATTGAGTACAAAATGAACAGATGGTTCAGCCACAGCTACTACTCTCTGCCTTTGGCTCTAGTAATATCAAGCCATGGTTGGGGGATTTACACATCAACGTCCCCGTTCTGGAAGGCGGAACATGGAAGACTGATGTTGTAGTTCAAGTGTCTCCAAATCTCAGTCCAAGGGAATGAGTCAGTCTTTGGCAGTATAAAGGGAAGCAGGAAATGAAGGTCACAGACTACAGCCAAGCCAAGGAGGTGAAAGAATTCTGTTTGGTATACCTAACCCTTCAGGGACATCTCTAGTTTCAAGGTTAATACTATACCCCAGTAGGTGAAGAAAAGGAAAAGAGCAGTTTCTGGAGAATAACAGGCCATACTGAGAGCCAAGGACCATCCAACCAAAAGATGTAAAGGTACAAAATAGACTTAAAATTCATGATCCCTTGAAAAATAACTTGATTGCCAATTGTCAGTCATCGATGACAGGCCAGGCCTTGCCATTTAGCAACTATGGTAATGTGTATAAGAAATATTTCCCTTAGGCTCAGGTATGTGAAAACTGGGTCCTCAGTTGATATTGTGGTTTGGGAGGCTATGGAACTGCTTGGAGGTGGAACCTTGTCAGAGGAAGTGTATGACTGGGTGTGGGCTTGGAGAAGTCATTGGACGTGGCCGTGCCACATTTCTGGTCTTCATGCTACTTTTTATGGATGCAGATATGACGGCTCTGCTTTCATCTCCCATAGCTTGTGGCCACGCCTCCCTGCCATTATGGACTCCATGGAGGCATATAGTCCAATGCTTGCTTCCTTCAGTGGGTTCTGCTCATAGTATGTTATTATAGCAGTCTAGTTTACAACACCATTGGGTTGAAGCGGTCAAGACTGTGCTGCCAGGATACCATGGAATTATTCGAGTAATGGTCAAACCACTAAGCACAATAGCTCAGAGGAGAAAAATCGTGGATGACATCATCTCGATGTCACTCCATGTCAGTCAGAGCAGCCATAGGATGGGGAGATAAGAGACAGGGAGGACACTGAGAAGTAGAAGAGCGGATGACCACATTGAGTTTAAAGTTTTCTAAGCTACGCAGGATAAACAAGAGCTATAATTACCATTACAGCTGGTCTGGTAACACAGAAGGTACTTAGCATCATAAGCAATTGAAGATTATAAAGGCATCTGCAATGGCCTTTAACATGACAAATAGGACTCAAGAATTTTAGATGTTCCTTATCCTCACAAAGTGTGATGTTTTCAAACTTTTGGAATCTAACGATTCTTGAAGCTATACAATGATATCTGATTTACTTGTAAATGCAATTGAGGTCTTTGATCAGTTTTTATGTGCCTCCTATTCATGGTAGTACGTTCTTCATTGTTATATTTGTTCTAATATTGATACAAGGGTAACATTTGATTGAACTGTATAATTTAATCTTAAGGTGACCCATTTACTTTTTCGTGTATCATGTCCTCTATTTAGGCAGTTTTACATTTTTATCAGCAATATTTTATAGTATTAAAGGTAGCAATGTTATGATATATATGTCTCCTGACTGTAGTTTCCCTTCCCTCTTCTCCTTCTATTTCCTTTCTCCCTCCCCTCCCGCCATACACTTCTCCTCTTCTCTACAGAAAAATGCAAACCTCCCATGGATACCAACCAAACATGGCATATCAAGTTGCAGTACCACTAGGTACCTCTCCTAGACAACTAGTAGAAAACGGTCTCAAAGGTATGCAACAGAGTCAGATAGTTCCTGCTCCCACTGTTCAGAGCCCCACATGAAGACCAAGCTATATAATCGTAACGCATGTGCTGAAGGCCTAGATCAGTTCCATGTAGGCTCTCGGGTTATATTACATTGGAAAAAGAAAACCGAACCAAAGAATAATGTAGTTATAGCAGTAGTAAATAAACTGAATATATTAAAATTAATTTAAATCAGTATTCCTTGGGCCTCAAGCGTTCAGTTATTGGCCACGCCCACAGGTTCTATCCTTAGCACATCTTGCAGGTAGGACAAGTTGTCAGTTGGTGGTTTTGTGACTCGGTTGGTGTCCCAATTCCTCCACTGGAAATCTTGCCTGGTTACAGGAGATGACTAGTTCAGATTTAATATCCCCCATTGCTAGGAGTCTTAGCTAGGGTCACCATTATAGCTTCCTGGGAGTTTCTATTATACTAGGTTTCTACCTTGTACTAGAGTTAGCTCCCAATTCCAGCTGTCTCTCCCAGTGCTCTTTCCTTCCATCCCCCCCTCACCTGATCCCTCTTGTTGCTGTCCCCACCCCTTCTTCAGACCCCTCCCATGCCAGGGGAGGGAGCACACCCTCGATACTTCCATAACTACATTTTTTCAATTTTATTTTCCAGTTTAATACAAATTACTTTTTACAGCAGGCTTGTGTCTTAGGATGACGATAAATTCTCTTATTAATTCTACTAGTTTTGCTTTTTAATATCTTAATTCATCACATATTACAAAGAAACACAATGGAAGAAATTCCATAAAGTATTTAGTGTGGGTGTGACCAGCACATAGGTTTGTCTTATTACTAATCTTACAGGAAAAATGGTTCATTTTTGACCATTGCCAGACTAGCTTTATTCCATTCACCAAATGAGTTTGGCCTCTTTGTATGTGTTTGCTAAAGTTAGTTAAATAAATGAATGCAGGATAGTCCAATGAGATTTGTTATGTTTGTTTCTGTGGTCTTGGTTGTTTTAGATAGGATCTGTTTGGCTCTGGAGGATTTTGAACTCACCGTAGAACTCAGAAATACACCTATCTCTGACTCCATAGTGCTAGGATTCAAGGCATGGGCTTCCCTGTTCAGGTACTAATGGGAAAAGCCTCCAAAATGGTTTTTTTCTTTGTCTATTTAATGTATCATATGTTTGCTATTAATCTGTTAATATAACATTATGTTGCTTTGAAAAATAAACAACAGGTTTATGTATTGCTGTTGTGATTCTCACCTGGCTATCAAGTTAATATCACTTATATTGCTGAATTTTGTTGATTGATAATTTGAGGGCATTGTATGTAGTTCAGATGAGACATATTTTATTCCCAGTACTGACTTAAATATCTTTACTAAGAACATCACTGTTCTGTAAAATCAATTGCAAATTTTCTTAATTTAAAATATGTATTTGATTTGTATTACACCTTTCCCAGATGTTTAAATAAAGTTTACCAAGAAGCCATTCAAAGATGCAACCATCTTTCTGGAAGGTTTCTTATAATTAATTTAATGCTATATTAGTAAAACTTTTCTTTTCATGTGATATCCATTTTGGCATTTTGAATATTCAAATAATTGATTCACTTAGCCCAGTGTTTTGCCATGTTATATGTTATTGTATTTTCCTCATTGTTTTGATGTTTTTAATTCAGGTAAGTGTTATTATATTTTCTAGTGGTTACCACAGAATAGGCTTATGCATCTTTAACAGTTCAGAGTTCATTCAGTGCTTAAGCTGTACCCACTTCATTTACAATGTATGAAACTCAGTCAATCAGTTCACTGACCTTATCCTTCTTGCTTTTCTGCATAAATCCCCTACATGTTACAGTCAATAAACTGCACATAAAAAGTTTCATTTCTTGGCAAAACTTACACAAGTTATAGGGAATTAAAGGTAAAAGTATATATCCTTCATAGTTATGGAGTTTGGTATTAAGTGGGCTTCTATAAGGCCTCTAGCCTTTCTAGTAGAACTGGATATCAGTTGATGTTGTCTGATAACTTATGATTATCTCTACAATTCTGTACCCAATTCTCCTTCTTGAAAGTAGTTTTCTGTTGAAATCAATACCTCTTGATACAGATGCTGGAAACACAGCCTTCCTTGTTTATTGTTTGTTTTCTCTCAGAACTTTGTTTTTCTGTTTCCACATCATTAGGGTCATCATTGTTTCTCAGGAAGAGTATGTAGTGTTTGTGTTTGGGGCTCTGTGTTTATCATACTGTTAACTTTTACTCTGACCAATTACAACTTTATTGTTTTATAGATATGTTTTTTTCATATTTCTTAACAAACCCTGTCTTAATTGGGGTTTTACTGCTGTGAATAAACATCATGATCAAGGCAAGTCTTCTAAAGGACAATATTTAATCAAGGCTGGCTTACAGGTTCAGAGCTTCAGTCCATAATTATCAAGGTAGGAAGCATGGCAGCATCCAGGCAGGCATAGTACAGGAGGAGCTGAGAGTTCTCCATCTTCATCTGAAGGCTGTTAAAAGAATACTGGCTTCCAGGCAGCTAGGATGAGAGTCTTAAAGCCCACACCTACAATAACATACCTATACTCCAACAGGGCCATACCTCTTCATAGTGCCACTCCCTGAGCTGACCATATACAAACTATCACAAACCCCATATATATTTTTTGTTTCTTATAGCATTCTCATTTGTGAATCTAATATAACACTGGCAAATAAACCATGCATGCCTTCTTCCAGATATGTACTCCTATTCAATTTTTCCTCACTATTGTGGCTTGGACAGGCCTAGCTGCCATAGCTTTATAAGTTTGAATGTTTAGCCATAGGGGGTGGCACTATAAGAAGGCATGTCCATTTTGGAGGTGATATGGCATTGTTGGGGTAACTGTGTCACTATGACAGTAGATTCTGAGGTCTCCTATGCTCAAGCTCTACCCAGCATAGACAATCTCCTTGGTGCTTGCAGATCAAGATGTAGAACTCTCAAGACTTTGTCCAGCACCATGTCTGCCTGGATGCTGCCACGCTTCCCATTAAGGATGATAATGGACTAAACCTATAAGACTGTCAGCAAACCCCAATCAAATGGTTTTTTTTCTTTGTAAGAGTTGCCATGGACACCAATGACTCAGGCTCGATGATCAACAATCGACAAATTAGACCTCATGAAATTGAAAAGCTTGTGTTAAGGCAAAGGACATTGTCAATAAGACAAAGGGGCAACCTATGGATTGGGAAAAGATCTTAATTAACTCTACATCCAATAGAGGGCTCATATCTGAAATATACAAAGAACTCATGAAGTTAGATTCCAGAATACTGATAACCCAATTAAAAATGGGGTACAAAGCTAAAAAGAGAATTTTCAACTGAGGAATCTTGAATGGCCGAGAAGCACCTAAAGAAATGTTTAACATCCTTAGTCACAGGGATATGCAAAGCAAAGCTACCCTAAGATTCTACCTTCTACCAATCAAAATGGCTAAGATTAAAAACTCAGGTGACAGCAGATACTGGTGAGGATGTGGTGAAAGAGGGGCACTCCTCCACTGCTGGTGGGATTGCAAATTAGTGCAACCACTTTGGAAATCAATCTGGTTGTTCCTCAGAAAAGTTGAAATAGTTCTACCTGAAGACCCACCTATACCACTCCTAGGCATATAACCAAAAGATGCCCCACAGTACCAGAAGGATGTGTGCTCCACTATGTTTATAACAGCCATATTTAAATATCCAGATGCTGGAAACAACCCAGATGTCCCTCAGTGGAAGAATGGATACAGAAAATGTACATTTACACAATGGAAATCTACTCAGCTATTAAAAACAAGGACATCATGAATTTTGCAGGCAAATGTATGAAATCAGAAAATATCATCCTGAGTGAGTTAACCCGGACTCAAAAGGACATACATGGTATGGACTCACTGATGAGAGGATACTAGCAAATAGTCCAGCATATCACAACTCATAGACCATATGAAGCTTAACAAGAAGGAAGGGCAAAGTGTAAATGCTTCAAACCCACTTAGATGGTGGAACAAAATAATCACATGAGATAGAGGGAGGGAGAGATCTGGATGGGAGAGCAGAGGGGAAGGGAAAACGGAGGGACAGGATCAGGTATGGGGTGACATGAGAGAAGCCCAGAGTATCAGGAGAAAGAATAGAAATATGCAGCAATGTGGAGTGGGGAATAGGGATAACCCCCAGAAAGTCCTAGACACCTGGGATGTGGAAGGCTCCCAGGACCCAATCAGGATGACACTAGCTAAAATACCCAACAGCAGGGGGTTAGACCCAAAAGGGCTCCAGTAGACATAGCCCTCAGTTGAGGGATGGGCCCACACACCCATGTCAACATTTTTATCCCAGAATCGTTCCTGTATAAAGGAAAGGTAAGGACAAAAAATGGAGCAGAGACTTAAAAAAAGGCCATCCAGAGACTGCCCCATCTTGGGATCTAGTCCATGTGCAGACACCAAACCCTGACCCTATTGCTGATGTGAAGATGTGCTTGCCTACAAGAAGCTGGCAAGTCTGTCCCCTGAGAGGTGCTGCTAGCAACTGACTGAGACTGATGCCAATACTAACAACTAGCCATTGGACTGAGCCTGGTGGCCCCAATGGAAGAGTTAGGGGAAGGACTAAAAGAACTGGAAGGGATTGCAACCCCATAGGAAGAACAACAGTAACAACTAACTGGACCGCTCAGAGCTCTCAGAGACTAGTCCACCAATCAGAGAGCACACATGAGCTGGTCAGGGCTACATTTGTAGCAGAGGACTGCCTTGTCTGGCCTCAGTGGAGTAGGGGATGGGCTTGATGCCCCAGAGAAGGGGGATGCTAGAGGGGTGCCTTGAGAGTGGGTGGAAGAGCACCCTCTTAGAGGTGAATGGGAGGAGGGATGGGTGGGAGGAGGGGAGGGCGGCTCAGGGACAGCGAACCTGGAAGACAGACAACATTTGAACTGGAAATAAATAAAATAATTTAAAAAAGAAAGGATTAAAAAAAAAGAATTAATTGCCATGATCATGGTGTCTCTTCAAAGAATAAACCCCAAAGACACCCACTTGTGCTTCTTTTCCAGAGCTCTCAATTTTTTTGTATTTTTCAGGTTTTTCCAGAGTTTATAGGCACTAATTTGCTTTAGGGTCAAATAAGTTAGTGATTACATGAATATCTTTACACACACACACACACACACACACACACACACACACACACAGAGAGAGAGAGAGAGAGAGAGAGAGAGAGAGAGAGAGAGAGCTATGAAGGAATGAGGTCCTCAGCTCTGTCACACAAGATATCTCGAGTTCTATATGTGATTTTACTGGTCACCTCAGTAATATAATTTCAGAATTTTGAGGAATATGTCTCAGGAAATGCTGATATGTAAAATAAAAATTAGTAGTATTCATTGCTATAGTTAATTCCAACTTGCAACATAACAAGATAAAAGAATCATATGGGAGATGGACCTCTGGACCAACACTTTGGAAACCAGGTTAACTGATGTGGGAAGAGCCTTCCTCACTGTAGATGAGGCTATTTTCTCAGGGTGGGGGAGGGGAGTCCTAGATTATAAAATAAAATAAAAGCAAAGAAGCTGAAGGCTCATTACTCTGTTTTCCATAATAATGGGTGTGAGCACCTGTTTCAGGCCACTGCTGCTGTGATTACCCTGCTATGATGTATTGTACTTCAAAGAGCTACCATAAACATGCTCCCTTAAGTTGCTTTTGTGAGATTTTATTATAGAAGTAGAGTAAAAACTAAGACTGCAAGATCAGAGTGTTATTGTTAAAGATGGAGGGATTAGAACTAGGAACACAGCTCAGTCCATAGCAGTTAAATCACTTCTATATGAAGTATAGAATCTTGTCTAGTCATGAGCCTATCTTTAGATAGAAAAAATAAATGAGCTTTGCTGTGGTGGTGCAAGCCTTTAATCCTAGCACCTGGGAGGCAGAGGCAGGCAGATTTCTGAGTTCGAGGCCAGCCAGGTCTACAGAGTGAGAGTGAGTTCCAGGACAGCCAGGGCTACACAGAGAAACCCTGTCTCAAAAAGAAAAAAAAAGAAAGAAAAAGAAAAAGAAAAAAGAAAGAAACGAGGGGTGTGAAGGATAGAGGAAAGAAACAGAGCAGTACAAGGTTATTTTCAGCTGTATCCCATGGATGAGGCCAGTTCGGAATACATGAGATCCTGCCTCATTTTCTTTTAATGAAGTAAATAAGAACAGATTAAAGGGAATATATATTATATATTTATGTTTTCATCTTATGCATGCATTTATTTTTATAAACCATATACCATGACCATTATTTATACTACTATTGAAAAAATGCTAAAGAACTGTGCAATTAATCAAGATCATAGTTGAATTTCTTTGGGAACATAAAGACCTTTCATCATTTATACCTTGGTATGAATGAACTAATAGAATTCTTATCTAAAAGAACATTGGGCAAGGATGGATCAGACAAAGAGGATCATAACATTGACCATGAATGTTCTAGATACAAATTTAAAGGCCAGGACTGCAAAGCTCATTTATTTTTTCTATCTAAAGATAGGCTCATGACTAGACAAGATTCTATACTTCATATAAAATCCTCTCTGTTCCATACTCTCTCATGCTCTCTCCCTCTTTCTCTATCTCTTTTTCTCCCCATTTCTCATGAACTTTCTCTCTTATATGATCCACAGAGTGTGGCTAGTTTTTGTGTGCAAGTGGCAAAGTTTAATCAGAATGACGAGTTAAAAAAAAGGACCTCAAGCTTCATGATAGATTGCAAGCCAAAGAGAGAGAAAAAGAAATGTACTTTATAGCAAACTTTATCTTACTCAAGTAATCTGGCAGAAACAGCCTCAGTAGGCAGAGCCATTAATTTCTCAGTTTAATAGTTTGAGGCGAATTGCTTTAAGGAATGCTCTGTTAAGAATCAAAGTCTTCGCAAGCCTTTCTAGACAACATAATTAAAGGTAGATTGTTATTTCTTTGCTAATAAATGAATTTTGAATATGACAATGAACACATAATTTGTAGGTTTCTAAATGGGAACTCATTTGAAACAATAACGCAATAACACTTTAGGCTATAAGTTTATTAATGGTACAAGAAACAAATGATCTGGAACAGGGTGAGAGATTTCAAGGAATTAGTATTAAATGATCTAGCTGAGAAATAAAATTTATTTCAGATTCTTAACAGCCTTTGGGTATAGTAACATTTTACCCTAGTTTTAGACATTATAGACTAGACTAAATTTTACAAAGTAGCTCATTAAATAAACAGTAAACAAAAGAAAGAATTCATTATAGTCAAATACACTTGCGTGGAAGAACATAAAATATATGAACACGTCTCAAATATCTTATGGGTTGCTATATATTTTATTAGTATGCATGTAATCCTTACATTACATAAGTACACACAGGATATTTATGAACTAAGTGAATATCATATTTTAGGTAGATCTTTACTCATTGATAGAAAATAAACTTGATATGATTTTAATAACTTTGAACTGTACAAGAAAGAAAAATTTTATTATTTTAAAAACAAATGAATTGTAAATATAGAATATATCCAATAAAAAAATAAATAAATAAAAAACAAATGAATTCTAAGAGGCTATGAAAATATCAGTCAACAGAGTATAGAATTCCAGTAAATAGGTAAACAGGACAACTCCAGGGTATTAGTATATAAATTCTTATTGAATTGCTCTCAGGTTTATTTAGAATATTTTGTATATGATTGACAACAGACGAAGAATACAACTTTAAAAAGTAAATGTGTACTGTAAAACTCTGTCAGCAATGGGTAGAAGTACCTTCTTAACAATATGACTAATGATGTAATATGCTAAATATTAAATGTAATGAGTTGAACAACTCATTGATAAGTTGTTCAACTTATAAGAGATATAATAGCCTCTATCTTGGTCTAATGAAGTTTCAATAGTCCAGAACAGATGGTTTAATGGGTAAAAATTAGTTAATTAGTAGAGAGTTTTAGATTTACATAATCACTTAAAAACTGGTCATCTCAGCTTGGAATGTTTATAAAACACAGTGTTTGACAACCTATGCTGGTTAGGAAAGATAATTAAACTACGGTGCATTGATAACTTTATTTAATTATTTTTCATGAGTCTTTGCAATGGTTTTTATGTGATTGTAGGGGTAGGAAGAGCCTTTGTGAGTTGCTTAGATATTGAGGGCAGAGCTTTCAGGAGACACTTACAAAAGAAAATTCAGAAAACTGTTTTACCTCTTCTACTGTCTGGAGCCATAATAAGAAATTGTCATTTATGAAAGAGGAGGTAAGCACTGAACCAATACTGAGTCTCTTCAGATATTTATACTCTACTTCCTTACTATGAAACCTATAGACACATATCTAGTGTTTGTGCTAACTGCTTAAAATGGCTCAAATGAAGTTATTCAAGAAGTGCATCCAAAGTAAAAACAAGAATATATGTTTATTATTGTTATGATTTTTTGTCAAATAATATTAATTAGAAAATCATAAATTCTCTCCTTAAATTGATTGCATTTTGGGACTATGTTCCTTCAAATGTTGCATCTCAATATCCTAAGCATATTTGTCTTAGGAGGCCAAATTCTTGAAACTAGTTTAGTTAAGTTATAAGAGGCAGACAGCATTCTTCTTATAACAAGGTATGAGAAAATATGAAGACAAGCCAATCATATATTTCTAGAATATTCAAAGATTATTATTAGCACAGCTGTTAGTGAAAGTGAAGAAAGATGGCTATCATTATTTTAAAGGAGCACAACTTTAAGCAAGAATGATAAATTAACTTTGGAAAAACAATGATAAAATATTTACTGAGAATACCCACACAAAAAAAGAAAGTTTTCCAAGTGGGATTCATAACTTCTAGTTATTTGAGACAATATTTGTAGAATTTTGGAAAATGTTAGAATCATAATATAATATAAATCTGTTTATTAGTATTCTTCTAGGAACAACCATGTTTTACTTTAACTCATCATTAAGTTAATGTTTTACTTTTAGGTGATACTAATTGGAGTCTGGGTAATTATGTTATATAATTTAGTATCAAATTGGCTTTTGTCCTTTCTTTTTTACTTCCTTAAGGAGGGTTTGAAACATATTTTCCCATTAAAGGACTTTAGTTTTACTTGTGTGGATATTCATGGTCATGTCCTGATAGCCCAAGGGATTTGATTCTTTCATATTCAATTTAGATAAAAAATATTCTTAATAATTTTTATAATGGTACAATATAGAATATAAAATAAATCCACAAAACCAGGTGACATATATTAAAAATAATTTATTGAATGAGAGGCTTTATTCTTTATGAATTTGAGTTCCTATCTCTTTCATGTATATGTAGCTCAAAGAACTGTTGTCATACTAAACACAGAGAAGTATAAAGAATCCCAGGAGGTTTATAGCTGATCACAGTGCAGGGTAACAGCACGTGATAACACAAGGTGCACTTGCAGGTTAATTGGTGATTAAATAAAACTACTAGAGTGTTTCTTAGTGAATTCCTGTCATTTTCAAAGTCTTTTAGGCTGGATGGACTCTTGCCAGACCTTCAAGCTTATGAAACAACCGTTCATGGTTATTAAGAGCAAATGCCCTAGAGAGATTAATCTGTGCTATCCCAATGGGCTGACCTTTCCCCAGAGACATAGCAATTTAATTATCTACTTTGAAAAGCACAATTATAGTAAAATTCAAAACCTGATTTATAGACAGGTATTATATTCTCATCTATAATGCATGTAAATAAGAGTCTTTGAGTTCTTTTTTCTAAAGTGTTTTGTAACTAACAATGACCACAGTTTCTGATTTATAAAATTATGACTTAGTTTTGTGGCATTATTTTAAGTTACTGTGGTTTGCATTCAGCATTCATTCTATATTTGCATATTACATGCACTCTTGTAGTAAGTACATCTATCCTGTGAACCCATGGAATTTAACCTGAGTAAAATATCTATTGAAAACAAGATGATGTCATCTTCTGTTCTCTAATTTATGATTCCATATTTGATCTCATACACGAATAAAATAGAAACATTATAATATTATAGATCTTGAAATTTGCAACCGGCTTGTAATATGAACTCGAAATGAAATAAATTATGCTCTAAAACAATCAGCTTCAATATTTAATTAAATATTCATCAACATATGTTCACAATCCCAGTTAGATGAAAAGAGATATATGAACGAAAAACATATACAACACACACCTGTCCAAAATATAAAGACAGACTTGACAGGCCTTTTGGCTTTGTGCTTTGTATATGTATTTTGGTAATCAAAGTACTAACACTGAACTGCTTGTTCTTTGCTTAAAAACAAGTTTATGTATGTATATACTCGTGTGTTTACAGGAGGGTGATGTTGATTCATGCACTGAGTCAGAGGAGAACCTTTGGGAGTACTTTCCCTACTCCATGAGGATACTGAGAATCAATCTCAGGTCAGCAGGCTAAGCAGCAAGTGGCTATATCTGCTGCACACTCTTACTGTCCCTGATCTGCTAGCCATTCATAAGATCAATGTCCAAGGAATTTCTTGAAAAAAATCCCTTTTGTGCCCTATGAAAGCATTCATAAGTCACTGGGGATTACTTAATTGTGATTTAAAAATATAACTGAAGCCATTTTTCTTAAAGCATAAATGTAAGATTTTAGGACATTTTACTTTAATTGAAAACTACTATAGAAATACCGGATAGTCAGAGTGAGTAAGAAGAAAAAAAAAGAGAGAGAGAGAGAGAGAGAGAGAGAGAGAGAGAGAGAAACTGTCTTTGGTGAATAGGGAACGAACCAAGAAATTGGTTCAACTGAGACCTGATGACAGACATGTGATCTCAAAATCTAATGAAGTGTCTCAGCAAGAGAAAAAAACTGGAAAGAATGATTCTAGAAATCAATAAAAAAGGAATCATTTTGCAAACATTAGATTCTAGTAGTTTCCTGTAAGCTGGAATTTGCAGGATTCAACTGCAGTCTCAGTCGACAGTACATAGAAGGCACCCAGGAGTTTGCTGCTTTGTGTTAATGATGGTAACTTCAAATATTTCCTTCTCCTCAGGAACACAAACACACACACACACACACACACACACACACACACACACACACGAGAGAGAGAGAGAGAGAGAGAGAGAGAGAGAGAGAGAGAGAGAGACAGAGAGACAGAGAGAGACAGAGAGACAGAGAGACAGAGAGACAGAGACAGAGAAAGACAGAGAAAGACAGAGACAGAGAGAGACAGAGAGACAGAGACAGAGAGACAGAAAGACAAAGAGAAACACACAGAGAGAGACAGAGAGACAGAGATAGATACAGAGAGGAGAAAATAGAGAAAAAGAGAGAAGGAGAGAAAGAAATAAACACAAAAATACATGCTAGATTGGGTGGAGCCTAGGAAATGTTCTCTTCTCAAAGGAATAATAAGTATAGTGGTAGAAATGTTTTTCACATAAAAGCCTCTGCAAATTTAACAATTGTCTTGAGAATATACAATCAGTAGAGATTCCTAGGGAAAAAAGGTAGAGTCAATTTTCTTCTTCATCCTCACCATGTGAATAATATCAGTAGTATCTAACCAATAATAGGTCATGGAGCCTTCAAAGTTTTAATTTAGTATCTATCCACTTTTATACTTTTCCCCACAGGCATATGTGAGTTCTATATTTTCCTCCTTAATTTAAGGGTTTGGCATTGTCTTAGTTAGGGTTTCTGTTGTGAGGAGACTCCATGACCAAGGCAATTCTTATGCAGGAGAACATTAAATTGAGGCTAGCTTACAGTTCATTATCCTCAAGGCAGGAAACATGGCAGCATGCAGGCAGACATGTTGCTGGAGGAACTGAGCGTTCTGCATTTTATTAGGCAGACTGTCTCCCATGTGGCTAGGAGGATGATCTCAAAGCTTACCCTCACAGTGGCACACCTCCTCCAGCAAGGCCATGCCTACTCGAACAAGGTCACACTTCCTAATAGTGCCAATCCCTGAGTCAAATATATTTAAACCACTGCATTCGACTTCCTGGCCCCATAGGCTTGCTCATAAATGTGTCTATGGTGGCCATACCTCACCATAGCATAATACAAAATACATGTAGTCCAACTCCAAAAGTTCCACTGCCAACAACATCCTCAACAATGTTAAAAGCCCAAAGTTCAAAGTCTCTTCTGAGATTCATGCAATCTCTAAAGTGTAATCCCTTAAGCAATGAAAATCAAAAATCCCGATCACATACCTCCAACATCATGCAGGATATACATTACCATTCCAAAACATCATAGTGATGAAATACTGGACCAAAGCAAGACAGAAATCCAGCTGGGATAATTCCAGACTCCATGTCTCCATGTCCAATCTTAAATCACACTTCAAATCTCCCACTCCTTTCTGCCTTATTGATTGCTGTTGACCGATGTGGCATTCAGCAGCAACAAACTTCATTCCTTTGGGCTGGTTTCACCCCATTAGCACCTTTCCTTGGCAGGTACCCCACAGCTCTGTCATCTCTCTCATCTTGGGGTATCCAAGATAACTTCAACTTTACAGATTCTTGTTCCAATGTGTGTGATCCATACATGGTCTTCTGGGATCCTCCAAAGGGTTTCAGTCACTTCACCACCTCTGTCCTCTTTAGCACTCTGGTTGACTATACTCCACTGTTGCTGCTGTTCTTTCTGATCATCTCATGGAGTCTTCTGATGCAACTAGGCTTTACCAAAACGTCTCTATAGACTCGGTTCATGGTGCCAAGCCTCAAATCATTTACATGACCCCTTCAGTCCTGGGCTGTTGACTGCACTTTCACCAATGTCCTTCCATGGCTTTTCGCAGTGCCAAAGTCTCAGTTGTTCTCATCGACCCCTTCATGCCTTCAAAACCAGTACCAGCTGAGTGATCCTTACACATTACCTTTGTTACCTTGGCTACAAGGCATATCCTTGGCTATCTCTGGAAGACAGCTTTTTTTTGTACTCTCAGAAAACATTTCCCAAAAGATTTCACCTCAGTGATGATGATCTCTTCTTAATCATCCCTAATTCCTTAGCTCCAGCTAACCAGCATCAATTGTCCTAGTACTTCCTTCTATTCTTAACTTTAAAGCCAGTACCACTTGGTTGAAACTGCCAAGTTCTTTTTTCCAACTTTTTCAGTGCCTCAGCTTGGCTATCCTGGAATTTGCTCTGAAGATTGACCTTGAACTCAGTTCTACAGGGCTCTGTCTGCTTTTATAGGATCAAAGGCATTGAATGATAATGCCTGGACTTTTTACAGAACTTTCTCTGTCTCAGGCTAAACTTGAACTCATAAATCTGCTTTCCTGGGTCAATGCATTTCATGGCTCCTATTCCTCAAGATCTGGATCAAAAGCCTGTCTTCCAGCCTCAAGATCTAGATTACAAGTGTGCCCTCCATTTCAGGATTGTAGGTCATTCCAAATTAGAAGACCAAATAAAAACAATAACATAACCAGGTAAAAATGCCTAACATGAAATAATTTTTCCTTATTCAGCTGCAAACACATAAACAATAAGCTTAGCTGGCTGTGATCTTGCTTATTGTGTTTATGCCCTTGAATACAGGATTTAGCTCCATTCTACTTCTTGGTGCTCCTTATTCTTTGAGCCATGCATTTTGTACTTTTCCTTTCAAAACTTGCTATGATTGATCACAATGTTCTTCATGACACTAAACCAGAGGAAAAAAGTCTCTGCTGGGCTTTTTTGAGACTTCCTTTGTCAACATGCTTAATATTAATCTCTTTGCCTTAGCCTAGGTAGACTCTCAGACAAGGACAAAATAACAGGCACATTCTTCACCAAAATGGCACAAAACAGTCTCTAGGCTACATTCTGAAATTCCTCTCCACTGAAACTTCTTGGGCCATGTCTACACAGTTCAAATTACCCTTAGCATCAATGTCTTTTTTTATCATAAAGAAAAGCATTTAATTGGATCTGGCTTACAGTTTTAGAGATTTTGTAATGACAACAATGGTCTAAACATCAATGTCTTCTTATTTCTACTAGGATAGCCTGTTAAGGCCCATTTAAAGTATTCCATTGCTTTCCAAAGCCTGAAAATATACATTGCTCCAACAAAAGACAATGTAAAATCTAAAATCCATTTTGTGATCTACTTTCTAAAAGTCATGTATAAAACACGTTAAAAGTATGTTTACTCCCTAAATATTAATGTATACTTGTATAGATATACTTGTATAGATAAAAAGACAGAGTAAAACCTCTTCATTGTTTGGAGATAGGAAATTCAGTATAGTCATTTCATATCTGTGTTGTTGGAACACTTTTCAGTTTGTAAGTGCAAAATGGCTCAGGCCACTCAATCTTAGAGGTATATTAGGGAGTTTGCCATCAACTCTTGGAAGAGAGACATGATTTGAACATCTTCTGTCACTTCCTGCTTCATTAATAATGAAGCTATAACATCCAAGTCCATGTCTTCTTTTGTGGTAATATCATTGTATAGAACTTTATTCATCCCTGGGCAATAAAAAAAAAAACAAGCAAACATGGTATTTCTAGAGAACTTGATGTTTTATGTGAATTCAATGGAACTTCTGGTCCTCTTAACAGCCATTAGAAATACTTAATGTTGCTTCAGGAATAGTGTGAACAGATCTTCCTATAGTTTATAAAAATAGATACTCTTTAGCAATTGCTTAGTTTTATTGCTTTCAGAGGAACAAATTAATTATAGCACTTTGGTCTCCCAAATCAGTCTGATTTTGAGCATTTGAAAGGAGAAACTACATCTACCTGACCTTGAACTTTGCAGAATCCCTTCTGAATAGCCCATAGGAGAAGCATAATTTTCTTTTGAGTTTCAATCACTGTCTTTAGTTGTTGTGAATGGTGTGCAAACAGAAATAAAACAGAAATCAGAGTTTATTGAATTTCATTTTTTTTTGGAAATGATAAGCCTAGCAAAAGAAGGAGTAAATGATAATAATGCCATAGAATATTCAGTCGAACTCTCATGGGATAAATATAAAAGGGGAACTGATAAGTTGTTTGTTGATGTACGAAAGTGGCTATTAAGTTTGCTTTACTTGGATAGAGCGAGAAGGGTAGTTCAGAGACACAGTGGTCGCTGTGGTAAGAGTGAAGGAATGGTGTCACACAGAAAGCTTGAGGACAGCACATAGGTGGTGGCAGAGATTTAATTATTTTTCTTGGCAGGAAAACCAGAGGCATTTGCACACATAAATATAATAAAGAGCCTAGACCTAAATAAATTATTCTATCTTATTAACTAAATACATGAAAAGATAAGTTTTGTTTTGGCTTTCTTTTTGTTTCTGTTTTGAGACAAGTTGTCACCATGTAGCTAGGAGTGGCCACAAACTTAACCATTTCTGGCTTTACCACCTAGAAGTTACCACATCCCAAGATTGAAAGGGGGAACCACCACATATGAGCATTTTATCAAATATTGTATTACTATGATGATTATTGCTATTATTATTACTATTATTATTATGTGATTATTTAATGGTGTGTGATGTTTTTGTTTTGTGTACATGTGTGTGTATTGATGTGACAGGTTAATGGTTTTCATGTGCCTGTATGTGTGTGTCTGTGTGATAGTTTTTGTGTGTGTATATATGTATGATGGTGTGATGGTTTTCATGTGTTTGTGTGTGTGTAATGGTGTGATGGTTCACATGTCTGTATGCAATTGTGCCCATGTGAAAAATCAGAGGATAGCTTTTAGGTGTTGATTTACTACTCTACCTTGGGATCTGGAATCTATCTCAGATTACTCTAATACTTTTTGAACCTGTACAATCTCACTAGGACACTTTATTTTTCTCTTAATACTATGTTCTTTTCAAAGCCACCGTGTCAACTTCAGGATACAATCCTTGAAATTACAATATCATGGAAATCACTCTATTGTCCTAGGCCTTGAAATGATGTTATTCTACATTAAAGGGCAGCTTGTCTAATTATTTTTCAGAAATATCAGTTCCCGACTGTAGTATTTTTAGCATAACTTTGATAACTTCTATAGCAGGAGGCTCACTATACTTTAGTAACATTCCGCTTTAGTGTAGATTTGATCATTATTAGCGTTGTCATTATGCACGAATAGCTTATGATTTCAACAGCGTGCAATTTTCCTTGGATTGGTTGCTGATAAAATATAGTATCTAAGATACTGGGGATTAAAATACTAGAAATTAAACTTAGATTTTTTTTTTTAAATCTCAAAAGTGGCAGTAAAATACATTTCTACAAATTATACTGGTTTGTTAACAATTCACTAAATCCCATTTAACCACTATAAATGAGCACCGAGGGATACATCAGTTTGTTATTGGGTGGAATCACTCTCCCCTGTTAACAATAATAGGCCTCATTATTAAAGAGGACGATGGTCCGTGAACAAGTGCCAACAGCTTATTTTAATTCAATAGAAAATTACCTCTATTATCACCTTAAGGATAAACAAAACAAAGAAAAGGCTAATTCCTGTCTCCATACTGTTGGATTTACACAGCCGTTCACGGCAAGTTTGTCATACTGGACATATATTTCATAATCATTTCCGACAGCAGTATCGCGCTTAGATGCTTAGGTTGTTTTTCTGCATTGTGAATCACGATGATCTATATTTTTTCTTCTTTTTGAGTTTTTGACCGTTTCATTTTTTATCATCTTTGTTTGTTGGCAATAATTTTTCTCCTATTTATCTTTTTTATCCTGAAATATTGCTTCATCAAGGACATTGTCATTCTAATACTTAATATTTGCAGATTGTAAATACCTATTATATGTATTATACATACAAACCAAAATATAAGCATGGAATAGGTTATAAAATTTGACAACCCAATGAATATCTTCATGTTTAAATTTTTGGAAATCTCTTCAAAGGTAAAGGACAGCAGATAGATTGAAATACAAAGACACATACTCTTTCATGCCAGTATTTAGGAGAGGCCACGGCCATGCTAATGTGGTAACAATAGCCAGTACAGCCATACCATTGTTGTCTGTAGCATTTGTTATCTGAGGAAGTTAGCCTGAGAACCCAGACATAGATTTGCTGTGTCCAGGTCCTGTGACCCATCACCAGATGCCTCTCCTTTCATCTTACAAAGATAGAATAAGAAAGATGTTTGAATGCATGTACTGGTGATGAAATCTTTACTATGTTTCAAATATAAAACATCACACACAGGGTAAGGTTGGGAGCTGGGTTTGGGAAACTGACTGACCAATGAGGACTCTGTCCTAAAGCATTGGCTAATTCCCTCTGGAATCCATAATATGATGTCATTATTACCATGTGCTAAAACACTGGAGACAGGGCAGAATTAGGAGCAGCAGATTTTTTGGAAGACGAATTTATCCTCGGCCCTCTCTTTGTTACTCATCCTGCATGAGGTAAGCTGGTTTTCTTGATTATATTCTCATCATAGTGACTTTCAGCATCACCCTGGACCTATGGCAATGGGCCAAGAGCATGAAGAACTGATTCCTCTGGAACTGTAAGCAGAGAGAAATCTCTCCTCCTTGTAAGTTTGGTTGAAACAATAATGAAAACCGAGCGCGATATTAAATTTCCGCTCCCTAAAACAATTTCTAAAATTATCTAGGAAGAAGCTAGCTATAGATTTTGACATATGGTTCTAGCTATTCAGGAAGTTGAGGCAGAAGGTTCTCAAATTTGAGGCTACTCTGGGTTAACACTGAACCCATAAAGCTAACGTAGACCACCAAGCGAAACCTGCATTATTATAGTGGAAGTCTTTAGACTGAAAGAAGAATGAAATTATATCAATTTTTGCAGAATGGAGAGAACTGAAAATATTCATATTAATTGAATTGAGTCAGACTGTGAAAACCAAACATTTTCTTTTCTTTTCATTTGCGCTTCCTGTATTTATTTATTATAGATATTATAGATCCGTAAATCCTATACATACTTGAGGCATGAATGTAAAAGCAAACTGTCTAGGAAGCAAAGGGGAAGAGTGAGCTGGAGAGGAGAATAGGGAGATTTCAGCTCGACACACATTATATACTTGTATGACAACATCTTTGTATAATATAGTAACACACAGGGAAAATTAACTCAAATTGTTTATTTTCATTTAAATAAAAATAAAGCAAGGGAAATATTTTTTTTTCTAAAATCAACATGATGTCTAGAAAGAAAAGTGGAGGCCATAAAAATCCCCCTGTGTTCTTACAAGGTTTAAGATATGGACAACATCAATAAAAATCGATAATTCCTTCTTGTCAAATATGAGAAGTCCAATTCAGATAGTGCTGCTGTACCAAGCTCTTTATCAGCATTTTGCTCTGGAATGTATGTACTGCGACCACCGTGGTGACTTGCTCACATCCCGCTTGGTTGATTGCATCTCTGTGAAGACAGTGAGAGGAAGAGAAGGGAAAGCTGGAAGGTATCTTCTTAGTGTGTTTCAAAGGAATGATCTTTTAAAGGCAGCGTTCACTGATTCACTGTGTAAAGTCACCTGACTCCCCACCCCCACGCCATTCTCTTTGTCCCGTCTCTTTGGCAGAAAGAGACACACCTATTCTTTTGCTTCTAACCTGAGTGTAGAGTTTCCCCCTGAGATATTTCCTCCGTTATACCATTAAACATCTGCCTGGAAACCTCTGTCAGCAGCATTACGATCCAATTTACTCACTCACAAAATCATTAAAGCAAAATGAAAGGATTGACGTGAGTGAGTTTTCAGTACATTCTTTTTCCTAACAGACACAAAGCGTCTAGCCAGGAGTTTCTGTGGAGAGTAGCAGTGCCCTGGACATCAAAACTCAGAGGGAAGGAACAGGGGATCATTCAGGGCAGATGTTGATGCACACACGCAGCAAGGAGCAAAGAAAACATAGGTAATGTGTAATCAGCTTTCAAATCATCCTTGCAATCCAGGCTAGGGCTAGAGTGATTCCCGGGCAAAAATCAAGGGAGTTAAATGTCACACGAAATCCCATTGGCCACTGGGAATTTGACCACTCTCTGGTGAGTAGGTGGGCAGCACACATTGTACTTGGTATATTTTTTAATCGTAGGGTGGGGCACAAGGGTAGCTTGAGTGTGATCCGGATGCATTGTATGAAATTCTCAAATAATCAATAAAAAAATATTATGTTGGAAAAAAAAAAGTCACAAGGCTGTGCAGATGGAGAATTCCCAAAGCACCTCTTATCCACACAAAGAAACAAACACGGATAAACAAAACCTGCACGCAGCTGTGGGGCGCGTTGTAGGATTCAGATGTGCATCTTCAAGTGCTGATGGATGAATGGCAAATTAGACTCTGTTTTACTTTCATGAACTTTTGGAAAGAGAACCGCTTTAACTGTAAAATGTAGTAGGACCTGTGCAATGAGAACAAGAACGGTGCATTGACTTGGAGCACGCCTTTCTGTAAAATGCGTAAGTCACGTTACCCTGTGGCAACTCTCCTGCTGCTCTCTTACTAGTTATTCTGGTAAACTAAGATATATGCACGTGCTATAATACTTTAAATCTTTGTTTCTCATTTGCCAAGTAAAGTTGAGCAGAAGTAATTTTGGAAATTGCACGTTTTCAAAATATCAGTGATAACTGTCCAACATCTTAGGAAAAAAGATCTTTTTAAAAAAATAAACCTATATAAATAAAAAACACTGCAAAAGAACCTTTTTGTTTATTGAGAACAGAGATTGTCTGTTTCTTAGGCATCATAGAATCATGTGAACGTTTTAGCCCGTTTTGAAAGCCATAGACAAAGACCGTTTTATTTGTTTATATTTTAAATATATCCCACTTATGAGACATTTGCATTTGAATAATGAAATCCACCCTCGACAACCAACTAAATATAGAATGTCAGAATCAAAGCTATTTTTAATACAGCTTATAAAATAGACTTTTTCTCCTCAAAAATAAATTGAAAAAAAAAAAAACAACAAACTAGCACCAAGCATGTTCGTTAAGCTTACAGATTCAATTATAAGAATTTAATTAAAAGTTAATCTCATTGCAAATTTTTATTTTATTTCTTAGGATAAAGAAATTATTTCTTGTTATGTTCTATTATCGTTGTATTCTGTTTGGTTAGCATCAAAAGGCTTATTCTCCTATTAAATTCTAAGTTTTCACCCTATTCTTTGCTCTCCCAATTCCTACATGTACGGAGAGAGGGACAGAGTGTACCAGATGGGGCTGCTTCTTTAATGGTCAGTTGAAGGATGGGAATGGCTCTTCACCCTCTAGGATCTGAGCAGGCTGCTGCTCTGGGAAGCCCCCATTCTGACAGCTTAGGAAATGAGAGGCCAAGATCCAAATTACTTATCAAGTGTAAATCATATACCTGGCAAGATGGCACTAAAAACGCCTGCTGAGCTATTGGGGTGGCTGTCAGAAAACACTGACGCTGGAAACGTGAGTGTTCAGCTTTTCCCTTGGAGCAGTCTGTACTGCTGCCTCCAGAAATAGACTTTTCGAGTATCCGCCCCCCCCTCCTCGCCGCCCTCCCCCCTCGCAGCCCCTTGCTTTAACACCCCGGAAACCCTGCCAAGGGATGGCGCAAGTACAAAGTGAAAACACAGAGCAGGAGAGTTTGTAAAACCAGCTTTGCAGCTTTACCAAGTAATAAGGCCACCATAAACCAGAGGGGTACTAAGCATGCCTCTGTGTGTGCTACTATAGAAAATAACAGTACATTATGGTGATTTTATATAATCACAGTAGAAAAAGCTCTCCCGAGGAGAGGCACTCACTTTCTAATAGTTAGGGAGGAATATTTCTTTTTCTCACAGAAGCGGTATGTGGGATATTACAAAAATAATATTTAATCCGTGAATCTGAACTTTCTAGTAATTTGTTCTACATGGGAAATAATAGTTTGATTCTATCGCAATTAATAGTCCATGAACTCAAAGTCCATTTTATTCAATATATGGGTATATATTTACTCAGTTTTTATCTGCACAGATTTTTGCCATTATATTCTGTAATAATTTAGTACATTACTTAATTTTGTGGCTATTTTCTGGGGAAAAAAATCACATAACGCCACACCTCATTGTTTGGTACTTATCAATACAGCCATTTCAATAGTTCAAACAAAAGAATAGTTATACTTCTGACCTAAGAGGATACTCACAGTCTGAAAGGCAACAACAGCTTAAAGTGTTGAGACTTTGAAATAATGTGCAAATACGGGCGCACAGAACTTTGTTCAGTTATTTCCTAATAGAAAGTTGGTTTGCATGTGACTTCATTTCCTCCCTTATAAATGCTCTTTTCAGAGATTTGTGAGAAAAATATTTTAGGTTTTTCATACAAAAAAAATTTGTTTCATACGCACCATACTGTGGCTATTAATATTGTTTAGTCTCAAAGTTATGTAAGGGCCATCGTAAGAATTTTATTCCTGTTGGGGCAAGAGCGGAAGAAACATTTTAAAACAATTCAAACTCATTATTATCAATTATAAAAGATAGGTTTTAACGGCGGTGCTCGAACCCACCCCCACCCCTGCCTTGCCATCCTGTGTCTTTTCAGAGCAGAAACTCACATTCCTTCCCACATACTCTCCTCTCTCCATCTTCAGACCAAGCAATTTCAGCTTCTTCCTTCTCAGTTTGCCACCTCTTTGGTTCTGATTTTCTCCCCTTTCATCAACTGCTAAAGTTCTCTGTGGCTGCATTGAGACTATCCAGATAATCTAGGTTAATCTTACCACTTAAAAACGGCTGTTTACAAATCTAGTTCCATCTGCCATCTTAAGTCCCCCTTTACACATAATTCTAACCCATTGACAGACTCACATTTGTCATGGCTGTTCCTATGTTTATGGCACATAGCAGTGCCTGGATTGGGTAAGCACAGCCACAACTGGATAGGCTAGTCTAATAGTTGGACTGATTGTGGATGTTGTAAGAAGCACTGCTTTAAAACACATTTTGATTTAGTAATGAATTGAATCTTTGAAAAACTAAATTCCTTATACCTTATTTTCAGGCCTGATTTATGATTACATTTTATAGCACTGGCTTCACATTTATCATACATCAATAATAAACCAGCAATGTTTTCATGTTTAACATCAATGATAGACCACTTGAAATGTATATAATTGTGTGAGATATCTGTTGTCTGTCCCTTTTTGTGCAAATCAATATTAATATTATTTTGGGTACTTTTAGTGGATCAAAAAGAAGAGAGGAATATAGCTTTTAGCTTTAACTTTTTTTGACCTCAGAAAATCCTTAGCAAAAATATATATGGCTTACTTATGTATTTATGACACATAGGGGAAAGTAAACTTAATCTTCAAAGTAATAAAAAATATAAAATGTATGTGCTCTTCAAGACATAGATAAGTATATTTTTGATATACTAATATTCAAACTTGACATTATGCACAAAAACAATTTTGTATGCAAGCCAGATCGGGGTCTGTAGTCCTAAGCTGACATAGCCAAGCAATACAAGACTAAGGGCAAGTGCTAAAACAGACACAGAAAGCACAGCCTTAGCAAGACTCACAGAATGCCTGTGATGGTTGTCCAGTTATACACCATGTATAAACACCATGTATAAACATAGTCTGAATTTCCAAAAAATAACAGTGTTACTAGAAACTTCCATTGTAATAGAAGTTCTCTTATAAACCCATATATCCCCCATACACTCACTGCATTCTTTTAAGCTGTAATACTTACAATTATTGGATTTCGTTGTGTTATGTCTTCACATTTTTTTGTAAGAATGAACAGAACACCAAAACCTCAGGCACTAAGAACAACAATTAATAATTGGGACCTCATGAAACTGATTAGTTTCTATAAGGTAAATGACACTGCCAATAGGACAAAACAGCAGCCCATAGAATGGGAAAATATCTTTACTCACATACGCCCAGCAGTGGTATAGCTGTCACTAGACCAATGGCAGAGAGCTAATATACAATATAGCTAAGTAATTCAAGAAATTAGACAACAACAAACCAAATAGCCCAGTTTTAAAAATGGGGTACAGAGCTATACAGAGAATTCTCAACAGAAATATATCTAATGGGTGAAGCACTTGAAGAAATGTTCAACAACCTTAGTGGATAAGGGAAATGCAAATCAAAATGACTCAGATTCTAGTTCACACCCATCAGAATGGCAAGGCTAAAACCTCAAATGACAGTTCATGCTGGAGAGGATGAGGACCAGGGGCAACACTACTTCATTGCTGGTGGGAGGGCAAACTAGGACAGTCACTTTGGAATTCCATTTGGCGCTTTCTCAGAAAATTGACCCAACTATACCACTCCTAGGCATATACTCATGAGATGCTATACTCTACCACAGGGACACTTACTCAGCTGTGTTCATGGCAGCTTTCTTTGTAATAGCAAAAACTGGAAAGAACCTAGATGTCCTTTGATGGAAAAATGGATAAAGAAAATGTGGTACATTTGCACAATAGAATACTACTCAGTTATTAAAGACAAGGACATCATGAAATTTTCAGGTAAATGGGTGAAACTAGAAAAATCTCAATCCTCAGTGAGGTATCCCAGAGCCAAAAGGACATGCATGGTATGTCTTATTGATAAGTGGATATTAGCCATAAAGTTTATTACAATCACAGACTCAAGCAAAATATTCAAGGCAGGCCCAGAGAAGGATGCTTGAATGTTTCTCAGAAGGAGAAATGAAATAGATATTGAAGGTGGATGGAGGGAGAGAATTGGATGGGAGACAGGATAGGGAGGTGAAATTAACTATAGGGGGGAATCAGGTACAGGAAGTGTAGGGGAAATAGGACAAAAATTGTCAATGGGCAGGGCAAGAGGATATCTAGGAGGTGCCAGAAACTAGGTGGGTAGATAAGGAGTCTATGGGGGAGACTCTGAGACTGCTAGTCGTGGGGGATATGGACCCTGAAGCGTCCATCCCCAGTAGGCAGGCAGGACTTCCAGTGGAGGGAGGGGGACAATCCACCCACAAAACCTTCGACTGCTAATTTGTCCTGTCTCCAAGAAGTGCAGGGATAAAGATAGAGCAGAGATGGATGGAATGTCCAACCAGTGACTAGTCCAATTCAAGACCCAAGCCATGCAAGAGAGCTAACTGCTGGCCCTGTTAATGAGACTCTGCTAGGCTTGCACAAATGATCCTAGCATAACTGACTTCTGAGAGGCTTCATCCAGTAGCTGATGGAAACAGATGCAGAGACTCACTGCTAAACAGAAGGCAGAGCTCAGGGATACTTGTGGAAGAATAACGGAGCTGAATGGTCAAGGACACCACGAGAACTACAAAGCTGGGACCATAGAGGCTCACATAGACTGAAACACCAACCAAACAAACATGTGTGGGTTGGACCTAGGCCCTCTACGAATTTATAGCAGGTCTGCAGCTTGTTCTTCATGGGGGTCCCCTAACACTTGGAATGGGCACTGACTTCTAACTCTGTTGTTTTCCTTTGGATCCCTTTCCCCTAGCTGGACTGCCTTATCTGGCCTTGGTGGGAGAGGATAAACACGTAGTGCTTCTGTGCTTGATGTGCCAGTGTGGGTTGGTACCAATAAGGAGATTCCAGTTCTATGAGAAGAATAGGAGGAGTAGCAGGAGAGGGACTGGGAGGGTGGGGCTGGGAGGAGAGGAGGGAGGAGGGGCTGAGATTAGGTGGTTGAAATAAATAGACAAATAAAAAGAATTCTGATTTTATTTGTCGAGTTCTGTTATGCAAAGGCAATGTTTTCTTTGTTTTGATGATGTGACCAAGTTCCTATCACTACAGATATTGCTGTGTCTTTCCAACAAGCTGATAAATAAGATAAAGATTCACAGTCTGAGGAGTAATTTTACTGTCCTGTTCACAGAGTTTGCTTAAGTTTGAGGTATGCCCTGCTGCGTTTCAACTCATAGTGTCTTAAACCAATTACTTGTCTAAATGAGCAAACTCAATTATCTTTGGGCCACATTGGTTTGCTTTCAGGTTCAAAGACATTAAACAGTCATACCCTTATTTCACTAGCAAAGGTAAATGTGTCTAGTCTGGGAATAGAATTATATTTCTTGATGAATCAACTTCTCTATAGGAAAATACCAGAATCTCACAAGTTTGCTTCTTGTTATGAAGTTTTGTAAATAGAGAGGTAGCATAGAATGACTTAAGCACAGCATCTTTTGTGACTGTTTTGAAAGGGTCAGATTTCAGCCATCCTTTGTTGAATTCACTTTTTCTTTTCTGGTACTGGATATATTTTTCATAAGGTGTTGATCTCTGTAATTCTTGTTCACATACCAAATTCATAACTTAGAAATCTTTTAGAAATTACCAAAGACAAACTCATTTTGAAAATTATTCTTGACTGTAGCTTTATTTCTTGGTATGTGATTAAACAAAAGACTCCAGTAAAGATTATATGTGATTTTCTATAGACAATAGAATATTGAATGGGAGTAATATTGAAGTATTTCCAATATCAGTAACAAAAATAGAAGGTCTATTATCACCACTTGTACTTACTATATAGTGATGGCAATTTTAGCCATAACAATTAGGCAAGGAAGAAATAAGAAGATATATGTATGGAAATAAAACAGACAAATTCCTTTTTGCTGTGATAGAATTGTCTGCATAGAAAAAGTAGAGTCTACCAAAATAATATAAGCAAGCATAACAAATAGGCTATTGTGGGGACCCTCACTTGGTTTTGGCTATACATATCCACACCCTCCATAACAGGATCCTAGCAGCTTATTTCCTTCTCTTGAACATACTGTGTACACTCACACATCTTGCCAAACAAGGCACCTAGCAAACTCTCTGAAAATAATGTATGCTTCCTCGCCACTGGTAAACATCAAACTTAAACAGTTTCCATCCAAGTATCATCCCGGTATGAATAATAAAAGAGCCACTTCAGCCTGAACTCTTTTGGGGAGTGAGCATACCAAGGTAAAACTATCCAATCATGACCTTTTTTGGTAACGTAGCATTTTACAACTATGATTAAAATCAGATGCATTGTGGGAAGAAACATGCAGAATAGGAAAAATGAATATATGACCCAATATATCAATCATGATAGATACCTACCCACCCTACACCTCTTGTTTACTCCTCCTACTTTCGAACTCCATAAAGGTAACTTGAAAATTAATTTGGATGTTTTTATATCCTTACTCAAGAGGATGCAGTAGACATGACTGGCTCTGCGTCACTTGAACTATTGCTTTGACCCAAATAAAGGTCTTTTGCTTCTTTTTCAAAGCTGCATGAGTCTTCTTTTCAGTTCTTTAGATGAGAGGCAAAGATGCTGGAAATACACAGCAAAGACCCAAAGCACCAGTGATGGCAACACTTTGATTAGTAGCTGTTTTGTTTTGTTTTTCTGGTCACTGCAATTTGATACCTCAACTAGCATCTAAATATAGTGAGTGGATGATTGGAATTTTCCATTTTAGCTGAGCAAGTGAATTTCTTCTAAGAGAAAAATTTGAGAAAATTTTGAGAAAATTGTATTTTTAATAATACTGGATTATAGTTTTCTACATTGTTAAAAATTATTATAGTGAGTAATGCCATATAGGATAACATTTTAAATTCTCATCCTTTTCGTCCTCTATAGATCTATAGATTGATATAATATCCATCTAATTATCTTGCTTCAGCGCTATTTATACCAATTTAAACAGAAGTTAGTTTATAGTACTCTAAATTGGAGGTCCAGTTTTTTGGCAATGTATGATATGCATACATGTGCATATATATATATATACACATATATATGAACATATATATATATATACAGATTTTGAATATACTATTACATATATAGCACATATTCCCATGTAAACATATATAGATCAACAGGAAAATAGATCATGAAAGTTAATCTATCAAATCACAATAAAATTGTATCACATTGTTATTATATATTAGATAATATATTATAATTAATACATTGTGTATGATATACAGGGATACACAGCTGTATCTTATAGCTTCAGCTACAAATATATTATATACATAGAAATAAAGGTTTGTTTAAAAGACAAATACTATGAGACCTAAGACTTATTACATAGGGTCGACTTTGTGTTTTCATCTCAAATCTGTAGTTTTCAGGGAAAATGAATTGAGACATTTGAACTGTAAGAAAAATGCTGAGTATGGAGATTTTGAAACTATTCAAAATTATTTAAATGAAAGACATGCTAAGAAATTTTTGTAGTCATATAACAAGTTATGTTTTGGAAAATAACAAGTTAATAAACAACAGTGGTCCCTTAAGATTGCAGTTCCCATCACTACACCAGGTAATAGCTATCTCAGGGTCTTAGTATAATATATTACTCATGTACACTCATAATGTATTCATAAGGCTGATGCTGGGCAGATACCTGCCAATTATGTATATGAAAGTACAGAAAAAATAATTATGCACTCTATAAAATAATTGGCAATGATAGCAATTAACTATGTTACTAGTTTCTGTGTTATTTATCATAATATATTATATTTTCCTGTCATGTCAGAATATTGTCATTCTCCTTATTAAAAGTACTAGAGAATTCACTCACATTGCTCCCTCAAGGGTATTTTGGAAGAAAACACTGTTGTCATGGAAGAAGAAAATTGGCTGGTATTAACTGTGAAGACGTTCCAATAGGACAAAATCCGAAAATGAAAACAATGATATTATTCTAAGACTCCATAGCCAAGGTTATTAGTGTGAGTGCTTATATCTCAGATTTTATACAAAAGCTCATATATATATATATGTATATATCTATATATACATACATATATATATATATATATGGATTAAAATATTATAGAAAATAATTCTGTGTAGTTACTTAATTCCGATAATGATTACAAAACACTAACAATCCTTTGTACATCTTTAAAGTTCTCATTTTTTAAGATTTATTTATTTATTTTATGTATATGAATACAATGTTACTATTTTCTGACACTGTTTTCAGAAGAGGCATCATATCTTATTACAAATGGTCGTGAGCCATCATGTGGTTGCTGGGAATTGAACTCAGGACCTCTGGAAGAGCAGTCAGTGCTCTTAGCCACTGAGCCATCATCTCTCCAGCCCTCAGGTTCTTAATTTTAAGTTTTTAGCATAAACTAAGACTAATTTATTAATGGAAAAGTAATTCAGAAATTAATTCAGTATAATCTAAATCTACAGTGTTATGAAGTGTGTTTTAGAAAGCAGTATCATCCTAGGCCTTCACCTGTATCCCATAATCATTCAGAGGTCCATCTAGCCAGATCTTAGCCATAAGTATTCTATTCTGCCTCAGCATTCTGTTTGTAAAGTGGTATCTGTTTATTCAAGTGTTCAAATTTATAAACGTCAATGTGTCAGATTATATACAAAGGTCAATAAGGGAGACCATAATAGACAATGTAAATAGGAGCCCGAATCATGGAGATTTGTATAAGTTGACTCTTTGACATTCATACAATGAATTCATTGCCGAATGGCCTGTTTAGAATATATCTGTCATTAAATTATTTAGAACTGTATTGTTATAACGAATATAATTTACTAGGTCTTTTGTGCTTTTCTGTGCTTATCTTAGGCCATTTGTATCACTGTAACAAATACAATGCAGTGGTTCTAAACAACAGTTTCAGGGTCCTGGAGGCTGGAATGTCCTCAAGTAAAGTGCTGGGCGATTGTACATTTCCTTTGAGGTCTTGATTTCTGAATCCATCTTACACAGGAGAAGAGGCAAGGGGGCTCTCTGGAACCACATTTATTAATACAGAAACCCCACTCATAATCTCATTATTTAATCCCTTAGTGCCATATTGAAATAACACCATTCTGGAGGGAGATCTCAACCAAGCCATATTACAAAAAATAAGCATTCAATCTACAGAAAAAAAATTGAGAGTAAAAATGCAAAGCTAATCTTAAAACTTATGGATTCATCCTTCCCCTCACCCCGCCCTTCCTCAGTAAAAAGTACACCATTAACTCACTGGAATTTCCATGTACTTTCATTTATACTGAACAGTTTCTAGAAGAACCTTTAATCATGTATATAGACATGTGTTAAATCTTATATTTAATAATATTATCTTATAATGCACAGTTGTATAATGTACTTTTAAAATGTTGAGGGATTTAGAGAGTTGGTTAAATGAGGATGATTGCTTACCATTCAGCCAAAAGGACCTGAGTTCAAATCCTCAGCACAAATGTAAAAAACCTAGAAATGACCTGTGTACCTATATTCACTATTGTGTGGGAGACAAAGACAAGAATATTGCTGGATATTATTGGGCTCCAGGTTCAGTGGGAGATGCCATCTCAAGGGTATGCATCATATTCAGATAGAGTAGGAAGCCAGAAGGGAGACTCTGAAATGTTTTTCATTGTTAGTGGTGTATTTATTACTGTTTGTGTCAATGTACAGACAATAGTAGATTGAATATGCTTTTGAGACACAATTGCAACTCTTCCTGTATATTTTAATATACAGGAGAAGTTGTATGGCTGGCCACTCTGTACTGGAAACCCAATAAGGGGACTAACCAACGGGTAAAGCTATTTCTTCTCCCAGTAGTCACTATTTGCTTATATTTCATTTTCTAGTAGTATGACACTGAGAAAAATTTCCCCTTCTACTTTAACAGACATTGATATAGCCATTGTTCTGGTCCTGTTCATATAAGTTTCTAGGAAGGAGAGACTGCATCACAGCAGACATCCTTGTATTCTGGCTTTGATGTTCTTTCACCCCTTCTTCTCCGCTGTCATCTGAGCCACAGATGTAGGAGCTGTTTTATAGATGTATTCACTGGGGCTGGGCTTCCCATGATCTGTTGATCTCTGCACTGTGTCGAGTTGTGGGGTTTTTGTGGTGGTCTCCATTTGCTGTCAAGAGAAGCTTCATTGATAAAGCGTATCTAATCTGTGGGTATGAAGATAAGATTTTGAGTATACTAACAAATTATGTTGGTCTAGCAAAGTGGCAACAGAAGTTTCTTTTCTTTTTTCTTCTGATTTTTAAATAATTTTCTTTATTTACATTTCAAATGTTATCCCCTTTCCTCATTTCTCCTCTGAAAACCCTCCATCCCATCCCCTCTCTACCTGCCCACTAACCAATCCACTCCTGATTCGCTATCTTGGCATTTCCTACACTGGAGCAATGAGTCTTCACAGGACCAAGGTCCTCTCATCTCATTGATGTCTGACAAGGCAATCCGCTGCTACATATACGGCTGGAGCCATGAGTCCCTCCATGTGTACTCTTTGGTTGTTGGTTTATTTCCTGGGAGCTCTGGGGATACTGATTGGTTCATATTGTTGTTCCTCCTATGGGGCTGCAAACCCCTTCAGCTCCTTGGGTCATTTTTCTAGCTACTCCATTGAGGACTGTACTGGCTGGTTTTGTGTATCAACTTAACACAGGCTGGAGTTATCACAGAGAAAGAAGCTTCAGTTGGGGAAGTGCCTCCGTGAGATCCAGCTGTGGGGCATTTTCTCAATTAGTGATCAAGGGGAAGGGCCCCTTGTGGGTGGTACCATCTCAGGGGCAGGTATTCTTGGGTTCTATAAGAGAGCAGGCTGAGCAAGCCAGGGGAAGCAAGCCAGTAAGAAACATCCCTTCGTGGCCTCTGCATCAGCTCCTGCTTCCTGACCTGCTTGAGTTCCAGTCCCAATTTCCTTTAGTGATGAACAGCTGTGTGGAAGTGTAAGCTCAATAAACCCTTTCCTCCCCAATTTACTTCTTGGTCATGATGTTTGTCCAGGAATAGAAACCCTGACTAATTGGTACTAGCATAGTGGGCTATTCCTGTGACAACCTGACCATGTTTTGGGGAGGACTGTGGAAGGACTTTGGAACTTCGGGCTAGATGGTCCATTCAGTGTTGAGACCTCTGTGGGATGTTGTGTAGGAGCTTAGAAGATAATGTTGAGAACAGTGCAGAAGATGGAGGCCTGGCTTGTGAAATTTCAGAGGAAGGATTAAAGACTCTAATCAGGGCCATGTTTCAATTATGAATATTCTGTGGTTTTGGTTAGTTGGGACTGAAGAATCAGCTGTGATTAATAAGATACCAGACCACTAAAGCAAACCTTTGTGTTACTGGGACTATTGATGCTGGTTAGCTGGAGCTAAGACATTAGTGGTGATTAAGAAGAGACCAGCATCACTGATGTGAAATCTTCTGGGAAGTGTTTTCTGAGAGCACAGAGGCTGTGTTCCAGAGATAGCCACAGTTGTACTTTGGGCTGTAGCTGGACTTGGTAAGAGTCACCAGGTGGTACTGGTTTTGAAAGTATGAAGGGGTCATGAAGAGCAGCTGAGGCTCTGGGAACTGTGATTGGCTGTGAAAGGCCATTGGTGAAAGTGCAGCCTTTCTTGCAATTGATGGCCCAGGACTTGAAGGGGTCATGCAAAGGAACTGAGGCTTGGCACCATGAAGAGAGACTATGAGGCTATTGGTGAAGCCTAGTTACAGTGGATGACAGGAGTATTTTGGAGTTGCCAGCACCGTGTGATAACCACTAAGAACAGCAGCAGCAGTGGGATACAGACAGCTAGAGCCTAGAAGACCAGGTGTGTGCTATAAAGAGCAGAGCTGGAGATGTGACCCAAGCACTTGGAGGAGCCCAGAAATTCGTAAGTTGGATCCCAAACATTGAACCATTGGAGTTTGAGTTTTGCTTTTGATTGTGATTGTGCCCTGATATTTTTCACTCTTGAAGGAAGAAAGTATTTTAGTGGAGCCCTCAGTTAAGAGACTGAATTTTTAGAAGACTTTGAATTTTAAAAGATATTGGATAAAAGATATTTTTAAAGTTTAAAGATTGAAAATTTAATATGTACAGACTGTGGGACTTTAAAAGTTATTTAAATCTTGAGGATGAATATGAAAGTAAGGGTTGATGCTTAATAGTGATGTGTTTGTGTGTCAAGTTGACAAGGGGTCAATTGTACTGGCTGGTTTTGTGTGTCAATTTGACACAGGCTGGATTTATCACATAGAAAGCAGCTTCAGTTGGGGAAGTGCCTCCATGAGATACAGCTGTGAGGCATTTTCTCAATTGGTGATCAAGGGGGAGGGCCCCTTGTGGGTGGTACTATCTATGAACTGATATTCTTGGGTTCTATAAGAGAACAGGCTGAGCAAGCCAGGGAAAGCAAGCCAGTAAGAAACATCCCCCCATGGCCTCTGCATCAGTTCCACAGCTGTGTGGAAGTGTGCTGAATAAACCCTTTCCTTCCCATCTTGCTTCTTGGTCATGATCTTTGTGAAGGAATAGAAACCCTGACTAAGACAGGGACCCTGTTCTCGGTCTAGAGATTGATTGGGTGAGAGCATCCACCTCTGTATTTGTCAGGTATTGTCAGAGCCACTCAGGAGACAGTCATATCAGGTTCCTGTCAGCAAGCACTTGTTGACATCTGAAATAGTGTCTGGGTTTGGTAACTGTATATGGGATGGATCCCCAGGTGGGCAGTCTCTGGATTGCCTTTCCTTCAGTCTCTGCTTCAAACTTTGTATTTCCTCCCATGGGTATTATATTTCCCCTTCTAAGAAGGACAGAAGTATCCACACATTGGTCTTCCTTCTTTTTGAGCTTCATGTGGTCTGTGAATTGTATCTTGGCTATTCCGGGCTTCTGGGTTAATATCCACTTATCAGTGAGTGCATACCATGTGTGTTCTTTTGTGATTGGGTTACCTCATTCAGGAAGATATTTTCTAGTTCCATCCATTTGCCTAAGAATTTCATGAAGTCGTTGTTTTTAATAGGTGAGTAGAATTCCATTGTGTAGATCTACCACATTTTCTGTATCCATTCTTCTGTTGAGGGACATCTGGGTTTCTTCCAGCTTCTGGTTATTATAAGTAAGGGTGCTATGAACACAGTGGCGCATGTGTCCTTATTACAAGTTGGAGCATCTTCTGGGTATATTCCCAGGAACTTGTAGGTTTCCAGTACCAGGCATGATTTCCCTTCTGCTGACGGGGCCTTAAATCCAAGTATACAGCTTTTGATTAGCACTGACACATGAATGGCACTTACTGCATCTTTATGCATGTATTGCCATCCTGGTAATTGATATGGTTCATCAGTATTGCAGTAGCATGGGAGTGTAATTGCTTCCATCCCTTGACAGCCTGCATAGCCTTTTCTGGAGCCGATGGAAGCTAGATGAGAGGAAAGAGGCTCTCATGTCAGATCCAGCTTGCATGATCTCAGTCCTCTCTCCTAAGTGTGCAGCGTCTTTAACACTAGGGGCCCATCCTCAACCAGAGATGGAGCCTCATGCTACATGGATAGTTTATATTGTTTAAACTTCTTAATTGCCATTATATTGGTTATAGTGATTTATAATCTATGATCTTCGGTAGTACTATAATGTCTATGGATGGCATCTTGTTCTTTTCCCATATAACTAATGAATTTGACAGATAAAAAAGTTGCCTGGGAGCAAACTACTATCTGATAAAAACTGCTCCCCTCTCCTGTCCTCTCCCCTCCTCTCCTTTCCCCTTCTCTCCCCTCCTCTCCTTTCTGTGCCTTCCAACTGCCCCTCCCCCTTCTTTCTCTCCCCTTTCTTCCTTGTTTCTTTCTCTTCCTCTCTCCTCCTCCTCCTCCTCCTCCTCCTCCTCCCCCTCCTCCTTTCTCTCTCTCTCTCTCTCTCTCTCTCTCTCTCTCTCTCTCTCTCTCTCATCTCGTTATTTGTTTGATGCAAATTGGGACAATTCTTAATAATTGCAGTATAATTTAAGCATTCAAATCACATAAGAATCTCTCATCTTTTGCCTTAAGTCCAAACAAAAAAAAAAAAGCAATCAGATTTAGTGAGAAAAGTACATCTACAGTTAAAATAAGCAGAAAAATAAGTCTTTTCAAATGTAGGCAAATTCTGAATAGAAAGACAAAATATTAAATTGAGATAAATTAATAATGCTAATGTAGTTAATGCACAATTTTTTTTAGGGAGGGAGAGTATACTTATGAACAATAATATCAACCAACCAGACACCCCCACCCAGAGCTCCCAGGGGTTAAACCACCAACCAAAGGTTACACATGGAGGAACCAGTGGCTCCAGCTGCACATATAGCAGAGGACGGCATTGTCTGGCATCAATAGGAGAAGAAGCCCTTGGTCCTGTGAAGTCTTGATGCCCCACTGCAGGGGAATGCTAGGGCAGTGATGTGGGAGTGGGTGGGTGGTAGGGGGAGCCCCCTCACAGAAGCAGGGGAAGGGGGTTTGGGATAGGGTGGTTCCAGATGGGAAACTGGGAAAGGGAATAACATTTTAAGTGTAATACATAAAATATCCATTAAAGCAGAAAGAATCAAAAGTTTTTTCCAATCTGAATACAAAATGAAACAAGTAGTTATAGACTCTCAAACCAGCAAGCCCAACTTGCAGCACAGCCCTAAGTTCTCCAGTTCAGTGACAGCTAAAGAGAAGAAGGAGGTTAAAGGGGAATGTTTGAAAGCAGGAGAGGACATCTCCTGAGACTTAAGGAAAGATGCTGTCTTCATAATACAGTGCGAGGCAGCAAGTTCTAGCTAATACGAGCAGTTTGAGTCTCCAGGAGTTCTAGCTAAGCTTATTAATGACAGTGACTCTAATACATGCAAGATCTTCAAAACAAAGGAAACGTTCTTATGTGGGAAGAAGATGGTATCTAGAACTTTGATAGATGAGAAGAGAAAGGAGTACATTTAGACGGCGAGCCCCTACTGTTAGGGACTAACACAGTTGGTGACATTTAGGTGAAGCCAGTGTTCATATTCCATTCTGAAAACCCCAGGGTCTTGAAGAATTATACTGAATCTGTTCTGCCTTGTTCTATAAATGGAATGACAAAGCCTGGGTGGCAGACCATCTGTTTACAACATGGGTTGCTGAATATTTTAAGCCCGCTCTTGGATTTACTCTGTAGAAAAACAGAGTCCTCTCTACCTATTAGTACTCATTATCAATGAAGCTGGTAACTGGAACAGTCACATACAAGTATGCATGATGGATAATGTTTTGGGGCTACTAACACACTGTTTATTGTATAGACTGTAGATCAAGGAGCAGTTATACCTTCCAACTCATGTTACTTACGAAATACTTTTTGTAACACTTTAACTGCCATTGACTATATTTTCTAATGGATTTGTTCAAAATGAATTGACATTATGTGTGTGTGTATGTGTGTGTGTGTGTGTGTGTGTGTGTGTGTGTGTTTTGAGAAGTATCTGTCCTTTCAAATGCCACAAAAGATAGTCATGGCTCATCATATCACCAATTTGAAGCACTCAGGAGAATTTGATGCACTTTTCTTATGGAATTTTTGAACTAATTCAATTATCTCTTGGTGGATGAAGAAATTTCAAATATGGTAATTTACCAAGAAGATAGGTGAAGTTTGTAGATGTGATTGAACAGCTGCAATCTCAAAGGGAAACCTTAATTGGGGAAGAGCCACTCCAGATGTGTGACCAAAGAGAGTGGTTTCTTGAGATTATGAGTCTGAAATGACGATGAAGTGCTTTTGATATTAATACAAATTTAATTGACAAAATGATGTCAGAGTTGGAAAAGGGGATAAGTCTCCCTTTGCAAAGTTCTATTGAGGGTAAATGCTACTGACCAGCATCTCATTTTCAGAGACATGTTCTAGGAATATATGATGTAATGAACACAAGTGTCCAATTTTTATGCATTGGCACATGAAACTCTTAATACCTGACCAAAACAAAAATCTCACAGCTACCTGAATCCCTCCATAGATATTGAAGTGAATCCAGAATCTCTTACCAGGAAGGAGATTACTATTTTTTTCTGAAGGTTCCAATAATTCTAGCATTTTCATTAGAAAATATTTTAATTGAAGTATGTGCATGTATGATGTTTTAGATATTTATATTTGAAAGACCAGTGCACACATAACTACTTATATTCACCATGAAACTAAAGCTTTCTGCCATTCACTTTGATGGGATGCTCATTTAATTGTAGTGGTCAGGAATCACACATGCATTATTTCAACTGTAGGTCTATATATTTATACTCTTATTATGCAAAATAAACATTGAAAAGATACAGAAGGCGGGAGAGATGGCTCAGTGGTTAAGAGCACTGACTGCTCTTCCAGAGGTCCTGAGTTCAAATCCCAGCAACCACATGGTGGCTCACAACGATCTGTAATGGGATCTGATGCCCTCTTCTGGGGTGTCTGAAGACAGCTACAGTATATATATATATATATATATATATATATATATATATATATATATGTGTGTGTGTGTGTGTGTGTGTGTGTGTGTGTGTGTGTATACGTATATATATATATATATATATATATATATATATATATATATATATAAATCTTTTAAAAAAAGAAAAAAGAAAAGACACAGCAGATGATGTTGAAAGCTGTTGTCTTTACTCTGTTTTTCTTAAAAAAATATAAAGGGAGAGAATAGCATAGCAGTTCTAGAATAGGGCCACACTTCTCTGGGAACAGTACATTGTCTGCCTGTAGTTAGACTTCTTACAGTAAAGCAAGTTGCTATACATAAATAAAATATCCAATCTAGACTTGAGGAAAGGGTAGAATTTGAACAAAAGAAAATACCATCCTCACACAAAATGGAACGAGTAGAAAAATTGCAAACATATCTCTTTTTTGGAGAAAAGAATTGATTAAAACATTAAGGCAGATTGGAGAAAAGAGGAAGGTAGAGAAGTGGAGACGAGAGAAGAGAAATAAAAAAAAACATTAGCAGTGATAAAGATAACAATTACAAAACATAACTTGCTCTTGTGAGGTTAGCAGCACTCTAAGGGTAAGGGTTAATGGCTAGTTCTGGACAACTTGGTGTGAATACCAAGGTCAAAACAGATGCATGAATTTAATATTAAAAAATATGTTCCTTCTGATAGTCTAGAGCTGAACTCACAGATAACAATAGGAGTGCTTTTCTTTATTTTGAATATACAAACAAACATACAGGGAGATACAAGGGGAAAAAATCTGTCATGCAAAACTTTCTTGACCTTTGTGGAAATAGTAATAAGAGAATGTTTTCAATAGCTATAAGAATTATCTTTAATATTTACAGTACTTTCTTTTCTCTCTCTATAAAAATACCTTCTATGTATCTTTTCTAAGAGGAGCCTTGTGATCACATTTAGAATTATTAGAATCATCTTGGATAATAACCCATTTTATGGTCCTTGCTGTAACCATGATATGGCCCATATAAGGTTATATTCTTGGCCAGTATGATGGCTAATATTATATGTCAAGCTGTCTGTATCAAATGATACCCAGTTGGCTGGTTAAACTTCATCTTTGGGCTTACACATGAGAATATTTCCAGTGGATAGTAATATCTGCATTGGTGGCATGAGTAAAGAGATGTGGATAGGTATCAACCAATGGCGTATGGGCACAAATATAACTAATGTTTGCAGAAAACGCAAATTAACTCTGCTTGCCTAGTTAAAATAGGAGAGACACTAGTCTTTTCTTTCCTAAAGAACTACTTGTTCTATCTTTGTAGCTATCATCTATCTCCAAATCCTGGCTAAATAAACATATGGTCTTAATCTTCAGCCAAGTTATTAAACATTAAGGTTTTTACCATCATAACTGCAGTTCCATTTTTGTTGCAAGATATTTAATCACGTTGTGAACCCAGAGACTGAATTGGAGAAACCTGTTTCCTGTTGTCTTGTGACTCAGCCCTAGTACACACGTTTAACCTAAGAGCCGTTCGTAAACAAGAGCCAGATGAAGTCAATGATAGGTGAAGAGGCAGAGCAAGCAGCCAGTTGACAGGGGGTGAACATAAGAAAACCCTGGAAAGAGAAAGGAGGGGCATTGGTTGAAGAGCGTTTAAGACAGCTTGGAGGAGGAGAAAGAGCTGTTTTCTTCTGGGAAGTCTGCAGAGGAGGAAGTTCAGCTGGATACTTTTGGTTCCTCTCTGAGCTAGAAGGATTTCACCACAGTGTCTAGTTAACTGAGTCCTTCATTTGGAAAATCGAACATTTTGGATTTTCTTTCGAAAACAACACCATTTCTGTAGTTATCATTCTCTATATAATAGAATAAATAGGTGGTATACAGCCCAATATTTTAATGCCATGCCATATTGAAAATAGACATTCTTATTTTTTTGTTCAGTACCCAATGTAAGATGGCATTTTCAATCTTTACCTCTAATATAAGTAAGTTGAATGAAATATTTTTAAAGAAAAAAGTGAGTTATAATGTGTATGCAATCATTTTATTATTTTGGAACATTAAAGAGGTAAAACATATTTATAATTGTTTTATTGTTTTCAGTCTTCTCTTTATTGAAAGCAGATTTTTTCTCATATAATATATCCTTTATATATTATATATCTCCTCTCTGTTTCTCACCACCTACACCTCTTCTTGCAGTCATATCCATCCCCTGTCTCTCATTAGAAAACAAACAGGGTGTAAAGGAAAATCATAAAAGAAAATAAGAGAACAAAATTGAACACATCAGAATAGAATAAAACAAAAAAAAGACACACAACAGTGGAACCCTAGAGAAGGCACAATAAATGATATAAAGCCACAATGGACTGTCTCTATACAGAGGAGCACAGCACAAGTCACATGTGTGCTGCTTGCATAAGTTCGTAACAAAACATATAACGCTCAATCTTATTTTAAGGCTGTTCATACCAAAACTCTAGAAATGATTTCATGGTTATCACTTTCATGTATTCTGCTTCACCTCAGGTCCTGTGGTCTGAGCACATATGTGAGCAGAGCTACATGGCTGTGTGGGAGTCTTCTAAGGGCTGGTGGACATGGAGACTTCTGGGTGATAAGGCCTACATTATCAAATATATGGCACAGCATTCTAGGGAACAGTGTTTGTGAAGCCTTTCTGAATTAATAGCAGATACAGAGGCTTCTCTACCCTTCATTACTCTTATTACCCAGGATCTCATAATAGTAGCAAAGATCTTTGGTTTAGTAAGCATCTCTGTTTTCAGAATCTCTAACAACAATTCAGTAGATGTTTAAGATTAAAGAAAATTTTCTAAGATACTGAAGTCTGAAGCACTGGAAGACATTAATGGTTGAAAAAAGAGTCACTGGAGAGGCCTTGTGAGCTTATTGTAAGGGAGTTAGCAAAGTAACTGTTGAGTTGCATTCTTTGGGTAAATGCCCTTCATTAATAGAGAAATATGCGGATATCAATTGCATATTGCATATTCTCAGAAAGGACATGATGCCAAATCCATCTATAAAGATATCTGATAGATGTCTTTCCATTTTAATGCCAACTACCTCAGTTTACTTTATATGTTTAAAATATTGGTAGTTCCTTTCAAATACCAAAATAGTAGAGTTATTATATCCATTTAAAGACACTGTCTTATATAATAAATTGATTTGGTAACAATTGCATATTTAATTTTGTGATGAATAATTTATATCATAATTATATGCAACTAATTTCATACTTCCCAAATCTTTTTTTAAAAATAACCTCCTAAAGCAACCTATCAAGGACTTTTTAAAACCAATAACTGTTTTCTCATTAAACTATTTTCAACATATACTTCAGTAATACACTATCAATGTTCATAATGTAATATATTGCAAAACCAGTTTGTTGCAGCCCTGTCCTGAGCATTTGTGTGAGGCAAGAATGTGTGTCAGGTGCTTTCCATGTGCACTCTTGTTCCTCCATGAGTACCTAGGAGCAGTCCTAGATATGAGGGGCATGCACATGGTTGTGCAGATGGCCAGCTGCAGAATTCAGGCCAACTGCTGCAAGTGATTCCCCTCTATGTATTGCCCACGATTGCCTGTCTGGACTTAAAAAGCTGAAATCCTGTAATGTGCTTGACCTACTGCCCCAGAAGAACGCAAAAGGAAAAAGCAAAACAATGGAGAGATTATTGTCATGCTGTTTCCTACCTTCACACATATTTACTTACTGCAACATTTTCAGTGACACAACTTTCCAGGGTATTGAACTATATTGCAAAATCCTGGTAGCCTTAACATATTCTGAAGTCTTCCAGAACCTAGAAGGTTCTGTGGATAAAATTATTATTAATAATAATAATAATAATAATAATAATAATAATAAACCGGTTTGCAAAATCAAAATGAGTCCTGAAGATCGTGGGTTTGTGATATATACAAAACCATCTCAGATTGCTCAGACAAGTCCATTCTAAAATGTGTATATCCTAGATCAATGTTTCACATTCTTTAAAGTTGCAAAAGTAAGAAACAAATGCTCATGTATCTGACTTTATGAGAGCATGATAGGGTCTTCCTCTACAACCACCAGACATTGGCAATAAGTAACAGGAGTGAAGTCTGTCTGAACTATGCTGCTTCATCTTTCTTTAATTCCTGGCAAATCTTCCATGATTGTTTGCTCTATGAAGTGTTTTATTAATGTCCCTGTTAACATTCCCCACAACTCAGCAACAACTTAGATTTACTGAAAAGGTAGTATTCCTGCTGATAGCTTATTAGAAAATCTTAATATTTGGATTCTAAGATGTCTCTTTCTAAGGTTTGTACTTTTTCTAAATTTTGCAGCATGGACAACTCTACTCACTGTGTCCCATGGGAGGAAAATCAATCACCTGAATTATATCGCCTTTCCGGGAAAATGTGTTATTAAATTTGTGAGACCCCCACTGTGTTATAAGAAGCCATATATCATAACTATCTCTCTGTAAAGATATATCATTTATAATCAAGCAGGATAATAGAGATTAGACCAAAGACATGAATGTATTGCCTTCTCATTCTGGAAAATGTTTCAGAATAATAATGGCATGAACTCTGAGTCAGAGACTTTAGCTCAAGTTTTAAATTTATTGTTACTATATTTTGTAAATAGGATTAACTTATTTACATATTAATTTATCTTACAACTTGAAGAATATTTATCAATTTTGATAAAAATGATAAGGTAAACTGACAAATACTTTCTGTAATTATAAAACAATGAAGAAAGTTCTCACACAGTGATGACTGAATAGTTTGGTTTTAACAAGACTTATTTCTCTTTAATTCCCCTTTCTTCCATGTATGTGCCTTACATGTTTTACAATGTGAATATCATACATTTGTTTTACTCAGTGAGATTACCAGTTAAACATACATATTTTTTAGTGGTGAAAAATTGAAAGATGACAAAAATATACCTACAAAATTACTATGATGCAAAAATATAAGCATAATTATAAGGGAAAGGAAATAATGCTAGTGGTAGTGTGAAGAAAATATCTATTTACCATTGCATTTCAGGTATTCAGACTTTTTTAATTCTCAGCAATGAAAAACAATATAGGAACAGGTTATTGTGAACATGTTCAACTACATAATGGTGTATCCTTGTTTTGTTATATTTTTGTATAATTCTTTCTCACCTCTGCATAGCTATGTGTAGCTGATATTATTTTGTTTCAGCAGGAAAATATCTATATAAAATATATAAATAAAATATATATGATTTATGTGTAGCAATGTTAAAGAAAGTTAAGTAAAATTCTTGTAATAGTTATGATGTGAATTATGCCTTCATTGTTTCAGAGTTATATTGTATATTATAGAATGTATGAATATCATAAGAAAATATTATTTTCTTCTAACAAAAAACATGTAAATGTTGTGTTTTTTTTCCATGAAAGCAAATCAAAATAATAAAACCATATGTCTCTCAATTTTTCATCAAAAAAAACCCCTCTAAATTTGCTTAGCAGAGCTGTAGGAATCATTTAAATTATGCATGGGAGAGCACTTGGCAGTATATAGTGCTTTCTCATAATTTGAAATCTGAGGCTGGATTTGCTTTGAACTATTGATAAGATTATCTTGCTCACCTCTAATTCAAGGTGGAAGAGCTGCAGGAAATGGCTCTTACAGAGATAAAACATTGCCTCACAGAGAAGCTAACTTAACTCCTTCAGAAACCTGCTACTGTTATCAGTCAGTATTGCAAAACAGATCACTCCCACTTTCAAACAGAAAACTCATTGACTGTGCAACTGAGCAACCTAAATAACACTTCCTGGAGCTCATGATCATCTGATTCCGTCTCTTTATCTGACTGGGAGATGCTTTTAAATATTGAAGATCTAATACTGAAATGAAGCAGCCCTTGCTATACATAGCTATACAGAGGTCAGAAAGAATTATAAGAAAGTATCACAAAATAGGCAAACACCATTAAGTAGTTTAACACGTTCACCATAACCTGCTCCTATATGGTTTTGCACCAATGAGAAGGAAAGCTAAACCAAATTAAAAAAAAAAAAACAAAAAACAAAAGAAAAAAACATGAAACCCAGATGACAGTTTCCCTAGCATGATTTTGGCATGTGGAGGCACTTACGACCAAACAAATAGGTATCACATTACTTATGTTTTGCTGCCCTTCACCCAAGGAAATTTCCATAATTATTATCACATATTTACATCATTTAATGAAGTTCAGTATTTGCATTGTGGTTTAAATGCATACTGATTGTGATTTGATTAGTCATTAGCATACAAAATATGGACAATCTAGGCTTTGGAAAGGTTGAAGGCTAGATTTCACTGTCTTCTGACTGAATAATTCTTATCTTTTTTTTAAAGGTGCATAGGGTATTCTTCAGTATGTATATTTATTGGATTTGTGTTTCTAACCATGATAAACTGTGTCACAGGTATTTATGATTTCCTTACTGTTTTCATGGTGGAAGAGGAGCATTAGGACCTGAGTTTGGATCTCCACCACTCACATAAAAGACAGGTGGAGGGGTGTGTACTTGAACCTCACATTAGAGAGGCAGAGGCAGGTCTATTCCTGGATCTCACTAGTAAAACAATCTAGCCTCATCTCGAAGATACTAGTTCAATGGGAGACCCAGTCTCAAAAAGGAAGGTGTATAGAGCCTCAGAAGAAACCTGTCTGTTATTATGCTTTTGTTATTAGTTTCAACATAACAGGCAAGCCTTTAATAGTAAACATCTTTCACTTGTAGAATCACAGGGAAGGGGGAGAAACTAAAGAGAGTTTTTAAAAAAACTTTTGTACAATATATGTGTTTATATTCTTCTCCCTCCTTCAATTTGACCTAGATCACCTACTCTCCTTCACTGCTCAAATTAATGTTCTTTTTGTCCTTTTTATACATGCACAAGCATGTATACATGCACCGTATACACATACACAAACACACATACAATACTCAATACATATATACACATACTCACATATCACATGCACATTAATATACATACACATATATACAATACTCACATGTATACACAATACACACACACATATATATACTCAGATACACAATGCACACACATACACATACATATACATGCATATACATATACATATACACAATCATACATATATACATACTACACAGACATACACACATATACAATACATAGACATACACATATCACATGCACATGTATACACATACATACACACATATATACACACTACACAGACATACACACATAACACACATGAACACACACTTCAGATGTGCATGCATACACAATACATATATACACATATATACATACATGTGCACACACACACACAGACCATTTTATGTTAGTTATTTCTGAGGATGAGGCCTGCCCTGGGGTATGGTTGACACACCCAATGTCATTCCACTGAAGAGCACTGATTTTCCCTCTTTCAGCATCAGTCAGTCTGTCTTTGTTAGGGGTAGGTCTTTTTCCCTATTTCTCTTTCTCCAAGCTCTGATTTAGTAGTTCTTGACCTTGCACAGGTTTTGATATTTAACTTCATGATTCTCAAGGTACTTAGCATTCACTAGAAAGGGCCATGAAAAAAAGATTCCTAATGTAAGTAATTACACATTATCAGTGACTATAATTTAGAATAGAGTATCATTACTATAACTTCTAAAAGGAGCATAAATAATTTTAATGAAAAAGTTTCAAAATATCAGAGCATAAATAATTTTAATGAAAACGTTTAAAAATATCTACAATGTGTTAAGTATAATATGAGACACTAACATGAGTATTTCTTTTTAGGAAGTTCTTGAACAAGTTTATGAGGCTATGTGTTGCAATTATGGCAGATGAAGTGCTTTAAAGATAGTGGTTAAGTTATAAAATGAGAAGGATTTTGCATATATTATATATGACACATTTTGCAAGAGAATTCAAGTGAAGGGGCCAGCTATCAAATTGGCAGGGAGCTTTATCTGTTTGGTGTACTGACTTATGCCAAATAATTCAAACAATCCCTATAAATAAGGGATACTAGATAATGTGTGAGACTAAATTGAATTTCATTGAGTTAAGTTTATACTCATTGGCTGTGGAGTTTGGTGTAAGAAGAGGAATATATTCAGGGAAAGTTCTGAAGATTGTTTGATACTCTACTGGCAAGAACTTACCTTTACATTTTTCTTGTCAAAATTCCTACCCATTGTAGTCATTAAGTCTGATAAAAATCCAAGCTCTATATGGACACCTCTTTATATGAATTGCTTCAAATTATCATATTTTGTATGAGTAAGAATAGATAAAATATGGAAACTATAAGACTTTTAAAGGTGAGGCTGTAGAGATGGCTCAGAGGTTGAATGCACTGGCTGCTCTTCCAGAGGTCTTGAGTTCAATTCCAGGCAACCACATGGTGGCTCATAAATATCTGTAATGAAATCTGGTGCCCTCTTCTGGCCTGCAGGCATACATGAAGGCAGAATATTGTATTATACATACATACATACATACATACACACACACACACACACACACACATATATATATATATATATATATATATATATATATATATGCTGGGTGTCATTGTCTTATCAGACTTTCTAGCTTTTTCTGGACTATGGCTGTCTATGCATTCAGGTGTTACAGCTTAAATTCCCCTCTAAGCTGAGTGATTCAATCTGGTATCTTGTTTGTTTCTCACTGAATTGTTCTGCTGGCCTCAAACTAAGCCTGGAAATATGTTCTAACCTTCTGGCTTTTTCTTATTCTTCACCTCATTCTGTCACCTGTGTCTCTGTAAAAGTGTTCCTGCTCTCCTCAAGCAGAACTATACTCACTGTACCAAATGAAACCGACTCAAATTCAATTCTATGGCACTGCTTGAACTCAACTGAACTGCACTCACTGAACTGCCTTCCACTCTGGACTCATTCTGCACTGTTCTTAAGTAGCCTCTCTTTCCTGTCCATTCTTAAAGATTTGGATGTATCCTATCTCTGACTCATTCTGTTAAATCTTTCTATGGTTCATCACTTTGTCTGGCCCTCAATTAGAAGTCACGTTAAGCCATGGCTGCTCCCTTCTACAAAATAATTTCCATGGTAGGGGAAAAAAAGGTGTGTACAAAGGGTGTATCTAGTCGCGCCTAAGAGATTAAAGGTGTGTCTTTCCGGCCAGGTCTCACTGACCTAGAATGACTTTGGATGTAATCTTTTACCACAGCACCCAAGTTCCTGTATTAAAATTCCTCTATAAGATTTCAATGTGCATAAAATTGGTGTTGTGTTGTGCTTGCAGCTTGCAGTTGGTAGAAATTATATGACTGAAGAGAAAGGAGTTGAGGAATTCATTAAGGTATTTAATTAAACCCTGTAGTTAAAAGCATTACAGAGGGCAGGGTAAAAATGAAACCAAGTGCTCAATGCACTGAGGAAAGGAAAAATGCCTGGCAACTCCTGAGTGCACTAAAGGACAGAAACCAAATACCATCAATGTAGACTGAAGAACATACTGGGTTCTGTTCAGTTTCAAGAAGCATAGATACATACTGTTCTTGTATGTTTCTGGGGAGCATAGATAAGCAAAATGTAGAAACAGCATCTAATGAGATTCATAGTAAACTCCTTCAGCATGCATTTACTAATTAAGGCAGTCTACCTGTTAGGTAATCTACCTTGTGGGAAGAAATGTTTCTCTTCTTAAAATAGAAACAGTTAAGAACACCTGAATGGATACACATATAGACAAGATGATTTTCAGTGAGAATGGGTGATTGATAGAGAAGGAAGGAAATTCTTGGAAGAGGACATCAGGCCTGTCCAGGAAGGAAGCATGAGAATATGAAACTATGAGTTGGACATTTTGCAGTAGAATAATAAGACATAGCACATAGAGGATCCTCTAAGAAAAGCATTTTTTGCCAGAGGTGGTGACGTACGCCTGTAATCCCAGCACTCTGGGAGGCAGAGGCAGGCTGATTTCTGAGTTCGAGGCCAGTCTGGTCTACAGAGTGAGTTCCAGGACAGCCAGGGCTATATAGAGAAACCCTGTCTCAAGAAAAACCAAAAAAGAAAGAAAGAAAGAAAGAAAGAAAGAAAGAAAGAAAGAAAGAAAAGCATTTTTTTTTTTTAGTAACCATTAGTTTATATAATTTTGATACTTGGTTTGCTGCTAGATATAATTATAATTTTTTAAGGATTTCAAAATATATTTTATTTATTAACTAACATGCACTTTAAAAGCACAGATGTTTAATCATATGCTAATATGATTATAGAACAGATATTCTCCCCTCTCCATCATGCCAATTTAATTTCTTAGTTTTCTGACAATGAGAACTAATATATGTAGGTCTTAATATGACTTCTAATACAGACTTATTCATCACTTTTTACAAATAATAAATATAAGTCACCATATAACTACAGGAAGGTCATCTCCCAAAGGGATGCTCAACTGTTACATGACCACATAGGATCACACATTGAGAAATGTCCCACAGAGGTCAGTCTCAAGGCCTGATATTTTTCAAACATTTTATCAATGGCTGAGATATAATCTTAGCCACCAGTTTAACAGAACACTATCAGATCACATCTGGGAAGGCTGCCAATGCTACACAGCCTAAGAATTCATGTGTCCCTGATTAATTGGTAGCTGTTCCATCAAAAGCAAAGCTTAAATCACAGCAAGAGACCCTCTGTATTTAAGGGCTGGGCACTCAGCTCTCAAAAATAAGCATTATCATCTTAACACAGTTCCTGACAATGATTAAAGACAAGAAAACTCCATTAGTAGCTGTTTGTTTGCTTGAGACAATGAAAAATTTAATGTCACTATATTTTCCAATCATAAATAAAATTGTTCCAGATTTCAGCAAAAAGCCTTGCAAATTATAAGTTGAATCAATGATTTGAAGACAGAAAATTGAACAAAAAGCAGGTAAGGATTAAGGAAAATTTCTTTCTTTATATTCAGTAATTCATTTAAAAGAAATTTACTCTGCTGTTCTTGTTCTGGTAAGAAGACAGCGATGGCAAACAGATAGTACACATGGTATTACCAATGGCTCCAGAGGCATAGGCAGCAGAGGATGTCCTTGTTGAACATCAAAGGGAGGAGAGGCCCCTGGTTCTGGAAAGGCTTGATGCAGCAGTGCAGGGGAATACCAGGACAGGGAAGTGGGGGGATTGAGGAACAGGGGGAGGGAAGATGGCATATGGGACTTTCGGGGACCAGGAATGGGGAAATCATTTGAAATGTAAATAAAGAATATATCTAATAATAAATAAATAAATAAATAAACAAACAAATAAATAAATAAATGACAGCGATAAAGAGCCTACTCATAGAATCCAACAGTGCTGAAAAAAGGAAAAATAATAAGAAAAATCAAAATATTATGATGTGTGACCAATGTAGGAAATGCATGAAAAGGAGTACAAAACAGCCTTCCAAATCAGCTAAATTGGGAAAAGATGTTAATCTACATTAAGCCTGAGCAATTGACATCTGATTTGAAGTTTGAAGGCTGAGTCACACTCTTACCTGTGTGTATAGTGTATGTGTGTGTATACGTGTGTGTGTGTGTGTGTGTGTGTGTGTGTGTGTGTTGCGTGTGTTTGTGTGTATGTTTGCCTAGAGTGTGCACTTTCTGGGAACAGAAAGAAACCTCTTTCTTGAGGAAAAATAGAACTATTCAAGGAATATGAAAGATTTTGCTGGAGGATTTATAAACAATCTCCTTCCTCTTTGAAAACCATAAAGACAAGTTGGCTAAGTCAAGCAGACTTTGGTGGGCATCATTGTTTCCTTCTGTGTTGTGGCAGTGAGATGGGCTATTCGAAGGTTATTGGATGGTTTCAAGAATGGATTTTAAAAGATATGTCTTTCTTCATTTTATGTAGGCAAAAGAAATGGGACCGGGAATTGTTATCTAAATTCTGTTTTTGTTTATTTTGTTTTTTTCATTGAAGCTGGTTGTTTCATTTAAAAACGAGCAGATACGTTTATTAAACACTTATTTTATGTTTGGCATGATTTTTACAGTCAGGATACTTATTCTAGCCTGCAGATATCAATGACTTAAGGCTGCATAGGGTTAGTCCCATGTGAGCCACTTTCCCACTTTGGTTACTGGAGGTCTTTATTCAGTGACTTTATACATAGATGATGAAAGCCATCACAAGGTCATTGCTATGGACACAGCTTGGCAAACTGAGTCCCATTTTTTCAACACTTCTTACTGCTGTTCATACTGAAGGAGTTCCAGGTCCAAATATATTGTCAGAGAGACAGACATACAGACAGAAAGAGACAGAGATACAGAGAGACAGGCAGGCAGGCAGGCAGACAGACAGAAACAAACACTACACACACCCATATAAGAGACAGGGAGAGAGAGAGAGAGAGAGAGAGAGAGAGAGAGAGAGAGAGAGAGAGAGAGAGAGAGAGAGAGAGAGAGAGAGAGAGAGAGAGAGAGAGACAGAGAGACAGAGACAGAGACAAAGAGATTCGTGTTCAGAAGAGCAAAGCCAGAAATATTTGATGGGAATTCCTATTTCTAGATTTCAGATTTAAGCAAATTTAAAAACAATCAATGTGAGGCTACAGAGTGTATTTAATGCATGACGATGGGACTGATGTGTGCCTTCACTTCATTTTGTGAAAAAAAGATGCAAAGAACATTTTTATAAGGCATGATTTGAAGATAGTACAAACTTTGTATTTTGAACTTGCTTAATTATATTAAATTTGGACAAAAGGCAAAATAAATAATACGATCTTTGAAAACAAAAGGAAGAAACACTGAGAAGCAAAGTGCTATCACCCAAGGAAGGAGACAGGGATGGGAATAAGTCAGGGAAACTCATGTCACTGGGCACAGGAGGCTTTGTACTCTGAGCGGTCTCTAAGAATACCATCTGCTTCTGTGTTGGACAACTGGTCAGTTTCCACAGCTTCTATTGATGCCTTTTTTGGTTTTATTGTGGGATTTGAGGGATTGAAAAAAATGTAGATAATGAGCTGGAGGTGGAGCAAAAGAAATAAGGAAGAAGGCAGAGACAGGGAAGACACACTTCTGATCACCTTACCCTGCTACTTAGACTGTTTTCTCCAGATCAATAACATCGAGTAAGATAAGAAATCATTGACACTGAGTCTGTAGAATGGGTACCATGAATACCTGGATGCTGCTTCACTTGCTCAAAGCACGGACTATAGAGGAGTATGCGAACACTACCTTGTAGGAGCAGGAGAGCAAGGAGAGGGACTGACAATGTGAGAAGAAAATGAATCTGTAATTAAATTATTAGTAGATGCATAACCAAGCCAACCTTACACTAGAGATTGTAAAAGGCATTTGCCATGGGCACATTGTCACCGTTCCTGATTCTTAAATCTATCAAACTCCAAAGTGAATGAAGATTAGATGATGACCTTGCTGGGAATTAAACAGAGTAATCTGTGGTTAGAAATGCAGAGTCGTATTTGCTAACTTTATTATTTCCTTCATTCTTTGTGTGCTTAAATCTGTTCAAGTACGATTAAGCAGCTATAGTGACAATGTCATTATTATGTTAAATACATCAAACAATAGTATAAAATTATAAAATTTAATTTCTGTATACTATAAGGATAATACATACTAACAAGTGAGGCATTTAAACATAAAATATGAAAATTATAATTTAATTATTTATATTTTCTATATATAGCTGTTACTTTTCGATAACATATACATATATAAATTACATAGATATAATATTTACATGAATTTCAGTTGATTTTCAATAATAGGGAAACTTTCCTGAACTCTGCTTTCAAATTCAAGCCAGTACCATATTTGGTAACATGCAGTGAGTTCAAAAACCACAACTGATAAATTATTAAACTTCAATCATCCTTTTGATAATAAACTTAGACATTTATATCTGTGAAGGTTGTATTATAGATTAATGTATTGTGCAAATAAAGAACTCTCATAAGGACATTAAATTTTTGAAAAGCACATATCTGGAATTAAGTGGTTTCTCTTAAAAGCATAATTTTGTGAATTTTGATTTTTTTATACAATATAAAACATCCAATTACAGGTGTTTCTGTCACTATTCTAGGTTCAAAGATGGTCACAGTGATCTCATATCATTGCAATGTCCTGATTTATATATGTACTTTATGGTTTTACATAGCTTTTCCTGTCATTGAAACCATGCATGCATACATACATTCATGCATATATACATACTTACATAATACCCATGTACAGAAGCAATTATATGCATGGTGTCATGACCCAAAATATAGGCAGTCATGTGGCTGAAAGAACTAACGGGTTATTGAATTCTACTGGTTCCATCTTTGAATCATAATTGGATATTCACTACAGATGCTCCTTGTGACCTATGACAAATAGGTTAATTGTTTTATGCCTCAGTTTCCTAATTTGTGAAATGTAGCATAAAGATGAAATCATTCTTCATCCCATGGGGCCAAGCCATAGTGAGGATTCCACAGTGTAGCATCAGGCACTTGCTCAGGGAATTTTCACGAGGTGCACCGAGGCCTGGTTATTCTCAGTTCAAGAGAAACAGCTGTTTTAAGATGCACACTGGCATTATTAGGTGTCACATAGAGACAGGGAAATGAGAAACATTCTACTTATTATTTTTGAGAATGATAAAACTCCTCATTAAAGGACATATTTGAAAATGCATATTTATGGACATGTTACTCTCAGTTATTAGCAAGTTAGCCCGAATTTATAATCATTTTTTTTCAAAATTCTCCCACTTTATTTCTATTTTTATTACAGTGTCTATCACATGAATATATTGATTTTTTTGTGCCAACTTCTGTTCTTGTCATAATTTTAGTATGCAAAGCAGCTTTTCTAAATTCAGCACTTCCAATGTACTTTATAGGATATGTGGTCATGCCTCACAATTTGACCTTCATTTGTTCTGAGGGCAAGGCCATTTCAGGGCTGATACCCAAGCTTTTCATTAAATTTTCCCTTTCACTTTCACTCTTTACTGAGCCCTTAACAAAAGAGAGTACTACATGTTGCATAAAACTATCTCCAAATGTTATCAGAACACTGGCTGTTCAAACATAGACATTGAAGAATGGTTCAACTGAGATAATTTTTAAGAAGAAATAAAATTGATTAGAGAACCAAACATGACTTGAACAAAATCTCAGAAAGAAAAGTTAAGATTATTATTTGGTTCCCCTTCAAGCAGATTTTGATATATATTTTATTTAAATATTTTTCTTAATTTGTTATCTTGAAAAGGTATGTAAAGTTTAGAGTGTATTTTCATACTATGCAGTTTGATTGAACATATGAGTTTTAAGTCAGTAATTACCTTGGAAGTAGTCCAAATGACAGATTCCCTCAACCATCACTGATTTGATTTGTGTATGTATTGTCACTAAACATTGTTACCTGTTGAATTCTGCTTCTATGTGTCTGACCATTATCATTACTTTGTATCTTTAGTATCTTCATGTTTGTAGACACAGAAAGTTTTATTGTATCATTTTTGGATGTATGTTCAATGCATTAATGGCATATTTCTGAGCTTTACAACTGATTATTTCTTTTCCATATCAAAGAGGAGCTCTAATGTAGAAGTTATTTAGTGAAGAGACTACTTTGTGGATAATAATCATCTAATAGAAAAAAAGGGATTTTTATTTTTATGACTTTGGAAGGCATTTTTCTGCACCAGAAATTTTCTCTAGAAACATACTTTTGTTATATATGTGAGCTACATTTAGTCTGAAAAAAGTAGAAAGAAGGATTAAAATCTAGATAGCATTTTTACAAAAGAAAGATTCTATAAACGTTAAAAGCTAATTTTTTAAAATGACCTTGACATTTCGATGCATAAATGTACACTTGATCCCTTCTCTCCCCATTTGAGAATAATGTCCAAGATTCTTACAGCAATTCTTTTATACAGATTCTATAACAACCAACACAGGCTTGTTTTCCCCTCCACCCTTGGAGGAAATGTAAAATCTTGCCTCAGCAGAAAACCCAAAAAACTCACAATGCCTTTGCAACATCTGAGTTACAAATGTTTTAGACATGTGTATTTCATCTTTTGTTTCCATTCTCTAGGCTAAGTGGTGATGTAGATATGTTCTTTGTTTGTTTGTTTGTTTAGTTTGTTTTTTGTCACTGAATTTTATTCCAGCATTACTTAAGAAAATAGTACACTAAAGAAAGTCAAAAGTATTGTCTATGGTTTCTTTGGGATGTTTACCACGACTCAATTAAATAGTACAACAAAAGACAAAAAGAATATACATGTTTGACAAAACAACTTTTGTGTTGGGAGCCAGCAATCTGCGCTATTTGATTGCTCAGTGGATACAGAGGTTCTCTGTTGTAGTGGCTCTTGAAGTGTAGTGGCAGGCATGAACCAAAGCACAGCACTAACCTAGAATGCAGGTTGGCAATGATGCAGTGTTGGCAAGTTGCAAGATATGTCAAGAAGCTGCTATAATGTGGCTTTATAGATTAGTCTCAAATAAACTCATGATCAACAAATAAATATAAAATAAAGGAAGAATTGTTTCTAGTGGAGATTCGCCCATACCAAGATACTGTTCAAGGTGATGATTGGGGAAGCCAGTAACAGCCTGGAGGTGTTTAAGGTATGTAGGCATTTGACACCACACAGGGCAAGAGAGAACAGAAAATGGCCAGTTTTGCCTGTGGGTACAGTGGTAAAGTATAATGGTGATTTCCAGCAGTCACACACACCCCTCATTACCTGTTCTCAAGGCCCCACTCCCCATTTTTATCCCTTCTGTTTTGTCCTTTCTTTCCTTTTCCTGCTTCTGACTTCACCCTTTCTCTTATCCACATCTTGCTCCTAGCTATCAATATGATCTATGTCTATTATCTCCATATAGTTTTCAACCGTCTTTCAACAATGGGCATTTTGTTATGTGAACATTCTCTTGTTTAATTTCAGTGCTATCATTTCTCTGTCTATGCAAGGTGTGGTGAACATATGGAATGGAGTCATTCCATATGACTCCTACAGCAATTGGATTTACCTTAGGTATTATGTAAATGCTCATGGAGTTCCAATGTCTTGTAACTACTTATTAAGAGTTTTACCTTTCTCAACGTTTGTACTATATTATTCAGAGTAGCATATTTTATAGAATATTTCACCAGAGTTTTAGTTTACTTTCCCCTTTTTAAACTAGAATGAAATCATGCCAGGTCATTTAATTTTCATAATGAATCCAAAGTAAAGGTCTTACGATAAAATTTCTGATTATCAAAACAAAGTGACACTTTCATGATTTTACTAACAAATGAAAGTCAAATGAATTTGATATTTAAATTGTCATGATGGCTAGTACAAATTTGGTGAGGAGGTAGCATTTATCCCATGTAGGGGATGTGCAAAGTGGCAAATCCACTATGCAAATTAGTGTCAGAATTGCTCCAAAGCTAAAAGTAGATAAACTGTCTACCATATAATTCACCTGTATCAACTTCGGGAGTATACTCCAAATATGATATCTCCCAATACAGAAGTACTTGCCCATCCATATTCAATGTTATTATATATGCAATTCCTTTAGGTTGCAACATATTATAACCTTTAAAATAAGTTCATTCCTGTCTTCCTTCCCATTAGCATGTCCTGAAACAACAATCTCAAGGTTTTTACAAACTTTACTGAATATTTTCCTCTGTTCTGCTATGTAGTATTTAATGCTGAGGCCCCACACATCAGCACCACATCGTTCACTGGTGTGTGCTGTGTATGTGTATGTGTGTTTGCTCTTATGGGAGCACTGGCATATGTGGATGGTCATGCTGGGAATCATTCAGTGTTGCTCTTCTACCTTATTCATGTAAACAGCTTCTCTGCATCCAACCCTGAGCTCACTTAGGCAGCCAAGCTTGTGAAACTGCTTGCTCTGAGGATCTTGCCTCTACGTTCTGAATCTGAAATTACAAAGAGTCCCTGTACCCACCAAGCATTTTTATGGACTCTGGACTTCTGAATATCTGAACTATGAAAATTATCCTTCTGTGGCAACTACATGAACCACTTCCCAGCCCCAGTATAATATTGCTTTGAGCTCAGTTTATCTTATATAATCTTATACATATTCATGTTGCATAACAATTAATGGACAACCAATGTATAGAAATGGAAAAGGGTTTCTAGCAAGTCCAATTCTAGAACCAAGGCTTACACTGAGTATGGATGTTCACAGAAACCACTATCAACTACAGGTTGTTTTTTGCGCTGAGAACAAAACAGCCCAACCACATAGATGACAGACTATAGCGGAATGCAAGGGTAGGACTGGAGAGTAATTAATCTCAGCATATGTCCGGCAACTCTCAACTGTGGGTATTTCCAGCTCTAGAAGCAACAAAGCCTTCCTTTGGCTTCTGCAGACACGAACCCTCATGTGCATACTTCCATACATACATTAAGTTAATTAAAATTATATGTATATAAAGAAATACAACCATGTTTCAGGAGTGGAGTGAGAAGCAACATCAAAGAGTAGAATAGAAAGAAATGAGTAGGGATCATGAAGGGAAAACATTATTTCCCCAAATCGGTTAGATTCTGAAATGATAAGCAGAGAAAAGCTATAATTACGGTACTTATGTGTCTATTTAATTTCTCTTGAATATCATCAGTAGTATGTAAAGATGTGACATTTTAGGCTTCCTGGCACAGGACTTATTTTTGATAAACTCTGGGTTACAACATTTTCAAATGTTCTCATGGAATATCATATGCAAAACCAATAAAAATAAGATTGCCCCCATTTTCACTGTTGTTCAGGCAATTTATTTGCTACTAAAATTGTAAAAGTCAAGACAGAAACTAGAGACACTGTGTCATGTCATTTTAATAACTATTTCAATGTGACGAGAATAAGGATAATGAAGAACACATGTTGGCTTGATGCTACGAAGTAAAGTAGTACAGTTATAGATAAAGCAAAATGCATGATTTGTACCAGATGTTGACATACTTTAGGATTAGTATGCAAGGGAAAATACTTCAGGAAGTGTGCAGCAAGGTAACCGCATGTTGCTACTGGGAGTCTTCTATACAAGTGTCTTTATAGTATGCTTTACTTGATTTCTAAGATGAAATTGCAATGTGTTCTTAATATTCTAAGATTTAAAAACTCCACAGGTGAAACAGTTCAGAAAAAATGATTAGGAGTTAGGTCCTGTTACCATATTTTTTAGTTTATTGTTTCCTGATTGTTGGATTTGTATAAACTTAACTTCTCAGATCTCTCACTGGAGAAAAAATAAAGTCAGCTAGTTTTGCCTCATAGGACCATTATGTCAAGATGAAATCTTTAAAGTTCTTTTTCCTAGAAACTTACTAGAGTTTCAATGCAAAGAATCTGTCTGTTATTATATTAATATTTTCAATTATTGTTAAGGATAAAATATTTTAAGCTATACACATGTATTTTAATTTAGTAACTATTTTGTGGATTAATATGTATTAATTGTATAGGTAAATTAAGTACTGTGTGATCTTTCTTCACATAAATAATATTGGATCAAAACAACACCTATTTACAAATATATCCTCTCCTATTTTATAGCCTTCCTAATTTTCATATCAATAGATGTAGATATATAGATATAGAGATATTAGAGAGTACTTGCTTTTCTGATCCTATTTTGTTTTTGTTTTTGTTTTTTTCATTTGGTAAAATACCTTCTCTTATCATGTCTGTACAGTTTGATTCAAATGTGGGGTTTCATTATTTTGTGGTCAAATAATATTCTATTATATCTATATATCATATGTTATTCCTCCAATCATGTAATTTGTTTGGATCAAGTCTATCCCTAATATCTTTCCTATTCCTACAAAAGTATTCTTCTTCAGTTTTCTGTATTTTAGTTTTTTTTATTGGATATATTCTATATTTACAATTTATTTCCCTTTTTCTGATTCCCCACCCCCAAAGGTCCCACATGCCCTTTTCCCTCCCCCTGCTCCCTCATCCACCCCCTCCCAACTTACTGTTCTTGTACTCCCCCACAATGATGTTTTGGTCCATTCTAGCACCAGTGTCCACTCCTTTCTTCTTGTGAGACATCACTTGATATGTGATTTATGTCTTTGGTGTTCCAAGCTTCTAGGCTAATATCCACTTATCAGTGACTGTATACCATGGGTATTCTTTTGAGACTGGGTCACCTCACTTAGTATGACATTCTCCAGCTCCATCCATTTCTCTAAGAATTTCATGAATTCATTGTTTCTAATGACTGAATAGTACTCCATTGTGTATATATACCACATTTTTTGTATCCATTCCTCTGTTGAGGGACATCTGGGTTCTTTCCAGCTTCTGGCTATTATATATAAGGCTGCTATGAACATAGATGAACATGTGTCCTTATTGCATGCTCGGGAATCTTCTGGGTATATTCCCAGGAGTGGTATGGCTGGGTCCTCCGGAAGTATCACGCCCAGTTTTCTGAGGAACCGCCAGACTGATTTCCAGAGTGGTTGTACCAGCTTGTATTCCCACCAGCAGTGGAGGAGTGTTCCTCTTTCTCCACATCCTCGCCAACACCTGATGTCTCCTGAGTTTTTAATCTTAGCCATTCTGACTGGTGTGAGGTGAAATCTCAGGGTTGTTTTAATTTGCATTTCCCTAATGACTAATGATGTTGAACATTTTTTAAGGTGTTTCTCAGCCATCTGAATTTCTTCAGGTGAAAAGTATCTGTTTAGCTCTGTACCCCATTTTTGGATAGGGTTATTTGGTTTTCTGGGGTCTAACCTCTTGAGTTCTTTGTATACATTGGAAATTAGCCCTCTGTCGGATGTGGGGTTGGTGAAGATTTTTTCCCAGTTTGTTGGTTGCAGATTTATCCTTTTGACAGTGTCTTTTGCCTTACAGAAACTTTGTAGTTTTATGAGGTCCCATTTGTCTATTCTTGCTCTTAGAGCATAAGCAATTGGTGTTCTGTTCAGGAATTTTTCCCCTGAGCCAATGTCCTCAAGGGTCTTCCCCAGTTTCTTTTCTATTAGTTTTAGTGTGTCTGGTTTTATGTGGAGGTCCTTGATCCACTTGGAGTTGAGCTTAGTGCAAGGAGATAAGAGTGGATCAATTCTCATTCTTCTGCATGTTGACCTCCAGTTGAGCCAGCACCATTTGTTGAAAAGGCTATCTTTTTTCCACTGGATGTTTTCAGCTCCTTTGTCGAAGATCAATTGGCCATAGATGTATGGGTTCAATTCTGGGTCTTCGATCCTATTCCATTGATCCGCCTCCCTGTCACTGAACCAATACCATGCAGTTTTTAATACTACTGCTCTGTAATATTGCTTGAGGTCTGGGATATTGATTCACCCAGAAGTTCTTTTGCTGTTGATGATAGTTTTAGCTATCCTGGGTTTTTTGTTATTCCAGATGAATTTGAGAATTGCTCTTTCTAACTCTATGAAGAACTGAGTTGGGATTTTGATGGGGATTGTGTTAAACCAACTGAGTTTTAGTAGGTTAAGTAGTACTTCTTAGTTTTGGTATCCTGTGTATGGATGTAGGACTATCCTACTGGACTATGAGTAGTATCTCAGGGGCCTTATCTTTAAAGATAACTGAGTCTACTTCTTCACCAATCATCAGCTGCCAATAACTCCTGGGCTATCTGTGGGAACATCATAATTACCTGTGTTTTCCATAGTGAAAGTATCCCTGACTTGATCTTGCATAGGTTTTATCTATGCCATAAACATCACTATGAGTTTATATGTACAACTTCCTTACTATGTCTGGAAAACATCATATCCTCTCTCTCTCTTATAATCTTTCTCTCCCCAATTATGTGATGATCCCTGAACACTGGACAAGTGAAATGTGACATTGATGTCCCATTTTATCCTGAAGACTCCCAAGTCTCTTAACTCTGCACATTGACCAGTTGTAGGTCTAGGTATTAATCATCATTTACTGCAAAAGGTTCTCTGATTATGGTTGTACTAATATACTGGTCATTAGGAGTCAGTTTCATAATAAGCTCATATAGCTGAATAATAGCTTATGGCCTATAATCTAACTAGCCACCAGTTTTTAACCTCCTATTGCTTTCAGGCATGAGTTCTGTATTGTGGAAGGGATTCTTTTTTGTTAGTATGTCTTTTGTCATTGCACCAATGTGCACGTCACGCCAGGCCATTATAGTGTGCATGGCGCCTTTTAAGACTATGAAAATAAGCCAGGAGAGATAAACATTGCAGAATGGTACCAACTAGATTTGGTGGGGATATATTGAAACAGTGATGGGACTTATTACCTAGAAGAATGTTTCAGAAAGGTGTATTCATTAAGCAGTTTGAATGGAGATCCCTGTCTAGAACTGGCAAGCAGCATACTGGGTATTCAGATGGTAATGAAGATGGCAGCAGAATTAAGTGTTCCTACCTTGGAGAGGGGCTCATTAGATATATTGTTTTCAGGTAGTAAGGACAGAGGCTCATACATAGGATGGTCCACAGAGCACACAGCTCTCAGAAGACAGTGTTGGATTTTCGTTGAGCTCTTTATTTAAAATAGTAGTTTCTTTCCTAAATCTCTGTTAAATTTCTCATTCCTAGACTACATTGTTTCTCTATTTTTATACTCTACCTGTGCCTCTTGAATCTCATCAAGATATTTGTAAACATCCATTTGAATTCTTTATCAAATATTTTCCATACTCATTTCTTTAGAATCTGTTGATAAAATTAGCTTGTTCTTTTGCCCTTATGCATTCTTGAGATTTTTTTCTCAGTTATCATACTTTTTATGCACCTGCACAAAAAGCAATGAGTCTGATATTTCAGGCATCACTGATACTCCTACTGGTCACATTTTTAATAAACATTCTCCTGAAGATTCACGTTAGGTGTGTTTTCAGATGTTAAGTTAATTTTTGCTGAACAGCCTTTTATAGGATCTCTACAGTTTTATTGGCTATAATAAATTACTTTAGGCACAAAAAATAGTGTAGTACAATTGAATAGACCTGTCTATTCTGTCTTCGTGGATCATTCAGGGATTGGACTCTCTAACAGCTCTGCCAAGTATGGTTCAGACAGAAGTGACTTTGGGATTCTGAGTGTGTTGCTGCTCCTTCCATGGGGGTGGTATTCCTTGTCAGACATTGTCTACATCCTCACCTACTTCAGATTCTATGTCTGTAACTTCCAAATTCCTTTGCAAGAGCAGCATGAGCAGTCATGAAGGGTTCAAAATCTCCCCTTCTTCTATTTAGATTTAGGTTGTAGCATGGTCTTGATACTTCCAAGTAGGGTCAGGACATTCGAATACAGCCATGCGGCTACAGGTTACCTTTGTCCTGCAGGGGTAGAGGTGAATGTTGAGCATCTCTAGGTAGCCAGCCTAACCTGTATTCTCCAAACAGTTTTCTTTTAGGATGGTTATCGTTTCAGTCCCACTTACTGTCAGTATTGCTGATGCCTTCCGCAAGTAAATGTGTCATGTAGTCTCTTCTCTGTCCTGCAGAGTTGAATCATTTCTTTCCTCAGGTCCTAAGGCCTTAATGTAATAAAGCCTGGAAAAGTAAAGATATGTGGGAAGTGGTTAGAAGGTACTCTAGCCTGTAATTATGCTGCAGTTTATCTACAACTATAGGACTATCGATTCGTTATCATCCATTATATAATTAGATTAGATAACACTAATAGAACCATTATCTTCTGGTCAACCTCTGCAGAAACTGGTGTTGTCTGTGCTCTGAGGAAACAGCTCTGCCATTGTACCATGGTCTCTGTTGAACCTGTTGCATCTATTTTGATTCTAACATCAGGGCAATTGATTTCAAGTCAAGCTTACCTAGCTGTGGACCCATGATAAGTTGGCTGCTGCTCCCCAGTATACAGTGTACCTGATGTGTAGGGCCCTCCCATTGGTCACCTCGTAGACTGCTAGGCAGTAAAGGCTTGTAAATAAACTACACAGTCATTGGAAGGTAAATAGAATTTGGCAAGATCAATAAAAAGCTGGCAGTTATTTTGAGGACTCTTGAAGGGATCGATATACCAGGCAGATGCATTTCACAACATTCAGGTGGATAGGTGGGCTTGCTAGGGAAAACAGAGCTTTTATGTATTTTAAGCATCTTTGTTTCTCTAGGAATTTGCTGTAGGTTTCAAGCTACAATATTCATATTCACAGCGGATTTCTAGGATGCATTAGGGCAGCCTGGTTCCTAGATGCTCTTTCCCAGAGAATGCCTTGCATTGGCTTCTGCACAGCACAGCAACAGCCATTTCAGCATGCTCTCTGCTTTGTGAACCTGTTATCCAACCAGGCATTGTATGTGCATAAAATTTCCTTCTTCAAAGACAACCAATGAACCTAAACCAGTCATAGGTTAGATGCTTCAAACCAGAAAGTAGAAACTCATCTGTTCCAGTGTATAAAGTTTCAACTCAGGGGTCAAAAATACTCCTTAGTTTTTCTAGGGCTCATAGGTTTTCTTTTTTTTAAGAATTTTTATCTTTGAATGAGAAAAAAAAATCATGGCATACATGAAGAGATGCCTAAAGTGTTCCTGTTTCCTGTTTCTAATCCTAGAAAAATATACTGACATCATTTATACACCTCTTTCAGATAGTTTTACATTACTATAATATATAAACTATACTTGTAAATCTGTCTTTAATATTCCTATCAGTAATGGGAAAGTTAGAGTTCTAATAAGAACATGAAGACACACAAAATTTCCTTTCAAGAAATCAAGGAGTCTTTAGTTTGAAATCGGAACCAAAATGACTTAAAAAGTATATTGAGAATCTAAAATCAAATATTACAGCCTAGCTTTTCAGTCATGAAAGAGGGAATATATTTTATTGTTAAGGTTTGATAATAAGATAGTTTCTGTGACCTATGTTACAAACTAGACTTATAGATTCATTCTTGTTATTGAAATGGTTGATTCTTTTGTTTTGTTACAGAATGTCTTTGCTATGTGGTCACAGTTGTCCCAGGACTCATAGCAATATTTCTGTCTCAGTTTCCTAAGTCCTAATGTACAGGTATATTACCAGATATTAAGACTAGCAACTAATAAATGGGCCATGATGTTGTATAACAAACTACGCATCATTCTAAGCCTAGTGACAGCAGACAGACTGTAAAAATGTCTTTACCAATTAAGCATCTGATATATAAGATATATACTAAGCAATAACAAAAACAAAACACTAAGAAAACAGATAACCCAATTAAAATGGATATAGAAAAACTAAGCAAAGAGTTCTCAAAAGCTGAACAAAACTAGCTGATAAACTTTAAAAAATTATTCAGCATCCTTAGCCATTGAGGAAATGAAAATTAAAGCTACATTGCAATTTCATCTTATCCAACCCAGAATGGCCAAAATCAATAAAATACCAGCATGGTAGCAATGCTAATGAGGGTGTGAGGAAAGGGGAGCACTTATTAATTGCTAGTGAGAATGTAAGTATTGAAATCAGGGTGAAGGTTCCTCAGAAAGCTGAAAATCATTCTAATCTTAAAATCCAGATCTTGGCCACATACCCAAAAAAAAAAAAAAACCTCTTCACTGTCTTACAGAAACGTTTGTTAACCCATGTGAATTGATGCTTTATGTGTAATAGCCAGAAACTGGAAACAGCTTAGATGCCCATCAAGAAATGAGTGGAACCTGAGCATGTGATACAATGAAATGCTATTCAGATATAATTAAAAGTAAAGTTACAAAATTTACAGTAAATTGATGGAACTAGAAACAACTAATCTAATGAGATAACTCAGATGTCCCAAAACAAATACTGTGTTTTCTCTTATATGTAGATGATAGCTTTTAAACTTTAGGTATGACTGTTTCAATCTCCATAACAACAGAGAAAGAAAGAAAGAAAGAGAGAGAGAGAGAGAGAGAGAGAGAGAGAGAGAGAGAGAGAAAGAAAGAAAGAAAGAAAGAAAGAAAGAAAGAAAGAAAGGAAGGAAGAAAGAAAGAGAGGAACCACAGATAGGAAGAGATGATCTTCCAACAAGGAGAATAAAGGCCTTTAAAAATGTATATAATCGCCCTCCTCCTCAGCTTCTTTCAGTCTTTCCCTACTTTAACCACAGGGGTCAGCAGCTTCTGTCCGTTGGTTGAGTGCGATATCTGCATCTGACTCAGCTGCTTGTTGGGTCTTTCAGAGGGTAGTCATGCTAGGTCCCTTTTTGTGTGCATGCTATAGCCTCTAATAGTGTCAGGTCTTGGGGCCTCCCCTTGAGCTGGATCCCACTTTGGACCTGTCCCTGGACCTTCTTTTCCTCGGGTTCCTCTCCATTTAGATCCCTGCAGTTCTTTCAGACAGGAACAATTATGGTTCAGAGTTTTGACTATGGGATGGCAATCCCATCCTTCATTTGATGTCCTGCCTTTCTGCTGGAAGTTGGATCTACAAGTTCCTTCTCCCCAATGTTGGACATTTCATCTGAGGTCCCTCCCTTTGAGTCCTGAGAGTCTTTCACCTCCCATGTCTCTGGTACATTCCAGAGGATCCCCCAAACCTCCTACCTTCCAAGGTTGTATGTTTCCTTTCTTTCTGCTGGCCCCCATGGAATTTAGTCCTTTTCCCCCACCCAATACCCAATCATGTTCCTCTCTCTGCCCCCGCCCCAGATCTCCTTCCCCTCTCAGGTCCCTCCCTCCTCCCTTATGGTTGCTTTCTTCTCCCTCCAAAGTGGGACTGAGGCATCCTCACTTGTGTCCTTCAGCTTATTGACCCTTTTGAGTTCTGTGGGTCATATCTTGGGTACTTGGTACTAATTTATTTTTAGCTAATATCCACTTATTAGTGAGTACAAAATGCATGCCATTTTGGGTCTGAGTTACCTCATTCAGGATGATATTTTTCAGTTTTTGCCTGCAAAGCTCAGGATATCCTCATTCTTAATAGCTAAGTAGTATTCCATTGTGTAAATAAAACACATTTTCAGTATCCATTCTCCTGTTGTGGAACATCTGGGTTGTTTCCAGCTTCTGACTATCACAAATAAGACTGCTACCCAACACATATATAGTAGAGGACAGCTGGGTCTGGGTTTAGTCAGAAAAGATGCACTTAACCCTCAAGAGACTGGAGGTCCCAGGGAGTTTAGAGGTCTGGTGGTGTACAGTGTGTGGACATCCTTCTGGAGACAGGGGTGGGGGAGGAAGTATGGAATGTGGGACAGTCAGAGGATCGACCAGGGGGAAAATAAAATCTGTAATAAAAATAAAATAAACTAAAAATATGCATATGAAAATCTATCACTGTAGGTGCTTTCTCAAATCTATACATAGATGAAAGAAAGTTAAATGAAGGCACCATATGAATGTGGAGACAGTGCCCCACCTAGACATGTTATACTGCAGTACCAGGAATGGGTTATGTTTTGTCAAGTCATTAGCCCACAAGATATCATAGAACCTCCTAAACATCACAGGTTATTTGTCTCTCCATTACCCAAGGGAAATGCCCTATTGCTGAGGATACAACTGATTGTTTCCCCAATTGTACATTATTTCACCAATGTAGGGAAATGGTGCTGGTACCCATCTAGAATCTTCACTCCTTCTTTTTAGTGTTCATGGAACTAGAAGACACTTTACACACTACCAGAAGAGAAAATTAATTATCAACTTCTTCCAAATACAAAGCCTTCAACCTATAACAGAGACTTGCCTGTAAGATATACTGGTACAATAGTGGGGCACATATACTGAAGTATCCAACCACTTTGGCTTGGATTTAAGATGAACCCTGTGTCCACAAGATGGAACTCAAACCTTGCACCACTAAAATGTCCAAGAATATGAAACTAGATAGAAGACCATGGGCCTGCGGGGGTGGGGGGCTATTTTTGTAAAGCAGTATAGCAATAATATGATTTCTGATAATATATAGCTCTTCTTATATATTAGAGAATTGCTTAATTCTTTTTTTAAGCTATCAAATATTTTTATTGGTCCCCAATTCTTGAATGTTTACACTGTTCATGTTTTCTGTTATAAACTAGTATCTTTAACAAACTAAAAGAAAGTCCCGGGACATAAATAAAATGATTCATAGTTTTCAATTATTTAACACAAGAAAAGCATAGAAAACATTAACAAGTTAAATGTTTCTCTAGTATTTTGAATCTCACCTCCATCTTCAAAGGATGGGAGTATCATTTCTCCTATCGTTGTATGAGTGGGCAATTTCATTTACTCTGAGTTTCTTTACTCGTCATTGTATTGGATTCTACAACATGATCATATGCTCTCACTTCTTTGTGTGTGGTTCACCATGACTATGCTACTGAAGAATGTCTAACTTCCTGTGAAGAGTAATTCTCATTCTTTCTTATCATGTTATCTTTTGGAGGAAGACCTGTTGAGCATTATTAGTCTGCATTCATGTGTCCCTGCTGAGAGTGGATCATCAGAAAACGCATTTCCAAGCTTAGGTCTAAAAAAATTCATGCACTTCCACTGAGGTCCAATTCTTATAAAGTAAAAGGATATTAATGGTTTGGTTATTTTCTTTTTTTTTTAAATTAGATATATTTTTTCTTTTTTTCTTACTCTTTTCCTTTTTTTCCTACTTGTTTATTGGATATATTCTATATTTACATTTCATTTCCCCTTTTCTGGTTCCCTGCCCCACAAGGTCCCACATGCCCTTTTCCCTCCCCGTGTTCCCCCATCCACCCTTTCCCACTTCGCTGTTCTGGTATTCCCTTACACTGATGCTTTGAGCCTTTCCAGAACCAGGGTTCACTCCTTCCTTCTTGTTGGACATCATTTGGTATATGGATTGTGTCTTTGTTGTCCCAAGATTCTCGACTAATATCCACTTATCAGTGAGTACATACCATGGGTATTCTTTTGAGACTGGGTTACCTCACTTAGTATGATGTTCTCCAGCTTCATCCATTTCTTTAAGAATTTCATGAATTCATTATTTCTAATGGCTGAATAGTACTCCATTGTGTATATATACCACATTTTTTTCTATCCATTCTTCCGTTGAGGGACATCTGGGTTCTTTCCAGCTTCTGGCTATTATAAATAGGGCTGCTATGAACATAGTGGAACATGTATCCTTATTGTATGCTGAGGAATCTTCTGGGTATATGCCCAGGAGTGGTATGGCTGGGTCCTCCGGAAGTATCATGTCCAGTTTTCTGAGGAACTGCCAGACTGATTTCCAGAGTGGTTGTACCAGCTTGCAGTCCCACCAGCAGTGGAGGAGTGTTCCTCTTTCCTCACATCCTCACCAACACCTGCTGTTTCCTGATTTTTTTAATCTTAGCCATTCTGACTGGTGTGAGGTAAAATCTCAGGGTTGTTTTGATTTGCATTTCCCTAATGACTAATGATGGTGAACATTTTTTAAGGTGTTTCTCAGCTATCCAAATTTCTTCAGGTGAAAAGTCTTTGTTTAGCTCTGTACCCCATTTTTGGATAGGGTTATTTGGTTTTCTGTGGTCTAACTTCTTGAGTTCTTTGTATACATTGGATATTAGCCCTCTGTCGGATGTGGGGTTGGTGAAGATCTTTTTCCAATTTGTTGGTTGCCAATTTGTCCTTTTCACAGTGTCTTTTGCCTTGCAGAAACTTTGTAATTTTATGAGGTCCCATTTGTCTATTCTTGATCTTAGAGCATAAGCTATTGGTGTTCTGTTCAGGAACTTTCCCCCTGAGCCAATGGATTTTGAAACACTTGTTATTAACTGTTATGTCTTTATCAAAACATCACCCCAAGGATCATGATCTTATGAGAAAATAAAGCAGATAGAAATTAAGAGCCAGATATGGTAGATATGTCAAGGAAATACCATGTTCCAGACAAAACAGGACCCATTCACATAAGAATTCACAAACACTCTAACAGCTCACATAAGGCCTGCACGGGTTTAAATGGGATTAAAAATCCAAGCACTGAGTAGGGGTAGTAGAAAATGTCCCCTCCCTAACCGAGAAGCTATTTGTGAACTGACACCTGCTGAAAAAAATAAGCCAGTTTTCCCAAATAGAGTATCACTGGAAAAGTCAGCTGTACTCAAAGGAAGGAATATTTTGGAGAATTTTTATTTCCCTCATTCATATATACCTATCCTGTGTTTTATTTTTGTCCTTTATATGTTTTGATTTTCATATTTGTGTATATGTACATATATGCACATACACACACTATATATATACATACATACTTTCCAAACACACACACACACACACACACACACACACACACACACACACACACACATATATATATATGTATATATATATATATATATATACATATGCATATACATATGTAAATAATATACATTACTTTTTGGATCAATACCGCTCCCCAACATATTTTTATAAAATATAATAAGTTAAACTGTTTTTCCACTAAATATTTGATGATGAATACGTATTCCTAAATCCAAACCATGCTATAAGTATATTTTTGTAAAATTTTTGCTACAGGTAGGTATCTTAAAATTTCCACAATTGGAATAAAACACACATATTTGCATTTTAGGGCATAGATGAATGGCCAGGTAAGTAATACTTTTGTTTTATCATGTTCTAGTTTCAGCCTTATGAACATTGTATTATTAAACTTTCTTTCAATGCTTTCTAACAGTCGGCTTTGAACAGTTGGGGCTTAATTGGGAACAATTGTTTTTAAAAATTACAGTTTTCATAGTTGTTCTTCCTTAGAATTGTCTTTTACTCTCTTGTAACCCATCTTTTTTGCATGTAATATAGGAGAGTAGGAAATTTCAGTTTAGCCTCATCCAACATGGCCAAATTTAAAGTCTTTCTTATTGTATGGTATAAAAAATTTACATCTGAATATATTTGCAAATTTTTTCTGTGTGGAATTCAGGTCAGTGTCTGCTACCTGACTCCAGATATTTAGCTAACCAGACTGAAGTAGATGAGTAACTTAGGTACTTTTGGGCTTTAATTTTATGAAGATATACTGATATACTCTTATATCTGACACAGGCTTACTTAGTATAGTTAGCTATATACACTTACCTGGCCTCCCTTACTGTTTAACTTCCTTCCATCTTGCCAGTTGGGTTTTGAGATATCTGTGAGAAAACATTTAGATGTGTCTTAAGAGAAAGAAGTAGAGGCTTCAGAGATTTGGTTTCTGTTATATAGAAGTCATGTTGCATCAGTTTCCAACTTAGTTTAGTTTAAAGGGCATGTGCTAGTTTGAATATGCTTTTATTTATTTATTATTTATTTATTTATTTATTTACACACACTCCAGATTTTATCCCCCCTCCCAGTCCACCCTTCGACTGTTCCACATCCCATTCCTCCTCCCCACACCTCTGTTTCCAGGAGGATGTCTCTACCCCCTAATCCCCACTCCATCTGACCTTTAAATTCCCTGTGGCCTCCTGTCTCTTGAGGGTTAGATGCATCATCTCTAAGTGAACCCAGACTCAGAAATCCTCTGCTGTATGTGTGTTAGGGCCCTCATATCAGCTGGTGTATGCTGCCTACTTGGTGTTCCAGTATCAGAGATCTTGGGGGTCTAGATTAATATAGAGTGCTGGTCCTCCTACAGGTTGTCCCTCCTCAATTTCTTTCAGCCTTTCCATAATTTTAACCACAGGAGTCAGCATCTTATGTCTGTTGGTTGAGTGCAAATAACTGCATCTGACTCTTTCAGCTGCTTGTTGGGTCTTTTGGAGTGCTATGTCCATTTTTGTGAGTGCTCCAACGCCTCAGTAATAGTGTCAGGCCTTGGGACCTCCCCTTAAGCTGGATCCCCTTTGAGCCTGTCACTGAACCTTCTTGAATATGCTTGGCCCAGGAAGTGGCACTATTAGAAGATGTAGTCTTTTGGGTGTGACCTTGTTGGAGAAAGTATGTCACTGCCCCATGCCTGCCTGAGCACTGCCATGCCTCCAACTTGATGATAATAGACTGAAACTCTGAACCTGTAAGCCAGCCCCAATTAAATGTTGTCCTTATAAGAATTGCCTTAGTCATGGTGTCTTTTCACAGCAGTAAAACCCTAAGTAATACAGGAGGGTAGATTTTTATCTCAATGGAAAAGAATGCTGAAAAATTTGCCAACTTAATTTGATTCACTAAAAGTGTGCACACAAAGCCAGATAAGAGTCTAAGTCTATAATACTGATAAAAGTCATTTATGAAATCCAGCAGTTCTCTTTCTACTACGTTCTGAATTTGATTTCCTAGAATCATTTCTTCTCTTCCCCTTGTTTTCGACATGTTGTATGTGAGGACAGATCCCAGAATATTTGTCAAACTAGAAGAGGAAAAGAAGAATAGTTTTCAAATTGAAAACAGACAAATAAAGGAAAAGGGATTGATATTTATGGTGCTGCTATGTGGAGATGTCGATTCTGCTTCTTTGAAAGAAGTAGTATACCATGAGGTTGACAGTAGAAAACTGTGTGCATACTCTGCATGAAACATGAGGAGCTTAAAGAACTCAAGAAGTAAGACCACAGAAAACCAAATAACCCTATCCAAAAATGGGGTACAGAGCTAAACAACGACTTTTCACCTGGAGAAATTCAGATGGCTGAGAAACACATTAAAAAATGTTCAGCATCAACAGTCATTAGAGAAATGCAAATCAAAATAACCCTGAGATTTCACCTCACACTAGTCAGAATGGCTAAGATTAAAAACTCTGGAAACAGTAAGTATTGGCAAGGATGTGGAGAAAGAGGAACACTCCTACACTGCTGGTGGGACTGTAAGCTGGTGCAACCACTCTGGAAATCAGTCTGGCAGTTCCTCAGAAAACTGGACATGATACTTCCAGAGGACCCAACCATACCACTCCTGGGCATATACCCAGAAGATTCCCCAGCATGCAATAAGGATACATGCTCCACTATGTTCATAGCAGCCTTATTTATAATAGCTAGAAGCTGGAAAGAACACAGATGTCCCTCAATGGAGGAATGGATACAAAAAATATGGTATATATACACAATGGAGTACTACTCAGCCATTAGAAAAAAATTAATTCATGAAATTCTTAGAGAAATGGATGGAGCTGGAGAATATCATACTAAGTGAGGTAACACAGTCTCAAAAGAATACCCATGGTTGCAGTCACTGATAAGTGGATATTAACCTAGAATCTTGGGACACCAAAGACACAATCAACATACCAAATGATGTCCAACAAGAATGAAGGAGTGGACACTGATGCTGGAAAGGATCAAAGCATCACTGTAGGGGAATACCAGAACAGGGAAGTGGGAAGGGGTGGATGGGGGAACAGTGAGAGGGAAAAGGGCATGTGGGACCTTTGGGGGGTGGGGAACTAGAAGGAGGGAAATGAAATATAAATATAGAATATATCCAATAAAAAATTAAAAGAAAAACAGATATAAGGAAAATTTACCATTGCCAAGAAGAAGCAGGCAGAAGTTGGGAAGTAAGGGAGGAAGGCATGGAAGGAGAGGGAGACAGACAGACTCACCAACAGAGAAAGTGATTGTGAGACAGAGACAGAGAGACAAAGACAAAACAGGACGGAGACAAAGACAGAGATAGAAAAAAAACAAGCCATAAGCTCTTTTGAAGGCAATGGCCCAAAGACCTCCTTCAAGGCCCCATATATTGATATCTACTACTTCCTAATACTGACATATGGGGATTAACATTTTTGTACTTGGAAATTTAAGGAATGGAATTGAAGATAAAGCTTACATATATGGTATACATTTTCAACCAGTGTAAATTGTTTATAGTTTGCTTTTATTTCTGTAAATGCAGAAGATGAGAACCACTTGACTTTTATATATCTATAAATGAAATAAAAATAAAAATAATTGTGGTGATATTTGAGAAGCATCTGTCATGCCTTCCCACAGTTATTACTTCCGACCTTCTTAGTAGTAAACAATTAATATGATGTCTATTGTTACAGAAATGTTTTGACCTTCATCAAATAAAATGGTAGGATCAATATTGGATTTTTACCAGGGATATTAATTTAACAATTTCTGTGAGATTAATAAATACTATTAAGTGTAACACTAATGAGTTCACTCTTATTTTCTTTCTTTTTTCTTTTTTTATTGGATATATTCTTTATTTATATTTCATTTCCCTTTTCCTGATTCCCCGTCCCTCCCAAAGGTCCCACATGCCCTTTTCCATTCCCCTGTTCACCCATCCACCCCTTCCCACTTCCCTGTTCTGGTATTCCTCTATACTGATGCATTGAGCCTTTCCAGAACCAGGGTCCACTCCTTCCTTCTTGTTGGACATCATTTGGTATATGGATTGTGTCTTTGGTGTTCCAAGATTCTAGGCTAATATCCACTTATCAGTGAGTGCATACAGTGGATATTCTTTTGAGACTTGGTTATGTCACTAAGGATGATGTTCTCTAGCTCCATCCATTTGTCTAAGAATTTCAAGAATTCATTGTTTCTAATGGCTGAATAGGACTCCATTGTGTATATATACCACATTTTTTTTTATCCATTCCTCCATTGAGGAACATCTGGGTTCTTTCCAGCTTCTAGCTATAATAAATAAGGCTGCTATGAACATAGTGGAGCATGTATTCTTATTGCATACTGGGGAATCTTCTGGGTATATGCCCAGAGTGGTATGGCTGGGTCCTCCGGAAGTATCATGTCCAGTTTTCTAAGGAACCACCAGACTGATTTCCAGAGTGGTTGTACCAGCTTGCAGTCCCCCCAGCAGTGGAGGAGTGTTCCTCTTTCTCCACATCCTTGCCAAGACCTGCTGTTTCCTGAGTTTTTAATCTTATCCATTCTGACTGGTGTGAGGTGAAATCTCAGGATTGTTTTGATTTGCATTTCTCTAATGACTAATGATGTTGAACATTTCTTAAGGTGCTTCTCAGTCATCTGAATTTTTTCAGGTGAGAAATCTTTATTTAGCTCTGTATCCCATTTTTGATAGGGTTATTTGGTTTTCTGGGGTCTAACTTCTTGAGTTCTTTGTATACATTGGATATTAGCCCTCTGTCAGATGTAGGGTTGGTGAAGATCTTTTCCCAATTTGTTGGTTGCTGATTTGTCCTTTTGACAGTGTCTTTTGCCTTACAGAAACTTTGTAATTTTATGAGGTCCCATTTGTCTATTCTTGATCTTAGAGCAAAGAAGAACTAATACCAATACTCTTCAAACTATTCCACAAAATTTAAACAGAAGGAACACTACTCAACTCATTCTACAAAGCCACAATTACCCAGATAGCAAAACCACACAAAGACCTAACTAAGAAAGAGAACTTCAGACAAATCTCCATTATGAACATCGATGCAAAAATACTCAATAAAATTCTTGCCAATCGATTCCAAGAACACATCAAAATGATTATTCACCATGATCAAGTTGGCTTCATCCCAGGGAGGCAGGGATGGTTCAATGTACAGAAATCCATCAATGTAATCTACTACATAAACAATCTCAAAGAAAAAAACCACATGGTCATCTCATTGGATGCTGAAAAAGCATTTGACAAAATTCAGCATCCTTTCATGTTAAAAGTCTTGGAAAGAACAGGAATTCAAGGCCCATACCTATACATAGTAAAAGCAACTTATAGCAGACAGGTAGCCAACATCAAAGTAAATGGAGAGAAACTTGAAGCAATACCACTAGACTAGGCTGATCCTTCTCACTATATCTTTTCTTTTTTTATTTTATTTTATTTTATTTTATTTTATTTTATTTTATTTTCTATATTCTATGTTTACATTCCAAAGGCTTTCCCCTTTCCCAGTTCCCACCCACCATAGTTCCCATAGTTCCTCTCCCCCCATCTGTTCCCCAATAATTCCCCCTCCCCCTCGGTTTCTTTACTAAACTGGATGTAATCTTTACAGGCCCAGGGTCCTCTCCTTTCTTCTTCTTGGGAATCATTTGACTTGCTATTTGTGTCTTGAGTATTTAGGGCTTCTGGGCTCATTAATATCCACTTATCAGTGATTGCATTTCATGTGCATTCTTTTGTGATTGGGTTAATTCACTCAGGATGATATTTTCCAGGTCTAACCATTTACCTACAAATTGCATGAATTCATTATTTTTAATTGCTGAGTAGTATTCCATTGTATAAATATACCACATTTTCTGTATCCATTCATCCTTTGAGGGATATTTGGGCTCCTTCCAATTTCTGGCTATTATAAACAAGGCTGCTATAAACATAGTGGAGCATGTGTCCTTATTGCATGCAGGGGAATCCTCTGGGTATATGCCCAGGAGTGGTATGCCAGGGTCCTCTGGAAGTGACATGCCCAATTTTCTGAGGAACCGCCAAACTGATTTCCAGAGCGGTTTTACCATTTTGCAATCCCACCAACAGTGGAGGAGTGTTCCTCTTTCTCCACATTCTCGCCAGCACTTGTTGTCTCTTGAGTTTTTAATCTTAGCCATTCTGACTGGTGTGAGGTGGAATCTCATGGTTGTTTTGATTTGCATTTCCCTGATGACTAATGATGTTGAACATCTTTTAAGGTGTTTCTCGGCCATATCTTTTCAATATAGTACCTGAGGTACTAGCTAGAGCAATTTAACAACATAAGGAAGTCAAAGGGATACAAATTGGAAAGGAAGAAGTCAAACTATCACCATTCACACATGATATGATAGTATACTTAAGTGACCCACAAAACTCCACCAGAGAACTCCTACTGCTGATAACCAACTTCAGCAAAGTGGTTGGTTATAAAATCAACTTAAGCAAAGCAGTAGCCTTTCTATACTCAAAGGATAAGCAGACTGAGAAAGAAATTAGGGAAATGACACCCTTCACAATAGCCACAAACAATATAAAATATCTTGGTGTGACTCTAACCAAACATGTGAAAGATTTATATGACAAAAACTTCAGGTCTCTGAAGAAGGAAATGGAAGAAGGCCTCAGAAAATGGAAAAATCTTCCATGTTCATTGGTTGACAGGATTAATATAGTTAAAATGACAATCATACCAAAAGCAATATACAGATTCAATGCAATTCCCATCAAAATCCCAACTCAGTCCTTCATAGAGTTAGAAAGAGCAATTCTCAAATTCATCTGGAATAACAGAAAACCTAGGATAGCTAAAACTATCATCAACAGTAAAAGAACTTCTGGCAGAATCAGTATCCTGGACCTCAAGCAATACTATTGTTTAAAACAATATTTTATTGTTAAAACCTTCATGGTATTGGTTCAGTGACAGGGAGGTGGATCAATTGAATAGGATTGAAGACCCAGAAGTGAACTCACATACCTATGGCCAATTGATCTTTGACAAAGGAGCTGAAAACATCCAGTGGAAAAAATATAGCCTTTTCAACAAATGGTGCTGGCTCAACTGGAAGTCAACATGCAGAAGAATGAGAATTGATCCACTCTTCTCTTCTTGAACTAAGCTCAACTCCAAGTGATTCAAGGACCTCCACATAAATCCAGACACACTAAACCTAATAGATAAGAAACTGGGGATAGACCCTTGAGGACATTGGCTCAGGGGGAAAGTTCCTGAACAGATCACTCTTATTTTCACTTCTATTGTTTATGATTACACATTTTAAGAATATATCACTATTTACATTATTATTTTTGGAGGCTCTGAATGCCTCCAAAAAGAAGCTGGAGAGAGAATACACTAGCAGCTTATCAGCACACCTAAGATCAAGAATTTACAAATGAGACCTCCTAAAATTACAAAGTTTCTGGTTTTATGTGGAAGTCCTTGATCCACTTGGGAATGGTATAATTATGAACAATTTCATTTGTTCATGGCAGTTGTATGGAAGTATAAGGAAGTTTTGTGTTGATTTTTGTTACCACTGAACATGCTAAGCACACTTATTCACTTTAAGTCATGTATGGATTCATTTCCTTTAAGTAGGTAAGCGCCATTCTGTTTCTTTCATAACATATTTCTTTTCTGCACTCTATGGAAGCTCTGAGAAAATGTTGACGTTGAGAACTGCAATGTTTTCATTAAGTGTTAATAATGAGCATCCTTGCTCATGCAAAATGCCCCAGTATTTTATCAGTAGCTTTGATGATTGCTGGCCTTTTTCATAGGTACAATTTATTGCTTAATTTTATGTTCCCTCTTTGCCTAAAAAGCTACCAATCCTTTAATTGTCTCTTTATGATTACCCTAATGACTTTGATACATTCGGTGACATTTGAAATTATATGTAAATTAGGACTATTACAAATTCCTAGAAAACATGAAAACTGTTCTCTCCATGATCATCTCTCTACCTAAATATACCTCATATGATATATGCATATACACTATATTTAGTATGCATATTGCTCAAACCTTTTGGCATCATTGATTTACATAGTCAACACTCATTTATAGTTAACTGTGTGTTTTCACTTGAATTGCCTGTGCCCTTTATGATGCTGCTTGCAAATAAACCAGTAATTTTTAAACTACAACAAACATGTACAGCTTCTAAAAAAAAATGGTGTTTCCTTGCTCTTCTTTAAAATCATATTCAAAGCAGTGTCTTGAAAGATCTCTGGTGTTTATGCAACTTTGTGGATTAAAAAATAGTTTGTCTATTTAATGTCTGATTTTAATAAGTGATTTATTAAATTATAAAGCAGTCCACTACTGCTAGCAGTGCAATAAACTTTTGGATTTCTGTCTTCAGTAATACTGTATATCAGGACCCATGAGCTCCTTTCAAAATGGGCATGTGTGTCCGTGATGTTCTTACCGAGATGCCGGTCTCACTGCTCCTGCAAGATCTACCATTCAGTCAAAGGATCTCTCCAAAACATGATGGTAAGGCCAAAGCCATCTCCAGCTGAGTTCTTTTGTCAGATCTGAATGCAACATAGCCTTCTCCTGATCTTGTGATTTTAACACTTAGATGATGAAACATTTAACATATTAAAATAAAAGAATATCCGTCTATATGGATCATATAATAGAAAGTAAACTATGAAACTGTCTCAAATGATAATTGACTTTGAACTTTTGAGAAAGTATGTATACTTGATAATCAAAACCAAAGAGATGTCTGAACAATTTTGATCTGCCCTCAGATAATGTATGTATGTAACTAAGAGAAAAATTATCATGTTAAGGATGAGGTCATTGCTCACATTAGGAAAAATATTTATAGCAGAAGGGTAAATAAATTGTGGTACATCTAGGTAACAGAATACTATGCAGCACTGAAAACCAGTGATTGACCGAAAACCAGAAAAACATAGCTACATCTTAAAGTAGCTATGTTTTTTCCTTGCATATCCAATATCTATTACTGTACTATTCACAGTATACAAGGCAAGGAATTGGAATTAGCCTAGATGTCCATCAAAGGCTGAATCAATTAAAAAAATTCATTGTAGAGTTTAAAGTAGCTGTTAAAAAGAGAATGGCTAAGATCCAAAACTCAGAAGACATCAGGTGTTGGAGAGGATGTAGAGAAAGAGGAACACTGCTCCACTGCTGGTGGGAATGCAAGCTGGTACAACCACTCTGGAAATCAGTCTGGTGGTTCCTCAGAAAACTGGACATGATACTTCTGGAGGACCCAACCATACCACTCCTGGGCATATACCCAGAAGATTCCCAGCATGCAATAAGGATACATGCTCCACTATGTTCATAGCAGCCTTATTTATAATAGCCAGAAGCTGGAAAGAACCCAGATGTCCCTCAACAGAGGAATGGATACAAAAAAATGTGGTATATATACACAATGGATTACTATTCAACCATTAGAAACAATGAATTCATGAAATTCTTAGAGAAATGGATGGAGCTTGAGAACGTCATACTAAGTGAGGTAACCCAGTCTCAAAAGAATACCCATGGTATGCAGTCACTGATAAGTGGATATTAGCCTAGAAGCTTGGAACACCAAAGACACAATTCACGTACCAAATGATGTCTGACAAGAAGAAAGGAGTGGACACTGGTGCTGGAAAGGATCAAAGCATCAGTGTAGGGGAATACAAGAACAGGGAAGATGGAAGGGGTGGAAGAGGGAGCAGGGGGAGGGAAAAGGGCATGTGGGACCTTTGGGGGGTGGGGAACCAGAAAAGGGGAAATGAATTGTAAATATAGAATATATCCAATAAAAAAGAAAAAAGAAGAATAAAAATATGGCACATAAGAAAGGGGAACTGATGATCACTATATTAAGTGAAACAAATTAGACTGTGAAAAGGGAAATAACAGTTTTTTTTAAGGTTTAGCTATTTTTTATTTTCTATATTCTTTAAATTCCAAAGGCTTTCCCCTTTCTCAGGTCCCCCCTTACCATATGTCCCAAAAGTCCTCTTCTCCCTGCCCATTCCCCAATCAACCCTCCAACACACACACCACCACCATTTCTCTGCTCTGGTACTCTCCTTCAAAACTGGAACCAGTCTTTTCAGGACCAGGATCTTCTCCTTCCTTCCTTCTTGGGAATCATTTGACTTGCTAATTGTGCCTTGAGTATTCAGAGCTTCTGGGCTCATTAATATCCACTTATCAGTGATTGCATTTCATGTGTATTCTTTTGTGATTGGGTTAACTCACTTAGAATGATATTTTCCAGATTCAACCATTTGCCTACAAATTGCATGAATTCATTATTTTTAATTGCTGAGTAGTATTCCATTGTATAAATATACTACATTTTCTGTATCCATTCCTTCTTTGAGGGACATCTGGGTTCCTTCCAACTTCTGGCTATTATAAATAAGGCTGCTATGAACATAGTGGAGCATGTGTCTTTATTGCATGCAGGGGAATCCTCTGGGTATATGCCCAGGAGTGGTATGCCCAGGTCCTCTGTAAGTGTCATGCCCAATTTTCTGAGGAACCACCAGATTGATTTCCAGAGCAGTTATACCATCTTGTAATCCCACCAACAGTGGAGGAGTTTTCCTTTTTCTCCACATCCTCACCAGCACCTGTTGTCTCTTGAGTTTTTAATGTTAACCATTCTGACTGGTGTGAGGTGGAATTTCAGGGTTGTTTTGATTTGCATTTCCCTGATGACTAATGATGTTGAACATCTCTTAAGGTGCTTCTCAGCCATCCAAATTTCTTCTGGTGAAAATTCTGGAGGTCAGCAACTGTTCATTTATAATTGTGGAAATTAAACCGAGTGTATTATATGTGCTTGAGATTACTCTTGATATGGTAAATTTCTGATGCATGCTTATTCCTGGGAGTGATATTAATGCCAGTGAAATTCAAGTCTAAAGATCATAGGCTCTAGGATCACAGGTCTGAATATTAAGAAGGTAAAAATCAGGATTTTCCTTCTTTATGCCCTCCATTCTGTCTGCAGATTATCTCATATTCTTTCTTTTCATTAATTTCTTGGTTCTCTGCAGTACATTTAGCTTAAATAACTGCTTTTATATTTGACCAATTAATACCTGGCGATCCCCAATTCATCAGTCCAAACAGCCAGAAAAGATAGTGTGTGCATTGCTACATAGGAGAAAAATATTTTTAAAAGAAAAGCATACAACGAGGCTCATTCCTTCTTTAAAAATTACTTTATTTCTCATTCACTTTATGTCCCCAAATCGGCCCCCCTCTCTTCCCAGTAACTCCCCCTCTCAGTTTCTACCTTCACCTCCCCTCCCATTCTCCTCTGGGTGAGGTTCCTTTCTTTTTCATCGAATGATAGAGGTATCATTGTGTTTCAGAGCAGCTTGTGTTATAATGGATTCATTACACACAGTACAGCCTTAAAGTGGGTAATGAACATGATGAGTTAATATAAAAAGGCTACATGTTTCAGTTCAAATGAATAAAATTCTACTGTTTGATAATTCGTTATAAATGCTAACTTATAAATTTATTTTTTTCCCAACTACTAAAATGTTATGTTTACCCAACAGCTAGTATTCAAGGTGAACTTACTAAGTGTGCCGTTCCTTGATCGGCTGGGTACAGGTCTCTAGGAGTGATGCTTCATTGTTTTGCTCTTCCATGGCATCATTAAAACTCTAGCCAGTTAATCATCAAAGAAATTACACAAACAACTTTTTCAATGGCACCAAACACAACAAAGCTTGTCAAATTTATTTTTATACAGAATTTCCATGACAATAATGAAGCCAACACCAGCGGCTGTCAGACAGTGTAGTGTCTGAGTTAGTCTTATGTTTATCCATCCTAAAACTTGTCAAAATATCATGACTAGCCTCATGCAAATGTATTTTCTTGAGGTTCTATGTGTACCTTTGTCAAAATAAGATGCTGGAACAATATGCATATCCACGGATGCTAAAACCTAAATGACAACACTGCAAGAGCGAGATTAATTGGACACAGGGGCTTCATCTTAACTCTTTAAAAATATACTTCTGCATGTATTACACTTTAATGTGAGCTCATTAAATCATGGCTCTATTTCCCTGATGATATAATTTAAATGAGTAGAAATAAGCTATGCTATAATATTATAACAAAAAGGCATATAGTGAGATCAAGGGAGATTTATCTAATTTATTTTAAATAGTTTTATCTTCCTCCAGTTACCCCAGAATATGCCCAAATTCTGTAATCTATGTAAGGTTGTCCCAAAATTAATGTAAAGAAACAGATATAGATCAGGGTTAGTAGTGGAGTTCAGCTTAGACATCACCTATTTTTCTACATGGAGAGCTTTTGAATACAATAAGGCTCTGAGCTTAATACCTAAAAGAGAAGTGACATCATCTTCTTGTACACTGTTTCTTTATCTATACATCTATATTCTAAAATGTTCTTTATGTTTTTAGGCCAGTACAAATTGGCTTTCCAATACATAGACGGGGTGTTTTTAACAGCATATTTAATAAAGTTATTTATTTTCTTTTACTGTTTCTCATTTCAGAAAATAAATTATTCCGATAGAGTTTAAGATAAAATCTACTTTATTTTTCATCTTATTCTTAAGTCTCATTAAAAATATAAAGTATAGAAAGCATAGCTCTTCCATAAAATTGAAATAAATCACAATTTTCAAATGCATATTAGCATGGAAAACAATTTCCTCCAACTTATTCAAAAGCAGTTTACTAGCAAATCCTCACGTTAAAACTTAGATATTGTAATCAAAATAAATCACAAAATAACAGTAATTAAAGCAAAAATGAAATTGAGTACAAGACACCCACAGGCATATAATTAACTGCTTTGTCCTGCTTTAAGATGCTGTTTAAAATAACCAGAAGTACGGTCCCAAAGCTTTCAAAGATTAGGAAAATTTGCCACTACCAGATGCTTGTTAAATCTGGAATATTCGATGCTAAACAAATAATAATATCCTTCTTGTGCGCGTGTCTATTGTTAAAGTTTATGCAGGAAGGCAACACTTTGGCTATAAATAATGTTGTGAGTTACACAGTTGAATAACTAGGAGAATAACATTGAAATGTAGCAGTCAGCCACTGTATAGGATCATTTTCAAAAAGCTTTCATGCACTTTGTGTGCTGCACCAAACTCACAATGTGATTTACTCTTAGAGAAAGTGACGAGTCCGTATTCTGTGATCAGTGATTCCTTGATCTCCTATATTTATCATGTGCCTAAGAAAACAATTTGAATTTTTGTTAATTTCTAGTTCTGTCAGAAAATATTGCCTCGCATACCCCAGGCTTTGCTATTTTGCTCAACTATACTTGCAGACGTCCACCCCTCTTGTCTTAACAAGTGTAGTTCATTTTTTTCGCTGCTGCTGCATTCATTCACTTGTACAAATGGACTCAATTTACTTATTCATTTTCTTGTAAACATGCTTTTAAATTATTTGTAGTGTGGGGAACTCTCTCCCTTTCACACAGATATTGCTTCTATGTTCTCCAGGGTATTTGTACAAGCTGTTCATTAAATATGTATTCCTTCTTTATATGGGCCACAAAATAGACTTCATTTTACAGAATTCCTTGGCTTTATCACACAACTGAGTTCAAGTCCAGAGAACGGGGGACGGAGCCTTACGTGTCTGTAACTCACCTTTTAAATTGTTTGTCTTTTCCATAATATTAGTTGCTTTCCAACTGATCACGGAAATTCAGAGGCGCTAAATAGAAGGAAGTGGATGATGAACTTAGTCATTACATGGGAAAGACTTGCATAGCAAATATTTTGCATCTTGGCTATTCTATGAAAGAACAAAACATCCACGTAACTGGGAACATGACATTTTTCTAGTGTTATTCAAAACAATACTAATATCCCTTTAAATCAGTGTATCTATAGAAAATCATTTCCTAGAGTCTAAACAGGGCACATGATTATGTTTGACGGCATGGAGTTAACTGAGGAATAACCCAGAAGATGCTATATTTTGAATCTCATGGAATACATAGAGATGAAACAGTCTGTGGTGCATTAAGGAATTGCAACTACTCAAAATAACAGTATATAATATAAAAGAAACTGTTATACTTACCATAAACTGTTGTAATTACTATAAACACATAAAAATTAAACCTTTACAAATGGTAGTTATGTGTTATCCTAATGTAGACTGGAATTGAAGGAGCCTCTTTCTGTTAACACTTCCTGGTCATCTTATTTCATCTAGTTGCAAAGTATCAACTGTTATAGGAGCATGCCTCTAATTGCATGAAGACTAGATCTTAAATGTATGAATGGCCAACTTTTAATATATGAACATGTTCTTGTAAAACACAAAATGCAATGCCTAGATATCTATAGCTCTTGGGATGGGGAGATGGCTCAGTAGGTAAATCATTTGCTGCTCATGCATGAGCCTTGTGTTCAACTCTTCAAACCCCATAGAAGAGCCAGATGGATGTGTTGGCTCACTAGTGATCTCGGTGCATGATTGGTAGAGACTGGGAAGCCCAAGAACAGACAGGATATCTGGATTAGCCAGGGGAGAAAGCTCAGGATCCATCTAGATGAGATTGGGCTCGAGATAAGGTGGCTAGTACTCCAGGAAGATAGCTGATAGTCTCCAGAAGTACATACAAGCATGTAAAGAAGAACTGGCATATATATATATATATATATATATATATATATATATATATGTGTGTGTGTGTGTGTGTGTGTGTGTGTGTGTATGTGTGTGTGTGTGTATGTGTGTGTGTGTGCATAGACATGCAACAAGAACATACACACACAAACACACACACACTCATACAGAAAAGAAAACTATGTTTGTCTTTTAGAGTGTTTTTCTTTTTTTGTTTATTTCTTTTTTTAATTTTTTTATTGGATATATTCTATATTTACATTTCATTCCCCTTTTCCTGGTTCCCCATCCCCCAAAGGTTCCACATGCCATTTTCCCTCCCCCTATTCCCCCATCCACCCCTTCCCACTTCCCTATTCTGGTATTCCCCTACACTGATGTGTTGATCATTTCCAGCACCAGTGTCCACTCCTTCCGTCTTGTCAGATATCATTTGATATGTGGATGATGTCTTTGGTGTCCCAAGAGTCTAGAATAATATCCACTTATCAGTGAGTGCATACCATGGGTATTCTTTTGAGACTGGGTTACATCACTTAGTACGATGTTCTCCAGCTCCATCCATTTCTCTAAGAATTTCAAGAATTCATTGTTTCTAATGGCTGAATAGTACTCCATTGTGTATACATACCACATTTTTTGTATCCATTCCTCTGTTGAGGGACATCTGGGTTCTTTCCACCTTCTGGCTATTATAAATAAGGATGCTATGAACATAGTAGAGCATGTATCCTAATTTTATGCTGGGGAATCTTCTGGGTATATGCCCAGGAGTGGTATGGCTGGGTCCTCCGGAAATATCATGTCCAGTTTTCTGAGGAACTGCCAGACTGATTTCCAGAGTGGTTGTACCAGCTTGCAGTCCCACCACCAGTGTAGGAGTGTTCCTCTTTTTCCACATCCTTGCCAACACCTGTCTGTCTCCTGAGTTTTTAATCTTATCCATTCTGACTGGTGTGAGGTGAAATCTCAGGATTGTTTTGATTTGCATTTCTCTAACGACTAGTGATGAACATTTTTTAAGGTGCTTCTCAGCCATGGGAAGTTCTTCAAGTGAAAAGTCTTTGTTTAGCTCTGTACCCCATTTTTTGATAGGGTTATTTGGTTTTCTGGGGTCTAACTTCTTGAGTTCTTTGTATACATTGGATATTAGCCCTCTGTTGGATGTGGGGTTGGTGAAGATCTTTTCTCAATTTGTTGGTTGCCGATTTGTCCTTTTGACAGTGTCCTTTGCCTTACAGAAACTTTGTAATTTTATGAGGTCCCATTTGTCTATTCTTGATCTTAGAGCATAAGCAATTGGTGTTCTGTTCTGGAATTTTCCCCCTGAGCCAATGTCCTCAAAGGTCTTCACCAGTTTCTTTTCTAATAATTTTAGTGTGTCTGGTTTTATGTAGAGGTCCTTGATCCACTTGGAGTTGAGCTTAGTGCAAGGAGATAAGAGTGGATCAATTCTCATTCTTCTGCATGTTGACTTCCAGTTGAGCCAGCACCATTTGTTGAAAAGGCTATATTTTTTCCACTGGATGTTTTCAGCTCCTTTGTCAAAGATCAATTGGCCATATATGTGTGGGTTCAATTCTGGGTCTGCAATCCTATTCCAATGATCCACTTCCCTGTCACTGTACCAATACCATGCAGCTTTTAACACAACTGCTCTGTTGTATTGCTTGAGGTTCGGGATATTGAATCCCCCAGAAGTTCATTTACTGTTGATGATAGTTTTCACTATCCTAGGTTTTTTGTTATTCCAGATGAATTTGAGAATTGCTCTTTCTAACTCTATGAAGAACTGAGTTGGGATTTTGATGGGGATTGCATTGAATCTGTATATTGCTTTTGGCAAGATTGCCATTTTAACTATATTAATCCTGCCAACCCAGGAGCAGGGAAGATTTTTCCATTTTCTGAGGTCTTCTTCCATTTTCTTCTTCAGAGACCTGAAGTTTTTGTCTATCAATCTTTCACTTGTTTGTTAAAGTCACACCAAGATACTTTATATATTGTTTGTGGCTATTGTGAATGGTGTCATTTCCCTAATTTCTTTCTCAGCCTGCTTATCCTTTGTGTATAGGAAGGATACTGATTTGCTTGAGTTGATTTTATAACCAGCCACTTTGCTGAAGTTGTTTATCAGCTGTAGGAGTTCTCTGGTGGAGTTTTTTGGGTCACTTAAGTATACTATCATATCATGTGTGAATAGTGATAGTTTGACTTTTTCCCTTCCAATTTGTATCCCTTTGACTTCTTTATGTTGTCGAATTGCTCTAGCTAGTACTTCAAGTACTATATTGAAGAGTTATGGTAAGAGGGGGCAGCCTTGTCTTGTCCCTGATTTTAGTGGGATTGCTTCAAGTTTCTCTCCATTTACTTTGATGTTGGCAACCGGTCTACTGCTGATTGCTTTTACTATGTTTAGGTAAGGGCCTTGAATTCCTGTTCTTTCCAAGACTTTTAACATGACAGGATGCTGAATTTTGCCAAATGCTTTTTCAGCATCCAATGAGATGACCAGGTGTTTTTTTTTCCTTTGGGAATGTTTATGTAGTGAATTACGTTGATGGATTTCCCTATATTGAACCATCCCTGCATCCCTGGGATGAAGCCAACTTGATCATGGTTAATGATCATTTTGATGTGTTCTTGGATTCGATTGGCAAGAATTTTATTGAGTATTTTTGCATCGATATTCATAAGGGAGATTGGTCTGAGGTTCTCTTTCTTAGTTGGGTCTTTGTATGGTTTTGGTATCAGGGTAATTATGGCTTTGTAGAAGGAGTTGGGTAGTGTTCCTTCTGTTTCTATTTTGTGGAATAGCTTGAAGAGTATTGGTATTAGGTCTTCTTTGAATGTCTGATAGAATTCTGCATTAAAAGCATCTGGTCCTGTGCTTTTTTTGGTTGGAAGACTATGACCTCTTGTATTTCTTTGGGGGTTATGGGACTGTTTAGGTGATCTATGTGATCCTAATTTAATTTTGGTATTTGGTATCTGTCTAGGAAATTGTCCATTTCCTCCAAAGTCTCCAGTTGTGTTGAGTATAGACTTTTGTGGTAAGATCTGATGAGTTTTTGAATTTCCTCAGTTTCTGTTGTTATATCTCCCTTTTCATTTCTAATTTTGATTTGAATACTGTCTCTGTGCCCTTTGGTAAGTCTGGCTAGGGGTTTATCTATCTTGTTGATTTTCTCAAAGAACCAGCTCCTGGTTTTGTTGATTCTTTGTATGGTTCTCTTTGTTTCAACTTGATTGATTTCAGCCCTGATTTTGATGATTTCCTGTCTTCTACTCCTCCTGGGTGAAATAGCTTTCTTTTGTTCCAGAGCTTTCAGGTGTGCCATAAGTTGCCAGTATATGCTCTCTCCTGTTTCTTTTTGGAGGCACTCAGGGCTATGAGTTTTCCTCTTAGCACTGCTTTCATTGAGTCCCATAGATTTGGGTATGTCATGCCTTCATTTTCATTAAATTCTAAAAAGTCTTTGATTTCTTTATTTCTTCCTTGACTAAGGTATCATTGAGTAGAATATTGTTCAGTCTCCATGTATATGAGGATTTTCTGTTGTTTTTGTTGCTATTGAAGAACACTTAATCCATGGTGATCTGAGAGGAGGCATGGGATTAGTTCGATCTTTTTATATTTGTTGAGGTCTGTCTTGTGACCAATTATATGGTCGATTTTGGAGAAAGTACCATGAGGTGCTGAGAAAAAGGTATAGTCTTTTGCTTTAGGATGAAAGGTTCTATATATATCTGTTAGATCCATTTGGTCCAAAGCTTCAATGAGTTTCCCTGTGTCCCTGTTTAGTTTCTGTTTTCCTGATCAGTCCATTGCAGATATTGGAGTTTTGAGGTCCCCCACAATTATTGTGTTAGGTGCAATGTGTGCTTTGAGCTTTAGTAAAGTTTCTTTTACGAATGAGGGTGCCCTTGCATTTGGAGCATAGATGTTTAGAATTGTGAGTTCTTCTTGGTGGATTTTTCCTTTGACCAGCAAGAAGTGACCTTCTGCATGTCTTTTGATGACTTTAAGTTGAAAGTCAATTTTATCTGATATTAGTATGGCTATTCCAGTTTGTTTCCTACGACCATTTGCTTGCAAAATTGTCTTCCAGCCTTTTACTCTAAGGTAGTGTTTGTCTTTGACCCTGAGATGTGTTTCCTTTATGCAGAAAAATGTAGGGTCCTATTTCCATATCCAGTCTGTTAGTCTATTCCTTTTTATTGGGGAATTGAGTCCATTGATATTAAGAGATATTAAGGAATAGTGATTATTTCTTCCTGTCATTTTTGATGTTATTTTTGTTTTCGAGTGGTTATCTTCTTTTGAGTTTGATGGAAGAAGGTTACTATCTTGCTTTTTCTAGGGTGCAGTTTCCCTCCTTTTATTGGAGTTTTCCTCCTATTATCCTTTTTAGAGCTGGGTTAGTGGAAAGATATTGCATAAATTTGTTCTTGTCGTGGAATATTTTGATTTCTCCATCTATGTTGATTGAAAAACTGCATGGTATTGGTATAGCAACAGGCAAGCAGATCAATGGAACAGGATTGAAGACCCAGAGGTTAACCCACAGACTTATGGTCACTTGATCTTTGATAAAGGAGCCACAACCATCCGGTGGAATAAAGATAGCCTTTTCAACAAATGGTGCTGGTTCAACTGGAAGTCAACATGCAGAAGAATGCGAATTGACCCACTCTTATCTCTTTGCACTAAGATCAACTCCAAGTGGATCAAGGACCTCCACATAAACCCAGACACACTGAAACTATTAGAAAAGAAACTTGGGAAGACCCTGGAGGACTTGGGCACAGGGGAAAAGTTCCTGAACAGAACACCAATAGCTTATGCTCTAAGATCAAGAATAGACAAATGGGACCTCATAAAATTACAAAGTTTCTGCAAAGCAAAGGACACTGTCAGAAGGACAAAACGGCAACCAACAAAGTGGGAAAAGATCTTCACCAACTCCACATCCGACAGAGGGCTATTATCCAATATATACAAAGAACTCAAGAAGTTAGACCGCAAAGAAACAAATAACCCTATCAAAAAATGGGGCACAGAGCTAAACAAAGAATTTTCACCAGGAGAGTTTTGCTGGATATAGTAGTCTTGGCTGACAATTGTGTTCTCTTAGAGTCTGCATGAGATCTGCCCAGGATCTTCTAGCTTTCATGGTCTCTGGAGAGAGGTCTGGTATGATTCTGATAGGTCTTCCTTCATATGTTACTTGGCCTTTTTATCTTATTGTCTTTAATATTCTTTCTTTGTTTTGTACATTTGGGGTTTTGATTATTATGTGACAGGAAGTATTTCTGTTCTGGTCCAGTCTGTTTGGAGTTCTGTAAGCTTCTTGTATATTCATGGGCATCTCTCTCTTTAAGTTAGGGAAATTTTCTTCCATAATTTTGTTGAAGATATTTGCTGGCCCTTTAAATTGTAGATCTTCACTCTCATCTATCCCTATAATCCTTAGGTTTGGTCTTCTCATTGTATCCTGGATTTCCTGGATGTTTTGGGTTACAAGCCTTCTGCATTTTGTATTTTCTTTGACTGTGGAGTCAATGGTTACTATGGTATCTTCAGCATCTGAGATTCTTACCTCTATCTCTTTTATTCTGTTGTTGATATTTGCATCTACGACCCCTGATTTCTTCCCAAGGTTTTCTATCTCCAAAGTTGTCTCCCTTTGTGATTTATTAGTTGTTTCTACCTCTGTGTTCAGATCTTAGATGGTTTTGCTCAGTTCCTTCACTTCACTTGTTTGTTTGTGTTTTCTTGCAATTCTTTAAGAGATTTTTGTGTTACCTCTTTCATGACTTCTGCCTGTTGACTCAATTTCTCCTGCATTTCTTTAAGTGATTTTTCTCATTTCCTCCTTATTGGCTTGTGTCTGTTGATCCATATTCTCCTGGAATTCTTTAAGTGATTTTTGTGTTTGTATTATAAGGGGTTCTACTCTATTCATGTTCCCCTGCATTTCTTTAAGAGATTTGTTTGTCTTTTTTATGTTTCTCTAGCAGCATCATGACCAGTACTTTTAAATCCAACTCTTGTTTTTCTGGTGTTTTGGGGTATCCAGGACTTGCTGTGATTGGCGAATTGGGTTCAGATGGTGCCATATTGCCTTGATTTCTGTTAGTAACATTCCTACGTTTGCCTTTGCCATCTTTTTATCTCTGGAGTTAGTTGGTCTTATTGTTACTGGTTGGAGTTTGAAGCTCCTGTGAGCCTGGCCTTTGGTGCTGCTGTCATAGAGGGCGTCCGTGCTCCTGAGGTGAAGACTGGGAGGTTTCCACTACTGGGCTCTGAATTACCTCCTCAGCTCTGCTGGGCCGGAACCAAGTCTTCCCCAGGCTGGTTGCTGGACTTGCAATTGGCCTCCTGCTGTCTCCTCCTGGCCTGTCTAGTTGCCAGATCTTTTTTCTTTTTTTTCCACAGATCTGGGCTCGTCTGTTAGATCTTTTTGGTGACCTGGGCTCCTCTGTTGGTTCTCTATGGTGACCTGTTCAGGCCACCAGTTCCAAGATGGTGGTGGGTCTCAGGGCTCTGTCTAACCACGGGATTCCCTGCAGGACTGGAGGTTCCCTGGTTGGACTGCTGGAACCTAGATGGTGGCGCTCTCAGTCCACAGGGCTCTATCTGGATAGCTGTCTGTGGTGTCCTGAGGCAAGATGTCAGCCTCTGTCTGTACTCCAGGCACAGACCCACGAGCAGGTTGTTGTCCATGCTGGTCAGTGCAGAGACCGCCCGCCAAGCTGATCTGGCTCTGGGTGTAGGCAAGAGCCTGACAGGGTAGTCGATGCTAGGCTAGGTCTCTGTCCATGCACCTGATCCCAGCAGCCAGCAGTCCACAGTGACCCAAGGCAAGATGACGGCCTTGCTGCAAGCCCAGCGAGCTGACCCCCAGTGTTCAGCGACAGCTGCCAAGCTGTAGGGGCACAGACCTCCTGCCGAGCTCCTCTGGCTCTGTGCACAGGCAAGAGCCTGATGGGGTAGTCTATGCTAGGCAAGGTCTCTGTCCACGCACCTGACCCCAGCAGCCAGCAGTCTGCAGTGACCCGAGGCAAGATGGCGGCCTCAATGCAAGCCTAGACTGTTTTTCATATATATTTTATTGACCAACATAGCAAGTATCAAATAGTAAGTATCGTCCTTGTGACAAAGTACAAAAGATAGTCTAAACTACACTCAGAATTATTGGACTAGAAAAATTAAAGGTTTGAGAAATACATAAAATACAAATGCCATCTATGATCATAATCTGCCATGTTTTGCCATCTGCTTGTTGTGTCTGCCTGAATACTTGGGTCAACTAAGCTTCAGGTTTGGTGTCTGTCCAAAGAGTAACCCAATTAACTAATTGTTTTTCATTGCCTTGATATACGGCTTAAATCCAAATTTTCTCCCAGTGTTTCCCATCCATTGTTTTGCTTGTTTTGCCAGTCTCTGTGAGTGAAGTGTGACTAAAATCATCAAACAACTAAACTTTCTTGCAAGGTATTTTCTTTTATCTGTACCATAGTGATAATTGGACATGAAGGGATATAAGAAGTTGTATCCATTAATTTTCTTGTTGCTGTAGTGAAACATCCATCAAAAGTAAATTAAATAAGGAAAGTTTATTTTGGCACACAGTTTGGGGGGGTACAGTTCATCATGATGTGAAAGTGAGAGTAACTGATGCTTGAAGCTGCTGATCCTGTTAACTTGTGGTCAGGAAGCAGTGTGGGATGAATGCTGGTATTTGGTTTTCTCTCTCCTTTCTATTCAGTTTTAGACCAGAGTTCGTGGAGTAGTGCCACCCATCATTCAGGTAGTTCTTTCTTCTTCAATTCTGTAACATAGAAACACCCTCACCCCGGCCTCTGAGTTTTGTCTCCTGGGAGACTCTAGACCCTGTCAAGTTGACAATGTAATAAGGATCTGAGGTACATGATAGAATTAGGCACAAGCCTACACATAGTGAACCTTCAGAAAGGGATACCTTTATACAGTGATTATCAGGTTCTTTATTGCTTGTCTGGATTTCATCACTTGGGGTTCTCTGATTGTTTTCATACTTATGTATGGCTATGATGTTTATTTTGCCTGATGGAGTTGATGTCTAGCCCTATATTTCATTTTCTACCATGAAAGTATGCAATAATATCTCCTTTGCCTTTTCATTGGCACCTATGTGGTGTGTACTATCAACACATGCATCCATTAAGTCAATATCTATTATGTATGAACTATGTTCTTTGATTACAGTTATGAGGAGAGTCAAAACTCTAATGCTGACTGCTGTTTCATCCATATGTTAGCTTTCTGGGATGAGATTTCTAGGTTTCTTCATGGCTGTGGATCTGATTCTGTTATCTGAAAATTTAAACTCAATGCATTCCTTGGCTTCCTTCTTTATGGCTTTGAAAATTCAGTGCCACAAATACATGAGAACTGATCAAGTAGTAGCCCAGGTTCCAACTGCATTACATGTTAAAATCAGTGACAAAAATGAGAACCAAGAAAGAGTAGAGTGAATATTTGCCTGAATTCTGAAGCTGATATTTTTTCTGGGTGGGAGGTTTTTAAAAAAACAAAAACAAAAAACAAAGAAAGAAAGAAAGAAAAACAGGATTGGAACTCAGTCAAGATCACCTGAAAATGTCAATAATATCCAAAGAAGTTGAGCATGGATTTGGTAGCAATCTGAGTGATTAGGATCAACATGAAGGACACCATCTGTAGATGTCCTGAGATCAACTCTGGCTTTTGTTACAGCAAGCTTTATGTTACTTATTTCATTAAATAACAGTACAAAACATTTTTATTTACTTTCTTGTTTTTTTTAGCTATACTTTTGATGACTATTTTAAGTCAAATGTAAGTTTGGGAGAGAAAAAGATATTCTAAAACCTATCAATTCCTACAAAATTTATATGTTTAAGCACCACTTTATCTAATAAAAGGGGGAAATATTAGTACAACTTCCTAAAAGTTCTTTTTCTTTTCTTATTTATTTTCATGTATTGCATTGTTTTAATTTTGAAAAGTAACCTAAAAATGAGAGCTTAAAGGGAGGAAAGTGAGTCAAAAAATGTAATTATATTATAATCTAAAAAATAAAAGAAATAATTTGAAAACATGTCTATCTCATAATGTAAACTTTCCTTTCTACTTAATAAATGGTAAAATTGTATATCCACCAAAAATAGCTTATATAAGGTACTTAATGGGCTCCAGAAAATAAACAGTGATGTGTTCTCTGAATCAAAGACATAAGACCTCTTTTGGTGAAGTAAATAGAAGATATTTAATTCCCTACTGGTAGATGCTAGATGTCTTTTCAGTAGACAGGAAAGGAGTACAGACATATTAGATCATGTAAATGAAGGCAATAAATCATAGGTGCTAAAGACGTAATGATTGCTCTCCTAGGAAACAATAAGCACAAGGTTCTTCAAGTAGGAATGGCATTCCTCATAGTAATGCAAAAAGTCAACTTGTACAACAGTTGAAGGACATTTTGCACAGACACTTTTGAGAAAAGGTGATGAAAGAAGAGCCATGTGTGTCTCTTTGGCATCTATAGGAATAGCTGCTTAGTGATGGAGAGATGGCTCCGGTAAGCCTGATTTCGAACCCCCAGAATCCACGTAAAGTCTGTTGTGGCATCTGTCTGCAGTCTCAGTGATCCTAGGGGCAGATGAATATTAAGATAGTGGGAGCAAGAAGCCAGCTAGCCTAGCCTCTGCCATAGCAAACAAAAAAATAGATCCAGTCAGTCTTCAGCAAGGTGGAAGGCTAACCATGAACTCGTGAGGTTATACTCTAACCTCCATATCCACACCATGGCACCTGCACATTGGCTCTCAGACATATGACTGTCGACACACCCACAGACACACCCACAGACACCCCCCCACATACACACACAGCCCCTACACACACACAGGACAAGGAAAAGCAAGAGCTTGAGAGAGAAAATAGTTACTTTCCAGTATAAGTAAGTTATAGAGCCCAGAAATCTGATAAGGGAAATTCTAGATGTTGACCAAGAAAGAGGCATTAGACAAGACTGGGCAATGTTATTTTGATTTTTTTTTTCTGGTGATAACATCACATGCTTTATTCCAATGTTCCATAACGTTTCAGTTGTTTAGTTTTTGCTTATATGTGGAAGTTTTCCTAAGTGAAAAGTTCTAAGTCTTCTCAGGCTCAAACATAGTAATATACAGTTTGGCTGTATCATGTGATTAAGATGCATGGCCTTGTATTCTACGTATATTCAATGTACGAACATCAGACATTGGATTATCTTTCTTTCCTTATTCAACTAGTCCACAAAGAATCTTCTAGTAATAATTTATGCAGCAAATTATGCAAGTAGCAAATTTGAGTCACATTACTGTCCTTGTTAGACAAGTCACTAAAATATGGCATGTGGGTCTTGTGCTTTGTCAGTTACACAAATTGTTTTTAAATTATAGTGTACTCTTGAAAAAGGTCTTAGAAAAACACTATAAAGCTATTTCCTGAGCTTCAGCAGCCACTGAGTATGGATTATATGACTCAGCTTGTAGGAAAGGCAGGCTCCAACATCCAAAGCTGTTTTAGCTCCTTGAGAAAGCCATGTGAATTTAATCTACTCTGAACTGGGCATGTGAAACCCAGGCCACCTAGGTTACACAATCATGCCTATAAATCTGTCTTTGAAATTGGACTCACAGTATTTCATTTCGAGGCTACGTGAAATTCTAGAACTTTGGTGCCTTTGCCTCTCTGTCAGAGAAACTTTAAAGCATACCATTAGCCCCTCTTTTGATGAACAGCCTGCTCATACAACTGAAAATTATGGGCACAAATGACACTTGTGAGAATTTCAAGAATTATCTATATTTAGTTGATGTTGCTGTCACTTCTATACTTCTAAGCATCCAGACTTTCAAGTTTTTAGTAAAAGTGCACACACATCTATTTCTATACTAATGTTTACATAATTTTACCAACTTGGCAAGGCAAAGTTTAGGAGAGGTCTTTTTGGATTGCTGAGTGAAAGGCAGAGCAGACTGGGTGCCAATAAAATAGAAGAGACTGGTTCCATTTAAACTCACAGCTGAAGCCAATAAAGTTTTGAAAACTCAAGCTAATCTGCCTGCCATCCTGTGCCTTTGATTTGTCTGAGTAAAATTTGCATTCACACATGGTAATGTTATATATATATATATATATATATATATATATATATATATATACAAGTAATAACAGTGTGCACCATGCAGTTGAAGTTTGAATTCTTTTCCAAGATTTATATTTTATTAGAACTAGATCTGTTGAAATTTTGCTTAAACATACAGTATGCATAGCACCAAAATTGGTGTGTGTGTGTGTCACCAAAAATGAAAGATAGATGTTTTTCATTAAAAAGCACTAGCTTAATTTCAGTTGAATATTTATTTCTCATATAGAAATCTTTGTAATATAGATTAATCCACTTTCCTAGATTTTAAATTGTTAATTAGCATTATTTCTTTAAAGTCTTGCTATCTATCTAAAGAGGTACTTTCTTCTCATGTTCAAAATTGTTTGAGTTCCAGAACCCATTAAAAGGAGAAAGCAGAAAACCAACTCCATGAATTTGTCCTTAGACCTCAACATTGACCTTATGGAGGTACATGCCTACTATACAGAACATGCACAGAGTTCCTACGACAGACAACATGTACACAGTAAATACCACACTCAACATGCACACAGTGCCTTCCATACACATGTATACTCTATCTTACCACACAAAACATGCACACAATGTATACAACACACATGTATGCAGCGCCTCCAAAAGAACCATGCACACAGTGCCTACCACACACCTGTACACAGTGCGTACCGCACATAACATGCACACAAATTAAAAAGAAATCCTGAGGGCTAAAAGAGATAACCTCTGCAATTAAAAGCTTTTACTGCTCTTGCAGAGGACACTGGTTCAGTTCCCAGCACACACTATCGCTGGCTCACAAACGTCTGCAGCTCTAGTTCCAGACTGTTGTCCACTTCTGGCACCCATGGGCATCTTCACACAGTTGGAGCATGTGAATTCACACAGGCACACACAAACTGTTTTTAAAATAAATATTTTACAAGTTCAATCTTAGGCTATTGAGATAACCCATTGGGTAAAAACACTTGTCCAGCAAACCTGATAACCCAAATTTGATCTTTTGTTTCCACATAGTACCAGGAGAAGAACCCATTCCTGGAAGGTGTGCTTTGACTTCCACATATGCACCACAGTGTATGTGTCCACACACAGACTACATAAGTAAATGTGAAAAAAAAATCTACTCCTTCCACCCCTAGACAGAGAACTACAGGCAGAGACTGATTGTTGTGATTGAAACCCATGGAATGCAAAGTAGTCAGCCCCAAAATAAACACACACACACACACACACACACACACACACACACACAGAAAGAGAGAGAGAGAGAGAGAGAGAGAGAGAGAGAGAGAGAGAGAGAGGTAAAAGAAAATTGGCCACTGAGAGGGATATTCAGGGAATCTGGGAGGTGTTGGAGAAAATAAATGGGAGTAGAGAAATGATGAGATCACATTTTAATTTAAAATATGGTAAATGGAAAAACAAACTTCAAAATGGGGTGACATAGTTTTCTCACATGAATAGAAGAAATCGCTTTTTAGATCTAAAACCTTACACTAAAGTAATAAACACTTCAGGAAATAATGTAGTAATATTGTATAGAAAGATATGAGCATGACCATATCTTTCTATAGTCTCTACAATGACCAATGACAACCTCAAACGGTGAAACTGTCCAATAACAACAGAAAGAATGAACAAGTGCACAGCCCCGTTTGCTGTACCACAAAGCTATTTAAATCAGGGCTGGGTGGGTTGTTCAGTGAGAGTAATGCTTGATGGTCAAACACGAGGGGAAGAATTTAGATGTCCAGCACCCACTTCAGAGCTGGGTGGGCAAGGTAACGCAGTCATAATCCCAGATCTTGACGGCTGAGATGATGCTGATGTTCGATTTTTATCAGTTAAGATTAGCATTTTAGCTAGGCCTTAACATTCCATCGGGGACTTAATATTTTACCTAGGTCCCAGTAAGATGAATAGTTGAGAACCTGATTAAGCAAGAAATTCTATGTCAAGAGCTAAAGTGGGAATTTCTGGCCTCTGTATGAGGAAATACATACCATTTATTTGGAGCCAGATGCTGGTGTGAAAGCCTGTTTGCTCAGACAGGCAAAGAAAGCCCCCAGCTGACCTTCCTCTTTAGCTGATGTCCCAAGAGGAAGTTCTCCTTCTCCGTGCCATAGCAAAACCATCCACTAAATATCCTTTCTTCTACTTCCTCTGCATCTCACTATCTGTCCTCCTGACTTCTTTTTACTTCCTATGTTTTTTTTTTCTTATGTTCACTCACAGTCACTAGGTTGCCTGATCTACCTCTTGACCTGCAGTTAATTTTATTTAATCAAGTTTACAGTAAACACAAGCTCTTGCATTAAAGGTGTGTGCTAGAACGGAGCCGAGGCACAACTCGAAGGAGGATTTCCCAGTAAACATTTAAACTTCAGTGTTCACAGTGCAATCAAGTAACCTGCAACAATGAGGCAAGCTGACCATCAAGATCAGCTGTGTTGGGGTCCGGACATCATGTTGCAAAGCGCCTGAACCCTGATCTCAGTCAGACAGGGATGGCTTAATGACCTGGACTGATCAACCAGGGCATCATACAGATTCAAGAACTGAACCATGACCCCAAGTTAGGATCCTATATGATTTTTAAGACCAAAATCCACAAACATCTGTGCCAAGTTATTTCACCAATCGGGATTTAGGTTTTAGGGGATCTCTTTAGGAGCATGTCTTGGTTGTACATTTAGCCTGTTTCCATTGGTTGGGGTATTCAACTGAGGCACGGGACTTCCTTGCTTCACATTCATGTCTTGACTTGCCAACTTCCATGTCTGTTACCCACATACATCTCTCTTTCTGGCAAGTAGGATGTCAGTTACGAGGGAGGTCTTGGGAACTTAAACTTTACTTGATCCCTACTCAATATGGAAGTCTTATTCCAAATTGTTTTTTTTTTTTTTAAAAAAAATATTGATGAATGTCTCTCTCTTATGTTGGGTTCCATTTCAGCAATAGCTTAAACCCTGAACGTTTATACACAGGCACAGGAAGCGATGCTGGGTGGTTGGTTCCAATACAAGCTTATTTTGAGTAAGTATTCGAATAATTTCTACTGACTTCTATTGTGATCAGTTTCCAAGGACACAAAACATAACGGACTATTTAATCAACTTGGCATTTGAAAGTTTCCTAGAACCAGCAGAAACATGTGAGAAAGCTTCCTTCTAATGGCAGGCTAGTCAGGTAACTGTTTCCTAGGCCTTAACATTTTAGCTAGGCCTTAACATTCCATCGGGGACTTAATATTTTACCTAGGTCCCAGTAAGATGAATAGTTGAGAACCTGATTAAGCAAGAAAATCTATGTCAAGAGCTAAAGTGGGAATTTCTGGCCTCTGTATGATGAAGAAATACATACCATTTATGCTCCCACATATTTGGATCCACACAAATATAAACACTCAAACACAAATGCATGCATGCACAAATACAAACAGAACACTATATTCATGTGTGTCCCTATTGTTGTGTTTATGCAGGTGACAATGGTAGGTGTCTTCTTCAATTATGCTCCACCCTTAACTTTTGAGAAAGACTCAGTAAACATGGGTGTTCCACCTGACACCCAAATCCTCTTATCTCTACCTCATCATTGTTGGGATTATAGTTGAGTGTTTCTGTGCCAAGATTTGTAGATGGTTGCTGGGAACTTGATCTCATGTCCTTACTTTTTCTGTCTGCAGAGCCATGTCCGTTAATAAAAGATACTTAAATTTAGTTGTTTAATCCTGAGTTGAATAGTAAGTTGTTTTTCCTAGAAATTACCCAGTCACTTTCTACACATTATATTCTAAATTGGTTCTCATTTACTAAGGAAAATAAAAATGACCGATAGACAAAGGAAGTTGCCTCTAACTTCAGAATATAGATCATATTTTCAGTCACTAATTGATATTTCATTGCAGAAGAAGGATAAAAATAAAAGGGAAGAAAAGCAATAAGTTATCTAGTTAGACTCTAGATAACTGAAGTCTACAAAGACAATTGACAACGTTTTTCCTTTGTAGTGCTTAGCCTGGATCTCAAATAAGTTAGTTTAAATTATCCCTCATGGTGAAATTTATCCATTTATAACACACTTAAATCTGGAAAACCCACAGTTACCTAGCATTAACAGCAGGTCCACAGAGAATTACATCTGAAATTCAAAATAAACAAGGAAAAGACCAGTCAATTTCAGACTTGTTAAGTGTATTTTCTATTGATTGCATTCTCTTCCTTCAGCATGAATCCAAAGAACAAAAACTGGTCCCGTGGCTTTTACTCTTTTGCTCCAAACAAGAAAGGAAAGATGGTTTCTAGTGCAGAAACATAAAATAGCTGTTTCTGCACAAATGATCGCCTTCCTCATAGCTTCATAATTTACTCCCAGTCCATAAGGTCCTCAGTTCCCGTGATTGTAATGATGGATGACTCCACTTTGGTACCACAGGCAAAGACTCTGCAATGTATCACTCTGCAGGATATACAATAGAACAAACGTAGCAGCAGGGCTGAATGGCAAACCAGGGTGCTGAGGGAATTCTTTCCACTGGAAGAGTAGATAGTCATTCCCTAGAATTATGTAAAATGCAGCTTGTAAATATTGCTCCCGTTGCATGTGTGTGTGTGTGTGTGTGTGTGTGTGTGTGTATGTGTCCATGTGTGTATGCAACATGATGTGTGCGTGGGGGCGGAGGGAGCACCAGCATAGGAGAACACAAAAGGTATTTTCCACTTCAGTGATTGTATTTTTCACTTGGTCACATTATGCATTAAACAAAGCCCTGACTCCAGTGGACTGTTGAGGATGTATATGTGTGTATAAACACACACATATATGTATATGTATATGTATATGTATATGTATATGTATATAACTGTGTATCTGTCATATATGTCTACAATAGTGGAACTTGGTAGTTTGTCACTAGAGTCGTTTGCTCTGAGCATTGTAATTCAGTACAGTATTGCTTAATGGTTCGGTAATGCTTTCAATTATGTTTCTAAGTTACCTTCTGTTTCTTTTTATCAGTATTAGATTTGAGCTCACTAAATGGGCATGTGAAGCCAGGTTTGCACTCTTCTGTCCACTTCACTATCCTTTAACAAAAGGAACCTTGGATTTCTTTTTCAGTATAGACAGGTGACAGTCTTCATTTCTACCTCTGTCCTAGGCACAGGGATAAAAATTAGAGTTTCATAGAAACTAACAAGGTATGTTCTGCTCTGAAAAGGCTCAATGCTAACATTGTAGGAGAAGTTTTAGAAACTAAGGTTCCAGAGTAGGAATGAGTTGCTTGATAGCAGTTCCTACAAGTCCCTAAAACATGCAAGATCAACCTTGTATCCAAGGCTTCAGTTTGGTAAGAAATTCAGTACTAATTAGCAATTTCTCTCAGTCACTATCAGTTGCAGACCACATAACAGTGTGCAGATAGAAAGAACTCCATACAACTATCTTCTGACATCAATATACAAACATAGAGCAATACATACAGATAATGATAACAATATTAATAGAAAAGAGGAGGAAGGAAAGAAGGATGGAAATGTTTTGGCTGATAGTTTGGTAATTCAGTCCATTGAAGCAGGCAAGTCATGGCAACAAGAGCTTGAGGCAGCTGGATATCTTGTATCCCCAGTCAGGAGATAGAATGATGCATACATCTGTTCAGCTTTTGGACTTTGTATTCCATCCGGAATTACCACCAGGGAATGTTGACCTAGGAGATAAGCCCATGGTGATTTTAAATGTCAGGTGATTATAAATGTCATTAAGTTGGTGGTCAAGTTTAATAGTCAGATATGCATAGTTTCTGTCAAGAATATATAAAATACTAATTTCGTATTATGCTGAGGAATTAAGGTTACACAAATCCTGTCATTTAAAAAAATGCTACCTAGATGTTGTATTGAAAGTTAAAACCCAGAACTTTTTGGTGATTAATTTTATATTTTAAATAATTTTCAGTAGCATGTTTATTGGGTAACATGTGAGGCTATATGATTTATGCATTATTCTGTCCATGTATTTTATTTCCTATTTATTTAATTAATTAATTTATTTATTTATTTATAAAATATGAGTTTTGTATGAGTTGTCCTCCCTGTCTTATCTAAAAGGCTTCTAAATGTGCAAACGAGCAGTTCTATTGAAAGTTATGTCAGTTGAAGGCACTCCAACAAAGGAACTGTTGAGTTCCTTCATCTGCCTTAGCTAGACATTGGAGCTCCAGACACCAGCTGCTTTCTGGACACATTGGAAAAGAAGTTCAGCCCATGACACATGCGAAAAGCACAGGCAGCTAGGAGGGCTCATTCAGACTGGGAGTTTTTAAGGGGTACTCTTTTCTTTGACATTCAGGGACTTGAGGTCCTAGAGGAAGGCCCACAATGTAGAGAAAATAGCATCATCAGAGGGCAAGGAGACTGGAGCTGACTGAGAGGACTACACCCAGAAGACCACTTTCTTTCAGATCGTATCCAAGACAGAACAATGAGCAGCTTACACAGTCTAAATATAGAAGGGAAATGAAAACATAATAATTACTCTGTTACACTGGTTATTGCCCTTTTATACTTATGAGCCATCTCATTATAAAGGAAATCACTTAATGCAAACACTATCTTTCTATATATTTTCAACTGTTATTTATATAAAATATTCAAGAAACAAATAGGCTATACTATGATACGTGAGTAGTGAGATCTGGTCTACCAAAACCAATATTTCTGCTTGACCTATGTATTCACACTATTGTTTAATAAAACATGTGGGTTTTTTTTCTGTTTAATTCTAATCAAGCAAGGAGATCAAAGACTATATTTTAAGATATATTCTATGGAAAATTTTTCCATAGAGACAGGTTTTAATAGACTGAGAATTCAGTTGCATATCTTTCAATACATCAATCTGGAAGCACAATGGCTCTTTAGTGCCTTTCTGCTTAAAGAAGAATGTGTACTTACTTGTTAGAAATCTTGGCACCTTCTCTTCTATGTATGTCGAAGATATAATAGCTTGGCATTAAAAGAACTTCACTTCAACAAAATATAACCATTAACTGTCACAGCTAAATTCTTCCTGGCAAGGAAAAAGGAACAAAAAAAAGAAAACTGTACATTTATAAGAACAGAAATGAAGCCATTTAAAGTCCCTTTCGTTTTAGCTACCTATGTTTTATCCATTGTTCAGTAAAAGATACTCACTGCATTTTTTTCATTATGTATCACTATCATTTTATATTAAAAATGTGTCAATTGTATCCTCTTAACATATGCATGAAATGCTTCATGCTACTGAAATGTTTTATAGGAAAGCAGCCTGAGATGTTTTTTAAAGGAATATGCATTAAAAACACACTTTGCCAAAAGAAGATGAGCGTGTTTAAAATGTCATAGCTACAAGGGGTTTAAAATGTAAAATTCTCAATACGTAAGCAAATATATTTTATCTTGAAGAGGTAGAAAATATATCCTTGGTGATTTTTTTATACTGACAATTTATCGTTAATTTGAAAATGGAGGAATCATTTTCCTCTCTGCATTTGGCCACACGATGTGGCCTGTGCAGGTCTTGTTTATTATTATTTTACTCTGAGACGACCGAGGCACAATTGCCAGAATTAGAGGCTCCGGCAAGCTGGATGAAGATGATGGGCATTTAGTTATTGCTTTAGGGCAAGCCGTTGGACTCCCCAGAGCTCAGCGATACTGAGGCCTGGGCTACCTGCAAACAGCGAAGCAGGTGTGTGCTGCTGCTGGGCCAGCATTGCAGCTACTGGAACATACCACAGGTGATGCTAATTAACAGCGCTCAGGGCTGATGGAGGAGCAGGGCTTATGGCTGATGGTGGAGTGCCAAAGGTTAGTGAAAAGCGGGATTGTCTGCTGGCCTGGTGAAGATAAGAACACAAAGGGCAAAGAAATGGATTTGAATACAGGCACTTATCAGTGAGCCTTTGAAACTACATAATGTAGTCTATAATGGTGTGCTTTTAGCCAGCAAAATTGGGAGTCCTTTCATGAATGTCCTAATTTATTACCATTGATTTGTGTCACTGTTTAAGTAGTTATTCTAATTTGTTTTCTTTTTTTTTTTTTTGTCTCCAGGAGGGAGCTGCAAGGGAATATTAGGAGAATCCTCAAATATGCAACAATCAAAATAAAAATCATATTTGTCCAGTTGTTTCATATAGTAGAACTTTACACTCAGATTATGGAAAAATTGTTTCCATATTACATGAATTTAGAAATGTCTGTGTTTTTTGGATATACCTATTACTTAAAGAATATATGTATTAATGTAATCAGAATTACATTTCACATATTAATGTAATTGTATGCTTATTGCCATTATGATCCAATGACTGATTTTCATAAATATGAACTATCACAATGAGTTTATGTTTTGTTTGCTGAATGCAATTTATTTTTATGTATGCTACTTCATTGTTATGTCATGTTCATTTTAACCAGTATTAGCCAGCACCTTATTTAAAAATTGGTGAACATTTAAAATCAGGCAAATATGTAGTTTGAAAATCATAGACATGGGAATCTTTTAACATAATGCAGTCACTTAACAAAATAATCTGTGTACAAATCTTAAGCGTAGGTGTTCTGTAATTGCTCATTGTGAAACTTAACATCAAGTTTGTTTTTCTTATCTCCTGTTGCTCAATATATACCAACAGTGACTTAAAATTGTTTATTTGTATAACATTTCTTCTTCAGGAAATGAGATGGTGAGTGTACATGACTGAACATTTCTTCTCTTGTTGCATATTCCGGACTGGCTGCACCTCAGGCTGCATTCATTAGGTTCGGGATCAGGTGACTCCCAGGGTTGGGGACTGAGAGGGCTCATTCATCTGTATCCTGTCTGAGCTTGAACAGCTGGAAAATTGGGTCAGCCTGGTTGTACCCCTTTCTGTCTGTCTATCTCTTTCTCACAAAGAACGCTAGTAGGATAGCCGAAGACTCAGCGAATTTATATTCTGTAGATAAGTTCTGAGATGAAGTTTCCTTTCCCTTTCCCACTCAATAGTCTTTCCAGAATCAAAAAGAGGGAGTGAGCATTTAAAGGTTCCACTGAAGAATAGAATGGTAAGTGTGACTGATTCCATCTTTGGAAATATTTTAAATCAGCACAGTTCTTTTGGAAGTTCTACAAGACATTTCTACATATTTAGAAGAAATATCAATCTAAAAAGCAATCAGAAGGACATGCTGTTTAAAAAAAAGTTCATGTGGCAACTGAGATGATTTGAGTGGTTAAGTCAGTTGCAATCTGAGTTCCATTCCTGGAATCTACATGCTAAAAGAAAGGAAGTAATCCCTGAATATTATCCTCTGATTTACATACATGCACCACTATACACACATGTCCCATGAAGTAAGTAAGTATAATTTAAAATTTTACATTTTGAAGAATACTGGGGAACATCAGAATGATACAACAGAATACCCTCATCATATTAAACATAGATATGTTCAAAGAGATGGGCACAGGGAAGTTCTAGTGGCAAACATGAAGATTATATCTGATATATTGAAACAATATTTTTGATAAAAGGTCAGTAATAAGAGTGTATGCAAAAAGCAGGTAGTTACTGTCTAGATGTTCTTGTTGAAGACCTTAATCTTAAAAAAAAATTATTCTTTGAAAATTTTAACCATTTTTGTAGAGGTCCATGATGTGATTCTGGAAGCCTTTGTGATAGTTCCTACCAAGTAAACATGAAGAAGAATCTTCCATCATAACTTTCTATCTTTACATACCTATAAAATAACACAGCGACTCTGTTTTCATTTTGAAAAAAATAACCTTTTTTCTTTCACATAACTAGTATTAAAAAAACATGCCATTACCTTTACAGACATTTTGCCTTAAAATGGGGGGAAATAGTATCACACAACAATCCCTTGCCAAATGGATGAAACTGAAATCATTCCAAGAAGTTAAATGCCAAGTCAGCATTTATACCTTCTGTGCCCAAAGCCAGACAAGGAGGGCTGCTCCAATAAAAAACACATGCTCACAGTCCAAAGCCAGACCTCAGCACCCTCCCTTCTCCAGGCAATCTAAGCTAGAATGAATGGGGGAAACTTTGGGGAGTCAGGATTTTCACCCACTGTTTTGCTATGCTCCCTAAACAGAAACAAATTTCTGATATTACTAGAGGCTGGATTCTCAGGTCATAGTGATAGTGGTCCTTTCAGAGGTTTTCCAGCAAAGTGTTTTCCAGCAAAGACTGAAGATATAGTGACCCCAGGTCCCTCGAACATTTAAAAGGAGCTCCATCCACATCAAAAGGGTGGAAAGTATTTGCATAAAGAGACTTTTGTAAACAGTAAAGCTAAAACAAGGAACGGCAAGGAGATAGAGATACTACAGTGATTTTGAGAAGAGAGTTGGATGTTCCTTGATTTGAACTTTCTTACCTCATTAATTAAAACGATGAAACACTGACAGATGAACACTTGCTCAGAATGACAGAACCACAGAGTTTGCCACATTAACAAAGTTAACCTGAAAGTCTTCCATCTCCCACTGGGACTTACCCACTGCCATGCTTTCTTCTGTACATATTCAATTGGTATCTGCAAGGTATAGTCACTCTTTTGTAGAGACTGTAATTTAAGTATTAATGTTTAAGTGTGTGTGTGTGTGTGTGTGTGTGTGTGTGTGTAAATACATTCGGGTGTCCATACAAAAAGAAGATATCAGACAGATCCCCAAGAACTGAAGTTACAAGCAGTTGTGAGCCATCTGACCTATCCGTGGAGAACCCCATTTGTATCCTCTGCAGAACCAGCAAGACCTGTTACCTGTTGAGTTCTCTCTCCAGCTCCTCTGCTCTAAGAATTTTATTTTCTATGAATAAATAGTCCAAAAAAGGAAAAAAAGAATGAAATATGTTTACTTATGTATATTTATTCACTCAGTCATTGATGCGGGCATGTATATGTGTGGGCATGTGTGTCATCATGCACATGTAAAGGCACACTTGTGGAAGGCAAGGAGTAACAATTGAGGTCATCATGCTTGGCGTAAATTATCTCTTCCCAGTGAGCCAGAAAAATGATTCTGCGATATGATTTGTGACCTTTCACCACTCCATTAAACATGGCGTAGGTCATCAGGAGTCCCATTATCTGTTTCTTATTCACTTTTCCCTGGTGTGCAAACAACATCTGAAACCTATAACATTATCTATAACATAATCTTCATATCACTTCTCTTCTTTCTCCCCCTAGAATGTGAGCATGATGAGGTCACCGATCTGGCTCAGTTTTACTGTCTTATCCCCACTGACCAGGTCAAAACAAGTACCTAATCAACATTTTCTGAACCAGTAAAAGAATGAATGTTGTAGATTTAGGTATTAATGAAATAGACAAGTTTACTTAGTTAGCATAAATTAAAACTGGTCAGTTTAAAAATTTTAAGCTGTTTCTGATATAGTGAGGATTTACTCAAAAGTAGCCCAACCCTTTCTAAGTATAGATCCAATATTCTCAATTATTTGCAATAAAATATGGACCTATATCAGACTGTTTCAACATAACATTGAATGTCCCAATTCATGTAACAAGATGACCAGGACTTTAAGGTCTCTTCACTCACTTTAAACATTTACAATTAGGGCAAGATGGGCTAACACTTAAAGGATAGGAAGAAAGATGAAATCACCAAAAAAAAAAAAAATGAGAGTACAGTCTTATGAAGAGTACTTGTTTAATAGTTAAACAGTAAATGGTATTTGCCTTATAGTTAAAACAAACATTTTTAGGGGCAGTTATTATATTTAGACATCATGGCTGGATTTTACTCTGAAACAACTTCTCTGTTTTCATTGGTTTCTTGACCTACATAACTTTAAAAGTACTATGTCAAAAGTACTATTCTTCTTCAGCAATTTGTGTTATTATTATTATTATTATTATTATTATTGTTATTGTTATTATTATTATTAATCAGGTTACACAGCCTTCAGAGAACTATCATGGACGCAGGATAAGTGTTCTCTTGGAACATTTATATTAGTACTTCACATTTTCCATTTTTCATCTTGTTACTGATGATATAAATTTTGGCCAGTTGTTTTTGTTAACCATTTGGAAGATTCTCCATAATAGATACACTGTAATCTTTTCATTTGTGGTAAGAAATTTGGAGCGAGCAACATTCCTGTTTATGTGTATAATTAGTAAGCTACTCACAATCTCATGAAAATTCCAACCATTCTATTTATTCAACCCACTATCATAGATTTATAGTTTCCTAATCTATTTGTAGATGCATAATGTTACTTATGATATTCATGTTGATCTTCAGTATGTGCCCTGTGATCACTTCAAGTTAATTTTTGTGGGAGGTGATCTTAAAACAGGATTTCTATATATACCCTTGCTGTCCAGGACCTGGCTCTGTAGACCAGTCTGACCTTGGCCTCTGAGATCTACCTACCTCTGTTTCCTGGGGGCTGAGACTAAAGGCATGAACCACAATTGCCTGATATTTTGGTAAAAGCATTATGCCCACTACCATCATTTTTAAGGCAGGTATTTGTTTTTTGGAATTGAAGGGCATGTGAGACACATTGTGCATGTGCTCTTTTCTGCTTTGGTTTTATTTCTATTTGGGTGTGGGGAGGTAGGACAATAACCATTTCCAGAACTCTCAGTGGATATTTTAAGAGAGAATGTATTTAGTTGAGGATCAGACAGATAGACAGACAGGGTTTAATTCCATCAGGTCATAGTTTTCTCGTGTGAGTGTGTACATGCCGTTAAATACATGTTGCTTCATAATTGTGTAACAATTTGTTCTCCTGGAGTATTCACAAATGCAGTCAATCACTCTTTCATTAAAAAGGTGAATGGCCAATATCACTTGCCATTAACAAATTACTCATGGTTTTATTTGCAATGCTTGATCATGCTCGACTTGTATTTTAAGCCACAGACTGTAGTGAAACTAAAACTTCTAGAGAGAGATCAGGGACAAGTTTTCCAGCACTGTATTAGTGCATTTGTGGAAACATCATTATTTATGGAAAAGAGATTCTAAAATTTAAAATGGAACTGGATCCATTGTATGAATTCCTATATAGAAAAGTTTTTTACACTCCATATTTTATTTGTTCCCTCAACTGCTTGTCCACCCTCTGACTGTTCCACATCCTGTACTTCCTCCCCATGCCCCTGTCACTCCATATTTTATTTCCCCCCTACCCCCACCCCCAACCTCTAAATTCCCTGGGGCTTCCAGTCTCTTGAGGGTTAGGTACATCATTTCTGAATGAACACAGACCCAGAAATCCCCTATTGTATGTGTGTTGGGGGCCTCTTATCAGCTGGTGTATGCTGCCTGTTTGGTGGTCTAGTGTATGAGAGATCTGGGGGATCCTGATTAAATGAGATTGCTGGACCTCCTACAGGATCCAGGATCGCCCTTCTCTTCAGCTTCTTTCAGCCTTCCCTAATTCAAAAACAGGGGTCAGATGCTTCTGGGTGCAAATATCTGCCTCTGACTCTTTCAGCTGCTTGTTGGGTCTTCCAGAGTGCTTTCATGCTAGGTTCCTTTTTGTGAGTGCTCTGTAGCTTCAATAATAGTTTAAGGACTTGGGACCTCCCCTTGACCTGGATCCCACTTTGGGTCTGTCTCTGGACCTTCTTTTCCTCAGGCTCCTCTCCATTTCCAGCCCTGTAATCCTTTCAGAGGCACAATTATGGGTCACAGTTGTGACTGTGCAATGGCCCCCCTCTCCCAGATCTAACTCAATTCTCACCATATATCCTTAGCTTTTCCCAGCTATAAAAATTAATTTCCCTTATTCTAGTAACTTGGGTAACAGTGAGAAAATGGCTGTTTATATTTGATGCAGTATACCAGGTAACTGTTGGAATTTGCAGTCCTATAGACTCAAGAGCTGTCTGGAGCAAGCATTGACTGTTTTTCCATCTGAAATAATGGGCATTTATCAGTCTTACAGAAGCATGTCAACACCTGGGTTGAACTAACACAGACTGAGAATTGTGTGAACATTACAGCAATGGAAGGGAAGAAAATACTCTCCATTCCTCAATGACTGCAGACTCAGCTTCATTTGACAAGAACTAGATACCATTGTGCTCTTGATTGAGAGTATTCACACCACTAAATGCACCTTAGCTTGCTTTTTCCTCACATTTCATGTAGATATTGATAAACTGCTAGGTTGCAGGATCATAGAGTTGCCTAATCACATGGCTTTTATTGAGGATATAACAGAAATCCTGCTTTCAGGAGTTTCCATAACTGAAGTAGCAAATGCCTTTATCTTGCAATATGTTACTCTAAAGTTTAGTGGTCTAAAAAGGACAATATTTTGCTCATGAATCAGAATTTATTCATAAAAAGAAATTGTGGGAGGGCTTCATCTCTGCTCCATTTGTCAAAATTCAAAATTCCAGTTGAAAATATACCATCATTCCTCTGACTTAAAGGCATTTATAGAATGATACCTGACTCTGAGCCACAGTAAATATGGAATCTACTCAATACTTCAGTGAAGCATATGGTGACTGGTGAGAGCAAAGAATGATAAGACTACAGGTTTCCAGGAAGTGAACATGATCTGATTCATGATGGCAATGAATAGGACTTTTATGTGTAACCTCAGTAAAAGGGTGTTCTAAGGTGCATGACTAAAGGAACAGAGGAATAAAGATGTGGAAAAGACAAAATATTAGTCACTGAATTGTGCGCAAGCATCCCTGTATCTAATTGGTTATGAAATCAGATGTTCTTGCCTTTTCATCTGGAAGAACTCTGCCTTGATTGAGAAACAACAGAAATTACAGTGTGCTCCTCCTTTACAACTGAAGATAGCTCCCTGGATTTGTAGAGCCTTGCTTGGAAACCCAGCTTCCACCTTCAAGATGGACCTAAGCAAAGATGCAAAAGTACAGCTGTAAAGAGGAATCTCAGAAGAACCCATGGCTGAGTTCCAGCACCACCTTACTAATGAGAGTAAGCCATGTTGGCAACTCACACTAATCCAGCTGAGGGCAAACTGAACAGTGATGATGCAATGCACTGTTCCTGTCTTTACATGAATGCTGGCTCAGGGGAAAACTGAATCATTGTTACAAACCCCTAAGTTTTATTCTAGCATGTTGAAAAAGTAAGACCATGGCCCATCCACTCACATGGTTGGGTCTAAATAAATCCTGCACTAGGCTAACCAATAATAGCCCAGTGTTCCTTTATTTTTATCAGTGTATAGTCAACATATATAGTATTGAATTTCATAAACATAATTTCTTCCTAATGAGTTGTATGTTTTCTTGGTCTTCATCTCCATACCTTCTCCTCTTCCTTTGCTCTCTCTTCTTCCCTTCTCCATTCTCCTTTCTGTTTTCATATTATGATTGTATGTGCACACGCAACATACAATACATATGTAATAGTACAGAATGGTTGTAAGTAGGTAGAGCGGGTTTTGATTAAGAAAACCAAGCAGCCTTGTTTATAATAGCCAGAAATTGGAAGGAGCCCAGATATCCCTCAAAAGAGGAATGGATACAGAAAATGTGGTATATTTATACAATGGAGTACTACTCAGCAATTAAGAATAATGAATTCATGCAATTTGTAGGTAAATGGTTAGATCTGGAAACTATCATCCTAAGTGAGCTAACCCAATCACAAAAGAATACACACGAAATGCAATCACTGATAAGTGGATATTAATGAGCCCAGAAGCCCTAAATACTCAAGGCACAATTAGCAAGTCAAATGACTCTCAAGAAGAAAAAAAGGAGAGGACCCTGGGCCTGTAAAGATTGGATCCAGTATTGTAGACCCAGAACAGAGAAATCGTGGGGGGGGGAAAGAGTGGGGAATAGCATGGAGGGGAGAGGAATTATGGGACATATGGTGGGGGGTAACTGGGAAAGGGGAAAGCCTTTGGAATGTAAACAAAGAATATAGAAAATAAAAAAAAAGAAAACCAAGACTAAATTTATTAGTGATCATACTGACATTAAGACACTAAAACATTTAAGAGCTAATTGTAGTTTTTAGGTATTCAATGACTACTGAAGTAATGATTTAGAGAAGCAAAACTGATTATGTTATTAGAGTTGAAGAATTTGAAGAAAGACTACTATAATGTGTTTACCATGTTTAAGATCCAAAGCCAGAAAAATATAAGGAAAGAAAAGAATTTAGATTTTCGAGGTGTATTCTTATCTCTGCAAGAGGAGGGGCATTGATTTGTTATTCACCAGTATATTGATATACTCAATTTCCTAGAATTTCTGGTAAAGTGTAGGTTATGGGTAATTAATAGACTAAAAGCAAAGGTATGTGTGATTAGAGCCAAGACTACTGTTAGGAATGATACCTTTGTTTCTTTGAATCAGCCTTTCCGCCCCAAACAGAAATTTATTATAGTAACTGTACTTGCCATAATATGCCTCTTCAATCTTTAGGTATCCATCACATTCATGTGTACTCAGTCAATATTACTTTATAACCATATTATTTGTATACATATACCAAAATTTATCTAATATATAAATAAAAACACGGTGTTTGTTTCACAGTTCCAAGAAAACAATTCACAGATAATTATCCAAATACAGATTTTTTATTTTATTTGTTTTAGGGACAAGATCTCAATGTATAATCCCAAGTAGTTCAGAACTCACTTTATTGAGCAGTCTGGATGTGAACTTATTGTGATCCTTCTACCTCTATATGCTAAATGTTTAAATTTTCAAAATGTGTTTGATTTAATTAAGAATTATGCATGTACAAAATGTATCTTGGTTATATGCACTCCATATTCATTCTTTTCCAGGACTCACCCAATATTACACCCTCACACCTTCATGTCCTCTTCTGTTAGAACTACACTTCTTGCTTTAAGTACAAGATTTCAAAATAATTCTCTGACAAAATTAAATGTCCTACTATTGTTTACATTGTACACTCTCATATAGAGGTTTTCAGATGCCGTGATAGAAACTGCAGTGTATTTGCAATGCAGGTATCAAATGTTACTACTTCTTTATCTGCGCACAAAGTACTGAACCTGATATGGCATGTTATAATTCAGCCACCATCAAAACCTCTTCTACAAGTAGCTGGAGAACCTGGAGAAGAACCGAAATTGGATGTCTTTGATATTTTTGACTTTTTTCCATTTCTGCTGTAGTCAGGGGATCATTTCGTGACAGACTAATATCATCGTTAGTCACATAGCTAAAAATAGAAGTGTTAGATTCTTTTGGTTAAGTTGCCAGAAGGACCACATTTAAGACTTAGCCAATGTTGGGGAATATCCATCCACTGAGTTTCTCATAACATATGCACCATGTCTCCACCCAGTCCACCTCGGTTCTAGTTCCTTTCATCATTCAGTAGTAACTATGGGAAAACCTGGGTGCATATGGATTTGGTTTTTCTGAAGACTATTTTTTTTAAAACATTTGGAAGTTTTTCAAAACCAAAAACATATTGGCCAAATGATCATTTTCCCTTATATTTTAAATCCATGAGAAACTTAAAAGAAACTTAGTCCATATGCTAGTTCCCATTCACTCATGTTAAAATCCTTAAAATTGTGCTTAATAGGAACGTGATGCCAGTTGACTTTCAAAATGGAACTTCTAGAAGAGTTTCTGGGTTTTCCTATGCCTCCTCTCTTGTACCCATCCCCCCTCACTTCAATACACATGGAAAGACCAGATGCAACCCAGGAGCTGTGAGATGCCTTCGCTGTCCCCACAACTAAGAAATAAAGAAAAGTGAGATAATCTTTTACCTTTTTTGTATAAATATCATAGTATCATCTTGTGAACACTTTTGTTTTATAGTAGTCCGGCTCATTAGGTTTTCATTTTTTATTTTATACTTCTGTATAGCGCATTAAAGTCAATGAGCTTTTTGGCATATCGTTACAAATAATACACAAGACATATGTTAGCAAAATTAATGGAAAATTAATATAAAGAAAAAAGTAATAAAATCCTCTGCCTTCTGCAATCATACTTAGAGTGAGTTAGTTAGTTATATTGCTGGTTGGCTCTGTCATTCTATACTTCAAGTATCTGGGATTCTGGTAACACAATTTTTGTGTGTTTATGTGTATATGTGTATGATCTAAACATGCAAATGGAAAAAAAACTATGTATGATTAGAACTCCTGATCAGAATTTTTAAATAGTATGCACAGGGAAAGAAAAAAAATAGCCAAAGCTAATTGTACATAGACAAATGGCTAAGCATCCGGAGACTGTTCTCTGGGTAACTGGTGAAGTCCTTACCAACGAGCTACCTAACCACACTAAAATAGTAGACAGAAAAGTGCCTCTGAACTGTAAAACCACTCTGTGGCCACTCTCTGATTGTTACTACTAGATCATTTGATGTTCCCATTTTCTCAAACATGTATAAAAAATTTATAATTTAGGTTGATCCTATCGATCAGAAAAAATTCGAAATTTGATTAAAATAGAACTATTTTAATCTATGCAGATAGCAACTACATTTCTGTGTAATGGCCAATGCTCCTAATTTTTTTTTAATCTGTCAGTGAAGAGGTCATACTGTTTTTTGTTTGTTTGCTTGCTTGCTCACATTTTGTGACGGCATTAATGCAAGGTCTAATAGGTAACATTTACAGACAGAATTGATGCTACTTTTTAAAACAGGCTATCCTGAAGAACACCTGTAGAGGGGTCCCCGATGGAGGAGCTAGAGAAAGGACCCAAGGAACTGAAGGGGTTTGCAGATCTATAGGAGGAACAATAATATGAACCATCGAGTACCCCTAGAGATCCCAGGGACTAAACCACTAACCAAAGAGTACACATGGAAGGACCCATGGATCCAGATACATATGCATCAGAGGATGGTCTTGTTGGACATCAAAGGGAGGAGAGGCCCTTGGTCCTGAGAAGGATAAATGCCCCAGTATAGGGGAATGCCAGGACAGGGAAGCCGGAGTGGGTGGATAGGTGAGCAGGGGGAGGGGGGATGGATTAGGTGATTTTGGGAATGGAGGGTTGAGGGGGAGGAAACTAGGAAAGGAGACAACCTTTGAAATATAAATAAAGAACATATCCTAATAAAAAAAGAATACCTGTAAAGGGCTATGCAGATTATAATAGGGTAAATCTCACAACCCAGCCTATTCAAACCACTCTCCTCCTCCTAGAAAAACGTCTGTTCTTTAACAAAACACAGCAACTTGTAGAACTTCCTTCAAGAGACTTTAAGCTTCAAGAAATCTCCAGTAACAATAACAACTGAATTTTAAACTACAGAAATTTTAACAATATCCTTTTCTTATAGCTATAAATGTACAGCTCTAAAATACAAAAACCCTATCCAGTATTTGGTTGTATTCAATTCTTCTGTAAAGAAATAGTCTCTCCTTACTGGGACATTTTCCTTTAACACAGAGAAGGTAGGTTTAGACTCAAACACAATGTTCTATGAAACACTGTAACAATTGAGAGAGCACAAAGCCCTATGTGAACAGGCATCTTTCTGTGAGTAGATAACAGCATTTATCCAAGGACGGATGTATCTGGGTGTATCTTAATTTACAGATCTTCCTTTCTAAATGTACAAATAGCCAAACACCTTCAGTTAGAAAAATATCTCCATGCTAGAAAACCCTGCCTAATCTCCCTTCAGCACATGTCTGTATGGCTTTACTCATTGTTAGAACGTTAGCAGCTATTTGGGTTTTTATAAGTTCACTATGCTCTGTTTATATTTTCAGTCTGATTGTATTATCACAATTCCACTGGAAACTACTTTTACTAGCATGTTTCTCTTTCTTTTTTTTTAAAGAACACATGATTCACAAACTCAAATGATGTCATGATTTAACACTGTAAATGTCATAGTCACAGTGAAGATATCACGGAACTGCCCTGATTAGCATTAACTGTTAGTCTGATACATCATAGTTGGGAAGAGAATCTAAATTGAGGTATTGTCTGTAGGATGACCTAACCCACATTTGGAGGCACCATTCTACAGCCAGGAGATCCTGAACTCTATAGAACTCTAGTTTAACATGACCCTGCGGTCTATACAACAAGCAGCATCCTCTATGGGTCCTGCTGTGCTTCTTTGACTGTGAAGTGAGTCCCTCAGTTGCAGGTAATGCCTGCCTTCAAGTTCCTGCTTTAAATTCTCTCAATAGCACTGCTAAATAAATCCTCATACTCTCAAGATTGCTTTTGGTCAGGTATTTGACACAGCAACAGACATGAAACTTGAATAGGAGTAGGCTGTCATAGGAGTTGTCCTAGTTCTTTTTCTTTTCTTTGCAGGAAGTGATCAACATGTAGGAATATCCCACAAATATTTCCCTTGACAAAATGGCATTCTATCAAAAGAAAGAAAATATGAATAATGTACCAACTTTAATTAACATAAAAGATTAATATTGAGCTTCTTAGTTTTGGTAAAGGAATATTCCCAATGTAAGAGACTACAAAGACAGGAAATTGGGTGGGAGATTCATAGGGACAGTCTATAAAATTTTTACAGAAATCAAAAGCTATTCTAAAAATTTTTATCTCAAAATACAGCTTTCTATACATACCCAGGCAATGTTTTAAAGAGCACAGCCTATTATCGTGGGAAAATTGTTTATCTTTTAAGAGGGATATAACTATTTAGAAACTAAATAAGTTAGTTTCAATAAACATACACTTATGAATGTCAGTAGCATTGACTCCATTCTTTCAAAATCCATGGCATTACCGGGATTTTGAAAAATTATAAAATACATTTGAAGTAGTCACAAGAAAAAATTTACAGTACTGTTATTAAGAATATAGCTGCAAAAAAATGTGAACATGGCCTAATAATCTTGGAATGTGGAGATTTGCATGCACAATGATAAAAGGCAAGGGTTTCTCTTCAAAACATGGTAGTCTTACTTCATGAATCAAAAGTTAAATGGGTACAAAAGAAGGATCAGCAGAAAATATGGAAAGGTATGGGAGAGTTAATTTCTCTTGAATATTTGAAAAGATATGCCAATAAACATAGGACAGAATGAAAATATTTACTTTTGAAGAAAGGGTGTGAGTTTCAAAGTTTTCAAGTCAATGAAAAACAAACACACATTATCCATATAATATGCATATATAACTTATAGTATGCAGGTTGCACTAAAAATGATTGTAGAATACAAAACTTCCCCCACTCACACACATTTTACTACTCTGGAAATGTACAGTAACTTGATAACGAAGAGCAAGATTCTCCTATGCATACCAACCAACTATTAAAATGTATCCTTGGAATCAAACTCATATTGAGTGTGTATTAGAAAGTATGTGTGGCTTGCTCAAAATGATTCATTGGTAATTACATTTTTAAATGATATGCATCTCAAAATGTGCTCTGGATACAAGCTAAATTTACTACTTTGTCTACCCAGTTTAATAGGAATTTCAAAAGATCACTTTCTTTGGGAGAGAACTTGTTGAAATAATTAACTACTGAGATGAGAAATCCAGAGGGATTAGATAAGGCACAGAGCTTCCAAGTTTCTAGGTCACTGAGTGGAATCTGAAACTCCCCCCACAGTTACTGAAGGGCTTTATCAGGAAAGTCCTTTAAATTACCTTCCTCAAGTGGTCTCAGAGGGAGACAGGCGTCCACTGTTGCTGACCATCTGGGTTAAGAAGGAAGACATAAAACAGTATAATTGACCCTAAAAGCGATCTCCAGAGATTTGGTTTGGGCACAACATTGAGGACACACAAAGACCACAGAATTGAGTGGAAGACTTCTTTTTCACACTTTCTCTATACACACAAGTCCCCTGCTACTCTTAAACCTTTTGAAAGATTTACCACAAAGATGATTCATGGTCAGTTATTGCTTATGGTTCGAGATGGAAGGTTTACATTTTTTCTCTAGAGTCATTACGATTCGAATACCAAGGAGTGGAATAATCCAACATTGCATATAGGAAATAGTCATTTTGCATGCTTTTGGCATTATAAAAGCGAATGTGCCTTTCATTTCAAACTAGTTTCGAATTACGCAGCTATGTAAGTTGATTTTCCTCTGCGTTGGGAAAATTTGATCTATGGCCAAAACGCATCTACAAACGCTTTGATGGATGGAGGCGGGTGCAGAATGTAGGGATGCAGTAGGGAGGAGAGCGAGCCAAGTTCAGATGAATGATGAAAATGAATCAAGCACACTTCACTTCTTACTCTAATAAACCGTTCTCGGGACCAGGAAGTGAAGTGGAAACTTTATGTTTGCTGTTGGACAGTGCATATACAGATGAAATTCATGAGCATGCAGAGGGAGATGGGTTGTGGTTACAGACCTCACCACCACTCCGCCAGCTCACCGAGGGATAGAACAAAACCAAGGCGTTAATTTTTCAGACCTGTGGTTTGGCCATCATCAATCGAAGCTGTATGTCAGATATTCAAATCCTCTTTCTACATAGCACACTAAATTTAGCTAAGCTATTTCTTTGGAAATGTGCGTTTAAAAAAAAATTAAAGCTGCTATACAAAGACTTGCGAGCGAGATGGAGAAAAAAAAAGAAGCTGGGGTTGATGAAATGCAAATGAAGCTTGGCTCAGACAGCTGGCTGCTTTGGGATGACATGGGTGATAAATGGTTCTTAAAACATGAGCAGGCATGAGCCTCCTGATTCCATGTCAGCCCAGCAAAAACAGCAGTATTACTAGATGCTTCCTTTAATTAATGCAACACGGCTGCATTAGTCCGGACATTGCCGATAAATGGGAGAGAACTGATATCAGAGGTAATATCAGAAATCTTTCAACCTTGAAGCGGGGCTCTGTTGGCCAAAAGCTGCTGTATCGTAAGAGGTTTAATTGTATTTGTAATGTACCAGTGCACCATGACAAAAATGGGGAGATAGCGTAGTCAGGACCGGGAAAGGCTGTGATAAATGAGAAAGAATGAGTGATTACACAGCTAGGAGGAGTGGGAAAACAGACAAAGAACAAGCAAATGGGTTGGGGAAGCAGCCACCACTGTAATCTGAATGGTAACAACTAGACAAACTTTGAAATGAGGACAGCAATTACTTGGTTCTTTGAGACGTGCCAGGACTGGAGGATGCACAGAACAGATAACATATGCTCTATAGTAATGTATGTATCCTCTCCTAGATCCAAACACATTAACTATTGGGACAATTTCTAAAAAAGAATTCTAAATGTGCACATGTGTGCATGCGCACACACACAGAGACATAATGGAAACAATGAAAAATGTCTTTAAATACTCAGAGTAGAAACAGACTATCACATATTATCTATTATCGTATATCTGTCTAAATTATCTATATATAGATAATCTATCTAATTTGGAGAATGATAAATATCTTTAAAAATATATGCTGGCATATATATGCCAGACACTTCATTAAAAATAAATTTAGCCTTGTTTAACTTTCTAGAATGCCCTATTATTTTCTTGTCTCAAATTTTTACATACCTATCAGGTTAAAATTTTTGATGGCATTAATATTGTAGAATATCCTGTACCAAAACTAAGTTTTATTAAGGTAACTATGCTACTAAACAGTATTCTACAGCTAGCAAATGGCAGAATCATTTGCCCCAAATCTCAAATAGGTTGTGAGTGAGAATTCCCAGACATCATGTTTTTTTCTCATTTTAATTTGCATTTATCATAAATACACCAATTGCAATGTTACCTGCAATCTACCCTCTCTAGATAAAGCTATACTTTCCTACTTCTCTCTACTCTGAATGCATGAGCCACACCCCTTTTCCCAGCATTTAGAACAATGGTTCTCAGCCTTCCTAATGCTGGGACTCTTTAGTACATTTCCCCATGTTGTGGTGACACCCAACCATATTTTTTAAATTTCTTAACTGTAATCTTGCTACTGTTATGCATTATAGCAAAAATATCAGTGTTTCCCAATGGTTTTTGGGTCTTAGGTGACCACTTTGAAAGTGTCTTTTAACTCCCAAAGAGATTGTGGTCCACAGGTTGAATACTACTGCTCAAGGATTAGCAAATATTTTCTAAATAGGCTTGTTTATGTTTATGAGATCTCAGTATTTCACCTCTGTACACGACGAGCTGTAGAGCACAAGAAGCAGTAAGTCCACGATGTCCAATGAACAGATATGAGTGTGTTCAGTAAAACTTTATTTACAACAAGAAAATAAACAGACTAGATAAAGACACTAGATTTGACATCAACTTGGTATTCATCAATTCTTAGCGGAACATCTAAACTCCCCATGGTTAAGTCTAGCTCATCCTGATGCTTCTTTCAACAGTCTTATAGAAAAGAGGGACAGACGAAGGAGTGTCTTGAGGTAGCCATGCTTGTCTGTGTTTCAATGTTAAGTTTCAGTGTCAAGTGTTAAGCTGGCATTCTTTCCTTCCTCTTTGTTCTCATGATCCTAGACTACCATAGACCAGAAAGTACTGCTTTCAGATAGAAAAAAAAATCACTAAACTTCCTTAATATAGCCAACCTTGTCTCTCAGGATAAGTATTAAACTTTTCTTATTCGTAAAGCACATAGACACATCAACCTGTCCTTATGTTCCTCTTAGATGCATTCTGCTAAATTTCATCATTAGCAAGATTCGAGGGAATGAGCTACAGATTTGGGTTGATTGTTAGTTGCGAGTATATCAAATGCTCTAACCTGTAAAACAGCGTTCATTTATTCTTTCAGCCCACACATATATAAAAGCTCTAACACAGTTGATTTAGACTGACCTCATTTGATCTTGATAGAATTTGCTCATCTGCAGTTCACTGGCAGGTAGGAGTGCCATTCTTTATGTCCTTGCTTGGGGCAGTAGGCCTGCGAAGGCTCTGTTCCACGGGTCTTTCATCGTCATCAGGAACCATGAGAATGGCTGAGATAAGATCTAATGGCGGTGGTGGAAGCGAAACAGGCCAGGTCCCATTGCGCAAAACTCAATTCTGGCCTGGACTGTGTCACGTCTTAGAAAATTCCGTGGATTAAAGCAAGTTCTATGAGAAAAGAGAGGTCACTCCCAATTAGTTTTCTATGGCTATAATAAAACACCATGGCTGGGGCAACTTAGAGAAGGAAGAGTTTATTTGGGCTTTTGATAACGCAGGGACAAGAGTCCATCCTGGTGACAGGAGCAGAAGCTGAAAATTCACATCTTCAAATGGAAGCATAAAGCAAAGAGATGTAACTAAAGAAGAAGGGCCTTAGGCTCAAAAAACAAACAAACAAACAAACAAACAAACACCAAACACCAAACAACAAAAACCCTCCCCCCCTCTCTGGTGACATACTTCTTCCAACAGTGCCTTTTAAAGCTCTACCTAACAGCACCACTGACTAAACTGGGGAACTAGTTATTTAAATACATGAGCCTTTGGAGACGTTCTCATTCAAACACATCAAAACATAAAGTGGTAATGAAAAGGCACTTGACAAGTAGTAAATCCGAAGAATTAAGAAGGCTCTAATCTAAATATACCATGCATTATTGGGATTCAGATAAAGATGGTTTTAAATATCATCCTAACTCAATATCAACTGTAGAATCAAGAGTCCTCTGTTTTTCAGCTATAAATTATGGGACAGGACAGCTGATATGTAAAATGATACCTGCAAATAGCACAATTAAATGAGATAATATGAAATATGCAGTGTCTAACAGTACATTAGTATTCTTATAGTAGTCTTGCCTTATAGGAAGCTTGGTTTTCTATACTTTCTGTTATTCATAAGCAACTGATAACTTCCAAGTGTAATATCACAGGTCAGTAGTGCCCTATGGCCTGCTCGGTGCCAACTTCATTCAACTTGCTTTATCATAGGCACTGTCTGTGTGATGTGCTCTTATGGAGAGAAGATAAGGACAGAATAATGCGACATCGTGATAGAAAAAGGTCTGTGTTAAGAAAATTTCACTACAGAAAATGTTATTAATATTCCATTTTGTTATCAGTTATACCATTAATATGCTATTGTATTTAGTTTATGAACTAAAATTAATCACAAGTATGTCCAGGAAAGAATAGCAAACATAGAATTAAGTGCAATGTGCATTTGCAGGCATCCACAAGGCAGTTGGAATACAGCATCCACTCATATGTATTCTTTCATTAGTAAAATGTGTGGCCAGAAACATATCTTTTCTAATATACTGAGGAGTATAGATATGTAATTCATTTTAAATTATAATACAAATACGCACATTTTGGCAAGCCTATCAGAATTCATCAGGATATAATGAGCTGGAATGCCATGTCCTATGTAACAGAAACTTATGCCCATTTAATTTGTAGAAAGTTAAGAAAAACTGATTTTCTGCAGAATGCCGGGTTTAGAGATGGACAGTTTACCCATTGCACCTTTGTGCAAATAACAATTAAACTTGGACCTCTATTTATGAATCCATTAGCTTAAAAGGTAATTTTGTGGTCTTTAATGAAATAGTGATCAATTTTGTTGTCCAGCCAGCAATTGATTATCTCCCAGCAACTTTTAATTGGTAGCCTGAAACTTCAACTGCAAAGTTCTTACTGTTCTAGAATCAAAATGTTTGAATTTTCATATAGATTTTGTGCAATGGTGAAACGTTCGATGGACCCAGACACATGACCCATTATCCTTAATTCTTTACCCTCTCATGGCCATGATTAATTGAATACATAGAACAGTTTATTAACTCTCTTTACTGGAGCTTAAGACTCACATCTATTGCTTAGATTTCAATCAACAGCCCTAATTTTGCAGGCATTATTCCTGACAAAGAAGCATCAGTCTCTGGCTTGCAGCTGTAGCACAGTTTCCTAGTGCTGAGAAACACACTATTCCTGGAGGACCTTCCTATGAAACTTTAAAACTTATTTCAAGGAGGTGGAGGACCCCCCACTCACCCACTCACCCTCTTTAAATGGCTCCTCAGGGAAGACAAATTGGACAGGGGTTGGTAATGATTTTTTGCTCTACAATGTCCATGACATACACTAATGAAAACGTTCACCTTTATGTTCCTCTTGATTATAACCAAGAGGCTCTGATGCTACATAGGCATAAATTTTTGCTTCCCGATTGGAAAAGGGCAGAATGGTTGTGGGTCTCACTGGTGAATGATGGTTTGAAGAACTAAAGGTCATTACAAAGTTGTAATTCTTTCCCATATCTTTACAAATAGCTAAAATGTCACTTATGAAATGTGAAGTTCAACTTTATTTTCCAAGGTGGCTTCATGGGTTGAGATTTGCTTCACGCAATTTTCTACATAGAAAGAACAATGCAAAACTCCCATCTCATCATGATAGGAGCATACTGATGCTCAGGTATAAGATTGCTAGCAATGAAATATAACTCGTCTCTTTATGAAGAACAAAATCCAACAAGGTTTTTTTCTCAGTTTTCTGCTATTGAAAATGATTCATTAACAACAAGGATACCAGAGAGATGGTTAGAGAGTCAGAAAAATTTCCAGTCTTGAGAGTTGATTTTACTTGTCAGCTTTATGTGACTGAGAATCTCTAAGAACATAGTCCTCTCAGTTTATCTATAGTGTATTTCCAGAAAGGTTTAATTGAGCAGAAAACCCCACCCTGAGTGTGAGCAACACTATCCTTTGCACTGGTATCCCAAAGTTAATACAAAGAAAAAAACAAGCTGAACACCAATATTCATCTCTCTGCTCTTGATAAGAGATACTATTGTCCTTGCAACAATGCTTTCCCTACTGGGATGAACTGCATCCTCAAACACAGCCAAAATATACATTGGTTTCCTTGGAGAACTTAGCTTATAAACCAAACCTTGCCATGAGTATTTCTTTTTAATAAATATTCAGGGACTTTTTAATAGAAATGTAAATGATCAGCCAATATTTACTTTTTACGCTTGTCAAAAATGGTACATAAAACAGCAATGCAAACATTTAGATCATATGCAATTAAGATCACAATGGAATTGATATATAAGAAAGCTAGATTTGCAATAGCTATATCTATTAGCCACGTATCATGTGAATGTATATATATAATGCTACTGGTTGGTGATTCCCCAAAGCTAATTCTTTTTTTTTTATTGGATATATTCTATATTTACAATTCATTTCCCTTTTTCTGGTTCCCCACCCCCAAAGGTCCCACATGCCCTTTTCCCTCCCCCTGCTCCCTCATCCACCCCCTCCCACCTCACTGTTCTTGTACTTCCCCACAATGATGCTTTGGTCCATTCTAGCACTAGTGTCCACTCCTGTCTTCTAGTCAGACATCATTTGGTATGTGATTTATGTCTTTGGTGTTCCAAGCTTCTAGGCTAATATCCACTTATCAGTGACTGCATACCATGGGTATTCTTTTGAGACTGGGTCACCTCACTTAGTATGATGTTCTCCAGCTCCATCCATTTCTCTAAGAATTTAATGAATTCATTATTTCTAATGGCTGAATAGTACTCCATTGTGGGTATATACCACATTTTTTTGTATCCATTCCTCTGTTGAGGGACATCTGGGTTCTTTCCAGCTTCTGGCTATTATATATAAGGTTGCTATGAACATAGTGGAGCATGTATCCTTTTTGCATGCTGGGGAATCTTCTGGGTATATTCCCAGGACTGGTATGGCTGAGTCCTCCAGAAGTATCACGTCCAGTTTTCTGAGGAACCTCCATACTGATTTCCAGAGTGGTTGTACCAGCTTGCATTCCCACCAGCAGTGGAGGAGCGTTCCTCTTTCTCCACATCCTCGCCAACACCTGATGTCTTCTGAGTTTTTAATCTTAGCCATTCTGACTGGTGTGAGGTCAGGGTTGTTTTGATTTGCATTTCCCTAATGACTAATGATGTTGAACATTTTTTAAGGTGTTTCTCAGCCATCCGAATTTCTTTAGGTGAAAAGTCTCTGTTTATCTCTGTACCCCTATCATCAACAGCAAAAGAACTTCTGGGGGAATCAATATCCTGGACCTCAAGCAATATTACAGAGCAGTAGTATTAAAAACTGCATGGTATTGGTACAGTGACAGGGAGGCGGATCAATGGAATAGGATCGAAGACCCAGAATTGAACCCACACATATATGGCCAATTGATCTTCGACAAAGGAGCTGAAAACATCCAGTGGGGAAAAAAGATAGCCTTTTCAACAGATGGTGCTGGCTCAACTGGAGGTCAGCATGTAGAAGAATGAGAATTGATCCACTCTTATCTCCTTGCACTAAGCTCAACTCCAAGTGGATCAAGGACCTCCACATAAAACAAGACACACTAAAACTAATAGAAAAGAAACTGGGGAAGACCCTTGAGGACATTGGCTCAGGGGAAAAATTCCTGAACAGAACATCAATTGCTTATGCTCTAAGAGCAAGAATAGACAAATGGGACCTGATAAAATTACAAAGTTTCTGTAAGGCAAAAGACACTGTCAAAAGGATAAATCGGCAACCAACAAATTGGGAAAAGATCTTCACCAACCCCACATCCGACAGAGGCTAATATCCAATGTATATAAAGAACTCAAGAGGTTAGACCCCAGAAAACCAAATAACCAAAGCTAATTCTTAATTCATATGTTAAACCATTTAACCAAGACTCTTTATGAGCCTGATTAATGCATAGCGAATGAAAGTTTTTCTCTTAAGACTGAATCAAAGTACAATGTTTATTAACATTCAGTTTTCTGTTACCTCATGATTGGGATTTAGCTGATTCTTACATCTCTCAGAAATAGGGTACTTTCCTGCCTTTCTTACCTCACTGGCTTATTTTGAGAAGATAACGAGATTGTGAGAGACAATATTGTTCTGTAACTGGTGAGATCGCAGATGTTATCATGCAGAGGGGAGATTTGGTATCATTTTTATGATACAATTCTAAGATCATTGTTTCTTTGGTTTATTAAATCACTGTTTTAAAACACAAAATGATCAGGAAAATAGAACATGTATTTGGATTGAAGATATATTCAGATTATCTAGTACCTTCGCTGGGATAAGATACATGATTGGCAAGTTACAACTATTTTTAATATCAACATCCGAAAATGGAAGAAGATTGGATCTAAATAAGGAATTACTATATCAGAAACTTCTAGATAAAAACAACATTCAAAATAAGATAAGTTCCAGGATGATTACCAACATTTTTTTAAAATTTTGAAACAGAAATCTGGGTAGTCACTAGAAGTATATCATCTATAATATAAATATATATTATATATATTCGTCAAATAGTAAGGGAATGTGAGATTTGGGAAATAAATGGGAGCCCTTTTTGCTTTATTCTTTACTTTTCTAACAGGTCAGTTAGAGTACAAGTCATAAAAAAACAAAGCTAAACACTGTGATGGAGACTGCACAAACACTACCAGGGTATGGAGGAATGGTCTAATGTTGTAGGTAGATTCACCCTGGTGGTTCAGTCTAGGACCACCAGCATTCAATAAAGTCATAACTACATCCCAGGTTAACAACATGGGATGTTCAGAGACCATCCCACCTACAGATTCACCCCATCTGCAGACACCAAACCCCACCTATTGCTGATACAAAGAAGTGCTTGCTGACAGGAGCCTGGTATGGCTGTTCCTGAGAGATTCTACCAGCACCTGATCAATACAGATGTAGATACTTAGATCATATTGAGCCAAGAGACCCCAATGGAAGACCCCAATGAAGGAGCTGAAGGAAATTGCAATCCCATAGTAAGAACAATATTAACTAACCGTATTACACAGAGCTCCCAGAGACTAAACCACCAACCAAAGAGTATACATGGAGGGATTCATGGCTCCGCATACATATGTAGCAGAGGATGGCCTTATCTGACATCAAAGGGGTGGGAGGCCCTTGGTCCTGTAGTGGTTTGATGCCCTAGTGTAGGGAGATGCTAGAGTGGTGAGGTGGGTGTGGGTAAGTTGGTGGGGGAGCACCATCATAGAGGTAAAGGGGAGGGAAGAGAGGGGCTATGAGATACTGAATTTGTGGAGGGCTAACTGGGAAGGAGGATATCATTTGAAATGTAAATGAAAAAATATTAATAAAAACATTTTGGGATGTTATATAATTTTAGGGACATTCAGTACATTGGGATGCACATGTAATATACTTAAATATTAGTTCAAAATTTGAAGCTCTAAATATAGTTGAAGCCCAGAATTAATATTCTCATTCATTACTCACGTTTCTAGGAGTCATACTTTTACTATTGCTGTTCCCTGAGATTTAATATATTTCTTAAAACGTTTATTTATTTCTGTCTACCTTTTCAAACCTCAACCCAACTAAGTTCTTTGATGAGAATTTTTCTAGTATTCTCCATCACTTGCACCACCTTTTCTTTTGAGTCTCCATTGAGCTTACACTGTAACACCTACCCCATCTTTAATCTTGTCACATTACACTGATCTTGTCATTCCACTAAGATTATTGGAAAAGACTACAATGAACAGTAGAAATACATCTCAGCCTTCACTCTATGTCTTTCCACTCTGAACTTATTAAACAATATATGAATGTCCTGACTTCTTTGTAAGGAAGTATAAAATTCTTCAATTTACTTGCCCAGCGTCTTCAGAATAAAACTAAGGCAGAAGCCTTGCACCTCCTTAGCTCTGCTGACAAACAATGCTTTAGTCATGTTGCATTTTCTGGGCATTACATGCTTGTTCCCACTCTCTACCTTCCCAGGTGTTTAAATCCAACTGTAGCAGGAACAGCAGTGTGACATTTCTCATTTAGTCTCTCCCAGGTATAAATAATGATCTCATTCATGAAGACCATGATCTTACGATTCCACGAAGGTTCTAGCTATTTTCTAATGCTGTTACCTTGATGTGAGGCATATGGATTGTCTATTATAATCTATGGATTGTGAAGGGTAGGTATGATCATTTAGACCATCACACCCAAGTGCTGTAGGTCAAGTCCTAAGGCTGCTACACAATTTGTCTTCTTCAAGAAGTACAGAATTTTTGTTGTTCTATTGACTTGACTAATGATACCAACAATATATACAGTCTCTTACAAAAATGTGCTTTATTAAAAATCTACCAGTTTAAATGTAAACCTATCATTAAAACACCTTCCCAGAAGCAGCTGGAATACTTGGCCAACATTTTTACACCATGCCCAGAAAACCTGATATGCTAAAATTACCTGTCAGATCATAGGCTTATGTTTATATTTATGAAGCTGGGATCAGAGTTTAAACATGATGAGTAAGAATTTGTGTCATAGTTCTCTCTGTCTATATAAACAAACTTTCCTTTCATCAAGGCTCAGTCTAATTTCAGAGATGTTAGAAGCGCAATTTTCAATTATAGAAAGTTAGTATAGTGTTCTGAGTACAGTGGAACCACAGCCTTTCCCCCCCTTTCCTTTTCTGTTTTTCACAGAAGTCCTGGATCGTGGAGGAGAATCAATAACTACTGACACATATAGGTAATCCTCAATGCATGTAAAAGATCTTCTACCCACACTTACATGCAGTTCTCACCCCACATCGAAGAGTGGGAAGTTTGCTGTAAGACTGAGTCTCCTAGACATCCATGGAGTCTCATCAATACACTTGCCTAAACATGACCCAAACAAGGATGACATGGATAGGTGAGAGCTCATGAGGTATCAACCTGAGATCAAAAACTACAGGCAGCTAAGAGGTGCTAATAGCAGGAGACATTGTCTTCTATAGGGAAGAACACACTGATTGGTTATCCAATACAAATTGATCATATAATATTCAAGGAACATTATATGTTTTATGGAATGACTAAGCAGGTATTACTATTGTAACTAGGAGTTTGTGTTCAACAACAATAAAAGTGAAAAAGGACATTAATTTTCAAAATTGCAATTGGGGTTTTGTGGGAGAGTTTAAATGAAGTAAATGTAGAAGAAAATGATACAATCATACTATAACCTCAAAACATTAAAAATTATGGAACTTTTATATGAATATGGTGTTGAATGGTGATTTGATTGAGTAGCTAATCTCAAGTCAAATGTCAAACTCAATGTTGACCTTCAGTTTACAATGTTAAGTGGGGTGTCCTGTGGCTGAGGACTAGGATGTGCTTGCTGGTTTCACTCCATATGAAGTTATTTTTAGTCAGAACTTGGGATCATTTATTTCTCAGGCTCTGCTTGTTTTACTTAATGCACATATTTAGGATGTCAGCTCTCAATGCATATATGTAGTTCACTCTAATGAGGTAGATTTCCTAAGCTAAAAGGAGAAAAGGGGTCAGACAATGAATATTTAGGTTTTTTGCACAAATGGTTAGTGTTGAAATGATGGCTCTGGCATTTTGTCAGAAAAGTAGTAGGAATTCCACAAACCCTGATTTTTCCAATGGAAATTTGTGACAACAGCTGTCATCAGGAAGTACTTGTTACTCATAAGTCATCAGTCTCTGATTTAAGCAATTAAAGATACTTTAATGTTATATGGTAAAAAGAAGCTACCTTTTTCATATTTTATGACAATTTCTAGACAACAATTTATATAGACTGGTGCCTAGCAAGATAGAAATTACCCCACATATCACATTTCATAAATAAAGATCATTATAATATTTTTTACACTTTTTTGTACTTAAAATCACACTGAGTGGATACCTTCCTTATTGGAGGTAAGATTTTAATATCCAAGATGTGCCAAGAGAAACATTACATCCTACAGGGAAATTTACTAAGCCTCAATAGGATCTAGAGGGAGCTTTGTTAAGACTCAAGAAGTAAACAACTCAAAAGCTACCAGAACTCCCTGAAACTGATTAGATACAGGAAACTTCTCTAGCAACAAGCTTACACAAGCAATACAGACTTCTGGAAGACACACTCAGACAAGCTGAGCTGCCTGGAAATGATGTTCTGTGCTACAGAAGAAATCCAGCTTTCATGAGTTGTTGCCCATGCTATAGTGGTATTTTGATGATGTAGTTGTCTTCAAGTCTGTCTGAGTTAGAGATTCTTTTTTTTTAATTGGATATTTTCTATATTTACATTTTAAATGTTTTCTCATCTCCAACTCTCCCCTTCTGAAATCCCCTATCCCATCTTTCCTCCCCTGACTCTATGAGGGTGCTCCCCCAACCACCCATCCACCTACTCTGTCTTCTAGCTTTAACATTCCCCTACACAAGGGTATCAAATACCTTCAGGTCCAAGGGCCTCTCCTCCCACTGATGTCCAACAAGGCTATCCTCTGCCACATATGCAGCCAGCACCATGGGTCCCTCCATGTGTATTCTTTGGTTGGTGGTCCATTCCCCGGGAGCTCCAGGGCTAGGCGGGGCAGTCTGGCTTATTGACCCTGTTGTTCCCTCTATGGGGACTACAAACAGTATCAGCTCCTTCAGTCCCTTCTCCAACTCCACTATCTGGGATCCCCGTGCTCAGTCCAATGGTTGGCTACGAGTATCCCATTCTGTATTTGTCAGGCTCTGGCAGAGCCTCTCAGGAGACAGCCATATCAGGCTTCCATCAGCAAGCACTTCCCAGCATCCACAATAGTGTCTGAGTTTGGTGGATGTCTATAGGATGGATCCTCACTTGGGGTAGTCTCTGGAAAGCCTTTCCTTCAGTCTCTGCTCCACACTTTGTCTCCTTATTTCCTCCCTTGTGTATGATGCTCTCCTTCCAAGAAGCACTGAAGCATCCACATTTTAGTCTTTCTTTTTCTTCTTAGACTTCATATTGTCTGTAAATTGTATCTTGGGTATTCAGAACTTTTGGGCTAACATCCACTTATCAGTGAGTACATACTGTGTTTGTTCCTTTGTGACAGAGTTACCTCACTCAGGATGATATTTTCAAGTTCCATCCATTTGTCTGCGAATTTCATGAAGTCATTCTTTCTAATAGTTATGTAGTACTCCATTGTGTAAATGTACCACATTTTCTGTATCCATTCATCTGTTGGGGGACATCTGGGTTGTTTCTAGCTTCTGGCTATTATAAATATGGCTGCTTTGAACATAGTGGAGCATGTATCCTTATTTCTAGTTGGAACATCTTCTGAGAATATGCCCAGGAGAGGGATAGCTGGGCCCTCATGTAGTACTATGTCCAATTCTCTGAGGAACCACCAGACAGATTTCAAAGGGGGTTGTAAAAGCTTGCAATCACACCAGCAATAGAGGAGTATTCCTCCTTCTCTACATCCTCACCAGCATCTGCTGTCACCGGAGTTTTTGATCTTAGCCATTCTGACTGGTGTGAAGTGGAATCTCAGGGCTATTTTGATTTGTATTTCCCTGATGACTAAGGATGTTGAATAGTTCTTTAGGTGTTTCTTTTTTTTATTTTTTTGATATATTTTTTATTTTCTATATATTTTGTTTACATCCCAAAGGCTTTCCCCTTTCCCAGTACCCCCCTCACCATATGTCCCATAAGTCTTCTTCCCTCCACCCATTCCCCAATCACCCCCCCAATTTCTCTGTTCTGATACTCTCCTACAAAACTGGATCCAGTCTTTTCAGGACCAGGGTTCTTTCCTTCCTTCCTTCTTGGGAATCTTTTGATTTGCTAATTGTGCCTTGAGTATTCAGAGCTTTTAGGCTCATTAATATCCACTTATCAGTGATTGCATTTTATGTGTATTCTTTTGTGATTGTGTTAACTCACTTAGGATGATATTTTCCAGATCCAACCATTTGCCTACAAATTGCATGAATTCATTATTTTTAATTGCTGAGTAGTATTCCATTGTATAAATATACCACATTTTCTGTATCCATTCCTCCTTTGAGGGACATCTGGGCTCCTTCCAACTTCTGGCTATTATAGATAAGGCTGCTATGAACATAGTGGAGCATGTGTCTTTATTGTATGCAGGGGAATCTGCTGGGTATATGCTGAGGAGTGATATGCCAGGGTCCTCTGGAAGTGTCATGCCCAATTTTCTGAGGAACGGCCAGACTGATTTCCAGAGTGGTTGTACTATCTTGCAATCCCACCAACAGTGTAGGAGTGTTCTTTTTCTCCACATCCTCACCAGCACCTGTTGTCCCTTGAGTTTTTTCATTAAAATCAGGGATTAGACAAGGCTGCCCTCTCTCTCCATATCTTTTCAATATAGTACTTGAAGTTCTAGCGAGAGAAATTAGGCAACATAAGGAAGTCAAAGAGATACAAATTGGAAAGGAAGAAGTCAAATATCACTTTTTGCAGATGATATGATAGTATATGTAAGTGACCCAAAAACTCCACCAGAGAACTCCTACAGCTGATAAACAACTTCAGCAAAGTGGCTGGTTATAACATCAACTCAAGCAAATCAGTAGCCTTCTTGTACTCAAAGGACAAGCAGGCTGAGAAAGAAATTAGGGAAATAACACCCTTTACAAACAATATAAAGTATCTTGGCATGACTTTAACCAAACAAGTGAAAGATCTGTATGACAGGAACTTCAAGTCCTTGAAGAAAGAAATCGAAGAAGACCTCAGGAGATGGAAATATATTCCATGCTCTTGGATTGGCAGGATCAATGTAGTAAAAATGGCCATCTTGCCAAAAGCAATCTACAGATTCAATGCAATCCCCATCAAAATCCCAAATCAATTCTTCATAGATCTAGAAAGAGCAATTCTCAAATTCATCTGGAGTAAAAAAAAACCCAGGATAGCTAAAACTATTCTCAACAATAAAAGGACTTCTGGGGGAATCAATATCCCCGACCTCAAGCAGTACTACAGAGAAAATTGTACTAAAAATTGCATGGTATTGGTACAGCGACAGGCAAGTAGATCAATGGAATAGAATCAAAGAGCCAGAAATGAACCCACAGACTTATGGTCACTTGATCTTTGATAAAGGAGCTACAACCATCCAGTGGAAAAGAGATAGCCTTTACAACAAATGGTGCTGGTTCAACTGGAGGTCAACATGCAGAAGAATGCAAATTGACTTACTCTTATCTCCTTGTACCAAAATAAACTCCAAGTGGATCAAGGACATCCACATAAAACCAGACACACTGAAACTAATAGAAAAGAAACTGGGGAAGACCCTGGAGGACATGGGCACAGGGGGAAAGTTTCTGAACAGAACACCAATGGCTTATGTTCTAAGATCTAGAATTGACAAATGGGACCTCATAGAACTACAAAGTTTCTGTAAGGCAAAGGACACTGTCAGAAGGACAAAACAGCAACCAACAAATTGGCAAAAGATCTTCACCAACCCCACATCTGACAGAGGGCAAATATCCAATATATTTGATCAAGAAGTTAGACCCCAAAGAACCAAATAACCCTATCAAAAAATGAGGTACAGAGCTAAACAAAGAATTTTCACTAGAAGAAATTCGGATGGCTGAGAAGCACCGTCAGAGATGTTCAACATCATTAGTCATCAGGGAAATGCAAATCAAAACAACCCTGAGATTCCACCTCACACCAGTCAGAATGGCTAAGGTCTTTAGGTGTTTCTAAGCCATTCTCAACTGAGTTTCCTCAATTGAGAATTCTCTGTTTAACTCTGTTCCCCATTTTTAATTGGGTTATTTGGTTCTCTGGAGCCTAATTTCGTAAATCCTTTGTTTATATTTTATATTAGCTGAAGTTGTTTATCAGCTGTAGGAGTTCTCTGGTAGTGTTTTTGGGATCACTTAAGTACACTATCATATCATCTACAAATAATGATATTTTGACTTCTTCCTTTCCAATTTTGATCACTTTGACATCCTTCTGTTGTCTAATTGCTCTGGCTAGGACTTCAAGTACTATATTAAGTAGATAGGGTGAAAGAGGTCAGCCTTGTCTTGTCCCTGATTTTAGTAAGATTGCTTCAAGTTTCTCTCCATTTAGTTTGATGTTGGCTACTGGTTTGCTGTATATTGCTTTTACTATGTTTAGGTATGTGCCTTGAATGCCTAATCTTTCCAAGACATTTAACTTGAAAGGGTGTTGATTTTTTTCAAATGCTTTTTCAGCATCTAAAGAAATGACCATGTGGTTTTTTTTTATTAATTAGAGTTTATGTAGTGGATTACATTGATGGATTTCCATATATTGAACTATCCCTACATCCCTGGGATGAATCCTACTTGATAGTGATGAATTATTGTTTCTATGTGTTCTTGGATTTGGTTAGTGAGAATTTTATTGAGTATTTCTATATGGATATTTATAAATGAATTTATAAATGAAAATGGTCTGAAGTTCTCTTTCCTTGTTGGGTCTTTGTGAGGTTTTGGTAATAGCATAACTGTGGCTTCATAGAATGAATTTGGTAGTGTTCCTTCTGTTTCTATTTTGTGTAATAGTTTGAAGAGTATTGGCATTAGGTCTTCTTTGAAGTTCTGATAGAAATTTGCAGTAAACCCTTCTGGTCCTGGGCTCATTTTAGTTCAGAGATTTAAATCTCTGCTTCTATTTCTTTAGGAGTTATGGGACTCTTTAGATGGTTTTTCTGATCCTGATTTAACTTTGATATTTGGTATCTGTCTAGAAAATTGTCCATTTCATCCAGATTTTCCAGTTTTGCTGAGTATAGACTTTTGTAGTAGGATCTGATGATTTTTTTTTTTAAATTTTCTCATTTTCTGTTGTTATATCTCCTTTTTCATTTCTGAGTTTATTGTTTTGGATACTCTCTCTGTCTGGTTTGTCTGGCTAAGGTTTTATCTCTCTTGTTGATTTTCTCAAAGAACCAGCTCCTGGCTGTGTTGATACTTTCTATAGGTCTTTTTGTTTCTATTTGGTTGATTTCAGACCTAGTTTTGATTATTTCATGCTCTCTACTCCTCTTGGATATATTTGCTTCTTTTTGTTCTAGTGCTTTCAGGTGTTCTGTTAAGCTGCTAGTATATGCTCTCTCTAGTTTCTTTTTAGAGGCACTCAGAACTATGAGTTTTCCATTGTGTCCCACAAGTTTGGGTGTCTTATCCCTTCATTTTCATTAAATTCTAAAACTCTTTCTTCCTTTATTTCTTCCTTGACCAAGTTATCATTGAGTAGAGCATTGTTCAGCTTCCATGTGTATGTGGGTTTTCTGTTGTTTCTGTGGCTTGTTCCTCCTGCAAGCTTGTGTGTCAGAACTCCTGGGTCATTTCCAGGTTACAGACAGAAACCAGAAGGATCCTGTCCCCAGCTGTTCCTTGGTTCCTCTGCCTGATGGCTCTGGGATGGTCCCTCTTGAGCCAGGAATTTGAATAGAAGTGGTGCTCTTATCTTCACTCACAAGCTTGTCTGCACGCCTTGGAAACTAGTTCTCTCCAGGCGGTATTTGGGTATGGAGTGCTGTGGCACCAGATCAGCTTCAGATGCAGACGGAAACTGGAAAGCTCCTGACCCAGGATGCTCCTTGGTTCCTGTGTCTTGAGGATTCTTGATGGTACCCCTGAGCAGCAGTGGTGGCCTTACCTGAGCTCACAGGCTTGTCGACACTCTCGGGAGGCTAGCTCTCTCCAGGTTGTATTTGGGTATGGAACGCTGTGGCATCGGATCCGCTGTGGCCCTGAGTTAGAATTTTATTGCTTTGAAGAGACATCATGACCATGGCAACTCTTATAAAGGAAAACATTTAATTGGGACTGGCTTACAGTTTCAGAGGTTCTGTGTACTATTACCATGGCAGCATCTAGGTAGCCATAGTGCTGGGAAAGGAACTGAGCAATCTACAGCTTGATCCACAAAGATCCACAAAGAAAGAGACTGTCATATCTATTTTTACTTTGTATACTGTGGTTCTGTGATAAAAATATGTGAATAATCATTGAATAGAGACATATTATCTCTCATTCCCCTAACAGAAATAATTATGGATTTAAGATGGGTTTTATTTTAAAACAATTCAAATATAGGAATATAAACACAGCATAATATGTATTTTTTTGTGTGAACATGAAATAATCTTATGGCTTCACGTTTTGGAAGTGAGCTGATAAGCTCCAGGAATAAGATTAGAACTCAAGGATTCTGACCTGATCAATGGCTCAATGCCTAGATGGATTTATACTATAAGACCATCATTTTGAAGTGGTGAAACAAGGGTTCGAGGACTACCAGCAAAAGATGTTCTCTAAGGATGTGTCCTCAGGAGCCACCTTATTTCTGGCCCCTTCCTACCTGCCATCCCTCTGCTTCTGTCCATCAGGATGTGAATGGACATTGTTACATTCTCTTTGTGTCGTGATGGTCTGCTGACCTTGGACCTTAGTGGAGCTAAGATCTATGAACTAAAACGTATGAAACTGGGACCACAATAAATGTCACTGTTGCATCGAGTAACCAATAGTAGATACATTTTTTTTCTAGTTACAGATGAATTTAAAGTTACTATTGTAAGATTACTGGCTGTGGTATGCAGGCATAATATGATCTTGTTTCCAAATGACTAAAACCTGTGAAACTGGGACCACAATAAATGTTCCTGTTACATCGAGTAGCCAATAATAGATACTTTTTTTTTCCAGTTACAGATGAAGTTAAAGTAACTACTGTAAGATTACTGGCTATGATATGCAGGCAATATGGTCCTGTTTTCCAAATCTATTCAAACTGTATTGAAGAAACTATCTCTTTCTAATTTTATATATTGCACGTATCACTAGTATCAAAGACCACCTGATTATTTTTTTTCCCAATACAATCACAGGAACTCTTAAAAACATAAAAATCATCCTAAGAATCAGAGATATACAATGTGAGAAAGTTCGCCTTTACTTCTGGCATTGAGGGAGAGTGAAGAGGACTGAGCACACCTAGCAGAAAGTGCGGCTTTGAACCTGAGACTCTATTTATAGTCATAACAGAATGGAAACCCAAGTTCTGCCATCTCTAAGAGCCACCTTCTGCTAAAGACCCAAGTGAGCAGCCGCACTCTCTGCAGATCCTCCAGAAACACACGTGGTAGGGTGCTGGAATGTCGCAAGATGCTGGTACCCTGAGGCTCTCGGGTCAAATCACTTGCCATTTTTTGTCATGTTGTTGGATTGTATGGAGGCGTTCAAACATTTTGTGGACTAAACCTTTAGGTTAAACCCTTTCCTATATGAGTTACAAAAATATCTACATCGATCATTTATTTTTTGATTTGTTATCATTCTCTTGATATGCCAATGCCTGTGATTTAACGGCATGATGTTTACCAGACTATGTTCTTTATAGTTCATGTTCTAGTTATCTTAAGAAAAAAAAAACTGTTTCTTTCATTATGAAGGAAAGACCAGATCACCTACTGATTTGATCAATAAGGAGTCTTTTACCATTTGAATGCTGATGTTAACTGTCCACATTTAGACAAGTATAATAAGATTCAAGAAAAGAGGGATGAACAAAAGCTTGAGTTTTAGCTAGTAAATTCCATTATAGCACAGTTTCTATTTTCTTCTTATAACAAAATGAGATGTTTTCACCCAGGGACCAGCATATGTTCATGATTCTATATGTGAACAGTTGTCTGGACCAGTTGCTTGATAGGCTTAGTCAGTCACAGCCCACAACATTTACACAGGCCATGAGAGATGCCAGCTTTATCACAATATTTAGGTTTTTCATTAAATTCTAGCTATTTCAGAAATTATTAAAAAATTATAAAATAAATTGCAAAATTACCATTCAAATGTTTGTCAAGCGAAATGAATACCATTATGACATAAGATGACTTTGAAAAGCATGTCTTCCTTAGCCTTGACTTTAAGAGTCTTAAAGCAGGCTAAACATTAAGGCAGAAAGAAAAGCATTCGACTTGGCCCTGTTTTCCCTCTTAAGTTAAATGTCTATATTACTACTGTTACACAGTTTTGAAATGTGTTGTAACAACTCATTTCGATTTCTAGTATACTCATCAACACATGCCTGCTTCTGCTAGCATTTGCTTGCCTGTCTTGAAAAGCATCACAAGCTATCAAGAGTTCATGTTACTGTAGCGTTCAGTATCATCATCTGTTCTCATCACACAGGATGCTGGCCAGCTATTGTACTTGAAAATTGACTTAAAAATGTTTTCCTGTTTCTTGACTCTGTTCAGTTCCCTTCATAATTGAAATCAGGCAAAGAGGGAAGTTGAATCCAAACAATTAGCTTCATCAGCAATCAGGGGAGAGGTGACCTCCAGTTTCTCTCATATATTATGCAATGGAATTGTGAGTTTGAAAATGTAAATATAATTTCCCGTACCTACTGCAAGCTTTTCTATATTAAACCAGTGGAAGGTGAGGCTACAAAGGGCTTCTGTATTTAATCAAGCTTTTTTAATGTCTAGGGATGTGATCCAGGAAACACCTAACATATTTTCTTTAAAGCACAAATTTTGAGGTGGCATATGGGATTAGTCAAGAAATACCCAGAAGCCAATTTTCTTTCTAAAGAAATAGTAATAGTGAGGAATATTTTTATTGTAATGATTTATTTCATCAAGATTCTAAGTATTTTATGAACTCTTTGAACTAGATTTATAGCTTGGTATAATTTCAATGTAGAAATAAAGCTATATTTTCCCCTGTGGAAAGACAATGATTTTTACTTGAAGAATGAATACGATATTAATGATACATTTTTCCATGAGTTGTACAAAAGAAAAGGCAAGACAGGATGAACATAGAAACTAGAGCGTAAGCCCTTTCTTTGAGGAACTTTAGCATTAGATCCTATTGATAACTTATACTCACTTGTGAATATCAGTACCCGAAGAAGGCCTTAAAACTTCAAGAGTCAACGGAGAAACACATACAGCTGTATCCTCGTGTATTCTTTGTATAAACTTCCTCCTAAGAATCCTGATGGAAAAGAAAACATGTAATTACATGTTTTGAAGCTTTCAATCTTTCATCTGCTCGCTCTCTCCTCTCTCTCCTCTCCCTCTCCCCTCCCCCCGTCCCTCCCGCCCCCCCCCCGTCCCTCCCCCCACCCCTCTCTCACTCTCTCTCCCTGCCCAGGTGTGTGTATGTGTGCACGCGCAGGCGTCCATCCCTCACACATTCCCCACAAGAGATAGAGACATATGGAGAGACATATTACCTTACTATTTTAAATATTTTGAGAATTGTCCTATTGTACTAAGAAAATTGGTCTGGGACTGGGGTGTGGCTGACTGGCACAATGGGTGCTTCATGTATTTAAAGGGCCCTGAGTTCCATTTCTATTATAAAGAAGAAGGAAAAAAGATGAAGAAGTATAGATAGAGGAGGAAAGGAGGAGTAGAAGAAAGCAGACGGGAGGGGTTGAGTAGAGAAGGAAGAAAAGAAAGAGAAGAAAGAAACAAAGATACAAATGAACAAAGAAAATACAAAGAAAATCATAGTTTCCCAAAATTCATTGGATCACAAAGATCCCAATAATATTTTCCCTCTTTAATTAGAAAATAAATACCAAAAGGAGTATAATATTCCTAATCTCTTTATGAAATATACATAGCAGTGAGTCACTTTTTCCTATTAAAAATAGAATTAATAAAATAAAATGATATATTTCTGCTTTTAATCAAACATCTAATTTTGCCAGAAATATCTTGGGTGTATTTTTATTAATATTATAATTAGGCTTCCTAAGTCATCATTTTACATATATATTTATATATATATATATATATATATATATATGCTTTTTTTGTAAAAGCCAATTTGAAAATATAGTTAAATAGATGCCAAATACAAAAAAAATATTTATGTACAAAACTATTGGTATCAATATGCAGGAACCTGTCTTTATATTACAGACTTAAGTTATGTAGGAAATTGATTCATTATTTTTAATTGAATGAAGTCATTTTTAAAGAGTACAAAATCATCATACATAAGGAATTAATAAAGGAATCTATTTTCATTCATTCCAAAACTACTTATTAAAGAATAAGAACAAAATTTTTTTCCTAGGGTTAGATGAATGTCTAATTTTATTATTAAAATTGGCCATATCCAAGATTCTTAACATTAATATACAGCTATAAGAATGTGGGTTGTAGTCAGATTGTTCTTAATGTGGAAGACTCTTTAGAGCGTTTTTAAATGTCAGGAGTCTGCCATTTGTTGTAATTTCCTTCTCCTACAAACTCAGCTTAACTAATCCTGACTTTGGTTGGAAAGTATAAAAAACAAATCATGCGCATTTAAAACACCATTTTGCTCCTTAAAAAATGTTTTTTCATTTGGCTGGAAAACTGGCTCAAATGTTATGATTACTTACAGTTCTTTCAGATGGCTCAAGCTCAGATCCCAGCACCCACAAGGTAGCACACAGCCATCAATAGCACCAGTACCGTGGAGTCACTGAACACAAGTAGTGCATATATGTACATGCGGACAATATACATGCATGCATATATATGTAAAATGAAGTAAATGCATCCATAAAAATTAAAATAAAATTACTTTCTAAGAGGCAGTAGATTTAGTTAGTCATCTATTTAAAGACAGATACAGGTACTTTCCCCAATTGTTAAGATGTAGACAGATCAATTTTACCAAGTTTAGCTGCATCATTTAAATTTCTACAAGGCCTTTGAAGGATTCAGGTTAACTAGAAGTACCCCAAGCCCATGCCCCTACACATAGCTCTTTGTTGTTGTTGTTGCTTAAAAAAAAAAGTCTACCTTAAGAGAAAAAATGATCATTTAATGAAGGAAATGAACTTTTTGATTTCTTATAGTTCAAAATCTAACCTATTTTTATGGCCTGTTTATGGCCTTGAAGCTAGTGATATACATGGGTAAATGATAAGTTGCTAAATATCAGCAAACCTCTTTTTTATCTGTATGCCTCTTACTGAGTTTATATTCTAGGCAGAGTTAGTAATGGCTGTCAAATGAGACTCTTTCAGACTGTGTGGTGCCTAATGATAATTTACAACTTGGCTGGATTAAGAATTGTGAAGGATACGTATCTCTGGATGCATCTATGGGGGTGCTCCTAAAAAGACTAAATGAAGAGGGGAGACCACCCCCTTCAGTTATTGTTGCCGCTGTTTCATGAGCTTTTCAGTTCTGGAAAGACATACAAAAGAGAGTGGGTGGAAGAGAAGTATGCATTGCTCTCTGTTCAGCTGTGTATACAGCGTCACCAGGTGCTTCATTATCCAGACATCATGTCTTCCCTGTCATGATACAATGGATGTCATAGAAACAGCCCAAATGAACCTTCCTTCCTTAAGATATTTTCTGGTTATATTCTAGTTACCACTGTGAGAAAAAGTAGTCAATAAAAACTGCACCATTAAAAATGAACCTTACACTGTACTCAGGACATCATGCCTTGGTAAATTGTGCACAAATGATTTCCAAAATGGTGAACTTTGCTATAGACAAGAAATGAGTTGTTCTTGGGATATTTAAACAACAAGGCTTGTGTGATATATCACTCGGTAAAGCTTCTCCCTGGCAAGCATGATTAGGTAAGATCCCCAGAATTTACATACACTGCAATCCTATCACTGAGAGGCGGATCCCTTGGGTTTTTCAGTCTAGACTGATTGTTGACTACCAGTCAAATGGGATATCTCAGTGTCAAAGGAGATGGACATTGTTGCTAAGGATGCCACCCAATATTGTTTAAGAGGTTCTCCAAGCATGTTCACACAATGTACCTACACACATACGTGCATAAATGTGACTACCGTGACAATTAAAGAAATACAATAATTTCACTGTATTAAATGATCTTTGAGCCATTAATAATAATAGCTTAAAAGAAGGCCTGGAGAAAACTAAATTAATCTCATAATCAAATTTGAAGTTGGTAAATGGACCCTGAGGTGCAATCCAGTTATTTGTAGTATCTGTAGAAATGCATCAACACACACCTGGCAAAATGTAAATAAGACATGATGTCTTCAGTGGCATTCCCAGAAACAGAGCCATAAAATGGCTCCAGAGGACTTATACCTGGAAACAGAAAAGAATTTGCACAACATTATTATTATTCATAGTCATAGTTTGCAGGAAATACAACTCGATTTGAATAATTAGAATAAAAGCTGACCATCTATTACCAAAAAAAATCCATAAAAATGACAGTAAGCAAACTTTGTCAATGAGAGAGAGCTAGAAGACTTGGATAGCTTTCACTCTTCTTCCTCTTGGTGACAAGTGACACCTACTCTTTGCTTTCTTTTATAATCTCTTCTAAGAACCCTTTTTTTCATTCTTTCTGGCTGAGACATATTCTGTCTGGTAAAATTACCACAGTGATGCAATATGTTTCAAAACCCAAGTCTACGCATCTAAGAGAAAGAATTTGATTAGTTAACTTGGAACATGTTTTTCAATGATCAACAACCTTGAGCTTAAAAGATAAGGCTGCCTGCAGTAGCTTGATCTTATATGCAGGTATGTATTTATATTCGAGGTTGTATTACAAAAGGAACTAGTATCTAGAGAAATAGCACAGGTCGAAAGAGTTTTTGTTGTGCAACTATGAAGACCTGACTTCAAATCCCTAAGACACACATAAAAGCTGGAAATGTCTCTGTAATCCTAATGTTGTGAGCGACAGAGACAAAAGAATCAACTGGGGTTTGAAGATACCAGACTAGCTCCAGGTTCACAATGAAATCCTATCTCAAGAGAATAAGATGAAGAATGATAGAATAGTATTCCTGCCTTCCTACTATGGTCTCTACATGTATTTATAAAATGAATTGTATATGTATATTCATATATACCAGACCATAATTCAAACAGTGCACACATACACAGACACACACACACACACACACACACAGAGAGAGAGAGAGAGAGAGAGAGAGAGAGAGAGAGAGAGAGAATGAGTTGGGTAATTTCAAAAGAAAAATAAGTGACCATTCTGTATTTTGTTATACAGTTAATTTTATAATGTCATTTTAATAATGGATTAGTTGGAGTTACAATTCACATGTTAATGAATCAAGCTTTCATGTGATTCTAAAAAGTAATTTACCACTTGAGGTAAGCAGCCATGTATCATACTAATAACATTCTTATAAGTTTAGATTGCTGTATCAAGTATTTATTCAAGTTCTTAAACTTGAAAATTAATTATTCTTATACAAATCCTCTTGGTTATCTTTTTCTGAGTACATTTAAAAATTGCATTTATAATGACAAAACTCAAAGTACATATCAGTTAGTATAAAAACTGAAATGTAAGTCATATACACCCCTATTAGCCTTTTCTTATTTCTACATGAACAAGGGCCCATTAGTAACTTAGTCCTTCATACATTCAAACTAATTGGTATCTTCTCTCAAAATTTCTGACACTAGAGATCTCTCAATTCCAATCAAGAAACAGTTAAGACACTTGAGAATGCCAAGGTTTAATTTTATAGTACTTACCCCAAAAGATACACAGAATATAAATTATCCTCAAATGTCAAGTAGATAAACTGCCTGTATCAAGGAAGCATACTAACGGGACAAGAGCCTAAGTAAATATTGGTGTATTTTCTCAAGTTGTGGGAGAGTTAATTAATGCAAACTAAGCCAGGAATCTAGACATTAAATGTAAGGAGAAAGTTAAGCAGAAGAACCTACTGATGAATAAGGTTTCTGTAATTATTGGAATAGATATATGGAAAGATAAATGGTAATTCACTAAATATAAAACATCTATGAACATGACATAGGCTTTCTTTACAAATTAATAGCCCCTGACTGTTCAGTAGTAGCCCTAGGTCTTACTGCCTTGGCAGAGACAGCAAATGTCTAGATGATGAAAAGAAAAACATTTCCTTTCCCCAATCCATGTCTCCCCAATAACATCTACATTTAAAAATGCTTGCATACAAGAGAAAAAATTAGAGGTGGGCAAATACAGAGAAGAGAATCCCAGAAGATAATAAAATTGTCTATTGGACTAATAATTTTAAAGCATTTGTATTTTCTAATGTTGAATGAGGAAAAGAGCCTTTGAGCCACAGAACTTAACCATTAAGAAATAATGCAAACAGGATAGCTTGTTTATCTATTAGCTTATACTCTTAAGGCACTGCAGTAAATCTAAGCTTGCTACTAGATACTGTTGATATAGGCAAAATATTAGACCATCCACAGGGACATTTCTCAAATGTTGACAGCATTATAGGAATCTATGTCCTGCTTCTAAGCTGAAAACTTCATTTCATTTTATGCAAATTTAAGGGACAGCATTTTAGGATCATTATGGCACCCTCTGTGCAAATCGTGTGACAATTTTTAATAGAAAAATAAAGTAGTACACGTAGTTTTCATAGAAAGGAAGTTGGCAAGAGCTGCTCTGGGAACCTGGTCCACTGATGATTCAAAACCGGAGCAAGATCACAGATGTTTGGTCTCTGATAAGAACAAGGTGCCCGTTATAATTTGCCTGTGATGACCTTTTAAATAATGTCAAGTCCCAAAGATCTACCACCATCTGGATGGTTGTTGGCTCTAAGATATGGCAAAGAGAGGAAAGCAGTATTATTTTAAACAGAGGAAACTAATATTAATTTCTCATAGTCATTTGCTGTGCCCAGATTTAACCCCATTCCTCTCTGTCTCTATGTGGTTCCAAATTTTCTGGGTCAAAATAAACATAGGTTTTTCCAGTTATTCTTATTGGAAACCAAATTACAGGAAATACGGGGAGAATAAACCTCTCTATTTTCTAGCCAAAAATCCTTTCTAGGAAAGAATTCTGTCTACAGAATGAATATTGCATATTATGTAAAATATAAAAAAAATCACAAGACTAATTTTCTTCAATACATAGAACACATGGTTCAAACACATGGGCATAAAGAAACATCTTACACATAAAATAACCAGCCTCTAATACTGTTCCCAATTCAGAACTAGCTGCAGATCATGCTATTCTACAACTAAGAATAAGACCTTCATTTCTTTGGGTTGTTCTATTTCCGTCTTATTTTTTACAGTTTGCTAGTTCTATGAACAAAACCCATACAGAATATAATGGACTTGTGAGCCTGACTAACATGTCAACCTTCATTAGATAACCTGAAGTTGTGTTCCTCACTCAGCTGTCTTTGTCAGTTTTAAACACAAACAAGAACTAAGGTAGCCACAGTTCCTCCAAATTTTACCCAGATATTTCCTCAGACTTTCTTGCAAACCAACAAATTTTTCCCTTTGTGTATTGACAATCCATTTTATAGTTAGAGATAACTCCAAAATTTTTTTCTGACTTTTTTAAGTAATCAATGAGATCCCCTCAAAAATATTCAGCTATAAGGTAGCAGTGCTAGCACACACCTACAATCCCAGCATTAGGTCATCAGGGGAAGACATATCTCTGAGTTCAAGGCTAGCCTTGTCTACTAAGCAAGTTCTAGGACAGCTAAGGCTATACAGAGAAATCCTATACTAAAAGGCAATATCAATTTATCTCTATAAATATTAGTAAATTTGTTGTCATCTTAAAGTCCTGAGATACAAACAATTGAATATGAAGTGGGCTATAAATTATAAAAATCTGTAAATGAGTCAAAGTATCTCCTCAAGGCTTAGTGAACACTCAACTAGTGAAATCTGTGTAATTTAGAAATTGAGATGCTAGGGGGAAAATAGTGTTGATAGGGTTTAGGTACCATATAGAAATATGCAAATGTCATTTCCTAAGTGATAGACTTAGTCTTTGGGGCCCACTTGTTGACTTTCATCCTTTCACTGATGTCCTTTTAACACCTAATTGTAGAACTCACTGCTTTTGGGCTACACTCTCAGATGAAGAAAAATAGATTTCAAAAGATGTAATTAACCAAAAGAGTTAAAGGAAGGCGCATCTGTGCTCTAGAAATAATAATAGGTCATTATGATGGACATTGTCCTTTTCTTCAGAACCGCTCTCTACTGTGCATAGAGGTGGCTGAGAATAATGCTAAAGTGAAAACACATTGATTTTAGTAACAATGAACACAAAACATAACTATCCCTTTCAAGTGGAAAAGAGATAGTTTATTGTTTTGACTCTGAAGTCAAATGTGAGTGCCCAAGGCCTTGGAATACATACTTAGGCTATCCCAAGTTTCAGATTCTTAGGTGGAATCAGTTGCATGAAAGAATTTTAGTAACATAACAGTTGAAGTCATAATCAAGGCACAGTGTCCATGAACACTGATGTAAGGTGACCAGGTAGGTTAAAGCAGATGGCTCTACTTAAACTCAATTGGCTCAGAATGTAACAAAGAGATATGAATATGGGAAAGGCCTAGTGGAGAAATTGAGAGTGATCAGAATATAACATCTACATGTATAAAATAGCTAAATACTAAAAAGTCTAAAGGTACATAGTTTATTCAAAGAAGGCTTTATAAACATCAAAGGTCTGTTGACAAAGTTGGGACATTCTTAATATGAGTTCCAGAAGTATAGACATTAAAAATAGCTGGGAAAACTTCTTCTATAAATCACTAGATTTCTGATTTGTGCCTTTTTTTCTCAATTAAATCTACTACAAATTTGGGTATGTTTCAAATCAGCTTTTAACAGCTGCCAATCTATTGAATGTAATTGGAACAAAGAAAAAAAGAGCAATAAATAAATAAATTAGAGAAGTTTTTGAAAATTGCTTGCAATAATGACTATCTCCAAACAGACAAACTATGGTAAATGTTTAAAAGAGAAGTTGGGGGAGAGGGGAAGGGCACTTACTTCTTATGTTAAAGTGAACAGAAAAACAGGATCTAAAACATGCACCATTTTGCAATCAGTGGAAACTGAGTTAAAGAGTTTGGACTTAAACTTAAGCCTATTGTGTAAATTTTTTGATAAGGTTTGGTAATTTAGATAATATCATGACTCAATTAGCATATTAGGAAAAATAAATTGAGTCTAAGAGAAGATGTGAGTTCAAAGTGACCCTATCGTAAAATGGAAGGGTAGCTAACTAGCATCTTGCTGAAAAGTTTGTCTGTCTGTTGGATTGTCTGTATGTGTGCTTATTTATTTGTTTAATGTGAATGTCTGTGCACCACCTGCATGTCTCTTGCCCCAAGGAGTCCAGATCCTTTGGAAAAGAAACAAATTCTCTAAAAATGAAGAGGCATCTCTCCAGCACACTCCTACTGAAGTGTTATGAATAGTAAAATCATAGTTCAGTGGTTGTGGGAAAGAATAGAATAGAAATTGAGTGCCAATTAGCAATGATGATGCTGTATCAAAGTTTGTTGCTGAGGATACTAGTTTATTAGCTGATGATTGGATTCCCAACAAAATTAAGCCTTAAATTAAAATGAAGCAGTTTCAATGGTGGAGAAGCTTCATTTGGTACAGAAGTAAGACTGGCTTCAGTACCAGATTCAGTGAAGAACTGAAACCATCATCCTACTGTTGACTATCGTTAACTTTATGAACTAGTTTGCTTTGAAGCTGGTATCGAGTGTGCATTTAACTACCTGTTGACATTTAGTATAGGTTCTTAAATATTTTCCCCATCGTATATTTTCTCTCAGTATGAGCGAACCTATAGCAAATGCATCCCTTTTCCTCAAAAACAAGATGCTAAAGATGCTATCTTTCTTAGTTAAGAGCAAGCAATGACAAAAAGCAACTAATCTCAAACTTATGACTTACTGGATTCATGGTCCTTATCTAAGTAGGTATATAATATTCTGGCAGGTTGAAGTGGAAAAAATAATCACAGGGAATCATCTTTAATTGGGTGAATCAGATATTGGCTCTTAAAAATATTTTCAGTACAATCTTACTATCACAGCCTCCCTTAAATAACAATATGCCAAAATAACAAAAAGACCTCCAAATTTAGATAAGGTATCAGTAATCTATCTACAATATTAAGTTTGTAGACAAATAGGATATAATTAAATTTCACAGTTGACTAGAATCTGAAGATAAAAAATAAACTAATATCAAGACTTGTTAGACATAATAATAACCTACAAGGATGGTTTTATACTCATGTTGCTTAATGGAGAGTCGGAGAAATGTGTCATTAGGTGACCATCATTTTGCAAACAGTGAGAGCTTACACAAACCTAACTGGAAGGGACCAGTCACTCAACATGGTTTCTTGAGGCAGTCTATGGACCCAGTAAGCACATGTATAAGTACTGATAGCACAAAGTATCATGATGTTACACAGTAAACCATTTTGGGGAATAATTAGAAAAAGCAAACTAAATACATTATAAAACACACTATAGTCAGTAAATAAAACAATACTCTTTATTGTTATGTGATATGTGATCATTTGTACTACGCATTTATGTGATTGGTAGGGCAATAGACTTGATCACACTGATATTGTCGTAAATTATGTGGATAATCCATTAGCAAGGCTATGACATCACCAGGCAAAAATAGTTTCCTACTCCTTTATGATGTCTTGGAACTGTAGTCTTCTGTGTATTCAGTCCATTGTTCACTAAAATGGCATTTTAAAACACAATTATATTTGCATACCCAGAAATCATATATGTCATTTTAGACAAAGTAAAATAGATTTTCATGTACTACTGAAGGATTTTGAGACAGTAAGTTTTTTTTTGTTTTGTTTTGTTTTGTTTTGTTTTTGTCATTAGTGTGTGCCTACTGCAATCAAAAATGTCCTAATGACCTATTGGGTAGGAGATAAAGAGGAATTTGTAAAGAAGGATGTCTACAGTGGTGATGGCAATGAGATGGCTTTGGATGTTAGAGGAGGCAAAGAACAAACACTTCCTGTAGTCTGTGGAAAGAATCATCCATCCTAATTTACTGACGTTAGTTAGCAACATACTTATTTGGAACTTACTACATTCAGAACCATAAGAAAACACATGTGGTACTTTTCCAGCTACACAGTCTACCATAATTCCTTAGAAACACCTATGGGAGCGAGCAAATATATTGCCAGCTGGTCAAGGAGTATTATCAAAACAAATAGCCAAAGTAGACTCAGGATCTGCTATTTAGTAATAGGAAAAGAATGAAGGAAAAAATTATGAAGCACGTTAAAGAACAAGATTATATCATTCTGTTCAAATTATTAGCACAAATATATTTTCTAATTGCTCTGGTGGTAAGAAATCACTTGAGTAGGAGAAACTTTCTATATTCTTAGAATAGCAATACTGAAGTTGTGGAGGTCATGCTTTAATTTATATTTTGCATATCAAAAATATGTTTTTATCACTCATTGAGAAGTTGAGAGTGTGGACTGTGTAATTTCAGCATGGTATGTTTTTATATGCATGTATTTAATTACAAGAGGTTAAATAAAATGTCTAGCTATGTATAACCTTCTAATATAACCCCTATGTGTCCATCAACCCAGATTTAGGTTGAGTGAGAGACCCTGTCTCAAAATAATAAGCTATACAGTGATTGAGGATGACATCTGTGCTCTCCTTTTGCATCCAAGAATGCACACTCTAGCATGAACACACACACACACACAAACACACACACACACAAATCCACATATATAGAGAGAAAGGAGATTCACACACACACACACACACACACACACACACACAGAGAGAGAGAGAGAGAGAGAGAGAGAGAGAGAGAGAGAGAGAGAGAAGAGGCATAAAGAAAGAAATTAATCAGAAATCCCTCATGAATTCAATAAGCTCAAAGTGTTCAAAATTCAGGCTTAAAGCCAACCATTAGGGCTTAGTAATGCTAACTAAAAGAGAAAATTCCTTTCCATTTCTGGACTTTTGTGTCAATTTGTGCTTTAAACATTTTTTAAATTTTTTTTTTATATTTTAATATTTTTTTTATTTTCTATATTCTATGTTTACATTCCAAAGGCTTTCCCCTTTCCCAGTTCCCACCCACCATAGTTCCCATAGTTCCTCTCCCCCCCAACTGTTCCCCAATCATTCCCCCTCCCCCCTCGGTTTCTTTACTAAACTGGATGCAATCTTTACAGGCCCAGGGTCCTCTCCTTTCTTCTTCTTGGGAATCATTTGACTTGCTATTTGTGTCTTGAGTATTTAGGGCTTCTGGGCTCATTAATATCCACTTATCAGTGATTGCATTTCATGTGCATTCTTTTGTGATTGGGTTAATTCACTCAGGATATTTTCCAGGTCTAACCATTTACCTACAAATTGCATGAATTCATTATTTTTAATTGCTGAGTAGTATTCCATTGTATAAATATACCACATTTTCTGTATCCATTCCTCCTTTGAGGGATATTTGGGCTCCTTCCAATTTCTGGCTATTATAAACAAGGCTGCTATAAACATAGTGGAGCATGTGTCCTTATTGCATGCAGGGGAATCCTCTGGGTATATGCCCAGGAGTGGTATGCCAGGGTCCTCTGGAAGTGACATGCCCAATTTTCTGAGGAACCGCCAAACTGATTTCCAGAGCGGTTTTACCATTTTGCAATCCCACCAACAGTGGAGGAGTGTTCCTCTTTAAAGCGATGTTTTCCTACACCAATTAGAAATCAATAATTAAATTTTAAAACTTTTTAAGATCTGATGTTATTGTTTGGTGATGTGTCAAAATGTCGTAGAGATAGGTGCTAATTTTAATGAAGATTTGCCCCAAAAAAAGCTTTGAATATATTTTACAGGATTGTTTTTATAGCAACCCAGTGGAAAATTTTATAGATTGGGGAGATGTGAGAAAAGACATTTTGCCTTGCATATTTTCACCCTTGTTTGAGTGGAAATTGTGTTATCCATTTAATTCTAAACACACTATATTCATTTGGGTCAAAGCCTTTTGCATGTTAGTTCATTTCCTTGATCCTTAGGTTACAAACGTCCATAGGAAGGGCGGTGATGACACCTGATCATAAGTTAACTATGTGCCTAAAATGGCATAATTTGAAAATTCTGAAATAATAGTAATTCTAATAATTTATCAAACTGACCTTCTTTATTTTATATCCCCATTATTTTAATTTACGGTTACATCTTTTTTATGACAAGGTGTGAGAAAAGATACTTCATTTTATATCAAGATTTGTTTTTAGGTATAACATAAGTCAATGAAATATTTTCATCATTCAAAATGTTTTAAATTTTAATGAACAAAATAAAACCTTTATGTATGAATTGATAAGAGTTGTGAATAGAATTTTTTCAGATGTTTCTTATTTTACAAAAATCCTTTTGATATACCTACATATTTTACTATAGAGGGTTTATTTTACATTATTTTAGAAAGGAATTGAGCAAGGTTTCCTTTGGGTCATGTTAATAAGAATTTGGTCAGCATATTTACAAATATTTAAGCTGAAATAATAAGACATTGTCTTGAATAGAACTTACTTTCTATATATGTAATTTTTAACTTTAAAAATTACCTGTAGTATGTACAGCAGTTATATTTAGTTCATGATGAATATTCATAAGATTATATGTCATTAATAATCTCAGAAGTTTTTGCTTTATATTTCTGAAATTTTCATTAACACTTTAAGCACCCATTTTATGAATTTTCTATATTAAGTTAGAGAGAATATATTTTAAGATTATTGCCAGTTCAACTTTGATTTAAAATAAATATATAATATATTTGTTTTATGCTATGTATAACATAATTTTATTTATGTTTAATTTAAAACAAACATATAATACATAAAGCATGCATAAGATTACATATGATAAACTTTCACAGATTCCAGCAGAAACTTCCCCAAAATAAGCAGGCATTCAAATAGTAACATGGTTGCAGTAAAGTTAAAATTCTGTCTGAGCTAATTTACTGCTTTGTGATTATTAATGTATAGTAGAGGAAAGGCAGAATGTTACAAACATGTGGTTCCATAGATGAGACTACGATTACAAAATTGTACACTTTTCACTCAACCATAAGCAGCTAAAGGTTTTACTTGCCTAATTTTTTATTTAGTATGTGAATTTGTATTAACACATCTAATTTATTTATTTAAAAGGCCCATTTGTGAATTCAAAGTATTTAATTCTAGAGCTTATATACAACTCAAGAGGCCACATTTGTACTTTTCCTTTTTCCTTTCTTGACATAATGATCTTCTTTCACACATTTGGTTTCTTGTTGGGATAAGAATCAAACATGTACACATACACACACACACACACACACACACACACACACACACAGAGAGAGAGAGAGAGAGAGAGAGAGAGAGAGAGAGAGAGAGAGAGAGCCTCAGATTCACTTTTCATGAATTCAAATACCCACAGATAAGAATATTGAATAGAAATTTTAGAAACAGAGGACACAGTCACAACTTTAGTACAATGTATTTTTGTTATTGCTCAATTTTACCATTTATGTTTTTGTTGCCTTCTTACTATGCCTAATTTGTTCACTGAACATTCGAAAGTTATTTTTGCCAATGAAGAACATGTGAGTGGTTTGTTGTTGTTGTTGTTGTTGAGTGGTTGGTTGGTGGTTTTACGGCACCAGGTCTCCCTCTGTAGTTCTGACTGTCCTAAAGTTCACTATGTAGACAAAGCTAGCCTTGAACTTTGAACTCCCAGATATCACCTACCTCTGCCTGCCAAGTGTTGGGATTAAATGTCTACACCATTACACCAGCTCATATGTAAATTTGTAGTGGTTAACTTGTCAACCTGACAGAATCTAGAATCTCCTGGAAAACCGCTTTCTGGCCAGGTTTATAAGAGATTATTTTAGAAGGGCTGAGGCTGAAAGACCCAGCTTAAAAGTAGAAGTCACTCTTCTGTGACTGCAGAAACAAAAGAAAGCCAGATGACCATGTGGACTACCAGCTCCTGCTTCCTGAATATGGATACAGAGTGACTCTCCAGCCTGGCGCTGTCACCTGCACCTTTCTCCTACCATGACATTTCTGCCATCACCAACTGTATGGTATCTTCCTGCAAGATTAAGTTAAAAATAAATTTTCTTCCTGAAGTTGCCTTCATCTGGATAATTTTATTATAGCTTAGGGGCAAGTAAAACGGTAAAGTTTCAAGTACTATTTGTAGCTTAAGTTTCAGTACCATTTCCATTACTATTTGGGGGGAATTTAAGATTTTGCCCTTTTTGGATAAGGAAAATATCTTTGCAATCAAAGTATAATAGCACACACTGAAATATTAGACTTGAAATGGCATTGGCATTCATCAGAATCAGACATTATTAAGTAATGTGGCTTACTATATCTGATTATCTTTATATTAAAGTTATTTAAAGCTAATAAATCCTTTGACTTTGAAAAATCATTAACAGCATTCCAACTTTTTTGTAAATTATGAACTTGGAAGTCTTTCCTTGTCATCTCATTAATTATATATAATTTTAATGCTAGTGAATGTTAAGTAATATTAACATAATAAACTACCCTATATTTAGTCTTGCTATGCCCTCATTTTTATTCATGGTTATGATAGAACATCTGCTTGCTTGACATTTTAAAGGTGCTTTCACTGAAATAGGCTAACAAATGTTATTCAAAACTACACATAACTGAAATTAGTAAATCTTTAGATATGTAACAACAGCAAAAGGTGATATTTACATCATTAGATAAACTCCCTAAGTGATATGCATATAATACACAATTAGAGGTCTTTAGAGGACAAGTACATACTTCTATCCAACCACAAAACTGAGATATTAAAGTGCTCCATTCTTAGTGTACATGGAAAAATTGATTATCCCAGAAGAAATTGGGTATGATAAGACATAATAAAATTTCCCCAATAAATAAAGGATGATGGTGCTTCTGAATAGTATAAATTACTTAAATTCCACTTTTCTATAAAGAGACACAATTTGTGTACAGAAGAATAATTCATTTTTATAGTCTCTCTCTTTTTTCTTCCTTCCTTTATTCTTTTTATCTTTCTTTCTTCCTTTTATTTCTTTGTTTTGATATTTGAGAGGGAATTTTGCTTTGTATCTTAAGCTGGCTTTGAACTCACTGTGTGGGCCAGGCTATTCTTTAATTCACTGCAGTCTCCCTGCCTCAGCTTCCTGATTTCTAGAACTCCAAGCATCTGCCACCATGCTCAGCTAATATGATACCTTATCAAACAATGTTAAATATACACATAGACTTAGGAAAGTTCTGACAGATGTTTGTGACATGTTTTATGCTTCCAAATACATTTTCACATGGATTTAATTCCAACTGCTTTTATCTGGATGGACACATCATAAGACAGATTTCCAATTGTACAAGTTCAAAGATTTTGCGTTCCAAAGGGATCTCAAGTATGAGAAAAAGTAAGCTGGAGATGGATTTTGAAATTTTGGGGACAAAATTTCCTGCTTTTGTTATTTTTGAGACAGTTGTTTATGAATAATGTAACACATATACATAATCACCAACAACATGTCTCTTGAGAAAATGAGCTTTATCAAGTCAGAGAATGAATGTATGTCATGCTTGGATTCAAAGGTATCCCTATGACACGGTACAATACTGACAAAGCAACCCACAGACAAAGTAAACTCTTAACTCTACTGCATTCAATATGGAAACCATTGCTTTACATGTGCTGATACACTTCCTCCAACTGAATCAGAAATACATCATCCCAGAGATTTCCTAAGCCCTGGACCTCTGCCACCCTTCCTTCAGTTTCAAAGCCTCTGCTTTCATTTGATGGCATGGCTTCCCTGACTAGCACATTCTATAAAGGACAGAAATGCTAGGGTTCCCATGCTGAGTTTTTTTTCCAATCCATACAATGAAATGAAGAAGAAGGTAGAGAGACAGTTAAGTGCATTTACTAATGGAATTTTGCCCTGAGCGGAGGAAACTTCAAATAGTGAGGAAGAAATGGTTCTCTACTACACTGAGTAGGTACAGTAAGTGGCACCCACATATCAGTGGCAACCAATAGCTGAATAATTTGGACTCAAGGCCCACTTAACACAAGGAGGATCATGCCTTTTACTTGAAATCCAGCCAGCTCCCTGGGGCTACTAGGTTCATGGACTTTAGACATGAATCTTCTATAGCCATTTTGATAGAACAACATGAACTTTTACTATATTAAAATTCTTTCCCATATGCCCACAGATGAGTATAGCTATTGTCTTTTTTTATCAAGGAAGCCTCTCTCTGTTAAGTGTAGCCCATCAAATAAAACCACAGCTAAACACAATGTAAAGATTAACAGATTATGGGGGATCCAAGGATAACATCTGGATACACATCACATCTCTTGCTTTGATGAGTTAGGGAAGATTGCAGATTAGAGGAAAAAATTTTTTTATAAGAGCCAGAATACCAGGATGTCTGCTGTGAGATAGTCTGTCATAAAAAATTGGTAAACAAGACCAGATTAACAGTCATATCATATCAATAGACCTGTTAACATTGAACATGGGTTCTAACCCCTAGATTTAAAAAAAAAAAACAAAAACAAAAACAAACAAACAAAAAAAACAAAGCCTCCAGGCAATTATTACTACTGGGCAAAGAAAAGTTAATCTTTTTCAGGGACAAGTGCTCTATTGGTTGTTCAATACAGAGTAGTCAACCATGAAACCATATAATCCACCAATATTAACAGGTGTGTGTGTGTGTGTGTGTGTGTGTGTGTGTGTGTGTATGTGTGGTGTGGTATGGTGTGTGTGTGTGTGTGTGTGTGTGTGTGTGTACATAATATATGGACCAACAATAATCAAAGAAAAATCCATATCGACTTGAGGGCAGCTGTTGGAAGGGTTTGAGGATGGTAGAGCGAGAGATCAAGGGGAAGGGGTAGTAACTGTAATTCTATTACTATTAACTTTGTCATTGAAAAGTAATATTCTTGAGTGGTTTAGGTTTTCAAATAGGGTGTTAAAAAGTCAGAAAGCATTAACATTGGGCACAAAGGAGCATAGAAAATAATCATGTTAATTATGAAGAGTCCTAATGTCCAAAGCAATATTGGTCTCTCCTAAGAATGCTCAATATGTTAACCTATTTTCAGGCGGGTTTGTAAGATACGGCAGAGTTGCTTTTACTGCAAACCCGTAAGTTGATCCAAGGAAGCAAAGACGTTTCTAAAATATTAAAAACAACTGTGATGAAGATTTCGATTTTCCGTTTCTTTATGTTAGTGGCATACCATTAATTTTTCTCATTGCCTTGTTCCAGATTTTTTCTAGAGCTATGATGAAAAACAGTTGAATTCCTCAATTACTGTTCATATTGACTCACATGACCGTAAGTCATCTGATAGTGTCATCTTTAGTCCCACGACTCTTTCCTGGGCATCATGCTTATTCACACGACTCTCTCTTTGGTATCATGTTTAATCACATTATTCCATCCTAAGTATTTTACCCATAATACTTCTTTGCCAATTTCTTCTCTGAACATTCAAACCTCATAATATTTTTAAGAAGCATAGAAATAAAGCAAAATATCTTATACAGGTAATAATTTCTTTCAAGTATTATGTGTGTAACATTTAAATTTAGAAAAATCAACATCAAATAAACAGTAAATGTTTAAAGTAAATTTAAGAGTGATTCACTTTATAGGAAAACAAATAGTTTTATATCAGTATTGAAACTTGGAAAGTAAAGGAATTTGGGGACAGAGAGAATTAGAGTGACAATTTACCCTCAAAAGCTTTTCTCCTGGCCCAGACAAAGGATCTATCCTTTATATACTCTCTACACTAAGCTGTCACTACTGGGAGTGTGATCTACACACTAGTTGTACAGCTTGGGACTATACTCCATCTCAACTGAATTAGCATCTAAACTTTCTCAACTTCCCCTGGTAATTCAGGTGCACATTAATTAAAAGGCATTTTAATAAATAAAGTGGTTGAGTGTGCATTTTGTACTAACATCATGCCAAAATCCGAAAGGAATTTAATAGGAAAGGAGAAAATCTTTTTTCTCTTATTTTAAACACTAAAGAGTTCAGATATGGAAGATGAAGATCATAGATGAAATAGATATAGATGTAGATGTAGATATATAGACATAGATATAGACATAGACATAGACATAGACATCATAGACATAGACATAGACATCATAGACATAGACATCATAGACATAGACATAGACATAGACATCATAGACATAGACATAGATATATATCCTCGATTTTTCTCAGTGATTACTGGGATTGAAGGAGGTCTACAGAACTGAAAAAAAAGCTAAATTTATTTGAAAAAAAAAGAAGGGTTTCCAAATGAGAAAGGGCTAAAGGGCCCGTCAACCTGCAATTAGTAAGTGGTAGATGAAGCTACAGTGATGAAAGTGTATTTATTTAAGCAAAGCACATGTTTGCAACACCGGCATCATCAGGGAACTGCCTGGGCTGGAGAAATATTTCTGCCCGCCACTTAACGAATGGAAATTCAGTGTCTGCCACTGAGACAGGAAACCACCTGTTTGTTATCAGAGGCCTCAATTGCAGGCAGAGTCAGTGGCATCTGCCCCAAGTGAGGGGGCTATGAAGGCAGAGAATAGAAAACCTAGATGGTGACCCATCTCTGGGTCAAGCTCTCCTTAAGTCAGCTCCCTTTCTTCTTTATCCCTCCCGACTGGCTCTCCATATTATTTTTGCTGCCTGGCAGCAGTGTCGAATTATTTAGCCAGACTTTGTGCAAGCTCTTCCCGTCTGCCCACTGGAGTGGATGTTTTCTTGATGCCTTTTGCTTATCTGATCTCTAAGTGACAACTGCCTGAACTCCCCCCGGCTTATCAGCAGCTCCCATTCCCTCAGGTTACCACGGCTCCTGCTGGCTGGTGACCCAGGGTTATGAGTTAGGAGGAACTCCTCAGACTTTGAAGCACTGACTTCATTTTTTTTAAAGGAAGTATTTCTTCCTATCCTAATCAATCTTGTCAGTGGGAGACTATGGAAATATAAATAGACTCAAGAAGGTTATGTGGTTGTATGTCCTATTATATGTTAAAATCTATGGGAATATATAAGGAACCAGAGAATTAAAACACTCCTGGTTAATATGGTGGAAGACCTACTATGAAATAGGTAGGGTCAGTGGTCAGAGACAGAATACTGGAAAGATGGAACATTCTCCTGTCTGATGTGGTATCTCTTCTGCTTGAATTATAAGTCAATATTTTCTAGTTATATGCTATGCCTAAGTTGGAAAGAATAGGCACAGAGTGAAATTTATGCTGGCACTGTATTTTTCTCAATTATTCTAAACGTTTAGGATATCATCTTTGTCATTTATTTTGTATTTTAGCATTCGTTAATAATGTTTACTAAAATGAAAATTCTTTTTTGATTTTTCATCATATAGGGAACAGATGGGATTGCCAACCCTATACAACCATCTGCAATATAATGTACTTATACAACAGGATTTTTATAGAATTGAATTCATAGGCAATAGAGGAATATATTCAGAATGATATAAAAAGGAGAACGTGAAAACAAAGGAGATTAGCGTTTACTCTATGTCTACCACTATATTCACACTTTGAAATAATAGATCCCTAAACCACCCGGGCTGATGTTAGGACAGAAGGATCTTCTCTGAACACTGACAGCTGAGCTGAGAAAAACATCCACAAAGCTCGCTGAATATAGAGAGGTTAAGCTTGTACTGGGATATAGCTTTCATCCATATATTCTAGTCTCTATGGCATGAGATGGCACCATGCAGGCTACAGAAAACTGGAGACCTACCATCTCTCCTGTAGCAAGATGTGCTGGGGGAATGGTGACACAGAACTTGAGGGAGTGGCCAAGCAATGTTTGGCTTAACGTTTTGTGTCTGTAAGTAGAGGTAAACCGTTTTAGAACATTGGAAGAAAGAACCACAGTTTCTCACTACAACCTGTTTTCTCAAAGGAGGCAAAAACTAGTTCTACACTGTGAAAAGTTGGATTAGACCATCTCTTTTCACTGTGGTTATGTAACTGAGATAGAGTAGAAGAAGAAGTAGGTTTTTTTTATTTGTTCATTTGTTTGTTTTGGTATTGTACATTAGAGGTTTTTCAGTTCATGATCACTCAGATTTACTGTTTTCGTTCAGTTACAAGGCAGTGTAGGACCATGGAGTAAATGGCAGATGAACCTTCTCACTTCCCATCTGAGGTCCCACTGTCCCTTTTATTAGGGGGAGCCTAATAACATGACTAGACCTAACGGATCAAGGTTGCACCACTTCCCAGTAACCATAGGTGTGCCAGCCTCACGTAATACAAATGATATTCCACATATAGCGTTTAATAGAAGAAACAAGAAAAAAATGACTCTTATTATGTAAAAGGCACAGTACATATGTGTTCTGAGTCTGTCTGTGGAATAAAAAGCTCATCTAGTAGAGAACTAGAAGAGCCTCTCAAAAGGCATTTTGATTGTTGAGGGAAGTTGGGGAAAATAAGATGGAACATACTGCTGTTGGGCTAACAAATGCACAACAGCTGTAATTACCTGCACAGGGTGGAGGTGGGACCCATCAACACTCTATGAAGGGTAAGGCAGTAGTTCATCCCTGAGAGGTTGTTGGCAGATGATAGGGAAGGTGGACAGGAGTTTTTTTCTTGAGTGGTATAGCCCTGGGAATGTTGCCAATCTTCAAAGAAACTGCTCCATACCACGCTTATTCAAGATACCCTAATGGGACTACCTGGTAACTAAACTAATTGCTAAGCCACAAAATACACAGAAAGATATGGAAGTGGGAAAGATTCATGTTGGGAAGGAAAGGACAATGGAGGTAAGAAGAGAAATAAAACACACTAAATACACCCATAAAATTATCCAGAAATAAATTCAAAACAAGTAAATAGAAAGAGACACTGAACTAGAGCAACTGCTGAGAACAACGCAGACAGCTATTTGCATTTTTGCCTTGTACCAATTTTAGAATTGCAAAAAGTGCTTGCATAAATAGCATGTGTAGACATTATGGCTCGACATTGTGAATTAAAAAGGTCATTTCATTTCAGAAGTATTCCCACAAGTGCCCCTTGAAAGTCTAGAATTCCACATTTATTTAATTATTTCTCTTAGTCTCCTCAGCCTAGGATGAGTTTACTCCCTATAAAAATTGGTCAATGTCTGTAGACATTATGGGTTGTTCCGACTGGTGAAATGTAAGTGGTATATGTTGGATACTGGCTGGAGAGCCATCAAAAATCATATAGTCAAAAGACAGCGCCATACAGGAAAAGAATGATTCGAGTGCAAGTATCGTGAGTTGAGAACCTGAGATCCCAGGATATGCACATAACTGCAAAAGGCTAAGAGAATACTTATTTCCCAGGATAAGGACATAAAGCTAACATGTTGAAAAGGTATAACTCAACAAATAGAGAACTTGGAAATATAACGACATATCAAGAAAGAGTTTGAGTATAGTCTTATCAAGTTTAAGCTTTCTTTGCATAATGAGTTAATGTGTCTAATAATAGCAATTATTCTGTAGCTGCGTGGCCTTTCTTTTCTGGAGTGACAGTGAAGCATCAGTCTCCTTTGCTATCTCTGTGATGTGGTGCATCTTCTCACGCTGTAGAAGCTAAATGGAAATATCCCTTTCTCCTCTTGTACTAATGGTGCCCTGCAGCACCCATAGCAATATCCTAGACAATACATTCCTGCTAAAATACAGTTATTGTACTTGCAGGAAAGCCTTCCTTACTGACCTTCTCCATGCATCTTTCAAATCGAGTACTCCAGACTCACATTAAGTCTGAAATTACATTCAATTTTCCTTGCTGGAGAACTAGGATTGATTTCTGAGCCTACAGTCAAGAGCCCAGACTCATATGGTGGGGTCAAGACCTGAGGTTTACCAGAAAAAGACACACACCATTGTAACTCAACATTAGGCCATTCACATTGGCTTCAATTCATAGCATGGATAGAAAAATAAAATAAAACCATAAAACCAAAACCAGGACATGGTAGGACTAGAGGTTGCCTGAAGAAAAATGCTAGGATGGTTTTGACAAAGCATAATGAATTCTGTGTTTGGAACACATGGTTAAGACAAGGAAAGAATCACAATATGATCATGGAGTTATAATTGACAAATACCTAAGGTTTGGAGATTGTATGTCCTCTATGCAAAAGAGAGGTACAAGGGATGAGGGGAAATTTGGGGACATCAGGGACATTAAGATAAATACAATGTTTCTACTATAGCAGATCAGTGTTATTATGATCTAGAATGGAACATGCTGGTGTTACATTTCCAAAAGAGAGAATTTGAGAAAATATATTGTGATCCTTCTTGGAAACAGGTAGCTAAGGAATTGGCAAATGTCTCCTTAATAGAATTACTCTTGTTTTTTTTATTATCAATGTGAATTCTAGGCCAATAATGGTACTAATTCATATACTATTAATTTCAAAGATAAATTCATAGAATAATGTATAATTATTGAAATATTACAGAACTTAAACAATTATATCAAAAGCTGTAAATGTATATGGAAAAAGTTAAAATGTTGACTGTACAAAATAATTGTGATCAAAATTTCTATCAAATTCAGAATATTTGTAATTTTTATCTTCTAGTGATAGGCCTGTGAATATCTCAGTATACTTTTAAATACTAATAATATATAGTAAATGTAATTTAGTTAAACCAAATTATATAGGTTAAAAGTATACCATTTTCTGCTTTTGAACCTATGCATTATTCATGTATTAAACAAATCGAGTATCTCATTTGCTAAGATACAAACATATTTCCTTTAGCCTAAATTTATTTCTTTCATTCTTATTTCTTTCTCAACATCACTTAATGGTGAGGACATTAATGAATAGAAAATATCTTGCAAATCACTCCAGTAAGACAAAATATTTGCCCAAAATGAAATCATCTTTCATATTAATAATTTCCATATCCTAGGGATAAATCAATATATCCTCTTTTTGAATTAAAGTCATTATAGAAAATTTATTTTAAATGAATGTCTGAGATTTTTGTTTTGTTTTTGTTTTCTTTTGTATTTAGTATATCATTCTAAATAGAGAACAGTAGCTCTAAAATTTATAACTAAGGACAATATTGCTCTGATTGTATAAAATATTAAATAATGGGTAGCAATTCTTTATGTCTTCCTGTGCATTTAACAAGATGGATGCTATTTGGAGCTTTCACTTAGAGTTTATAATTGCTCTTTCTCTTATTCCATCATAACAAATCTCCACAGCTTCATAACGCTCGTCATGCCAGAAGCAGCAAGTCAAAATAGGCATGAAGAGCACATGTAAAATAATCTTTAATTTTCCTTTTGTGTTCTTCTCAGTGGACCTGTGGGGAGACCTGAGACAGGCATAGCAGGGAGGGTAGACTGGAACATTGGCTCACTCTGTGCTGGCCTGGAAGTAGAGAAGGATAGACAAGAAGGAACGAGGGAAAAGTGTAAGCTCCAAAGCTATCTAAAGTTGGTCTGCCCTCTTATATATTATTACACGTCAGAACAGTCTGCCCACTATAAATGACCAATGCATTAATCACTGCAGAAGGGGCTGAACTCTTGATACACCTATCACACAACAGCACCACCACCAGAGGAGTGAGTTTTAAAGCAATAACTTTTACGGGGGCATCTCATATTTAAACAACAATGACTTTGAAGACCTGTATCTAAAGTTCATAAAAGAGCAAAGTTGTCAGAGACCATGAAATACCCTGCCAAAATTCATGTCCTCTTTTCCTTGATAATTACTGAGTTCAATCATTGTTATCCATGTGCACTTGACTTGGGCAAATAATGGCTGTCAGCTGATTGCTCTTAGGAACTAAATTTCCTAAACCTAGCAGAATACTTGGTTTACCTAGCAGGCTACTTAAATAACCACAGGATAGCCCACTAAGCATATGAATTCTTCACTTGTGAATGAAGCACAATGTTTTTCATTGGCTTTTGAATATCCTACTCTATGTGCATTCTGAGCAAGGGAACACATTGAAAGTTGTTTAGTGTGTGGAAATGCTTCATTTTGTAAGTATGAAAGGGTGCTAGTCAGCTACTTATTCCCAAAGAAACAGCAATTAGAAATAATAAATTGTACACTATGAAGATATGCTGAACCACGGCCTTCACAGAAGAAAACTAGCATGCATTTTTCTAATTTGATTCCACTATGCACCTGAATGTGACACTCCAATGACTTTTCTCTGTAAGTCTTGATGTTGAGGTAAAAGTCCTTGTTCACATTTAAAATGTCTGTTTATAGATAGAAAAATTCAATCAAAACTGAGCAGTTGGTGCAAATTAATATAAAACATGAATTTTAAACACATCATCTAGCATTTTAAAAGGTAGAATTTATTTAATTACCATTTGATATTTATGCTGAATAACATTTACTGTCAAGAAGGTTTTAAAAGAGAAATGATAAAAACAAAAACAGTGAAGATATCTCATAAGCAAAATATATTAATCAAATAATGTAAAAATATTCCTCTTTTAAATTACAAAGTAAAATTATACTCACCAGCATTGAACATATGTTGGTTATCAAGATGCTAAGTTTGTAGTGCTAAATAATGGATATAAAATATACAGACAGAAACTAAGTGGAAGTGAATTAAGAGATATGTGTCTTTGAATGTCAATTTTCTTTTAACTTTTAACAAAGTAACTGTCTTGAACATGCCAAAAAGTAGAGATTTCTAGGATGTATGGAGACTCTTGCAACAAATCTTCCTCTACTTGAAGAGACAGATCAGGAGATCCTTCCTTTGCATGAACAGAATCAGTTCAGGGAGAATTCCAAAAGAGTTGCTTATCAGTCAAGAAGGAAAGCAAAGGCCAGGCAGTGGTGGCATATGCCTTTAATCCCAGCACTTGGGGAGACAGAGGCAGGTGGATTTCTGAGTTCGAGGCCAGCCTGGTCTACAAAGTGAGTTCCAGGACAGCCAGGGCTATACAGAGAAACCCTGTTTTTGGGGAAAAAAAAAAGGAAACCCCGAGAACTAAATTTGAATGGAAATAAATAATTCTGCTTATACAATATGGATTTATTGATAGCCAAACAACATCCTTAAAAAAGTAGTAAGTTTGGATTTTGTGTGTGTGGGGGAGGGGGGATGTTCTAGATGGAGCTTATGACTTTGGATAAGTGAAGCAGGCATTCTACTACTGAGCCATACCCAAGCTCATTAAACTGAAATAAATATTTAAAGTGGAATCTTGATAGTCTTTACCCAAGATTGTTTTGCAGAGAGTGGGGGAATGGGTGCAGCAATATGGTGGAGAATTCTCTTTCACTATTGACTTCCCTTGTTCATTGGATTAATGTCTCCAAGAGTGGAATCATGCACTCGAAGCAAAACAAAAGCTGCAGCTAGCAAAGGGATGTAACTCAGTTTCCATTCCTCATGACACTGCAACTAAGGAATGCTGGGAAAATCCAGACACACGGCTAGTCCGCATAATCCATGATGATTCTTAATTCTCCCTGGGTCTTAGAAATACAGTGATAGAGAAATGGAATCGTCAATCGACTTACAAGACTTTCAAAGGACAGGAAAAGGGGTTGATGTGCTCAAAACAAGCTCTAAGTGGTGTTTGAGAGTATGTCAGGGAGAGAAACTGTGGACCCAGGATGAGATTCTCTCAACTCTGTAGATGAAGTCTGTAAGTCACAGTGGCTTAATATGAAGTTTTTATTTATTTATTTATTTATTTATTTATTTATGTATATTTTCTATATTCTTTGTTTACATTCCAAAGACTCCCCTTTCCCAGTTCCCCCCTCACCATGTGTCCCATAAGTCCTTTCCCCCTCCCTTCTCCCCCCCCCCAGCCGCCCATTCCCCAATCACTCCCCAACCCTTTCTCTGTTCTGGTACTCTCCTGCAAAACTGGAACCAGTCTTTTCTTGACCAGTGTCCTCTCCTTCCTTCCTTCTTGGGAATCTTTTGATTTGCTAATTGTGCCTTGAGTATTCAGAGCTTCTGGGCTCATTAATATCCACTTATCAGTGATTGCATTTCATGTGTATTCTTTCGTGATTGGGTTAACTCACTTAGGATATTTTCCAGATCCAAACATTTGCCTACAAATTGCATGAATTTATTATTTTTAATTGCTGAGTAGTATTCCATTGTATAAATATACCACATTTTCTGTATCCATTCCTCCTTTGAGGGACATCTGGGTTCTTTCCAGCTTCTGGCTATTATAAATAAGGCTGCTATGAACATAGTGGAGCATGTGTCTTTATTGCATGCAGGGGAATCCTCTGGGTATATGCCCACGAGTGGTATGACAGGGTCCTTTGGAAGTGTCATGCCCATGATTATGTTAGGACTCTGAAGGTGGTGAAGCCAGACACATTAGGTCTCACAAATTCTTTTGGAAATTGCAACCGCTTAGTCATGAACTCTCTCCGTAATGCTGAGCAATACTGAGCATGGGGCTTTGGCATCTCCAATTTTATTGCACCTCTCCTGCACAGAGAAAAAAAAGGGCTGTGTATTACTTTTAAGGCTTACTTGAACAAACATGGTATTTTTCTCCTTCAAAATGGCATTCAAAGTGCATTCTGAACTAGGCCTGACACTTAGGTAATCCTTAGAAGACTACCAGGCCTATTATAAAGGAGTCTTGCTTTATCATAAGGAGATTTCTTTTTTTCTTTTGCCAGAGGGAAGCAGTTTGCCCACTTAGCTTCAAAGCTCACTTACTTACACTCCACTAGTTCTAATTCTTAGTATATTGTAGCCTTTGGCAAAATAGCATTGGCAAGAAATAAGGGAAGGAAATGAAGAACAAAATCACGAGAGGTAAGGAAAACAGCCTTTTGAACTGCCATGGAATTTTTCTCAGGCTAAAATTATAACCTTTATCTATCTATTTTTCAATCAGTTTCTATTCGTCTAAGTTAATAGCATGAAAAAAGCTCATCACCATAAAACACTGGTTTCTTATTACACGTGTAAGCTTTTTTATTTTCTAGCTTCAATATTCAATACATGAAGTGAGCAAGTTGTCAAGTCAAGCTTTATTTGTTGTCGTAAGTAAGGCTGGACTGTATTTTCCCGGGATCTTGTCAGATCATTAACTTAGAGTATGGGATGGGAGAGATGGCTTACTGTTAGAAATAATGTCATAGCAGTATTGATTCTTAGACCAGCCATGATAAAAAGAGTTAGCACAAGTTCTCCCTTATTAAACAGAATAGATAGAGGACTTGGCAGTGAACTTCGGCAAATAGAGGCTGAATTGACTGGGTGCTTACTGTCCTCTTTATTCTACTCAGCACTGCATATTGACCTTGATTTATCTGTTAGCTTCCCACCTTTAAAAATATCATTCGGCTGGAATATTCCACAATTTTAGTCAGATGATCTCAGTTAATAGGGCCAACCATCACAGCAAATAATATACAATGTAGTTGGAGTCTCTCCTATTTAAATAATTCTATATGTTCTACCAGGTCTAGCTAACTACTGATATTATTTTCTGGAAAGGCAATCATTGTTATTCAGGTGTACTTTTAAGAGTATATATATATATATATATATATATATATATATATATATATACTGTAAAGAAGAATTACCAAGAAGTGTAGAAAATAAGAGTTCCTGTTATAGGCAGTTTAACAAATTGCTTCAGCTCAGAAATGGGGACTACTTTACATCAACTGGAGAAATGTGGTTATTAAAATGATCTGTCAATAGAAACAAAGCAGCGTTGAGGTGATGAATCGCTTGCAGCTGCACCCTTGATGTCTAGTCAGGGATTTATAATGAACGTAGGTTCTTTCCTCTTCTTTTCACTCTTTTTCAGTAAACGGGGATGCTTTAAAAAAAATCATGATTAGACGCTGAGGTGGATTTCATTATAGGTTTAGAAAAAAATGTAAAATATTTATTCTCATGGTGTTTGTGTTACAATCCAACTACAAAGAGTCCACAAATCATAAGAAAACTTACAACAAATGGAAATGGTATTGTCTGTGGGTCAAGGCAAGCTTTCAGACAAGGATGGTATGTGATAAATCCCAATTTGTAAATTAAAACAATAGCAGAGTTTGAAGGCAGAATAGTGCATAGAAATGTCTCTTTCTCTTCCTCTTCCTCTTCCTCTTTACTCTCCCCACCACACACACACACACACACACACACACACACACAGACAAATGGACACATGGACACATACACATATGTACATGTATGTGTGTGTTCATACATACGTATTTTATCAGAGAACTGACATTAGACTCAAACATTTAAGCAAAGAAACCATATAATTTCTTCATAATTTTATAGACCATCTAATCTTAATTCTCTATCACTACAGGGTAAATGAACTAACAAGGTATTGAACTACAGTATATTTATCATTTGTAGTTATCTTTTTTCACTTCCTGTCTATCAGCTTCTCAGAAAATAGTAACTAAGGGTGTTGAGCTTCCAGATTTACTCTTCCAAAACATCTTGAACAAAGGCTGATTCCATCATGTTTAACACATGACACACACTGTCACAGCAACAGCAATGTTCAATCATGCTCAGCCTTAGAATTGTTCTTTGTTTGCTTTGAAGCCTCTAGTCCAAAAGTGATAGAGAATATGAATATAATGTAACAGAGCTTGCATGGTTGGTCTCCTAAAACTTGGGATTTCACACACACACACACACACACACACACACACACACAAATGAGCTACTGAGGGGAACGTAGGCAAGGAGACGGGAGTGCAGAGAATTTGCTCTGTGGTTTAGGCTTGTTCTGGCTGCTTCTGAGAGGAGCAAGGAGGTGAATGCTCCTTTGAGTGTGCATGTATTCAGAAGTGGCTAAGTTCAGCAAATGAGTCTTTCCATAATCTATGTTCAAGACATGAATGAAACACAAAACATTTCAGCAATCGTTCTGAAAAACAAAACAATACAAACAAAACCAGCATCAACTCTTTCCTGATACTGCTCTTGCTCTTTGGTTCATTAGATTTTTTTCCCCCTGATACATTGTTCCTAAGATTATTGGAAAGTGGTTGTTGGAATTCCGTTAGCAACACAGACGTCCCATCAACATTAGGAGCTATTTTAACTTTTGCATGTTGTTCTTGTTCTAGAGAAGTCCATGCGATGAATCCAAAGCAAGGTCTTACAAGCATCTACAGGCTTCCTCCTGATTCCTCCTCTTCTATTCAAGTGTGCTGTTCTTCTCAAACCACACCACCCCGATAAGTGGCAGAAACTTCAGGCATTTTGAAGAACGCTTCTGCACAGTGCTGTCTATATAAGCCTCTGCGGTCCACCCTGGTCACTTGCTAGATCCTCAGCCTGCAGTAGATTTCCTTACAGCACATTCAAGCAACTCTCTCACTCGTCCACTTCAGGGACATCTCCCGCTGCCTCCTGGTTTTGTTTGATTGTTTTTTTTCTCTCTTGTCCAACCACAAATGCTAGAATACAAATAGGAAAGGGGGAGCAGAGGGGAGAAGGTGGGAAAGGAGGAGAGAGGAGAGAAGAGGAGAGGGGAGCAGAAAAGGAAAAAGGAAGAAAGAAGGGGAAGAAAGGAGGGAAGGAGAAGAGAAAAGGTGGGCAATGAGAGGGAGGGGAGATAAAGGAAAAGAAAGGGAAGGAGAGGAGAGGCAGGGTGGGGCTGGGTGAGGTGAGGTTGGGTGGGGCAGGGGGAGCGAGTGGAAGAGAGGACAAAAGACAGAAGTTTAAAAACATTCAGGGGAAGGACTGAAGGAGCTGAAGAGGTTTTATCTGGCATCAATGGGAGGAGAAGCTCTTGATCATGAGAAGACTTGATGCCTCAGTGTAGAGGAATGCCAGGGCAGGGCAGGGAGGCAGGACTGGATGGGTGGGTGAGGGAACACCTTCATAGAAGCAGGGGAGGGGGGAGATGGGATGGGGGGGTTTCCCCGGGAGGGTGGTGGGAAAGGGGATAACAGTTGAAAAGTAAGTAAATAAAATATCCAATTTTAGGAAAAGGAAAAAAAATAGTTCAAAATCCACCTTTTTTTTTTTGCTTCTGCTAATTAAAAATAAATGCCACCATAAAATGACAATGAATAGTTATTTGTTTTTTTAAAAGAAAAATAAGAAAATTAACCTGAAATAATTATGACAGTGGAAGAATTTCTTATTTCTGTGTTAGCTTGTCTCTTAGGGTTCTATAGATGTAAAGAGACCGTGACCAACACAACTCTAAAAAAAAAAAAAAAGAGTATTTAAATTGCTTACAGAGGTTTTAGAGTTTTAATCCACTCTCATCTAGGTGGGGAGCATGGTGGCTTATAGGCAGGCAAGGTGCTGAAGAAGTAGCTGAGAGGTAGATATTCTGATCCTCGGTCAGTCAATCAAGATGGGAGAGGAGAAGGGAGGAAGGAAGGGAGTGTGAGGGCTTTTGAAACCTGAAAGTCAGCCCTCAGTGACTTATTCCCACATGACCACACCTACACCAATAAGGACACACCTCCTTTTCATTCCCAGCAGAGTAGCAATGGAGAACCAAGAATTTGAATATATGAGCCAATAAGGGTCATTCTTATTCAAACCAACACAACTTGTTTTTGAGCTTTGCTGTGCAATAAAGAATATGATACAAGGAAAACAAAAACCTTCTCCTTCTTGCTTTTTCCCTAATATATAAACAAATGTAATTTTACCTCATAAAGACTGTTGAAACATAAAGTGTTCATTCCAGCACATGAGATCTTTTCTAAAAAATTATTTTTAATGGTATGAGCCTTTATGAGTATAAATGAACCATGTATGTGCCTAGTGCCTGCAGAGTTTAGAAGAGGCCGTGCAAACCCCTGCAACTGAAATTATAGGTAGTGGAGTTGAAAGCCATCATGTGGGTTCTGTAGTCCAAACCAAAGGACCTGGGTCCTTTCCAGTGGCTTTAAACACTAAATGATTGAACTATGTTTCCAGGTTTCTCTGGTTCATTTTTAAATAAAAGCAAATAACACCATCAGAGTACAATAAAAAAAAACTGATGCCACTATAAAATTATTATTAAAGAGTTTTCTGGAAAACAATGTAAAACCTCTATGATTTACCGTTAAATGGTTTTTAAGTTAATGCTATTGAATTAGAATATATGATGACAAGAATGAGAATAATTTAGAATCATCACTTCTGAGGTAACGCAACTAGTCTGCCGATATGAGTAACAGTGAGAGTGTGCAGTTAATGCTATTCTTAAGTGCCATTGTTACTTCTGCCATTGTTTAAATCATTTGTGATTCTGCAATTTACATGTGCCTGGAGGCCTTAAATTTAAGTGCACATTATAAATCAAAGAGATAAAACAGAATGGCCTCACTCATTATTACCAAATATGACTATTATCTTAGTAACTTTTAAGCCTGTGCATATATAAAAAAAAAAATGTTATTTCTCTTCTCTGAGACATTTCCTATAACCCTGCATTTTAAATCACTCACTGTTGCTTAATGCATGTCATAAAAATACTGAAATATATTGTCACTATATACAGCAATAATTTAAATGAGGCAGTGTCTATTTCATATATGCGTACACATATGAATATATATATATATGTGTGTGTGTGTGTGTGTGTGTGTGTGTGTGTGTGTAGTTACAAACATATAAAACATCACTTTCTTGGCTAGGTAAGGTGACAGCTTTCTGAGCTCTGTTTAGCAAGGCCTCACCAGGACTGAACTCCTTCATGTTGCTTTCAGTTTGTTTACACAATTTCATTTTCTTATCGGCCAGTTCACTCAGTCCCTAAGCGTCCAAACAGATGCCTTGTATTGTGCTCCTTGCCTTTATCAAATTCCAGCACGCATTCTCCGCCTAACATTCCTTAAAATTAACTTTAAATCTTTGCCTAAGGGGATTTTTTTTTCTGCCTTCCAATTTTCCACTTCCCTGGTCTTCTCTTTGCCTCCACGTATTCAGAAGTGTGTGCAGCTGATAGGAACATATTTGGAATGGCACTGCAAAGGAGCAGTCCTTGTACTGAGTTTCCAGGTGGCTTCTCTGGCTTCCTGGACTGGGTGTGGAGTCTGCCTTGGTGGTTTCTGCCTAAAGACACAGTAGTGGTTAACCTGCATTTCAGGTATGTCACCATTCCAACACATAGTCTGTCCTTTGTTTTCAACTGGAGACTGATCACAGGGGAAATGGATTTTAAATAACAGTCACAAAAACTCTCCAACATGAATGGCATAAAAGACACTTACTAAAAAGTAAATCATATCTTGGCAACTTAATGTCTTGTAGTAATGAGAAAATTTGAAGTCATTCCTGGGGACAATAGATCATGTGGCTATGTTCTCAACAGAAGCTTAAGATAAAAATGAAAAAAAAATGCAATATCCATTAATATAAGAAACAGCTATGAAAATAAAACACACGTGAAGGTATACTAAATCAAAGATTTACACAGCTTAAAATTGTGCTCTTAAAATGTGGAAAGCATTTTTAGACATAACAAAAGTCTTTTTGAAAGGGGATTGTGGTTTAATAATCTTCAAACCCAGCTTCATCTGAAGCAAAGCCTGTGGCAGGCAGTACATCTGTATGAGGCTGCTAAGACAGGGGAGACTGACCTGAAAGATAGTCTAAAATTGCTTCCTCTGGTCAGCAGTATCCCAGTGAAGGGCCGGGTACAAGAACAGTAGTCAGAAAATGGAAGAGGCTTGGGCACACCTAGATGTTATCAAGTCACAAGATACAACAGGAGTCAAAGATTAAACACAATGATTTTCAGGAGATTGGAAATTAAAGTTGGAGGACGATTTATGAATTCCATACATGCATGTGAGGAAAGTAATCTTTCTCCATTTTTCCCTCTTAATTCCAATGCACAACTAGTTCATGTTGGAAAGCCTAGGAGATACAGGTAAGCCAAAAAATATGAAAAAAAAGAATAATTACATTTTCAAAATAAATAAAAATATATTTATTTTTGATATTATAATTATGGTCTATCTGCCTTTGCAATCCTCCCACCAAGCCCTCATATGTGTCAACTATTAACTTGAAAATTCATGAACTCTTTCATTCATATATATTATGTGAAATATATTATATATTATATAATATATAGTTATAATATATGTTAGTCTCTCATTCATATATATTAAATTATATATACTAGTTATATATATTAGTCTTTCATTCATATATATTAAATATACATATATTTATATGTATGGATACATATATACATATTTGGTATTAGGTAACTGTTGGTATGCCCTTCCTTGAGAAAGACTATTTTCTCCCTCTCAGCATTACTTAGCTGCCTGTAGTTTTTTTCCCCTTTAATTATTTTTGCTTATTTTTGAGACAATCTAAATATAAGTTGAGTTCATATAAGATTGCTTGCATGTATTTTTTAGGACTAACTGTTTAACATTGGACAACTAATTGATGCCTTCTTTCCTGGGGAGGACAACCTCTCTAGCTCCTCCCTTTCTTCAGTTGCTTGTAATTCTTTGTATAGGGTTAAAGTTTCCTGTACATCTGTCTTCTATGTTAGCATGGCTGTTAGTGTCATCCTTCTTCAGAAGATGTCAAGTAGACATGTTGCTGATACTTCATGGCTGTTGCTTCAGACATTTCTAAATGAAAGCTTCCTACCCCTCTGGGTCTTAAAATCTTTTTGCACATTCCTTGAACTAAAACATACCCCTTCTCTACTAATTGCTTATATCAAAGTATTCCTCTAGCTCTTAGGTTCAAGGGTTGTATTGGCGATGTAACAGTTGGGACTGGAATCCACAAGTCTGAGTTTTGATTTTAATTTATTGGTGTCCATCTGTGGCAAAGAAACATTTTCTTGATGAAATGTAAAGGAATGCATGTATTCATGTGTTAAAGAATAAATACTTCTGCCGGGTGGTGGCGCACTCCTTTAATCCCAGCACTTGGGAAGCAGAGGCAGGTGGATTTCTGAGTTCAAGGCCAGCCTGGTCTACAGAGTGAGTTCCAGGACAACCAGGGCTACACAGAGAAACCCTGTCTCGAAAAACCAAAAAAAAAAAAAAAAAAAAAAAAAAAAAAAAAAAGAATAAATACTTAGAACATATTTAGGGAATATGTTGATTGGAGGTTTACCTATAAGGTCTGTGAATCCACTAGCCCTGTGTTTTTGACTATTGCCCTTAATGGCCACCCCTTACCTCAAAAAGTGGAAAACAAGTCTCTATTGCTGAAGATACTGTGTGCTTCAGATGCAGGACTCAGACCAGCTTGGACCTGACCTGAAAGCTTTTTCCCTGGGGACTAGTTTTCACAGTACCAAAAATAAAAGTTATTGTGTTAGCTTCCAAAGCAAGAGGGAAGAGACAATAATCCATCACACTATGCCTATGAACCATAACACTGACCACCATGGCACAGTGGCATGCACACTTTGACAGTAACTAGCAACTCTCTAATAAATTAAGACCAACTACAAATATTTAAATATGTCCTTCCTGTCTTTTCATGTGTATTTTAAATTATTTATACAGCCTGTGCTTATAACAATATTTAATAAAATAATGCTTTTTTATACATGCCACACATCTTATAGTTTTTAATTGATCAAAATATACAATGAATATTAGTCCTATAATGAAACAGCTTTCTGTGACAGAATTTCATATGGTGTTGCATACTTTATATGATATTTGAAATGTAAGGAGATAACACACTTCCGCAACGAGCCGCCACTCATCCTTAGACCTTAGGTTTTTCTAAGATGATGTCATAATGTGTCTTATAATAAAAATAAACTCTTATTTGGATAAGAGTCTTATCAGCATGGGCAAAAGTAAAACTTGGTGCTTGTCATAGCAGGTTTTAACTGTCAACATGCTATAGTCTAGAATCATCTTGGTAGAGTTTCAGTAAGGAGTTGTCTAGATGAAGTAGGCATTTTAGCATCCCCGGGAAGGATTTTCTTTTCTTTTCTTTTCTTTTCTTTTCTTTTCTTTTCTTTTCTTTTCTTTCCTTTTTTTATGGGATCTCAGCTCTGAGACATTTTTTTTTTTACAGGATATATTCTATATTTACATTTCATTTCCCTTTTTCTGGTTCCCTGTCTCCCAAAGGTCTCACATGCCCTTTTCCCTTCCCCTGTTCCCCCATCCACCCCTTCCCACTTCCCTGTTCTGGTATTCCCCTACACTGATGTTTTGATCCTTTCCAGCACCAATGTCCACTCCTTCCTTATTGTCGGATACCATTTGATATGTGGATTGTGTCTTTGGTGTCCCAAGAGTCTAGGCTAATATCCACTTATCAGTGAGTGCATACTATGGGTATTCTTTTGAGACTGGGTTACCTCACTTGGTATGATGTTCTCCAGCTCCATCCATTTCTCTAAGAATTTCATGAATTCATTGTTTCTAATGTCTGAATAGTACTCCATTATGTATATATACCACATTTTTTTTGTATCCATTCCTCTGTTGAGGGACATCTGTGTTCTTTCCAGCTTCTCGCTATTATAAATAAGGCTGCTATGAACATAGTGGAGCATGTATCTTTATTGCATGCTGGGGAATCTTCTAGGTATATGTCCAGGAGTGGTATGGCTAGGTCCTTCGGAAGTATCATGTCCATTTTTCTGAGGAACCACCAGACTGATTTCCAGAGTGGTTGTACTAGCCTTGCAGTCCCACCAGCAATGGAGGAGTATTCCTCTTTCTCCACATCCTTGCCAACACCTGATGTCTCCTGAGTTTTTAATCTTAGCCATTCTGACTGGTGTGAGGTGAAATCTCAGGGTTGTTTTGATTTGCGTTTCTCTAATGACTAATGATGTTGAACATTTTTTAAGGTTTTTCTCAGCCAGGATTAATTGAAGGATGAGTAAAGTTGGCAGCAGCGTTTGACGAGGTGGTCATGATCTGAATGAGAAGGAGAAGGAGCTCATACTAGCATGTAGCATTATTAGCTCTTTCCTCTCTGCTCCTCAATTATGGAGGAAATGTCTCAATACATCTGGCTCAATTTCCTGGTGCAGTGACTTTCCAGTAATTATGGACTATAACCTGAAATTGCAAACTAAAATGTACCTTTCTTCAACTAGCTCCTTATATCAGGGTATTTTTTATCAAAACCAATTGGAAATAAAATTAAAATACTTCTCAATTGCATATTAGAAGCCAGGTAGTCTTTCTGTCTGATTTCTGCACCTAGCATTCATTCTCACTAAATCTAGCCCTTGCTCGTGGAGTTCCTTGGTGCTAAGATCTGCAACTTGGTCCTGGTGAGTGGGACACAGGTGTCATATTCTAGGTCCAATATAATCTGACTATAGTTCCTGATGCTATCGTGGTCTTTGCAAAGACAGTGTCAACTTCCTGTGGCTTTTAGATTTTCCCTAGGTTTTATTTTTATTTTTTTCAAAAAGGCTATGTGAACATCAAGTGCTGACTTCACATGATGTTTCAAGCCTGATTGCGAGAAGCTGGACTGTATAACTCCCAGGTCTTGTACATCACTTTCAGGTTCAAAATGTATTGTGGGTTATCTTCTATGACATCCTACAATTATCAGTAGGAAAGGAGGAGGTCCTTTTCTAGAGTCTCTTATCTAATTTCTCCCCTTTTATTAAAAATATACTTTAATACTCATATAAACTATATTCTGACTAAGATTTGCCCTCCCTCCATTTCTCTTAGTTCCTCCATACTGCTTCTCCCGACTGGATCTATTCCTTTTCTCATTATAAAATAATAAGATTTATAATATAATATAATATAATATAATATAATATAATATAATATATATGAGAAAAAGCAAAAGTAGAGCATCAGAATAATGTAAACAAAGGAAAAGAACCCAAGAAGAGGCATAAGAAACAGATATAAATGTAGAGATCCATTCATTCTGACTGTTCACACTCAGAAATTCCATAAAAACACAAACTGAAAGTCACAATATATATGCAAAGGTTCTATAGGGAAGAGAGGGAGGGAGGGAGGGAGAGAGAGAGAGAGAGAGAGAGAGAGAGAGAGAGAGAGAGAGAGAGAGAGAGAGAGAGAATCCTCCTCAAGCCTCAGGGGATGCTGCAGAAGAGGAGACAGAAAACACAAGAAAACCAAAGGGGCTAGAGGTCCCCGAGGAATCAGGGCCTCTAAATCAATAGGGTAAATGCACATTTGCGCTCACAGAGACCGAGTCAGCATGCACAGGGTCTCTTAAAGCTGAAGCAAGAGGTATACTTATGTTCCCATGCCAGGTTGGGACCCAAAAGCTGTAGGCACCTGATAACCACTTGGAAATGAAAATTTAGTTTTCTCCAAAGGAGTCTCACTAGGGAACTAAACTACTCTTAAGTGTAGGCCACATGTCCAAGGAGGTTCCTTGTTTCATAATATCATGTCATGGCTTACATTTATTTATTTTACGTTTTAGTTTTTTAATTTAATTTAAAATTCTTATTTCATTTTACTATGTATCTCTGGCTATCCTGAAATTCAATATATAGTATAGGATGGGAACAAACTTTGCCAATCTTTTGGCTTCTACTTCCCAATTGCTGAGATTGCAGTATGTGTACCCATTGTTATCTAGATTTTCCTATGTAAACAATTCCCACATATCCTAGGCTTTTCTGGAACGTATATATCAATAAGTTCCTGCCTTTTGGTATTTGCTGGCATGGAGGAGACACCAACTCTTGTGGATTCTTGTTACTTGCAGTGGGAAATTTTATGAGTCAATGTGGATGGACCACAGTCTATACATGTTTGATATTCAATGTTACAGTGCAGATTTTTTTTTTAATTTTCAGATTAAGATTGACATTTGAAGGCTTTCCTTTGATAAAAACATATTTTTTCATTATACTCTTGTTATCATCATCTAAACACTTGGCTCAACAGAACAAAGATTGATCATTCTAGAACATTCTACAGCCTGTGTAGAATCCTACAGGCCGAGAGGGTAACTCTTCTGGGGATCTCTTGTCTCCCAAGCACATTTGAATTTGTACTTCTCTCCTCTTTTTTGATGTATATATATCCCATTATTCACACCTCCCACCAATAATTTGTTTTGCCATTATCAAGAAACTCACACAGCCTTCCTTTGTATAATTCAGCTCTCACCAAAATTCTTATATTCTATAGAGACATACGAACCATGGAAACAAATTCTTATTTCTTACCCTTCATCACAATGTGAAAACAGCAACAACAGGCAGTCTTAGAGAGGAAGAGAACATTAGGCCTTCAAAGCTAAAATTTAGAATTTAGAAATTTCTATCCTCAATTAAAATTCTGTTTTGTTCCACATATTTTTACTGTCAGTTATCTACATCATAGGAGGTTGTGAGATGATTGCCATAACATAGAATGCAGAAGAGGAGATCTAATGATCTTAGATTTATCTAGATACAATCAGACTGGGGAAGTGTCTAATTAGGAAGAAAATGCCAATGTGCATAATCTGCTGAGAGTCAAATATATCAGTCCATTGGTAGCCCTCTGAATAGTGCCATGGGCCTGACTCAGTGTTATTCAATGGGTTAGTTGTTCCAAGCAAGGTTATATGAAAATTAAACAGTTGATAAAAACAGAAATTAAACAGGTGATAGAAATGGGTACCTATAGTCCTACTTTTGCATATGTGCAATATTATGGCTACTATATGTAACTAATCTGTATGCCAGATGTTTTTCAATATGACTACTGCCTTCTCAAAGTCTGCATTCAATTTTTTGGTCTTCCTTGCATCAAGAATAGTAGAATTCACCTCAGATCTTCTGACTAGATATAGAGAAAAATTATACAGGATTTACCATTTATAGAGCTTAGCAGTGGACATGCAGTTTTCCTGGGGATGTAATGAAGGAAATTCCAACTTCTAGTTTCAACTCACATGGATGCAATCTGAGGTGGAGGGTTGAAGTGATAATCATCTTATTTCTGAAGAGATGCATTGTGATGAAACTCTTATTTTATTTGCCTTATCTTATTCTCATTGCAGAGCTTAGAATCATGGCCAGAAAATAAGACCCAAAGTAGGATGAATAGTCCAGTTGAGTACTTTGCACTAAAATTCAGATGGCTTACAAAGTAACCACAGAACCTAGTTTGATCTGACCTTACCTGCACCATTATCTCTGGTCCTTTTTGTCAGCACTAAAGATCATCCATTATATTGGCTTCATCTGCCATAAAATTAGTGTCACCAGAAAGTAATTCAGTTATAATAGGTGTCCCTATCCACACAAGAAGATGGACTATATCACTATTTCCATATATTCCTCTACCTCATTTACCCAAACTCTGTCATGTTCATCTATGCTGACACCTTCACTGGGATAAATTCATTATTTGAGGAGCTTTGCCTGGGCTAATACTGCAATATTAACTTACCAGAACTTTCTTCTTCTTTCCATGGCTTTCTGCTACTTTCCCCCCTGCCATTTCCTTTATATTCCTTTCTGAAGCTTGAGGGTAAAGAAAAATCAGTCATTAGCCTCCTTTCTGCTCTCTTCTTGGTAAGCTTCTGTGTATATGTACACAATAGATCATTACATTCTAATTATATTTCATAGGTTCAATTATTAAACTTTGAGGAGAGTAGATAGAAAATATTCTTTCTCCTACATATACTGAGACAGTCAATTGTTTGCTTTGTAGTTTTATATAACCATTCTTCTGTTTGTGCTAGCCAAGTTGGCTTCCTTTTATTGTGATTAAAAAGTACTGAACAAGGAGAAACAAAATTGGCTTAGTAAGGCCAGAACTTAATATGCCATTTCCTTTCCTTTAATAAGATACTGTAACTGCAGTGCAGCTTGGAAATTTAAGCTGGTAGAACATATTTTCCTCAAACATATTTGCCTATGTAGTTATGCTGAGGAAAGTCATACAAGACTTGTTCTCCATGGAAGTCTAGGGAAGGTTTCAGGGTTTCCCCAGCCCACTTGCCACAGGAAATGTGGGCACTTAGATGCTCTTTCTGTCTGAGAATTCTTAGTGCTATTTTCTATCAATCTTCAAGGGAAGAAGCTAAACAATCTGGTACATTTTTGGATATCATTTTAGTGTCTCCATCCTGCTTCTGAACATTTCATAATCTTCCATTCACTGTTGTCTAATTCCACATTATTTGAATTCCCTATAATTACCAGAGGAAAACCATGGTCCCTCTATTCTCTAACATTAATACACTGACCAAGTTTTTCTTCTCTTGAGAGTTTAACCAAAGTTTTTTCACTCAATTCAAATACTATACTGTTCATCACTATAGACTAGTGCATTTAATTTTTGCATGATTTTGGCGCTTCTCAGATGCACTCATTAAGCACATGGTCAAAGCACTTATTTAGTTACCATTCCTTACTGCTGAAAAGTGTCCCTCTGCAGTAGGTTGTAGCTTCTTGGGGGCTGGGTATCAGTGGCATCTTACTCCTTCTATTATATCATTATTACAAGAAGGAACCCCCAAGTAAATTTCTTTGCAAAATTAACTCTTCAACAAACTTTCTTAGTCAGCACTCCCAGTGTTCCTGGAGCTTTCTTGTTCTTTAATTATTCTTTTTCCTCTCATACCATTCTGATGTCTACCTGAGTCTCTTAAGGAATTTTGATTTTAAGATCTTGTGTCCAACTTCATCCTCCATTGTCAAGCTTCTCCTTTGGACTTTATTTTCTTAGAAGAAACCTGAAAAGACTCAGATCTTTGTATGTAGAGAGCACATGGAAGACAGTTCATAGGAGACTCGAAATCAACATCACAAGGTTATCAACTATTCTTATGGCTGGGTCAAAGTTTTCATAGCAAAATGACTATGTTGTTCAGGAAGACACTTCTTCTTCCTCTCTTCTACTAAGATAAGGATCTGCAGTATTTATTTTCATGAACATATCAGATGAAAAGGCCAACTTTATTTAAAATGTTTCTTACTGATAGACTAGTAAAGAAAACATTATTGTTCAATTTGGACCCCCGGCATCTACTATGACGGAGACAACGCTGCATTCACAAAGCCATGCATGATGGGTATATGTATGTGTCTTCTCAATTATAAAAAAAATCATCAAAAGATGAGTGTTGATCTTCACTGAAGAATGTCAAAATTATTAGAAATAGTGTGACTCAATGGAGAGGTGATTATGAAATCTAGCACTTTCCCAGTGTAAACAAAGTGTGGGCCAGTCTCCCTCATCGCTCTGTTCTCCAAGGAATATACCAGACTTGGAAACGGATGGATGGTATTACTTTGATTTAATTTGTGTTTTTTAAAATGAAAAAGGCAGATGTGACAGTGTCCTGATGAAAAAATCTCCTTAGAGACCTGTTGTGGGAAATATTACAAAAATGGCGCCATCCCGTGCTCTACCCCGCTACTCACGGCTGGTGGGTAGTCTCTCTGTCGCTAGGCTATCCCCATGCCACATTCTTCCCAGCTCAGGACTGCCTGCCTTACCCCTTCTACCCTCTCAGCTATCCAACCACTGGGGCTAGTTCTCACAGTTCCCCTTATCCCAGTAAATGAAAACTCTAGAAGCTTATGGTTAATCAATCAGATTTACATATCAATAAAATCTCAATTCACAAGATGCCCACACCATAATTTCAGAGCCAATTGATAATGATGCGAATTGCCCACCAAGATAAGACAAACTGTCCTGTAATTTACCCATCCCTTATAACATATTCATAGCTACCTGCCGCTATTTAAAGCCACGTGGAATGTGGATCATCCTTTTCTTCCTCTCTCTCTCCCTTCCTTTTCCCTCTGCCTCATCCTTCTCTCTCCCCTCTCTTCCTTCTCCCCCAAACTTTTCATCTCCACCTTCCCTTCCACTGCCCAATCACTGGCTCTAGCCTTTATTTTACAAGTAAAGGTAGGGAGAAGGTTCACAAGAAGTATTGTACATGATTCACTCCTCTTCCACAGCCCCTCCTGGGAAAGCAGAGTTAGCATCAAAATACAAACAGCACCAGGACCATCCACAACAGAGAACATATACCAAAGGTCAAGAGAGAACAGGTCTTAGTGACTAAACAAAGCAGCCTCCTAAAGCAGAAGCACTTATTGGATTAACCGACCATCAAAGAACTATTTCTTATTTTGTTTCTATATTTTTAGCTTTTTCCATCCCTGTTCACCGCCTTTATGATCTAAGCTACATGTTCCCTGAGATTTTGGCTATGTTACACCTTGACCGATGAACCTAAACTAAGCACACTTAGGAGTATGCTTCTTAGTTGAGCTGTATTGGTTCTCAAGAGTGCTTCCTGACTGAAGATATATACATCCCCTGAATTAACCCCCAAGGAGCTTCTTTCCAAAGGGACCACTGTTTTGGAAAAGACTCCCATGTTCTCCTTTCTTGCTGTACTTAGTAAGATTTTTTTCCCTCTTCCTATGCATTGTCTTTATTGTGGGCTTTGCATTCACTGTAATACAAACTCACTGCATTTCATTACAAATGAACATATTATAAAACAACCATGTCCCTGAGGAATGTAATGGCAAACTCATTCTGAGTAAACAAAACAAACAAACAAAAAAGATTCGCTTTACATAAGCGACTCCTTCCATCTTTTAGATCTAGAAATAGGTGATACAGAGATAGAACGAAGGAAACTATGTGGGAGGGGCTTTTATTGGGAGAGGTAACAGAGGATAATATGGAGAGAGAAGGAAGGAAGGAAAGATAAACTCCAATCCTGACTGAAGACACATAGGAGAAAATATTTTATAAGCTGACTAATTGACCTTAAGGCCTCTTCACTTCAATAGGAGGTTGTTTATAGTTGATATTGCAAACCTTGCCAATTACCTGCTGCTGGAGAGTTCATAGATCCTAGAGGAGAACTGACTACCACTATTTTCCTAAAAGCAATATCATTTCTAACAGTATTATAAATACTAATCTTTACTTGCACAGGTAAGTGTAGTTCCTAGCCTTCATCAAAGAATCTTTTTGCAGCAGGTGGTGGCCTTGACAGAATGCCACAATTTCTCAAAAGGCTGAGTGTAAGTGACTAGAGCTTCTTAACCCCAATTGGAAGACCTACAACATGACTTTACACCAAAGACTCAAAGTAAAGTCACAGAAGAGAAGAAAGATCATAGGAGTCTGAGGATCAGAGAGATGCCTGTTGCTAGGTAGTATCTTCTAGACATGATGGAGATTCTGTACCCACTTAATCTCAACCTTATCATTGCCCAAATAAGAACTGCATAACAACACTAGTTAATGTACCATTATAGATAGGAGATAGCATAAGGTCTGACAGAGATGAAGAACTGCAGGCCATCAACAGATGCAGAGAAGAATCAGTCTTTTGAGAGGAGTCCCTCAATAAGTTATCTAACCTCAAGTGGTCAGCCTTAAACATAGTTTCATACAAACAACAAAAAATGGGCTCAGTATGCTTTCTGATATATATATATATATATATATATATATATGTGTGTGTGTGTGTGTGTGTGTGTGTGTGTGTGTGTGTGTGTTAAATAAAACCAATCGTGGAAAGGTTAGTGAGGAGGAGGGAGTGAGAGGACATATGAGGAGTTATAACGGGAAGGAGGAGGCTAGGAATGATCTAAACATATTCATATCCATATAGACAATGTGTTTTGAAATCATCTACTCTCATTATCTCCTTCCAACTCGCCAAGGGCTCAACAACCCTTCTCCCTCCTTACTCTGTGGTCATAATCATCATCACCACCATCATCATCACCATGATGGGCAGTCATTTTATTGATGGCAGCAGCAGTGGTGGTCAACCCTGATTCCAATTCATCCTGACCATATATGCATAGGCATGGTGCCTTCTTGTGGGGCATGGGTAACTTATTTGTGGCTACATCTCACTCAAAAGTGACTTTATCTTCTTCGGGAATTGTACTGGCTGGTTGTGTGTGTCAACTTGACACAAGCTGGAGTTATCACAGAGAAAGAATTCAGCTTTGAGGAAATGCCTCCATGAGTCCAGCTGCAGGGCATTTTCTCAATTAGTGATCAAGGGGAGAGGGCTCACTGTGTGTGATGCTATCCCTGGGCTGATAGTTTGGGGTTCTATAAGAAAGCAAGCTGAGCAAGTCAGGAGAAGCAATCCAGTAAGAAACATCCTCAGCATCAGCTCCTGCTTCCTGCCCTGTGTGAGTTCCAGTCCTGACTTCCTTGGGTGATGAACAGCAGTGTGGAAGTGTAAGCTGAATAAACCCTTTCCTCCCCAACTTGCTTCTAGGTCATGATTTTTTGTATAGGAATAGAAACCTTGACTAAGACAGAAGTCATCCACTATCAGGAACTGCTCACCAGTCTGCTAGGAAAAATTAGTCTCTCTAATGAGTGTATTAAATGGCCTCCCAATTTTCTTCCTCCTCCCTCCTCCTTAGAGAGAAAAAAAAACATTAAACTGAACAAACTGTGCCCTAACAAATAATCTCACAATTTAAAGTCTTTCCATGTAGACCCTCTTGCTAAAAGTGTTCAAATGATTCACATTTTTAGATTCATATACTGCACACACACAAACCATCAATAGCATGAATTTCAAACAAATACACAGAAGTTGTTTTCCCACTCTGATGTATGCCTATCATTCTAAAAATAAAATATGAAAATATAGCGCTGCTTCTATTTAGGGGAATCACAATGTGATTAATATTCAAGTGGTGTGGCTTGTTTCTATTTCTTTATCCCTTCCTAATTATCTGACTTTTAACCATGCCAGATCCTCAGCCGCAGTGAGCACATGTGAAATGTGGATCACTCCACCCTCCTCCCTGTCTGAGACTCATACTGTTCATTGTCATCAACGCTATTCACCAATGTCCACCAATAGTTTTTATGCATGTCCAAGGTCTCTAATGGGACCAGCTAAACATGGTTATCAATAGATAAGCACCTTGTTAGAAGAGAAAACAGAAGCATCTTGGTGGTTACCTTCTGCTTCTCTCTTGGTCTTCATTTTTCTAAAATAAACTCTAAAGCCTCCATTCTCGAGTGTCTGAGAAGATGCAGACATGGAGCAAGGAGTCCATGGGAAGCTCTCATCGGGTGATTGCTAATGGTTTGATTCTTTGTCCAACCACGCTTAGCCAAATTCTCTTGCTAATCAGCATGAAATGAAGCATTAAATTGCTGCCCTAGTTTGATGTGCTGTTTTTGTTATAAAATACTGCAAAACAGAAGATACAAGGAAAAAAGGATTTATTTCCTTTTTACAATTTCCAGGTCACACTCTATCACTGAGAGAAATTCGGGAAAAAATCCAAAGCAGGAGGAACAACAGCTACACACTGACTTGCTTCCACTGGCTTGCTCAGTTCTCTTCCTTCCTTCCTTCCTTCCTTCCTTCCTTCCTTCCTCCCTCCCTCTCTTTCTTTCTCTCTCTCTTTCTTTCTTTCTATCTTTTTCCTTTAATGTTATATATATAGTAATATATAGCATACTATATAGATAGATATAGAGATATATAGAGATATATAATATATAGAGATAGAGAGATATCCCTCAATTGAGATTCCTTTTTCCAACTAAGTAACAAAGCTAAATCCTTTAGTGCTTATAACTTTTCCTAAGATATTGGATACAGTTAAATCCTTTGGGCGTCATTCATTCAAAGTTCTAGTTGAGATTGTAGTTATGGCAACTCAGCCAAGGAAATCTTTCCAACCATCAGAGAATTTCGGGATGAAGTGACTTGCAAGCTCACATGACTTGCTGCTTAGAGACCCAAGCGGGGGAGCTGGGTATAAACTTTACACTTGGTGTCTCTTTACTCAACGGTACCAATGAGTCTGGTGCACGGAGCATTGGTTAAAAAAATGCTGAAGGAACTCAGAGTCCATTGAGGATGATTGATACATAAAGACTCTGAAAATAACAATTAATAAATGAATATTCCTCACCCCTTGCTGCTGAACTGCCTGGAGAGTTGGAGGGAGAGGCCATTAATAGAAGGATATCAATATTTTCTCTCATAGGTGAACAAAAATCTAAGTCAAAGATTTGATATAAAACCTCCCTGCAGGGCAATAGTGATACACACCTTTAAACCCAGCACTCGGAAGGGAGAGGCAGGCAGATTTCTGAGTTTAATGCCAGCCTGGTCTACAGAGTAAGTTCTAGGAAAGCCAGGGCTATACAGAGAAACCCTCTCTCGAAAACAAACAAACAAACAAACAAAAAACAAAAAAAAACCCCCAAAACAAATAAAACAAAAACCTCCCTTTGCTTTTGTAGCAGGAAACATTAGTCATCTTTACTGCATTTCTCTCAGCTCGGGGCTACCTTCTCCATTTTTGCCCATTTGCCCCCATTCATTTAAAGATCGTCCTTTTGATCTGTCTACATCTTCCAAAAGGGTCCTATTTCTAGGCAGAAATATTACTAAATGACTTGTGGTCATCGTATAGCAAAGCTACTCCTCCGGATTCCTGAAGCTGTGTAACTCTTTCTCTGCTGGTATATCTCCACACCAAAATGAGTGTGGCTTGGCTGGCATCCGAGATGTGACAGGATCTGGGCTGAATCTCTGTCTCTGGGCTGAATCTCTGTCTCTGGGCTGAATCTCTGTACTGGGATGTTTCTTCTCCATTGGCTGGGTGTAGCTGCGGGAAGGATCCCCAGGAGAACAAACACCCTCTATCCCAGGATCCCTTCTTGAAGAGGGGAAATGTACAGAGCTTTCTATGGGAGGAGAAGTATCCACTCTGAGAGAATCTTAGTCTGTTTCACCTACACTGCTTTATTGCACGGCTTGCAGAAACTACTGGTCAGACCTTAAAGCCTTTCAGAGATTCACACAGTACTCTGTGTTCTGATCATGTTCCCCTCTAGGAACTCTGGCTTGACAGATAGCAGGTGTTTATGTGACTGAGAGAGACCACTCTGTAGTTTTCTTTTCTGCTAGTGGTATTATTGTGTTGTTTATTTTTTTTAGCACTTTGTTAAATTGATTTACATACCAGTGTAAAGCAGTCATATCTGCCAGCGTCTCTCCTGTGTATTTTTTCTCCTTTGGACACAGATACAAGTCTGGCCTAGTGAGCTGATCATTAAATAGTCCCCTTCACATGCCTAGTCCCTTCAGAAATGCCTGGCTCTTCTCTGTTGTTTTTATGTCCCTGGTACTCATGAGGATCTCAACAAGTATAAAATAAATGTAGTTCATTTGAGTTTCTCAATCAAGGACTATTTTCTCTTATTTTACCTCAGATTATTCAGTCTTTGATTTAAGGAGGAAAAAGTGTGTTTACTGTTTCAGTTCATGGCTTCCATGCCACTCAGGGTGATTTTATCCATCCTCAAATCTCACAAGCTCAAGAACAGGCCTGTAAGAGGTTCTTTCTCTCTTACTTAAAAGTCATTTCCAATTCTAGTAGCTGGAAGTCTAAGTGTAATATCATTTCCCATACTGAGCCATTATGTGAGGCTGCATCTGCATACTTTCTCATGGATTTTTCCCATCCTTTGTACTAAAGGTCAGCCCTAACACGTATCATCTAGCCCTTGAACCTCACTCTGGTCCTTCTCACTGCCTGATTCTTTCCATCAGGACCAAGTTTTGGCATCCCAGGAAGAGCTACTTAGCAGAAATCCAATTTGTCTACTCTTTCCCTTATTCTACAAGAAATGACAAGCCACCAATTCCATCTCATTTATTCTCCATTTTCCTGCCCCTTTTTGCCTGACAACTTAGAGGCTAGTGAGTAGGCGAGTACTTTCTGGGCAGACAACCGAGCATCCATTGAATGTCTTATTGTGCAAAGCAAGGGCCATGTAACTGATGCCACAACCTTCTTATAACCAATCTTATACCATGGATGCTATTTTCAAGGACTGTAATAATATCATCTATTCTCTCTGCCATTTTAAGGCTGTCCCCACAGTCAAGTTGGCAGACCCACTATATCAAGGAGATGTGCTAATCCATACCACACAACGGAGCACAAACATCTCTGGAAATAGATCTATAGTGCCTGGAGATTGATCTTAATTACATGTCTTTTTACCCATACTAAATACAATCCAACTGGCACTGTGGAAAAAGGCATGAGCCATCCGAACCACATAAGGAATACCAGCTGTATCTGGTGTCTTAGAGTTTCTACTGTGCGAAGAGGCACCATGACCATGGCAACTCTCATAGAGGAAAATATTTAATTGGGGCCAGCTTACAGTTCAAAGGTTTAGTCTATTATATTATCTTGGGAAACATGGCAGCATGTAAATAGACATGGTGCTGTAGAGGTAGCTGTGAGTTTTACATCTGGATCTGAAGGCAGTAGGAAGAGAGCGACACTGAGTCTGGCTTGAGCATTTGAAACCTCAAAGCCCAGCCCCAGTGACACACTTCTTCCAAAAAGGGTACAACTCCTCCAAAAAGGCCATACGTCCTAATAGTATCAGCCCTTCTGAGTCTATGGGGGCCATTTTTATTCAAACCACCACATCTGTAGTTCCAAAGTGGATATTCAACCTTCAAACAGATTAGCGTCAGTTGCATACCTGCTACCACACAGCAGAAATGATGCATGTAGTCTCCTCAAACTTGACTTTGGTTCCAATGAGCCCCAAGTGGTATGAACTACTCCAGGGTATATAAAATAGCATGTGTTCACCCCAGACTAGGGCCTCATAATAGTCAAAGAAATGAGTGTATCCATTAGTGAACTGATGTCACTTAAAGGAACCAGAGCAGAGAGAAGTTTTACAGGATTGCGGGACTAAAACTTAAAAAGATTCTCTCCTGCCAGGCACTGTTCTCTTCAGGACTATCTGAGTTCATTTTACTCTCCATACAAAATCATTAATTGGATCCAGTTTGAGTCTACTGAGGATAATCAGAGCTCCCGAGGGTCCGAAAAGGAAATGGTGATGAAGTGCCTGGAAGATGTCATTCCACAAACCATAGCATTTCTTATTGATTCTAATGATATTTTAAATGAAATTTATCCAGAGGACTTAGATTATGCATTTAGGATCTAATCTGTAAAATAATACTGAGGGTTGCATCATTTCAGCAGTTGTACAATAGCTGTCCCTAGAAAAATCTTGCTTCATATGCTGTCCTGAACACGTTATCTGTGAACTGCCATAGATATCTTTCCCAAGAAATTGTTTTCTGGCTCAAGGAAGTATTGCAACCAGTAATTGGTACTAAAAACAAGTATCTTCCCAGCTGTTACAGTGACACAGCTGAAAGTGACCCTTGCTTATCTCCACTAAATAATGATGGGACATGGAATTTATGTGCAATTCTACAGTGGACATCAGGAGAACTTTAAGATGCCGGCCTAAGAAGCAGGGACAGCAATACTTAGTAGGGCTACACAACTAAGAAGTACCCGGCACCCACAGTTCCGTACAGTGCTATGCCAGTCACTCCTTGCATGGGAACCACAAAGAGCTAGTGCAGGGTGCCATCCTGTTCTCTTCAGAATGAAGTTCAAGCTAACGGAGCCAGAAGATTGGCTCTGAGTCCTTCTTCTAGACAATTGTTTGCTCCAGGCTTCAGCTGGGCTTCTGTTTGTCTTTCTGCAGGGCACACACTATTTAGAAAAGGGTTTGTCTTGCTTTGCTTTGCTTTGTCTTGGTTTTTTGTTTTGTTTTTTTTTTGCTTGTTTGTTTGTCTTGTTTTGTTCTGTACTACACCGAATGCAGGCTGTACTAAGTCAGAACTCGAGACAAACAAAGGAACAAACCAACAAACTTCATACAGATTGACTAAGGGAGATTTTGTTTTTCTTTCCTTGTAAAACAATGACCAGAAGGAATGAATTTGGGGCAGAAAACATTTCAAAGTGATAGACCATGTTATTTATTCTCTCAGAGCATTATTTAGGCAAAAGCTTATAAACTAAACTTAAAAGATACTTATCATAGATAAGCATGAAACTTATTCTCTTTCTAAGGAAGCATATTTGGTGTTGTCCGCTTCATCTCTCCAGATGTAATCCTTTTTAAACTTTAGAATCCATTTCTTTGGTGGCCACTTATATGTACTTAGTTACATGATTATGCTCTGATAAAACACTCTACTTTCATGGGTTTCCTCTTCTTTCTCTTCTACTACAACATTAACGTAGTACGGCAGAGAATTTGAGTCCTGCTTTGTGCATTAGACTGCTCTTCCAAGACTCAAGAAATAGGAGTTGAGTCATGCAGTGGCAGCTCCATCTTCACTATTCCGAGTCTCAGCTTCATGTTTACGCTTTTTATTTTGTATCAGTTTAGGTCCATGAAGATCTTTCTAGATTACTGGATGTTATTTGCTGATAATGTTAAAAACTGAAAGCTTACCAAAAAAAAAAAAAAAAACTTGTCTTTAATAATATGTTTGAGACCAAGAGTGTGCATTGGGGCTGGAGAGATGGCTCAGTGGTTAAGAGCACTGACTGCTTTTCTGAAGGTCCTGAGTTCAAATCCCAGCAACCACATGGTGGCTCACAACCATCCGTAATGAGATTTGACATCCTCTTCTGGTGTGTCTGAAGACAGCTACAGTATACTTACATATAATAAATAAACCTTTGAGCCTGAGCAAGTGGGGTTGGCCTGAGTGAGCAGACATCCTAAATTTAATTCGCAGCAACCACACGAAGTCTCACAACCATCTGTACAGCTACAGTGTACTCATATACATAAAATAAATAAATAAGTAAATCTTAAAAAAAAAGAGTGTGCCTATATTATTTAATTATACAATAGTCTACTCTATGAATTTGTGTGGTATGTTTCAGAGTCACTTCTTCGGCCTTTTAATCTCATTCCAAAAATGTGTCAAGTAGTCTTGCTACTTAACCTCAGTTGACTAGTTGGCCCTCTTCCTTCAAGATTCAGGTGCACAGGCTGCAAAACAAGACATGACATCTGTCTTGTGAAGACTGCATGAACCATAGCTTCACTCATTCCTTACACAGTTCTGTCCCCTCTATCCAATAGTAAAGATATAAAGTCTAGGGTTGGAGAAATAGCTCAGTGGTTTAGAGCATGCGCTGTCATTGAAGAGGACCTGGCTTTGGTTCACAGACCCCCATATCTGGTGGCAAGCAACTGCTGATAACTCCAGCTCCAGGGAAATTTCTTTTCCAATATCTTTGGGCCCTTTGGATACCTTCACTCACACACACATGCACTCATTGATTCCCATGTGCAAAAATATAATTGCAAACAATTTTTAGAAAGAGTTGCTTATTATGAATGGATCTGTTAAGAGAATATAAATGACTAGAATATAAATAGTCTATTTCAAATGATCAGAATATGAAGAACCTGTCTTCTCCATAGCATCAGCCCTGCCCCCCAAAAAATAATAAAGTAAGGAATTCTCCATGGACTCATTCATTTTTCTACAACTAGTTCTAGAGTGTTGTATACTCCAGATTCGTAGGACACATTGCTCTGGTGTCTTATATGAAAAGAGTGTTGGTATCACTAAAATAAATGGCTGCCTCTACAGGTATTTGTCTGCCAAGATCTGACTTTTAGTCATCTCCTAATTACCACTCATGCCTAAAAAATGTGTGCAATGTTTGTTCATCTTCTTAGAGTTCCAGCCTGCTCTCTATTACACCTCAAAATCTTTCTCAACATTACTCAGGATGTAGGGAGATACTTTAGAATTTAACTCTTTTACATACATAGCATTATTATTAATGTTTAACACAGTAATTATTTCTATTTGATAGTTACGATAATCACTGATTAAAGAGACTATTACTTTTCCTCTTAAGTACTGTAGCAAAGAACATTCCCCAAAATGCATTTGCAGTTATTAATATCAAATACCATCTAGTTTCCTATAATTATGGCTGGAACCAGAGGCAGGGGAAAAATACATAAAAAAGCAAAGACTTGCCTAACCAAGCTGTCCAAATTCTACCAACAATAATATTTGCAGATGCTAGGGAATTTACTCAGACACTGACTGCCAGGGCACACCTTGATCTACAGTACTCGGGGCATGGCATTAGGCCTCCAAGTACCTAATTTAGCAAGGAACTGGGCAGGTGTAGAAAGAACCCGCAGAGTACAGCCAAATGTCTAGTTTAAAACTCTTTTAAAACAAACAAACAAAAAAAAATAGTGTCACTAGCTGGTTTGTAGTGACTTCTCATAAGATCCCAGTTCTAAATTAAACCGTAAAATTATTATGAAAATTGGGATATTTAAAAAAATTGAGATCTTGAAAGACTGTGAATTATCCTGATGTCCTTATCACACCTCTAGATGCTTCTTCCCCTACTTACGCAAAGATGATACATAAAAACTTAATAGGGACATACAGGGGTACACTAAACAAGTATTTTTTTTCCAGAATGGTGGCTGTGGAGTTTAGATGCCTACAAAGGGAGTGTACAAGAATTTTGTTCAATGCAGCTTACACAGCAATCTCCCTGACAACAACTTTTGTTGTATTGTAGCTGCACTAAAGGAATTAATAATTCATTTACACCAAGGAAATAAAATGAGGTATAAACCCCAGAGTTGTAATTACTGTGGAACAGCATAATGAATGTAATTTGGAAGAGAACAGATACATTTTTGTACATTTCTTCCATTATTTTGCACTGAGCTTAGAGGAGGAGAGGGTGGAAATGGCCAGGGTGCCATTGAGGAATATGGCCTTATCCCTCTGTTGTCTTCATCTTTGCTGGAATGGGGGTTTTGTGTTGTCTTATTCCCCATTCAGTTCTTGATAGATCTACATTGATTTCGTGTTTGTTTGTTTGTTTGTTTGTTTTACTAGTCCCTGAATTTGATCTAGGCTAAGGATGACCAGCTACCTAGATCAATGTAAATACACATGGGGTTTCTTTTGTGTATTGCTACTTTAGAGCTGCAGTGTGTTATACTGTAGTGAGACAAACAGTATTGTTTGGTGAGAAGTTTTACCATCACATGTAGGTCATAATTTTTCCTTCAAGGCTGAAATACTTTCAAAGAGAACTTTAGCAATTGGTTGTGTTATGTTGGTAGATGGGTTCTTCAATAAGAGTACTTTACTATTTTTCCTTATTAAGGAACACTTTACTATTTTTACGTATTAAGAAACTAAGGTGTAAATGCTAAATTGATAAATAACGAAAACATCAGATAAAGCTAGGAATTCCCCTGCATACAATAAAGACACATGCTCCACTATGTTTATAGCAGCCTTATTTATAATAGCCAGAAATTGGAAGGAGCCCAAATATCCCTCAAAGGAGGAATGGATACAGAAAATGTGGTATATTTATACAATGGAATACTACTCAGCAATAAAAAATAATGAATTCATGCAATTTGTAGGTAAATGGTTAGACCTGGAAAATATCCTGAGTGAGTTAACCCAATCACAAAAGAATACACATGAAATGCAATCACTGATAAGTGGATATTAATGAGCCCAGAAGCCCTAAATACTCAAAGCACAATTAGCAAGTCAAATGATTCCCAAGAAGAAGAAAGGAGAGGACCCTGGGCCTGTAAAGATTGGATCCAGTTTTGTAAAGAAACCGAGGGGGGAGGGGGAATGATTGGGGAATAGTTGGGGGGGGAGAGGAACTATGAGACGTATGGTGGGGGGGAACTGGGAAAGGGGAAAGCCTTTGGAATGTAAACATAGAATATAGAAAATAAAAATTAAAAAATTAAAAAAAAGATATAAAAACAAGTTTGCTTATGGACCTCGGACATAACACCTCTACACAAATGCCTTTATTTAGTTGATAGATTCTACAATTAAATAAACTCGAGATCATGAGCCAGTGATGGAGTGTTGAACTGGATGCACATCTATGTATCTATGGATCTTTCTGCCTGACAGAGATGCAGGCTCACTTCTTGAAGTTCTGACCCTGTTAAAGAGTAGAAGGAGGCCCAGAATATGTTTGTCCCTAAGGAGTGCCCTGCCTCCAGGGGTATTTCTGGGACCATTCTACAAAGGTTAGTTTACCAACTCTCCATGCATTTTAATTAGACTAAACAAAACATCTGCCATTTAAATACTATTTAAATACTATTTTTGAAGCCCTGTTGTAGGCTGTGCAGATAGAAGAGTCCACTTTGTATGTGGGACTTAAATAGACTAATGAACGAGGTAGTTTTAGATGCAGCCTAGAGTTTAAGGTACTGGGCTGTGAATGTGGCTCTGTTGGTTGAGAGCTTGCTTAGCATAGAAAAGAAGCCTGGGATTTGGTTCCCAGCCTAAATTGCTATTTCAACACTCAGGAAATGGATGTAATAGGTTGTTCCCCAAGACTTTTTAGCCCCCAGAGAGGCATTGTGGACCAGTCTGAGAAATATGAGCTCTTGCCTTAAAGGAAAAAAAAATTGTTGGTGTTTTTGTTTTTATAGTTTGGGGGAGGGGTATGCTTTTATGTTTGAGAGGAGTCTTAGAGAAGCAATTTTCACCTTTTTTGAGTAGTTGCCTTACCGTGGATCTCTGGCTGTCTTGTAGCTTGCTGGTGACACCAGGCTTGTCTTGAGCACACAGAAGCCTCTTTCTCTGTCTCTCCAGTACTAAGACTAAAGGCATGTGCCTCTAAGCCTGGGGACTTTAATTTTAAAAATGACACACACCAAGTCAAAATCAAAATTAAGTATGTTCTCTCATTTCTTTAGGAAAGCCCCCAGCAACAGCCATTAATAGATGGGGCAGACCTGTCTCTCTCAGCTGAAGGCTGAAGAAGAGAGGGGGATCCTCTTCTCAGGGAAGGGTCTGCCACCAACACTTGATCACAGGCAGCAGCGAATCAGAATTCTGCCTAAGGAATTAATACAAACACCACTGTCAACCATCAAAATGACAGCCTCAATATTGATAATATTAGGATCATGAGGGATGTAATAGTACACGTTTTTAATGCATATTATGATTATAGATCTCAGCTCTCCATATTCAGCAAGAACGAAGATTATATTTTTCGTGCCAGCTTGGTTTGTGTCGGTTTTAAGGTACCGGTTTGCAGAGAGGGCAAGTATCCAAGTTTGATTGACAAAATAAACCAGTGTTTATGTCTGTCTACATACAAGCTCAGGCCTACGTTTTCTCATTTCAGGCCCGAGTAATTTAGATCATCTTGAAGGCTCCTGGGCTACAAGGCCACAGATTCCAGTCAGTGTCAGTTGCCTCTGTACAGTAGACAATCAAGCCAGGCACACTGTAATTTTTCTTTTATGTTTCAAAGAGTTCTTTTTCTTTCATTCTTTTTTTTTTTTTTTAAAGATTGTATTCGTCTCTTGTACCTCCGTTGCCACAGCTGGTGGCTCACTTCTAAGTGCTGTATTAGGGTCCTCAAGCCACTTGATGTCTATCTTCTTTCCCTTGACTGACACGGTGTGTTTCAAATGTAAATAGTCTAATATGGAAAGTACAGGAGTTCAAGGAGAAACTCCCAAACCGTTTCTGGAATGGCTCTGCTGGGCTGTATTTTCCAGCCTCTTCAGCATGTGACCTTGCAGCCTTCTGTAATGCAAAGCTGCCACATTTAGAAAGCTTTGCTAATGACCACACTGATCCAAAACCCACAGAAGACACACAGATATTCTCTCTCTCTCTCTCTCTCTCTCTCTCTCTCTCTCTCTCTCTCTCTCTCTCTCTCTCCTCAGCTTGATCACACAGCACATTCTGTGGTGATCTAAAAGCAGACTGTTCACAGCTTGCTGCAGAACCCTGCAATTCCTTAAAGTCAAATTAAATTAAACTCACTTCTGATTCTTTCTTCTGGTTATTAAGGGATGGCGGGATTCATTTTTAGCTCCCTACCTTAATGAGAGCTCTGTTAATGGAATTGTTAAACATCAATATTCCTGTCTGCATTTCACCTCTGTGCAATCCGATACACTCCTACAATGTGAGAGACTGCTGGAGACTTAGAGACATGCTTGAGTTCCACATCTCCTTCCCTTAAGGCAGTATGTGGCCCTGAGAGCTGATGTTTGGCAGTCACATGGGGCTAATTCTGTACCAAGGCCGTGGTTGACATTTTTGAACTCTGTCTTTATTTGGCACAAAGTCACTTGCCCACAGAGATACGAAGATATCTGTGTCTTGGGAGAGTCTGCTGTCCTCAATGGATGATGTGCTAACCCCAGGTCTGGGCTTCATTCTTGCCAATCACCCTTATTTTCCATGTTTATTGAGAGGCAGTCTTTTCAAGTACTGTGCTAAGAACAGATATTGGAGATGAGAATATAATTGGCCTCAATAAATTAAGAATTGGATAAACATGCACTGATCAGTCACATAAGGTAATGGGAGAGAAAAAGAATCAGTTTCTTAAGTTCTTCAGGGAAATGTAACTTGTCTAAAAAAATGAAAAGCAGATACAAATATATGAATACACCTATGCTATACACATAGGAGATACTTAGAAAATAAGCAATTATTAGAAGTTTACTTAGAATTACAGCTTCTACATCTTCAACAAGAACACCAAATGTTTTAGAGAAATGGCAAGACAAAAGGAAATTTATTTGAATTATTGGGGAAAAAATCTGTAGGAAGAGAAATAAAGATTCCTTAGTAAAATCTGCTAATGTAGATTTTTCGGTTACTGTGTAAAGGACCATGTAGTTGCTTTTGGTGATTATGTTTGCTCACTGTTCACTATGTTTTATCTTTGTAAACACATACCCTGCTACAACATAGAGAACAGGTAGCTTTTCAGTGTTATTTTCTATTCACTTGTGATTTAATAGTCTCTTGTATTTGGGGGAAGATATAGTCAATGTTCCCATAAAAATAAGAACAAAGTTCTTAGGATGGAAAGGAGTGTTGATTTCTGGAATCCCTTATCTCCTGTCTATATCCAGGTGAAGGAAGCTCATTTCATCTATGTAGCATTCCTATAAAACCTGCCAAAAGCCCTGGCTCTCCACACCTCTCATCCCTTCCTCTCTCCCCCATCACCTGTTTCCTTTATCCATTGATGATTTTGTAATGTAATGGATGAGCCTAGATTAACAACATACTTCTTCCTTTCCCTCCTCCAGCCTTGTCTCTCTTGTTAGCCCATTCCCTGTCTCTGTAGTAACTTTCCTTTCTCCAGTTTTAGTGTATCCATTGTGTGAATAACAAAGCTTCCACTTTACAGAATATAGTATTTATTTATGTTGTTTACTTCATGTTGGATTATGACGGTTTTCAAGTAGGTTTTATGACAACTCAAGCCCACTTCAAATGATAAATCTGTGTTGCATTTCTAGTTCTTTCTGAACTCTGGCTGGTTTCAACCCAGCTGTCTTGGCTCCAACCTCCTCTTCACACCAACTGGTTCAAACTGGCTTCTCTCTGCTTCTCTCACTCAATATGCTTTGCTTAGCTTCGAGCTGACAATTGATTCTAATTTGTTCTAATCGTCTGTCTCCTTTTTCTCTGGCTCATTCTATCTTCACCTGTGCCTATCGTTTCAGTCTGCAATCTGTCTCTGTAAAAGTGCCCCTGTAGAAACTGTCTCTGAATTGAACTCAACCAAACTCAGCTGTTTTCGACCAAACTGAACGGAACTAATCGCAACTGAACTCCATTGCCTAGCCGGAAGTCAACTGAACTGGACTCAGATGAACTTCATTTCTGCCCAACTGAACTCAGCCCCACCTCTCTTCCTGCGTTGCTCTTCAGCTCTTTCCTGTCCGTTTTCAGGAGATTTGGGCGTATCCTATTTCTGACTCATTCTGTCAAATCGTTCTGATTCATCAATCACCTTGTCTTCCCCTCAATTAGACATTGTTTGAGATTAAAGGTGTGTGCTGAAGGTGTGCATTCTAGCCAGGTGGATTGAAGGTGTGTTTTAAGGGTATGTCTTCATTCCAGCTGTTTCACACAGGCCTAGCTCTTTGGATAGATTCCCTTGCCGGAGCAGACATGTTGCTGGATTAAAATTCCTCTAAAATTATGGTTCAGGTTCATGCATCAGAAGACTGTCTGTTTACATCATTGTTGTACACGTTCTTATCATGGAACATTCATGCTTCTAAATCATGTGATTATAATTTTCTCCTCCTAAAGCCTCCTTATTCCTACTTACACTTTAGGTTTTTTTTTTAATGTTTGTGTGTAATGTATATTTGTTTGCAATTGAATAAGAGCAGTTACATTACAAGATCAGAACAAAATAATGCTAATGGAGAATGTCCTAAGATCTCCCTTCTTACTCTGCATCGTTTCCTATAGGTTGGACCCATGACATTGATAGCAAATTTTATAACAACTCTTCTTACTACAATTCTTAAAACTTTAACCTAATTTGTGGTTCTGGAATCTATTCTTGGCAGCAATAGAAATGGCAAATATAGTGGAGGCATCCAATATTAAGACTTCACCTTATCATTTCACAGAACTTGGTTATTTCTTAATTTAATTAATTCATAAATTTTCACATCAACAATATAAAAATAAGTTTTTATTTATAAACCACTTAAAAACAGTCAAATCAGTGGAACTTACTTCATTCTCATCAGCTCATGGGAAGGTACAATTAAGAATGCTTACAAAGTTGTCATAGCCACAAAAAGATTATATAATTAGTATCTCTCAGGTAGCAACAATAGAAAGCTTATATTACAAACTCGTTAAATAAGAATCCGTGGAATATAAGTTATATGTGGTTCTTCAGAGGACTGAACTAACAGCAGAGTCCAGCTATGTTATATATAAGCATCAGCACTCAAACAATTAATATATATTACATATACAAGTATATTTTCATGTATAGTATCCTATATGATAATATATATGATATATATATGAATTATATATATAATTATATATATATATATATATATTAAGATATATATATCCTAATTTTTGCCCGCCAGTAGTGGGGAGTGTGCATTAATGATGGACACTCATAGATCATAACAAAGTTCTTTCCCTGGAAGGGTTTGTCCTTTATCCCTATAGAAGCTTTTGCCCTGATAGCTACCTAGAAGGGTAAATTGGCTGCTCTTTTCTTCTTCATCTTTAACTCCCCTCACAGCATGTGGCCATGGGCTCCCCTCCAGGAGTTTGTGTAGCATCTCCCCTGGAGGTCATCTTTTTTTCATCACCATCTGGAGATCTTTTCTCAGGCACTTTAGTTCCTTCTCCACCTGATTACAATACCCCACTGATCCTGTTTTGCACTCTCTGCTTCTTAACAGGATCTCTCTTTGGTGTCCCAACACCAGAGAGAACTTAATAATGCATAATGAGCCGGAACATCAATAGTGTGAGCTGTAGTGGACAAAAATCACCTCTTTCATGGCGCCGTGAAGGCAGAGGGTGATCATAGGGGTCCTGAATTCCCATGTCATAAAGACAGGCAGACACGCGAATACAATGTGAACATCCACTGCTAGTACATGAGCACTTGCCACTGCAAATGTGCATCTAGCTCTCATTCTATTCATCTGGGAAAAAATGATAGCTTTACAGCTGTCCTTGCCAAACCAGCAACTAATAGTCTGGAAAAACTACCTTTGTCATGTGCAATGCACAATATAATCTTTGTCATTTCCACATAAATCTGGGTTGTCTTTCATCACAGTTGGTTTTGTGTTCCTTACTAAATTATTATTAGCATGCCTAACCACACTTAAAAGAAATACCTATTTCCCTTCTGAATACAGGAGAGGTATGATTAGGTATGTCAAAAAGCTTCTGAAATGATACTTTCTATTATTTTTTTCCCTCTTTTAGCCCATTAATAGAAAGAAATCAGCTCTATGAAGTGTTTGGAGAAAAAAATAAAACACACACACAGACACAAACTCCTCTTTGTTAAAATGGAAATGCGAGTAAAAGAATCCTTTAGGAACCGGCTCAGGGGATATGGGTGGAATGGTTGATTTGGGGGAGAGCGGAAGAAGTCAAGGCAATTTGGGATCAGTGTTTCCCCCAATGCGTGTAATTATTGTGTAAATTGTAGCTCTTGACAAAAATCTCTGACTCCTGTTGAGATGTTGTTAATGCCCCAGGAAGAAGGCTGCCTTCTGCAGTATGATTGCTAACAAAGATGCTGCCTCCTCCTTCCTGCTTTTCCCACAGGAGACAGGCAATTTGCCAGGATTTCTCGTTCAAGAGCCATTGTTCACCTAGAGGTTTAGGACAAGCTCCTTTCTTTCTATTGTTAATCCAATACTCAGCAATGATCTTTTTTTGTTGTTCTTGTTGTTGTTCTTAATCCTGTAACATTTTATAACAAATTTATGAGCCACTAGCATTCACTACTGTGTCACAAATAACTGCCCCCCCTTTAAAAAGAGGCTAATGTATACAGCCTCGGAATCACTTTATGGTATGTGAAATATTATTTTAAAGAGCTATCTATGGGAAGGAGTATAAACCTAGACCTGTTTCTGTATTTCCTTTCCAGGATCAAGGTGTTGGTGATGATCCTCCCAATAGAGTAGCATGATGAGGTTTACAGGATACAATCTTTGGGCCACATATCCCCACAATGCTGAAAACGAAAGGGCCAGTAGTCCCATAAGGGCAGAAGATGCATTTATTCCTTAAATACGTTGAGGCATAGGCTAAAAATGTTAATGTGAGTCTTGCTGGGACCGTATGTGAATCAGATCTGGCAGTCTTGGATTAATTCTTCACTTTTAGCACACACCATACACTCAAGGGGAAGAGTAATTTTCCTGAGTTTTATCAGAAAAAAAATTGAAACGCATTCAAAATGGATGCCAGAATTCTAAATAGTTCTATGCGCAACTGCAAGGCAGGCAATCTTTGAGATCATCGTGTCCTCTAATGGCGCTTTTAGGCTGTTCCCCTTGTAGCCTCAGTTGTCAGGTCCTGCCCATCGCCCAGCCCCTGAGATCTGTCATTTGTCCACGGCCCTCACCGCGACAGCATCCTTACACTCGCACGCTCACAACCTTATCTATTCTCAGTGCAAAAATTTCCCTCAGTCTTTTTTTTTTTTTTTTTTTTTTTGAGTCCTGTGTAGTCTGGAGAACAAGAACATTGATTTGTGTTTAGGAGTTAATAGCTGGTAGTAGCTATTAATGTGACACCCTTACCAAAGATAATTTGCATTTAAACAGCCGCCTTAATGGACAAGCGGCAGAATGCTGAGGGCTTCAGCCTCTGAGGCAGCTCCAAGGAGAGTTGTTTTAGTCTCAAGCTACTCCCCAACTCACTCTTCTCATGCTCATTTTGCCTGTGAGACACTAGGAGGGAGGCAAACAAACAAGGCTTTGGTTTTATTCTATTCTCTGGACATTACTAGCTGTGTGACCTTGGGTTAGTTCTTCAGTGTTGGCCACTGTAAGGTAGGGCTAACAAGGTTTTATGAGGATGAAATGAGAGGTCTGGCAAAGTGCTGGGATCAAGATGGCAGAAGTTCACCTCAAAACAAGACATTCTGATTCGGTCTATGAATATGCATTTTTTTTAAAAGCAAGGAAATCTGAAAATCGGATCAATCTTCAGAAAATCATTAGTCTCAGGGCTCAAGCAGTATTCTTCTATCGGCATAAAACATGAAAAGCAGGAGATGACCAAATATGTAATGGCCCAGGAATAAGATAATCAAAGCTAAGGGTGGCAACCCCAGGGAGTCAAGGATCGTGGAGATTAAATCGGAAAAGCCAAGACTCAGATAAATATCTTCATTCAATAGATTTTTATGGGCTGAGTGTAATCATTGAAATTGGCATGATGTGTGAAATGAGTATGAAAAGGTTTCTAAAATCAGGACAAAATATTTGTACCATCTTTTTACTGACCTTACAAAACACGCCAAATATATAAAGGATTGTGAAGTGTGGACATCGAAACACAATGAAAAAAAAAAGTTCTCTTGGGATAAAACCCTCACCACATAAGCAGAAGGACTTAAGTGTGAAGCTCATCATTACCAAAGAAAGGTGGGTGGAGAGCAAAACAGATGCATCCCTAGGGCTCACTAGAGAGTCAATCGAGCTAAATCGATGAAATATATATATATATATATATATATATATATATATATATATACACGTATATATACGTATATATATGACAAATAGTTTCCTCCCATGTAAATACAGTCTTGTCTCATGTTTTTACAGAGCCACAAAATGAATTCTTCCAAGTACTAAGTAATAAATATTAACTCCAATATGAAGAGCTTTAGAATGAATATTGTTTGAAAGATGCTTATGGACATAATGACATTAATATCAATGGTAATTCACATAGAACCTATATTAATGTAGTACCTTGGACTCCTCTTATTGTTCACAGTATTATTATATATTGATAGGTTTTAAATAACTAGGGAAAATTGGCATACACCTTCAAATTTCTGTGCAGTTACTGTTAACAAGGATAAAGGGAGTAAGTACTAGATAGGGAAAAAAAGTTGATCATCTTGTATTTTGATTTACTGGAGTCTTATGAGTTAACGAAAGGGAATTAGCAAAAATGAAAAATAAGATGTGAAAGTTTCAAATGGGGGTTATAGAAAGCATTTTATTAAACGGGAGATCTGAATTTCATGAAAGATAAAAACATGGACAAGTGTTTAAGGAATGTGGTAACATATTTTTTTAAGACATATTGTGTTTATTAAGCAAGCAATCCAGGTAACACAAGGACAGCTAAATTACAAGATTCCCCTTAATAATTATAAGTCAAAGAAGCAGTGACCTGATGAACTGACAAGGATAGAGATGGGAAAAAGAAAATGAAAAACATGAAAAAGGTTCTTGAATATGTTGATGAAAACACCATGATATTATCACTTAGCTCTTATCATACAATCTACATCACTCAAATCACAGAATAAATGTAAATCCCATATGAATATATCTTTATAAGATCACTCAGCATCTCTGTAAAATATTGTTAAGTAAATATAAACGTCCTTAAGAAATTCTTCAAATTCCAGGTAACCAAAATCTCATTCCTGGGGTCAAAGTCACACAATTTCTTCACATTATTCTTTTTTTTTTTTTTGGCTTTCTTTTTTTTTCTTTTTTAAATTATTTTCTATATTCTTTGTTTACATTCCAAAGGCTTTCCCCTTTCCAGTTCCCCCCTCACCATATGTCCCATAAGTCCTCTTTCCCCCCCACCATTCCCTAATCATCCCCCTCCCCACCATTTCTCTGTTCTGGTACTCTCCTCCAAAACCGGATTTAGTCTTTTCCGGACCAGGGTCCTCTCCATTCCTTTTCTTGGGAATCTTTTGCTTAGCTAATTGTGTCTTGAGTATTCAGAGCTTCTGGGCTCATTTCAGGAAATGGAAAAATATTTCATGCTCTTGGATTGGCAGGATCAATATAGTAAAAATGGCCATCTTGCCAAAAGCAATCTACAGATTCAATGCAATCCCCATCAAAATCCCAAATCAATTCTTTATAGATCTAGAACGAACAATTCTCAAATTCATTTGGAGTAACAAAAAACCCAGGATAGCTAAAACTATTCTCAACAATAAAAGGACTTCTGGGGGAATCAATATTTCCGACCTCAAGCTGTACTACAGAGCAATTGTGTTAAAAACTGCATGGTATTGGTACAGCGACAGGCAAGTAGATCAATGGAATAGAACTGAAGATCCAGAAATGAACCCACAGAGTTATGGTCACTTGATCTTTGATAAAGGAGCTACAACCATCCAGTGGAAAAAAGATAGCCTTTTCTTTTCTTTTTTTTTTCAATTCCTCAGTTGTTTTTATTGTTGTTGTTGTTGTTGTTGTTGTTGTTGTAGTTGTTGTTTTTAATGTCGAGTGAAGCCTTAGGTCACCCACAGCCCTGAATAAGGCACCTACCCTAACCTCTATACTCAGCGTCCAAAAGATAGCCTTTTCAACAAATGGTGCTAGTTCAACTGGAGATCAACATGCAAAAGAATGCGAATTGACCCACTCTTATCTCCTTGCACTAAGATCAACGTGGTAACATATTTAACAATAGTGAGAAAAGATGTTTCCTTTCATGTTTCTACAAATTTCTTTAACATCTGGATTTATGGATGTGTGACTGGATTCTCACATCTATGCTGATGTCATTTGGCACTGATGCTTCTACGTATCCATGTAACTAACCCATTGCCTGGATAATGTCTAACAGACTCAGATTCTATGATTACCTTAGGTAATTTTAAGGAGCAGAAAGATGTGCACGTTCTATGTTTTTTGGTAGAAGTTCCTATGTCGTCCATTGAAATCTGTACAATAAAGCAGTTTTACCACTGTTGGCAATCCTTATCTACAATTCTTGCATCCTTATAGATAAGAGGGTTTTGGTTCACATTTTAAGTCAACTCACCTCATGCATAATTCATCACTAAATGACTACCTGAACATCCAAAATTCATCACCATTTCATACGCAAAGGGCAACCACGGTCTTAACTCTGAAATATTTTCATACAATGGTATTGATTACTCATAGATTTAGGCTACTTGGCTGTATACCCTTGTAAGAAGGAAGACTAAAGAGAAATGCTGCCTTGGTGTCATTATTAAATTAATTTTGACAGGAATGGCTTATGAAAAAAGTAGTTTCCTAGGAAACTTCCAATCTTGCTTTGAGAACTAACTTCTGCTTGTTAGTTTTGAGAAGGGCAGTGTTATTTAACAAAGCCAAGAAAAAGGCTCCTGTAATCCAGCACCACAGCTCTCACACCAGCCAAAATAAAACAAAACACAGAAACGGGAACAAAGCAATAAAAGTATCTTCCTGATTTTGGAATGCAGCTATTGAAATTCTGGAAGTCTACATGAGTAATTTAATATAACTATGTGCAAGATTTACCTCAGTTGCTTGTTTTTCTTTTGAGATCCCAGCAACATTTAGACTTCTCTGAAGTTTTATAGGAATAGTTTCTGATCATGGAGTGACCCTAATGGATCTGCATTTTATGGGGTGGGCTAGTGTGTGCCAAGGCCTAAGCATGGCAAATGAAGGACATTGTGCCAGTTGGGGGAAAAACGTCTATTCTTCAATTTTCATTATATTTATAGTATTACATTGCAATCATCTTTTATGCCACCTTACTATAGAAGTTTCATTTACTATAAAATAAGAATACCGATTTCTTATTGTTTGTACAATTAGCCAGTCCTCTGAATACCATCTGTTAACTTGTCCATATAAAGAATTAGCTCTGTCAAATCTCTGGCATCTCTATATAGGAGTCAGGAGCTACATTTTTAATTGGGATCTCTTCCTCTATTTCTTTTTCATTTCAAACTTTTTAAGTTTTCAAAGAAATCATTTTTAATTGTGTGTGTGTATGTGTGTGTGTGTGCATGTATATGTGCTTATGTATGTGTACCACACTTGTGGGGCTAAACTTAGATCTTCTGGAAGAACAGAAAGTAGCCCTAACAGCCGAGCCATCTCTCTAGCTCTACATACCTTTTTACTTTTAAAAATATGCAGTAATAGTCATTCTTTAATTGAGTAATACATATCAATTATTATATGCTATTATGGGAAGGGTGATAACAGACATTCTTTAAAAAGAACCAGTACAGAGAGAAAGAGTATGTCACTGAGGAGTGGAGGAAGGCACAGAGAAAGCAGAAGAAAGGGAAGTAGGAAAGAGAAAACACTCACAGTCCAATTAAAAGCTTATTGCAGCTCAAGGTTATTAGAATTTTGAGGCCATTCTCCATGAGGCTGACCACATGTGACATTCAAACAGCTGGCATGACCCACTTCTCTATTTAAGATAGTAGCTTCAATTAGCAATGCACAACTTGATCATTAGCAACAAACTCAGAGGGCATCACAATGCAAAAATTTTCCACAGGGCCAGGATGCCCGGGTGTCATGTTGGCGGGTGGAATGTGTATCCTGGGGACCCCTCACCTTTCCCTGGCTCTCTTGTAGACCCAAGATAAGAGAGGAGTGAATGAAGGCTTTGACAGAAGAAACTAAATCACACTCAAAATGTAAATAAGCAGAGATCAACTTCAGATGTGACAGAATTTTGTATCTGGACTGTTATCTCCAGACAACATTTCTGAAATGTATCCCTCTCTGTCTGCTGTTCAAAGTGGAATTGTTCGTTACCTTGGATTTTTCATAAGAATCCTGGAGGATTTGAGAAAGGCCAATTAATCAATGCCACAGTGGCTAATGATTTATGACCGGACTGCAAAGAGAGAAATGCATACCTTACACTGTGATTCCTTCTCTCTATTGGCCAGGTTTCCCCTTTCTCTTTTCTTCCTTCTTTTTTTTTCCTCTTTCTTGGAATGTTTCCAAACATCTTGCTGTTGAACAGGGTGTAATTTTTGAGATAGCAAAGTTGTTTATTGAGCGACTGGGTTTAATCGGGTTCGATAGCTCCTCTGGTCCTAAGTGGGGAAAAATAAGAAAGAAAAACTCCAGTATAAATCTTAGAATATGGAGCAACCCATTAGCTGGTCCAACAAATCAGAGAATGAAACTTGGAAGGCAAACACCCTTGTTATAAGGTTGTATGTTTCTCTGTCTGCGGTAATACATACAGGGGGTAGCCTCACCCAGACACAGCACTTTCGCCATGCTGTGACATATGCACCTAGTAATTTTGATAGTATTGCTGGCTTACCATCGCCATCAAAATTAAATACTTGGATTTTTGTTTCCTCCTTCCCTTCTACCTTTATCCTTACAGATGTCTGGCTTAAATATTCAATCAGACATTATCATGCTTTTGTTTCTAAATCATAAACAACGTACCACCATGGGATGAGATAAGACCTTATGTCTGTGAGGAGAGGCTATAGTGTAGCGCTTTTTTATAGTGATGAGATTTATGTTAGTGATTTTCAAAGGAAGTTTCTGTGGGTCGGTGAAATGAACAGTAATAAAGTTGGCAGGGTGAATACTGGCGTGTGTCTAATGTCTGAGACAGAAGTCTGCTTTATGCAGATACACACTGACGTGGGTCTTGTAGTTCTGGAATCCAAATGTCTAGCATGTGTCCTCTGCGTGACCCAATACTATTAGTAAGATAGAGAACCATAGGTAGAAATGGCGAGGACTAGGAAAGGAAGTATTGTTGTTGCGTGAAGATATTTGTTAAAGGTCACTGCCTATTAACCAAAGGAATCCAGGAATAAAACTGCTGCTACATTATAATCTCAGTAATAAAAGAGGAGAGAAGTCTTGTTATTATTTTCTCTGAAGCAACAATGGGGGTTAATTAATACCTAACACTGTGTTTGGCACAGAGTAAATAGATGATTTCATTTTATTGTGTTGTAAATATCGAAATTGCCAGTTCTGTGAGAAAGGAGAGCAAACATCTCTAAGAGAAGTAATGGTTTACAAGTCTGACCTGCTCATAGAACCTGCTTTGATGTGAGTGCTGGTAGCCCAAGGTTTGCGCTGAACCATATAGAAAAGGTAAGCAGGTTTGCATTGGAAACTGAATATAGGATCTCTATTGTTTTGTTTGTATAACATGCAACCAGAAGTGCCTGTATTTTCTCTAGAGTGGTCAGGTTAGGGAACCCATTTTCTAAGCTCTATTCATCTAGGTATGAGAACATTGACACAGCTGATAAAATATTACATATGTGTGTGTGTGTGTGTGTGTGTGTGTGTGAATGTGGTGTGTATATACATTCTTGTGTGTATACTCACACACACAAGCTCAGAATAGAGAGAGACAGAGATGACAGAGAAACAGAGAGACAGAGGCAGGCAGGTGAACAATCAGATGGATAGACAAGATGTAGTCTAGGTTCACAACTTAGCCATCTGAGATTAATCAAGATAAACTTACTACAAATACTTAAGGTCTTAAGACAAGAACCAGAATCATATTCTCACTATATAACAAAAAAGCTTTATAACATTACGTATTTGGAAAAATGATGTAACTTAATAATTAAAAGCTGAATTGTTACTGAATTATATATTCATTGAAAGTCTGGACCTTTCAAGCATTATTTTTAGGTTTTCCTTAGCTTCAGTCTCTTCTCTGTTCTTCCCAGGATATTGCTCCATTCCCTCAGTTAAAATACTCTCTAGTTTACCTCATTAATTCAAATGAGAATTGTCTTACTTGCAATGAGAAACCCTAATTAATACATCTTTTAAAATATGGATGTTCTAGTATGCTAGCAATAATCACTATTGTATAGGACTATATAGTGTTTACAAAGACTATAATGCCAGGTTTATGTCTAGAATTGATCTAGATGTCATTTCAGTAATGAAATCATTTAAAAGTTAAGTAATCTCCAAGACTACCATATAGTTGATGTTACACAAATAAGAACAATGATAATATAATCATATTAAATATGATTATCTCAAATAGACAACATGTAATCATTACTTCTTTGTTCTAGCTCATCTTCACAAATTATAGATTTTTCCATATACAAATAAGTACAAACTTGGCTCCTTGAAAACTAATTAAAAAATAAACATGTCAAATTAAAATTTCACAGATAAGAATTGTTTAGTTCTTTACAAGACAAGTTTTAAGATTCCCCCAGCTTTAGTGCATACTCATTTGGAGGGCTGCTACTATGGTACAATCTCTGCATATTGATCTACGACTGCAGTAGAGGACAACATTGGTTATTGCAAATGCCCCAGGGCTCAACTGTGCCAACTCTGAGCTTCTTAAACTCTAAGTTAGGAAGCTTTACATTTTACTTATTTTTATTAGATATTTGCTTTATTTATATCTCAAATGGTATTCCCTTTCCACACTACCCCTCCAAAAATCCCCTATCCCATCCCCCTTCCCCCTGCTTACCCCACTCCCAATTTCCTGACTTGCATTCCCCCTACTCTGGGGAATCAAGACTTCATAGCACCCATGGTCTCTCCTCTCAACGATGTCTGAAACGGTCATCTTTACTTTTTAAAACAGTAAGGTTTACTTTTTTAAAGAAGACTTTTGCAGTAACAGATTTATTATTATGGACACTAAACATGTATTCCTTGGGCGCTTATTTTAAACAGTTTGTGAATACTAGACCCTCTGTGGGTAGCACGTGCATAGCAAATCTCTTTACCTGGTGAATGGGAATGGTATGTTACTTGGCCTGGGAGAGACGGTCAGCAAATATTGACTATACTCTTGTTGATGCATTGTTCTTGATCGGAGCAATTGCTACAGAGAGAATGAACATGATGCTGAGGGGAGAGATGTCACCCGCCAGAGCCTAACAGGAAAGTTGAGCACATATATTAAGATATTATACACGTGAAAGATACTGCAAGAAGAGATAATCATATCTCTTCTTTATCAAATAGAGAAATAAGACAGGTATTCCTTAACTTGTGGTAAGGAAAAGAAAATCATTGAATTTATACATGTGTTATGAGATTATTTGGCTGGTGTCAGGAATCAAATCCCAGGCCTCATGCATTCTAAGCAAACATCTAGTCACTGAATAATATCCCAAATGCCAATTACCCACGATGTTTAAATGCTGTTCCAGAAAAAGTATAGTAAGTAGTGATAGTTTCCAAACCAGAATAAGCAGAAGCCCAAATACGAATATAAATTTTCTCTTTCTTTATGGGGCTGTCTCAGTTTGGGTCTTATTGCTGTGCAGAGACATCATGACCAAGACCACTATTGGAAAGGAAAACATTCAGCTTGGCTGGTTTACAGGTTCACAGGTTCAGTCCATTATCATTGTGGCAGGAAGCATGGTTGTGTCCAGACAGGTGTGCCACTTTTGTTCCTAATAATCCAGGCTGAAGACTAAGAAAGTCTGGACGTCTTCCATTATTTTTTCTAGGCACTTTAAATCAATCAGATAAATTAATGGATTTAATTTGATTTAAATAAATCAGCGTATCTGAGGCCTATCAGCGGTATATCCCTAGTCTATCTACAGTTGACCAAGTTCTCATGCCTCCCCCTTATATAAGTTATCACTATTTTCCCCCCTTCTGATATCCTAGATCTTGCGAATTTGTCTTTCCACATTTGTACCCTGGAAAATACTGAAATCTCTTGGATGGTATTTTGCCTCTTTCAGAATAAACTCCCAAAGACTTAGCATGGGATACAAAACTGACCTTGAACATAAGATAGAGAAAAGAAGCATTCTCTAATGAAGTCATAGGAACCAATGGACAACACCCATTAAGCTTTCATCCATGTATACAAACCTTTTTTAGCTATGCGGCATGTTATCAATATACACACCCCAGCAGCTGAAACAGTCTTCCCAACCAGCAAATGTTATCTAACTTTACCTTTCCTTATCAGTTACCAAAACACCATTCTTTCTGTTTGCCAGGCTTCAGATGTTGCACACAATCGTACAGCTGTGGTTTTCTTGGGCACATGCTCAATGTTACACTTAGCTCTCTCTAAAATAGGTCCTTTGGTCTCAGGGAAATATTACACAGGATAAAATGGCATTCAGACATATGGTAAGCATTACCTAATACACCAAGCCATTAATGTTAGATAAGGAAAACCCATAGGAGCATATCTGTAAATTATCATTCATTCCAGGGAAGAGGGGGGTCCATTATAATCAACTTGCCACCAAGTAGCTGATTCCCCTGGAGAGCTGATAACATAGCAAAGACACAGCATCCATCTCTGCTGCTGACAAGTCAAATATTTTGCAAAGAAAGTCACTGCATCAGCATGGTCAGAATGAACCCAGGCTTTCTGATCTATACTTAGGTAGCATCCCTTTTTACCATGAACCCTCAAATGGTCTCTGTGAATACAACCTTGAGTGCAGAAGAGGGGAACTGGTACTAGCAAGACATCCTGTGTCCCTTTTTCTTTAGTACTTTTTAGATAATATATTGGTTTGGTAGGAAATAATATAAAATACCAAGATCTGGAAATTGAACAACATTCACAGGTATCTATTCCTGTTTTCTTCTTTCCAATTCAATGATGAAACAACCAGTCCATCTTCTGCTGACCAGAAACATTTTTCCCTGATTTGGACTGTTGAATACTATCCAAGACCTATTGTTCCTTTTGGTAGATTATCTCTATCTTCTCCCCCTCTGATGATATTTCCCAGGTGAATATCTTAAGATTTGACTCTAAATATAAGTGTCTTTGTCAGGGAGAGTGCTTTTAGAGGAGGACTCACTTATAGTCTGTAGACAAAGACTTAGGACAGAGGATATTGCTTTGCCCAAGCTGAGTGAATTGGCCAGTTTTTCCATGACAGAGAACTGGAAATAATCTTTAATTCAATGTATTCAGGTACATTCACCCAAGCATCTCCATGTGTGGTGTGAGAAAAATTATTGCTTCCCTGATTTTAATTTTAGAGACTGCCTCTCTGAATTAGCATTCTTCTCACTCTGCTAGATTCATCACCTCATTCTCAGTCTGCTTTCCCATTTGGTTTGCTCTCTGGTTGTAAGTCTCTGTTTATGTCACCAATGAGGTCATTTCACTTTCATATCATGACCTGAGCTTGTCATTTTCTTGTGATACTTAACGCAAACCAATCATCCTCACAACTCCAAAATAAGCCTTATTACATAGGTAGGAGACACCTTGCATGAGCTAAACTATCCCTTCCTGTCTTTATACTAAAAAAAAAGTTTTCCACAGGCAAAGGTTGTATATAGTGCTATATAAGGAATTAAAATGTCCATAAACAATTTTATTCACATTGCCACCAGGCTGCTAAATGACCCCATTCAAGGATTCTATCCCATCTGTCAATTTTCTAAAGCCAGCTCTGTTAACTCAGATTGAATTTCTCTAAAACAGAATTCACATAAGAACTTGTATGACTGGAATTTATTAGAATTAGCCCCTTTGAGAGAAAACAAAAGATATGAAAAGGGGGAAATATGAATGGGAGAAATAGAAGTGGCAGTAGTCTGAATATTTTCTTTCCAAAACATAACTGTTGCCCATATATTATTAGTAAAAGGTGAGGTTGTTAAGAAATAATTAAGGTATCAGCATGTCTCCTTTATGAGCAGGATTAAGGTCCTTATCAAGATGCCAACTCTTCCATAATTACATGGCCTCACAAGTTGTTAGTGTTCTTCTCTTTAGCAGATACACTTTTTATAGAAAACTAAACAAGCATTAAACTAGGGCTTGCTGGCCTCTGGTTTTGTGGAAAACACATATTTATTATTTACAAACACCCACTCAGTGGTCTTTTGATATAGCAACACAAACAGACAAATACAGAGGATAAGGAGACGGTATAATCATGAAAATTCCTACATAAATATTGTTTCTGTTAGTATGTAACTGTCACATTTAGTGACAAAAATCCCCACTTTGAGCTCAACTGTATAAGTTTGAAATGCAGAAATTTTAGATGTATCTTTGCTTATATATCGTCAATTCAAAATCGAAGGTCTGCCTGGTTAGGCTCATACCTGAAGACTCTGGGTGAATTATTTTCAAAGTTCATTCAAAGTGTCTGGAATTATAGTACTGGAGTCCCCATTTCCCTGTTGGCCATTGCCCTGTGGTTATACCCCACTGTTAAGCTATCAGGACCAATTTGCATACCTCCTCTATCTTCAAAGTCAAGTGTGGCTCCTTGTATCATTTGTATGCTTTTTATCTCTCTGGCTTTCTCTTCTGGTTCTCACCAGAGAAAATCCCCTGGTCTTAAAAGGCTTGATTAGGTTAGGTCCACCTAGATAATCTCTCTATATTGAGGTCAACTAATTAGAAACCTTAATTAAATCTACAAAATCCTTTTGTCATGTAACAGTCGAGAAAGGTACAGTGTGCATCAGAGGTCACCAGGGCCATCTTAGAATTCTATCCACTGCCTACAATAGCGCCAGGTGGTAAAATGTGAATTCATTTAATAGAACTTGTCATGTATAAAGAAACTCTCAGTGGATTCTTGTTATGATTAAATGTGAGCACATAAAGAAAATAAAGGTACCGCCATTTTGAGATGGCTTGACACAAAAGATGGCTCCAAATTATGATGGTGTATAATTAAGATATATTCACCAGAATATATAAGTTAGTATATAATAGTTAATATATTGTTAAATGTAATAAGTTAATATATAAGTTAAGTACTGAATTTTTACCTTTCCCTAGGCTAGGCAAAAAATGGATCGTATGATATTCTGACATGTTGGCAGTGACCTTGGGTCACATCTCCCAGGAAACCACATAACCACAAAGTAAACAACTTATGCCCCATAGTGCACTACGCTTCTGGCTCGTGTTCTACATTCTGTGATGCTGCTGCATATCATGTCTTATATCATATATAAAGGAGCTTCTGATGTAGAATGGTACTCGGCTCATAGTATTCTGTAACAATTCTTTCAGCTATAATACTGTCAAGACTCTTACAGCTCTTCTGTAAGATAGAACTCAGATAAAGCAGTTTCCGAATTTACATGCCCTTATATAATTCTCTTACCTTCATTCTAGGTTGATCCCATGTTTTATTGGCAACAAAGCTGGTGAAAGAGTTAATGCTGCCTGATATTTGATATGGTGTCATACACTTACACTATCTACCTCAGTGTCATAAAAACTTGATAGTCTATGATTCCCTATGATGCAGTAAGCCTGGAGATGCCCAGAGATCCCTGGACTGTGCCATCTCAGGTGGATGGTTGAGAGGTGGTGAAAGGAAGTATCTTGCATACTAAACTAGTTAAACCTTAAGAAGTCTCCAGATCTCATTTATATCTTATGTGAAACTCACTATCGGTAAAGTTAATGAGTTACTGTTTCAAAGCCAATGCATTTGCCATGGCCTTTTGTGCAAGAGCTGAAACGAGAATTTCGATGAAGTTACTAAACTCTCATTGTGAGATGTGATTATGGTAGCATCTCCCATCATTTTCCAAGTTCTTGCGTGATTTCAGGTTTGTTAAAGGTTCTCTGTGATCTGTATGGGTGTTATCATTCCTTCATTTAGTTTAGATGGCCTTATTTATGGAATATCTTCCCCTTCCTTGACCATCTAGAATAAATATTAGTGTCTGTGCTCGGTCGAACTGCAAATAAAAGCTGGCATAGCTACCACGTGGTTAGAGTTCATTTGTTCTCCCTTGCTTCCCACTTACTATAGAGAGACTTGCTCGTTTAAGGCTCTCAAGCCCACACTGCTGTAGTTGGAAACTATTATATGCTGATAGTTATCTTTGCTGACATTCACTAGCTGTGATGTGCCAGGGAATTTTAAATGGAACCGAGAAACAAAGGAAATGCAGTTATGCAGACACTGGAATGTGAAATAACACTCCAGTGGCTTAAAGAAATGGGATCAATGTAGCCCTAATAAAATATGAAGGCTTTCCAGTCCCAGATCCTATTATCTCCAGCAATAGTCTAGCTGCCTGTCTTTTCAATGTGCAGATGCAATCCACTTAGAAAAATGTCACAGCTCTAAAGTATCAACAGCTTGCTCTGCTCTCACAGTAATAAAGATTTCCTTCTTCAGTGAACATTCTTGTCTATAGTCCCCAGAGATGAGAAGTATTTCCCAAATCCACAGAATCAGTGCACGTAACAAGTAGTTTGTCCTCACTTGCAATAGAAGTAAACATATTCTTTAACCTTAGTCATTTACCAAAGTTAAATAAGGAAGGTTGTCCAGTGAGAGCAATCTGCAGCACTGTCTGAATGCTGGTGGAACCTGGCCTGGCCTCTCTGTCCAGTAAAATGTTGACATGAACCATCATTTGGGGGCTTATTGATGATAAATGACAGCAAGGTCATCATTTCCCTGAACCCAATTGCAAAACCCTCCTCAATCTTATACACACAGTCATGCCTGAATGACATTTAAAGATATGTGTGACTGTCTAGAAACCTGAAGGCCATGCCTTCAAGCTTAATGAACAGCCATGTCCTCTGAAAGAAATAAAAGAATTAACCAACAACCCAAGCCTTCAAAACTCTTGACAGTGAAATAAGAGACAGAATTCATGTAGTTTTAGAATTCCTAATGGAGCAGAGAAAGGCTAGTCAATGGAATCCACTGTGGTTAGGTTGTTCCATATAGGAAGACTGTAAATCTAGCCAAGTGAGGGATCTATATAGCTAATAAATGTAGTCTTGCATTTGCCTTGGTTTTTTTTCTCATTAAATGTCATTCTGTCAATCTTTTAAAATATGCCTATAGTATGTGAGAGGGATAGAAGGTAATGAATTAATCAGTAATGACAGGACTATAAGGGACTCCATAATTTTAGTGGTTAAACACTATTCTGCTTATTCTAAATGATATGAGCCTATTCAAGGTCACAGAGTCTGAGAGTCAGGACTTGTATAAAGTCCTGTGTGCTGTTTATGTTCCTCACAAGGTCCCCTTTCCTAGGTACAAGGCTGGGGCCTTTTCTCTGGAACCTCTGCTATAGATTATACACATCTAGAAAGGACAGGAGTCCCAACAGAAACTGTGAGGAAAGAGGAAACAAGAGCTTCAGACACACTAAGCTCCAGGAGAAGTATAAATACGAAGTTTACAATTATAGAAAATATTCTAAATTTCAATTATGGATGCTATATATAGAATTTTTCTTTTGGTTTCATTAGGGTTTTGGTGCTGTAAAGAGACACCACGACACCAGAAACACTTAGAAACTAAAACATTTAATTGGGGCTGGCTTTTAGTTTCAGAGGTTTAGTCCATTATCAGCATGGCAGTGTGCCAGCATGGACAGGCAAAGGAGCTGAGAGTTCTACAACCTGACCAGCACAGTGACTGTCACAGTAGGCATGGCATGAGCATTGGAGAGCCCAAAGCCTAACCCTTAGTGATGCACTTCCTCCAACAAGCCCCCACCTCCCAACAGTGACACTCCCTATGGAGCCATGGGGACTCAAACCTCCACATTATTCATTGCAAACAAGAGACTCTTCTGGTATTAAGTTAAAAGAAAACTTACCTACCTCTTCTTTTAACGATCAAAGGACAAGAATACATATCCTAGGAAAATTGCTCAGTGATTAAAAGCACTTACTGCTTTTGGAGAGGACTGGGTTCCGTTCAGTTCCCAGTACCCATCCAGTGGCTTACAACCACCTCTAACTTCCGCTATAGAAGGTCTTCCAATTGTCTCCTGGCACAAGGCACATACAAAGTACACACATATATTTTCAGGCAAAGCACACATACATGCAGGGAAAACACTCATACATGTGGAATAAATAAGTCTAAGAACCTAGAGCCTAAAGTCATGGTCAGTGCCTGACTTTGAGATAAATTTTTGATGTTCATTCCTAATTAATATCCAAAGACTGTATGCATTTTCCACTTTCCTTTGGTGGTGTCTAGTGGGCAGCTGGAACATGACAATAAACATATATTCTACCAGTGTGGGCTCTTGTGCAAGTCATCGGGGAGGATTCTGGGAAAGGGTTACCTTTCCAGATAAAACACTATGTCTGTCATGAACATTGTGTGTACACCTCTGTCTTCTACCTGATGTATAATACAGTCTAGAGCTGTGATAGGTACCACATTACTAGGCAGTAGTGTGGATATTCAAGGATGCATTTCTAACAGTAACTTTTTGTGAGCCTTTTTCTTATATAATAAAAAATAAACTCTTCTGTGTTTAAGTTATTGTCATTTGATCTTTTCTTCTTTGTAGCCAGTTACACTTTTTATTTCTCTGTGCTTTTAACCAATTGTGTTCTAACCAATTAGAATTAGTGTCACTTTTCCTATAAGTAAGTGAGTTACTTTACCTCCAAGGAAGTACTTAACCTACATTTTTAAGTTATTTATCCCATACATTTATGCATATTCCAAGCTATATGCATGATTTAAGTAGATTTATTTTATATTTTATTAACACTTGATGATATAATGTGTATGTCCCAATTCAGAGCTCATAGACTCTAAGGTTTTAATAATCCTAACATTCATTTCCTTACCTCTATGTTCATAAAGATGATTTCTGGGAAAACAATTTATCTCATCCATCAGTCTAAGAGTACTGGCACAAAATGTTTAACAGAACTTGTCTGTAGGTGTGGCCACCCCAAACTCATACCACTGATGCGGATACACACAGTCTTCTTTTTCGTTTAGTGAATTATCTTGCTTGTAGGCTCTGCTTGCCATAAATCTCTGCCTTCTAAGGAGAATAATGTTGTGTTTGCTCTTGGTTCAGAAAACTAGGACAGCCCAATACTGAAAGAACTCTAAGATGAAGATAATTTAATTCTGCTCACAGGAGCTGGCACCATCAACTGTGCAGTGATGCCCTCTGAGTGCCCACCGGATCCAGTCCTGCAGCGGCTTACAGACCAGCTCTTCTTTCTTATTGCTCATAGTCTCCAGGCCACAGACCTGCTTTTTATTGTGGGCGTGTCTGCAAAGTTTTCTTGAGATAGGGTCCATCCACATAGCCTCAGCTAGTCTGTAATTTACCATTTAAACCTCAAATTCCCAGCAATCCTCCTGACTCTATAGCTAGAATGCTATAGAATGGGGAATGGTGTACTAGTTTCTGATGTTTCCATAATCCATGTAGCCACTTCTTTATGAATACTGAACAATGAGCACATTTTGTATACTTGGAGGACTGGCCATGTACCACTTACTATATATAGTCAGGCTGTGATTCCCAGCTTGATGCCATTCCAGACATTAATATTTTGTCTTGTATCTGCTCCTTTCTCAAAGTTGTCATTTTCCCCAAGAACACAGACCTTCTGATCCTCTTGGTTTTTGTGTTGGTTTATTTGTTTGTTTTACTTTCATTTACTACCACCCTGAGCAGAACTTGACTATAATGTATCATTGAGCAAAATTATATGATCAATGTATATGGTCTTTATAGGCTGCAAGTGGCCCTATGACAATGTCCCTTGCTGCCCAACTAGTTAGTGTTAGTGTGAGAACTCGTCTTTGGCTTCCAACTCCATTACTCCTTAATGGAATGGTAATGAGTGGACTTGATCCTTTTCCAAATGAGAATGTCTCTGTTCCGCTAAATCTGGCGCTTATATTTTGAAAGAGGAGGTTTGCCTTTTCTGCATGTGATTTGTTTTTAGTCTCCTGAATCTAGGAGTTGGTGGTCTGTTGTGCCCACTGTGATGAGGAAAATAACCAAGGAGGAGAGGATATGTTCAGAGCACAGAAGATAATTTCACTTTCGAATGTGCATCTCAATCACACACACACACACACATGCACACACACACCACATATATACATTATACTTTTCCTATAACTATATCTCAGTAAACTCAGATGATAAAGGCAGCTAACAGAAGCAAAATGACAGCAATCAATACTTGGGTTGCCCTGGCAACTGGTGGTTGGGAAGTAAGCTACTTGCCAAATGATGTGTCTGGTGACAATAGTCTTCAGTGAGCATCCTGCAATGGCACCATTAGCCATCTGGCTTCGAGAGCAGGAGTGAACTGCAGTGCCAAAGCAACGCACGATTTTATTCATGATTCCTCCTGATCTCCAACCCAGGTTTCTGACCTAAGCCGTAACAGAGGCAATTGAAAATAAAATAAACACCCAAACCCACCGTGTATGAGTTAAGCAGCATAAGGAGATAAGATATTATTTTAGCTTTGTCCACCGTATGAGTTTTAAAATACAACATTTTAAACCGTCCCAACAAGAAGCCATAAGCAAATACATGGAGGCCAACTGCACAGATGAAACCAGAGGACCATCTTCCCAGGGAGGAGCGTCAGATCAAATTTCACAGGGCCATTTCTGATGAGCTGCTGGATTCTGGCTCCTTCCTCATTGCTGCCTTGCTGTCCTCTCACTTGGGCTCTGATTTGTACCATAACATAGGAACCAGATATATTCTTCTTGGATTTTTCCCTCCCATATAATTTTTATGGAGCTCAGGACCAAATCCAGGCCCTGTGCCAGACAAATGAGATCGCGACCCATCAACTCCATTCCAGGCTGCCTCTTCCTCTTATAATAAGTTTATCTAATTAGTGCTCTATCCTCCCTGCTTCGTTTCACCTTCATTATCTGCGGGAGCCACTCTCTCCAAATGCAGGGATATTGAGGCTTACAGCTTCAACAGATGAATTTCAGAGAGCATAATTGAGGATACAGCTCTATGGTGCCTGTATGTGTCTGTGTGCACATGCATTTGTGTATGACTCTCTGCGTACATTTGTATAAGTATATGTGCATGTGTTTGTGTATGTGTGTGTGCATGTGTGTGCATGTGCGTGTATGTGTTTGTGAATTGGGGGGGGGGCCCACGCATACCTGACACATATGGTTGCAAGAGGACAACCCTGATTGGTATTTCTCAGCCCATGTCTACCCATGTTTTCTTTCTTTCTTTCTTTGTTTATTTTGTTGTTTTTGTTGCAATTGTTTAATTGAGACTTAATCTCTCATTGGCCTGGAATTCTCAAGGTAGGCTAATCTGGCAGGCCAGAGTCCAATGACTCTTCACATTTCCATGTCTTTCCCCAGTTCTGCCAAGGACCAGCCTCAGCTTGGAGAGTGGTTCTGAGAGAAGGGGCACCTGGGAGCAGCAAAACAAATGACTGAAGTCAAATCCTGGGTCCAACCTGGCAGTGTAGGTTCTCCTGAGATGGCTGATGGCTTTCTCCATATCTCTCTCTCTCTCTCTCTCTCTCTCTCTCTCTCTCTCTCTCTGTGTGTGTGTGTGTGTGTGTGTGTGTGTGTATGTGTGTGTGTGTGTGTGTGTGTGTGTGTGTGTGTGCTTTTGTGTGTTCTGCTCTAGATGGCTCTGGTTGAGACAGCTCTCTCTTCTAGTAAAAATTTCTAAAAGCTAAAAGCTATCTGGATAGCTCATGGGTTTTTTTTTTTTTTTTGACCAAAGTCAAAAAGTCAGCCATAAAAAAATTATTGGATCTTTTGACCCAGTCAGAAATCCTGTTTGAAAAATTCTTGACGACCTGTTTTTGCTTTCCAGAGATTTCCAGATAGCCCTCTCTAGAGAAAACTGTAAAATAAACAAACAAACAAACAAATAAATAAATAAATAAATGTAATTTAAAAAAAGAAAAAATGAATAAATATTATTTTTACATTAAAAAACCTGCTATGGCTCTGCTAGCTCATCTTATGAAGACCAAAAGTTCAGCTTTTTATTTATATATCAATTCAGTTATTAATTTAAGGTTCCCTTTGATTATTCTGTGAATCAGTATCCCATGACCCTAACCCCTTAATTGTCAGGAAGCAGTAAGCACGCATTTTTTTTTTTAACATTCCAAAAAAAAAAAAAAAAAAAATCAGAGATCAGAGATCTGCACACCATGATTCACAGTTGCTGAACTAGCTGAGGGACCCTGTCCTGAAAGGGCCTTTTCTATCACACCTGCATCGACCTTGCACTCAGGAATCTGCCTGCCTTTTAGTCTCTCTGTGAAGCTGGCTCATTAATGCAGCTGCCTTTGTTTCTTTAGATTCCTGAAGCCCCTTTGTGAGTAATTCATGTTGCTCCTGTAAATTTTGCATAGTTGAGAAATGATATTGATTTTGAATTCATGTTTGTAAGAATTCTGTCCACAGCCTTAAGGGCTGTCCTGAAGGTTCCAGAGTTTCCCATTTTGCTAATCCATCAGCCACACCTCTGTATCCTTGACTCCTGCCATCTGAGAGTATCATGGAGCCATTAACATCAATAAGGAGGACTTTCCTCAGAGGAATGTGAAATAATGTGCATTATTATACAGACAAACCTCAGGTCCAGAACAGCCATCTTCTCATTCTTTCCCCACCCAGGCCACGCCCTGCTCGGCACACATGCCTCTTTGCTTCCCCATTGTCATTAGGATTTTAAGTGAGAACCACCATGCCTGGGAGGCTTAGGTTTGGTTGTTTCCTTGTTGGTATTGAAGATCAGTGCCCCCTTCCCTGTCCTAAATGTATGGAAAATGTCTTCACTTCCAACTGACAGCCATCAAATTCCAGCACCATTCTGGTGTCAACAAACTCAAAGTCTAAAATGTAAAGTGTCATCAAATATCACTTAAATATCCTAAGGCATACTTTCTCCCTAGTCATGAAGCCATGGAATTAGAAAAGTATGTGCTTTAAGATAGCAATGGCTGAAAACGGAAGCAGCAAATGCTCCTGTTCTGCAAAGAACAAAGAAAAAAAAAAGAAGCAATGGGTGCTCAGCGAGTCTGTTAAAACAACCTTCCTTCTATTTTGCTTAATTTATTTACTTATTTATTTTGTTCAACTGAATATGACTCTGCAGGATGAAGTGTGGCTGTATGTGGCCTTTTGGGGAATCCTGTGCCTTACTAGGATAATGGCAGAAAGTCTTGCTCTTAGACATGACAAAAGAGACCCCATTGAATTCCAAACCCTGTTTGGGGGGGCATTATTTAATGAGAAAACATGCTCAAAGTTCTCTGTATTCCAACCTATATAATTTTCTCGTTCCTTTAGTCTGGCAGAGACAATCCCAGATTATTCAATAGATACATTCCATATTCATAAGTACCTGGATGTCTTACATGCACTCATTGAACTGACAAGTTGTTTTGTTTGTTCTTATTAATTAATTAATTAATTTTGGGTATGTTGGTTAATATCTGGTGAGTTCAACAGATTGTTGAAATGCTTGTTGCCCTCATGACTAAAATACTTGGTTGGTGTTGTTGGAAATTTTTGAGAAATGATCTTACCATGGAGGTGATAATGGTTTCAAATTTCCAATTCTGCTTCAAGCTCCTGAGGGCTAGGAACACAGGGATGTGTTAATGCCTCTGATCTGTACTGTTTTGGAATGAACTCTTTAATATGACCACATGGAGGAACAATTTTAAGATTTATTCTTCTACTGAGTATAGAACTCAGACAAGAGAGTGTAAAGATTTTCACATGGAAGTCTTGACTCTCTGCCTGCTCTTTCTTTAAATAGATCAACTTTATAGGTAAAATATATCAGTGATACTAAGTTTTCTATTCAACATTTCTTTGGATACGGTAATATTTACTGATAATTCAGTCATAGACTGAAAATGTGGTCCATTCACACTGCAATATTACTCAGCTATTAAAAACAAGAACATCATGAATTTTGCAAGCAAATGGATGGAACTAGAAAGTATCATCCTGAGTGCATAACATACACTCACTTATAGGTGGATATTAGCTATAAAGAACAGGAAAACCATGTTATATAATTCACAGACCCAAAGAATCAAATAACAAGTAGGGTCCAATAGAGGATGCTTACATCTTTCAGAAGCAGAAATAAAATAGATTTTGGAGGTAGATGAAGGGACAGAACCAGGTAGGAGAAGGGATGGAGAGATGACCCAGGTGGGCATGGCAGGTATGCTACTGTACATTTATAATAATACAAAATCTTTATTTATAATGCTTTTTCAAACTCTAGTGCCTGGGAAAATAAATTGACATGTTTATTTAAAAAACACTTGAGTTTTAAAAAGCAACAGAGTTTTAACATGGAAAACATGAAATCTTCAATAATAAGCTATAATGATTGAGAGAGATCACATAAAGGGATAACAAATGTGTTTTAAGCCTGGAGAGCTATTTTTACTAACTCATGTCCAAAAGTACATTGGGTATTTCCCTAAGGTTTATAGGAAGTTTATACCATAAGCCTGCAGTTTCCTTTGTAGTTTGTATATGTAATTGTGTGTGTGTGTGTGTGTGTGTGTGTGTGTGTGTGTATGTATGTATGTATCTAATTTTCATGTGTGAGTGTGTAGGGCTATCATATAAGTACATTTCTTGTCCATTTTATAACTGTCGCATCATTTTAGAGAAGATTTTCAAGGAATGGATGATTAATTATATTTTGGCACTTCATAATTACCCATATTTAGTTGTATACTCTAATTATTTTTCATGTTTCCAAGCCTTTCTGTTGTTGGTCTTTAGTAAGAGATAATCAACAACTCATTATGGTCTTGGGGGAGATGTGATAGGCGGGAGGGAGAGAGAAAGACCACCCTTTCTTTTCATTCCATTTTTCTTTTGAAGTTTTATTGCCCAGCATTATTTATCTCTGTTGTCCTTTCAGCTGTTCTTTCCAGGATATAGCTTTATCTGTCTGTGTTCCTTCTGTGGCTGATCCGCAGGCAGATTATTGTGAGATTTACACGTATTGTCTCGTGTCCTTAATTGTCTCTAATGAAGTTCCTATTTGAGCCTTCAGATCCGGCTTGCCTCTGCCGCATTCACCAGCATATGTGTAAAAAGTCACTCTGACTTGTGTCCCTCGGAGCAGGTTGCATTATGCTGTTGTCTGGCATTTCCTGTAGATGGTTCTTTGAATGTATCCTACATCCAAATACTTCACACTCATTGTCTCAATGCTGTTTATTTTGTTTACAGATTTAGGAGTATGTAGCACTTTTTGATTCTTGCCATGTGGATAGCAAGTTTGACTACATAGGAGTTGATGGAACTGACTCTTTATTTTACAGACTAGAATCTCCTTTGAGTATTGAGGGGATTTTCTTTTTCTCCCCAGAAAAAGAAAAGCAAGCACTGTGGCTATGCCAAGCTATTGCTGCCGAACTTGTCCAGCAAGAAATGATGCAACACGGAGGATCCTTCTTCAACAGCACTTTATTTCAGGAACTCTTTTATGATGAGAAAATGGGGAGCCCTGAGACAAAGAATGAGCTTATATCTATGAGCAGTCTCCGCCTAGGTCTCTGTGCCTAGTTCTTGCCTCAGGATAGGCTACAAGAGGAATCCCTCATTAACATACGACTGGATAAGAAATAGCTGAGTTAGCATGCCCATTAGTATGCCTGTACCAAGTTGTTTATCAGGATTAGGGCTGGAAACCAGCGCCATCTTGTAATGGTGAAACATTCTGGCTCGCTACACCAAACTACATCTGAACCTCATCAGGTGTTGAGTGATTCTGGACATCAATGACATCATCACTGTGGTCCATTCAGCTCTGACCCTTATCATGTCAACCTGCTGTATTCCACATTTATCTGACAAACATTCTTTATCATTGACTTTTTTTTTTCGTGGTTCATGTTTCCCATTTACTACTTTTTATTCTATATTTGTTCTGTATTTAACATGCAAGGTAACTTCATGGATTGGTGCTTTTACATTGGGGAAATTATACCCCCATTAACTCTCTCATCCTGGAGAAAGAGAACTCCTGAGTACATTATTCAGTCTGAGATGCTTGGCTTGACTCCTGTCCTAGTGCCTGAGTAAGTTGTTCATTTTGCTTACTCCACGGAGTACCATATTATGTATATATTATGGTTTAGATTCCCTTCAAAGCAAATGCTGGCACCAATGACTAGTTCACCCACTAGAGCTCATTTTGATCCAGCTTAACACCTTGTATGGCATTTGTTTCCTCCGCTCTGAGAAGTCTCTTATCAGTTCTTTGCACTCAATGATAAGATTGGGTTCCAGTCAGTTTTATCACAAATTTCTCACCTGTTAAATAACCTTTGCTGTATCCTTGGGCTGGGCTCTGTAACAACCTTTTTTGTTTTGTTTTGTTTTGTTTTGTTTTTGAATAACTTATTGACTCTCACAATTTACTTCAGGAACTTTTGCCATCTTAGATGTTTGACTTGACTTTCATCTACTCTAGAGTTAACACCATGCCTGTATCATGATATCATTACATGTTTAAATACACTCTATTGTATTTCCCTAACATAAAAATTTGTGTAAAATATTGGTTTACTTATTTAATGTTTTGTCATTTAAGCAGCAAAATAGTGATATTTGTGTAAGTATGTATACAGATGTGCGTATGTCTGTATGCATATGTTATGTGCATGTGATAAGCAGGTTATTTAAAACATTAATTGTTCTGTGATAGTTATATTAATCACCCTTTTGGAATGTGGCTTTTTATTTTCCCCTCGATTATCTTTATTCTAATATGAGTTTGAAGGATTTAAAGTTGTTTTCTCTATTTTACTGCATGTAAAACTTATTTTTAACATTGTTGTATAATGTATTTTGATCATATTCTTTCCCCTTCCCCAATTCCTTCCAAATTCTTCCTACCTGCTTCTTCATCCAATTCCATCTCTTTCTCTCTCATTCTCCCCAAATTGAAACAAAGCAGTGCTCCCCCAAACAAAACAAAAGCTAGAGGCAAAACCAAAATCCATTGCAAAAGGTAGACAAACAAACATACCAACATACACGTTCTCTCTCCCTCTCCCCCTCTCTCCTGCTTTCTCTCTCCTGCTCTCTCTCTCTCTCTCTCTCTCTCTCTCTCTCTCTCTCTCTCTCTCTCTCTCTCTCTCTGACACACATATACACACACATACACACTTTCTCTCTCCCTCTCCCTTATCTCTCTGCCTTTCTGTCTCTCTGCCCCCCTCCCTCTCTCTCTCTCTCTCACACACACACACACACACACACACACACACACACACTCACTCATGAAACCTGTGAAACCTGTTGGTCAACTACTAAGCAAAAGGCCTGCCTAGAGTGTGGTTGATATATTCAGTCACTCCATTGAATATTTTTTTCTCTCCCAGAATATACTAATTCCTTGGTTAGGGGTAGAAATATGTGTCCACTTCCTGTTCTCAGTGTGGGGATTTTGTTTCACTTCATTTTTTTTTTTACAGGTCTTGCTCATGTTGTCTCCATTTCTGTGATTACGTGTGCACATTGGATCTGTTATATACAAATGTAAATACTTGTGTTTCTACTTTATTTCTTGACTATGTCATATAGTCTAAGGATTATGTTTATTTTACATTAAATATAATTAGAATATATTCAACACGTGTTTCATTTGAATATCATTGAAGGAAATAGCTCTTTAGCCTCTGAGCATTTTAAACTTTCTTTCGAATTCTAGAAACTAAAATCAGTTGCTTTCTTAAACACTACAAATGTGCTCTAACAGGAATACATATCATATTCATAGAGCAGGTATAATTTAAACACATTTATAATGGTCTCAAGTAAAATTTCATTTTGAACCACAGAGGATCTTTCCTCTGTTAGCTTCCTTCTTTTGAAATTGTCTGCTAAACTCAGCAAGAATGGAGTGCTTGCACACTTACTGGAAAAGTTTTAGGCTCTTTTCTTAAGTTCATGTCTCATTATTCTTAAGGACCTTTATCCTTATGCTGATTCCATTTTCATGACCCATAATTTTATCAGAGTAATATATGCCAGAATCCTTTTTTCCCCCAAATCCTACTCATTTGAATATTTTAAATCTATTTTGCACTGATATGTTGTTATTCTAACAATTTGGGTAAATTCAATTAAATATACCTGCAATTCTACTTTTATTTCTTATCCCATCATTTTGTACTTATGGACAGTAAAAGGCTATGTAATTATAGCTCTTTGCTTTCTCTTCTATGCTTCTGCATTTACAGATTTCTGAGTATTCAGATTTCTGCCATTACAAAAATTGCTCTCTTTCAAATTTTTATTGAGACTTAGCTGTAATTGTCTTGCCGAGATAACATTCCGGTCCGAAATTTTATGCTGCAGACTATTATTTTTAGCAAAGTTCCACTTGACATAGAAAATCTGAGAATGATGAGATACTTGTCTTAAAAAAAAAAAAAAAAAAAAAAAAAAAAAAAAAAACACCTCCTGCTGGGGAAACTCTGAGTTGAGCTTTGTTGAGCTTAGTAAAAAAATAATGGATATACTTCAATGATTGAACTAAATAAAGCCTAATGATCTTAAAAGTCAGTATTCAAAAGGATACTGGATGCCCAAAGAATAGTGCATCATCCTACCTTTGGTTAAAGAAATAAACAGCTGTCTTAGTCTTAAAAACAACTTAAGAATTATGTTCCTACTGAATAACTGAATATGATTTTTCCATGATCTCTACAGAAGAGCTGATACGTATGTTTTCTTTCTTTTTTTTTTTTTTCATGTCTTAGTGTTTGCTTTAAAATAAAACTATCAAGGCATGCTATATAATGTGTGTTGCCCTGTCAGCTTTCTGAGCTTGGTACAAAGTGGAGGACTCCCTTTACCAGCATGTTTCTTCCTCTTTAAACTTGTCTGGGAAGTTCAAAATCCTTTTACCCTCTCTATGTGGAATGTAGCGTAGCCTTGGTTAGATTACAGGTTCTGTTTCTTTTCTCCCAATAAGAATCTGTTCAGCAAGCCCCTGAGATTCCTAGAATGCCTCCCCATACTAAGGAATACCTTAGCCTTCAACCAATGACCTTTGCCACCTTGGATGTTCCTACCTGCTTCCCCAAACTATATAACCCTTGATTCACTCTGATAAAAGTTGATCTCTCTCCCCGAAAGTGATCCTTGAGCTAATTCTGTTCTTTCCATTGTACTCATGTGCATTTTGAAACCGTCTTTATCAATTCTGTTCCCTACTCCCTCATGGGCTGGTGGCCATTGACCCTGGGAAGAAGGGAAACACACAAATGAGTGCCTTTGACACTCTTGGGTGACATCTAGGGCCATAAACAATAAGACAGTTCCTATAAGGTTATTTTTCATACTGATTTTCACATAGTGCTAGTGCCATAAGGAACCTGAAGAAAAAAAATTGTCATGGAAGATGAACCCCATCACTGGTGAGATGGCTCAACAGGAAATAAACACTTGCTGTCATATCTGACAACAGACGTTTGATCTTTGAAGCTACATTGTAGAAGGAGAGAACTGACTCTTCAAGTTGTCTTCTGTTCTCTATGTATGTGCAATGACATGTACAAACAAACACACATACATATACTCGTTTACATGTATGGAAACGTGTGTGTACACATAAATTAATAAATGTAAATTTTAATTATTTTTCAAAAAGATTAGAATGCCGTCATAAGCCAAGGAGTATAGAAATATCTTTATATTAAATCATGCAGCTGCAACTCCTTGTGTTCATTATTTTTACATATTTACTAATATTACAGAGACTATTTTGAGTATTTGGAACATGGATATTATGAGTATAGTAGGAGAGATGAATAAATTTGACATAAAGTTTATTGCTTGGGAATGTATCTGAAAGCATTATTTATTGGCCTTTTCTCTTAGCATAAGCCATTAATCAAATGATGCTTTCCTAGAAACCAGGGCAAGATTTAACAGAAGATATTAATCTACTTCTGAAGACAAAGGTACTTTTTTCTCAAGTGCTATGGGTGTTTAATTTAAGCTCAGAATCACTATTTCTTTTTGCAAGTTGAATGAGTAAACAAAGAACTAGATTAGTCAGGTGCAAATTTTTCAAAAACATTGCTTAGAAAAAGACCAGAACAAATTGTCTAAATGATGATGGCTTTTACCTAAAGGCTTTATCTAACAAGGCATGCCATTTAGCCGAAGGTGATGCAGTGATGGTGCTCTCGAAGGGTAATGACAGCTGCAGTGATCTGAGATAGATGCAGTCTTAGCTCAAGGTCACAGTTTGAGTGCAGTATCTTTCTATGTGATATAAGGTATACGTTCAAATATACAACATAAAAATTAGGCATATATATCAAACATCTGTATACAGTCAGATACCTAGGTAATATCAGATATATAGGGAATATACAATTTTGTATGTCTAAACACACACACATCGACACATACACACTCCCATGTTCTTCAATTGTCGTCTACTACAAAACCTAATTGTGTTGACTAGATATTCAAAAGGCTTTGTACAATCCTTATTTATCTTAAATAATACATAAAGCTATAGTACTAAATGCACCTATGACATATCTATCACATAATACTTTATAGTTGATGAGGCTGTAGGCTAAACTTATAGCGTGTGTGTGTGTGTGTGTGTGTGTGTGTGTGTGTGTTTGTGTGTATACTTTGAATTTACAAGCTAAACTTTTAAGCTTTTCTTTCTTTTTTAATGCTTAAAATCTATTTTTTTTTGTTAGGAGTTTTTGTTAGGATTTATTCAGGGAAGTAAAATTTGGCTTGAGATCTGCTATTCTCCTATATAAAGAAAACAAAGTATGTTTTCACATATTGAGGGATTACGGTATTATCTTTTCTGTGTGTGCTTTCTTATAACCCCAGCGTATATTTTCTTGAATATATACAATAATTTAGAAAGCATGTGCGTACCCCTTCAATATTCATGCAGTGTCCTTGTCTCGGTTTTTTTTCACAATAAATATTCAACAATATAATGGTGATTTTCTTATCCTTTTATCTTTGACAGACAAGGTAACATATATTTTGTGTTTAACTTAAACATATACATAATTTCATTGTACTGATAAATTATTTATAATTATTCTTATAGTATAGAATTCCCTCCTTATTTAAGTAAAATAAATGGAATTTGATTACATGGTCCTTTTACTATGTGCTCCTTAAGGCATTTTTAAGTGAATATTTCAGGATTAAATAATTTTCCTAGCCTCCCTCTCAACCTCTCTCTCTCTCTCTCTCTCTCTCTCTCTCTCTCTCTCTCTCTCTCTCTCTGTGTGTGTGTGTGTGTGTGTGTGTGTGTGTCCCCCTCTCTCTCTCTTAGCCTTACTTTGATCATTCTTTTAAGAAATACAAATACATGTCCTAACAGAGATACATTATTAACATTTGTTAAACAAACAAGGGCCATTTGCTTCCAGTGGCATTTCCTTACCTTTAAAAATAACATAGTAGAGTGATTCTGTTGATCAACTCATTTCCTTTGGTTTACTGCCTATCTGAACTTCATTGTGGGGGAGGCGATAGATCTGGTAGGTAGTGCTGACAGAGTAGGATATATAATTTCAAATACTCGTCGCCTTTATTGCTGTCTTTTAATCATGACTTCCTAGTCAACAATTGTTTTCCTACCAAGGACTTCTGAGCCATATTGGTATTGGAAAAAAGAAATATCAATATTGGGCCACAAAATAGTCACAGAATTCTAAAAGTGACACAAGGATCTATTTTTGGTTTGTCCACAGACAAATTTGTTTTACATAAATGGCTTTTTTTTTTTACAAAATTGGAATGTGAATATATTTTTATTTTTCCCAGTGAATACACAATACACAATTCTTTGACAATACGATGAATTAATTTTATGCCACTTTCTTTGCTGATCTAACAATATCAAATGAAACATTGAGATTTGGGATACTGTTTGGTCACTTAAACTACAGTGAAAAAAATCCATCTACAAAACAAAGTATAAAAAGTCTACTCACAACCACAAAACCTCTTATCTTGTAACACTTTAAAATCACAACAAATGCTTTTAAAGTTACGATAATAAAAAATATTCATAAATTGCATGTCATTTAACATTGTATGGTGTTTCATTTGAAGTACCCCTTAGGACAAAGTAATGTAAATATTAGTTTCTCCTCTCAGATAATGTGGAAACACATGTCCCCCTCCCTCACCCGCTCCTTTTTCACAATATACATAAGCAGTTGAACAAAACGACATTAGTAGTGAAAGTTACGGTTCTGCATATCTTCAATACTGACAAGATCGCTTTTAAGGAGAAGTGATCTGCAGTTGGGAGCTCATTGATGTAGATATCGGTGTTTTTTTCATCAATGAAAAAATTGCATAAATGTATTAAGTAGAATTTGGATATGTTCCATGAAATCACACATAACTTGCAACTTAAATCCCACTGACAGTGGGATTTAAATATGGGGAGCATTAAGCTGTAACATAGAACATACTTAAATCTGTTTTGTTAGTTGTGTTAGTACGCGTTTCTGCAAGGCTTTACTTTACTTTGGTTGGGTTGCCATTGGTCTTGATGATCCTATACCCTTGTATGAGCTTGCTCCAAATCCTGTGAAGGAATCAATTATTTTCACAGGCCTATAGTCTCCTAACTTGCTTTTGTAAAATGACATGAGAAAACGGTAGGTGAGCCCTACTGTTTACACTGGCATACCTGAGTTTGGGCATTGATGTGTACATTCCATAAGGAGACGTTGCATGTTTTGAAAGAAGCTGTGCTTGGGTCTGCCGTGGTGGCACAGCAGTATTGCCTATTAGTTAAAGATGCGGTTTCATTCCCACCCAGACTTCCTTCTGATGGCTTATGCATGTTTCTGCTCAGACCCACAGAAGAGTAAACTCAGCAGATTTCCTATCACATTCAATCAACTACAAGATGAAAAGAGATAGGGCTTCCATGAAGGAGGTGTGTGTTCCTCAGTTAACAATCTGATGGGTGCTGATGAACAGATTTGTCCAAATACCTAGATGATGTAGGCTTTTTATTGCTGATACTATGGCTATGCCTGAATTCAAATTGCCATAACATGTCATTTCATCTTCATGGTAGGTATCAGATACAAGATTTTGCAGTATTCTGTATGGATACAGTATAATACCTTATGATCATTATACTGAAGATAATCAAAAGACATGGTGCTATAACCCGAAATTGTTCTGTAAGCCATCATCATGTGATCTGAAGATATCACTCCTTATGATTTGGTTTGACAAAGTTTTACACTAAATATTATCCATGAATATACAGTGAAAACACAACTAAAAATGTATCTTAAAAATATCCTATGCTTTTAAATAGAGGCCATGAAATAAGGAACTGTAGAAATGAAGTTATATTCATCACAACTTAGAATTGACAATAATTATAGAAACCTTTTTTTCCCCACAGAAACTTCAGCTTTTCCCCTTTCCTTGTACCAGAGACATCAAACTTCAATAAAATTCAGGCACTGATGGTAGAAAGTTGTTAAAGGGTGTGTCAGAATTGCTTGTTAATTCAGTGAAGAAAGTTAAGTATATAGCACTAAGAAAACTGGAGACCCATGAAGAACCTCAAATTCTATCCTTGCCTGTGAAGAAGGACCCTTGGGACCTTGTACTTACATTATCCATTTACTATGATAATGTCACATGAATTAGCATCTGAACCAATAATGCACAGTATGTATTGTCAATGTAAATATCTCCTACTTGAAAAACTCAATATATTGACCATCACACTGAATATTTTTATGGTAGTATCTATTGAATATATCATAAGAAAAAAATAAAAAAAAAACATTGGCTGAACTAGAATTTAAGCTTGGGTAAGGAGCACATGGGAAAATATCATAGGTGGTAATATCAGGAAGGCTAGCATCTACTTGACTTACATACACGTACAGTAGCTAACATACATTTCAAAGTCACATTTATCTTGAGCAGACATAACTGATGTTCAGGAACTCCTGGTTCTCAGAGTCGTGAAAACAAATGAGGCAGGACACTGCGATTAATGTCCACTTACAAGATTTGGTTTTATTTAAAAAGTGTATAAACATGCATTTTTTTCTCCCTTTTGACTGTTCTTTCCGATTTATTCACTCAAAATGGGTCAAACAGATTTTAGTTGGTAGCCAATTTCTGAGAATGTACCAGAAAATATTGAGTCCAATGAATCTACTAACTGGAAACTGAACATACTGCGAGCACTGCCTTTAAGCACTTATATAACTTGGCTATATACCTGGTGGCATCGATTTCACGTTTTAATAAAAAGAAACACAAAATTGTATGTAGAATGCATTAGTTCGCTTTTTTAAAAAAAGAAATGAACTGAAATAATGTGGCTACCTCCTCTAATATGTACTGTACATGTATTAGAAAGATGAACAAGATATTGCAATTGAGCTCATATTCAAGAGTAGCCGAGTATGCCCTAAGAATAAGTTTCTTCTTTAACTATTGGCTAGAATTTCTAGAGTTCATTTTCATTGTTTCCTTGGGGAACTCCATGTAATAGTCTGACTTAATGAGTTGGAAAGATCAATTATGGTCATTCAAAACAGCTATTTTTTTAAAAGCTGTGTAATATAAATACAGATCTCTTGAAACACCTTGATTTTTATGTTGCTCATTGTAATTCTAAGATGGGTTAATTACAATGGCAAGTAAAGTTCATTCTAAATAAAACTTTAATAATATTTTTTAAAGCAAGTTAGTACATCTTTGCTACCACCATACTTTATTACATATTCTGTCTAGACTTAAACCCCCTTCTTTTGACCCCTGCCTTAGTCAATAGCATCCATCTTTCTGCTTCTTCAAATCGACTCAATATCTGATGTTTAAAGAAGACTTTGCCAACACCACCATTCCTTCGCATCTTCCTACTTCTACACCCCCAACTGAAAACCATCTAACAGGATCGGTTACACCAGCATTATCCAACCTAACTTACAGTACAGAAAACTCCCTTCACATTCAATCTTTTCTTCATGTCATGAGGAGTAGAGATTTGTGCTTATCACCAAATAAAATTGCAGTGCAAAATTTTAAACATAAAACGTTACACAATTAAAAGTTAATATATGGCACCACAGCCCATTAATTCACATATAGTACAACAGACCAATCAGAACGGACAATAATAGGAACAGAGTTAAAAAAGAGTGAGCTTGCATAGCAATGCACAAAAGAAATTATATACAGAGGAAAATCCTTTTCTTCCTGGAGGGCGAGTTTTGCTTTCTTTCTTTTTCTTATCGACTCCTGACAAGAAAGAGTTAAGGTGGGTGGTGTAAGAAAGAGAAGGACACAAGAAAATAACTGTGGGATATGTGCGGCTGTGTGTCTTTACATTGCATTTACAGTTTTCTTTTAATAGTACATAAATAAAGAAATTGTTCATTGCACTGTTAAATGTTATCACTTCCATGAGTTTGGACCTGACGGTCTTCAGAGCATCTTTGTGTATCCCCTCTCAGTTACTCTGCAAAAGAGAAGAAAACCTTATAAATATAGCTTTCTCGTACATTAAATATTCCTCTATCCTGAGTAGCAATAAAATCAAAGCAAATAGAGAATAACTAAACATTCTCAGCTATTTATTCCATTTGCGAGGTTAAATAATTCTCTTTGAAGGCTGTTAGAGGAAAGGGAAGTTCTGCAGAGCTCACAGACATAGGGAGGTTTTGCTCAAAGTACTTACCAGGCTCCAAACACGGCAAAGTGGCAAAGTTAAGTTACTAAAATGCATGTGAGTCAAAACAGAAGTTCTAAGAAAACCATGATAGCAAACTTAGCGGTAGCCAATGCTAGTAATTCAGATTCATATAGAACTTTGCAGTGTTGTAAGTAGTTTACTTTGTTGTCATCACTGGATGAACTAGCTCCCAACACTGATGTGAATAAACTGACATTTCACATATGTAAGTAGATTTATAAAGAATTGACATTCATCTTACTTTTAAAATGTAAGAATAAAATAACAACTAACTCAAGTAGAAGGAACTACTAAAATGCTTCCTAAAAGCTATTAAGATTGGGCAAGAACATATAATTTCTTTTAAATCTCAAACAGTACATCCAACTCCAACCAAAATAAGTAACTAAAATTCTCTACTGAGAAGTTTGCTTCCTTTTGTTTATTATAGTCAGTTATAAAGGGTGAAGATCCCTTTGCTAAATGGATTGTATGTTACTTGTAAGTATTAAGACTAACTACTTCCATTAAATGAATTTTATACACTTTAAACCAATTTAAAATGCCAATGAAATGTTTGCATCATGGACTGTTCTAAACAGTTATCCTTAAACTTATGGTCAAACCTGAGTGAAATAATTGGATTTGTTTCTCTTAGCAGATATAAATTTTTATCACTCAGATGATTTAATATAGACATCCCATCAGCCCAATATTCTTTTTTTGAATCTCAAAGGCCTTTGAAAGGAACCAAAAAGCGCACACAATTCACCTGTAAACTGTCCTTGACTATTTGAGCCCACATATCCAATGTCGAGGAGGTCATTGGCATTCCTCTGGTGACTGCCCCTCAACACATCGGCCTTTCGAGGGCCGGTGGACCCTTTCGAGGAGGACGTTCCGGATGAGCTGTGCCCACCTGGCGATGGGAAGCTGGGCTTGCTGTAGGGCACCAGGGATTCCTCTAAAAAAAAGAAAACAAACCATAAAGGACTGAATTGAATGGCAACACAGGTGCCAAACACAAACCCAGGCAATTTCATTATTTCATTCTCCAGCAAAACGGGAAGTAGGAAGTTTAATCTGTTCTGAATATTTAAAACATTTCCACACACAGGCAACTTTTCCTACAACATACCCTGAACAGTCTAAATCAAAAGAGATCATGGGATAAGTACAGCACGGTATTTGCAAGGTTTAAAGTCACTATGGTAGAGATCTGCTGAAAAGAACCCTAGTTTGCTTAATAAGAGTGATGTCTAAAACATTTTTGGAGGGCAGTGAAGCTCAATTTAATTTTTTCTGTTTAGACCAAAAAATGATTTCTTAATTTAAATTATGGTAATATTTTCTTAAGCATATTAGATAATTAGTTCTAGATTCTAGATATAGATTAGAATGTGGATATACATTAAATAAGCTTCTTAAATTTTTGATATTTCTTGAGCTAGAAATCCATTATATGAAAAGTTCCATGTTTCATTAAAAGAGAACAAGACGCTAATTATAATGTACTTAAGTTTCCTTTTAGATGTCATCTCTCCAAAAATAGTGTTATAATCCATATGTTAATATGCAGATCTGCTCTTCTGTTTACTCCAGTCAGTCCCCATATCTCATCCCTTCCACACCCACTATCGTTTCTTCCAATTCTCTGGATATATGTTGTGATTAAGTGAAAACAACCTGCTGATGTAATCTATCAGTTTGCTCCTTGGATAATATTTCATGAGACAGGGCATGTAGTGTTTGGGTTTTTGTCTGTTTGTTTGCTTGTTTGCTTAACATCTGGTAGCCTTCCAAAATGTCTCAGTAGATCTGGATATTGCCATTGTCATTTCTGGTCCTTTGATGAAATAAACCTTCTAAGACTTTAACATCGCAAGGTGACATGATGTAATTAAGAAAAATGCATGGGGTGAGAACAAACCTAGTCGTGACTGAGTACAAATGGATATGGACTCTATAAGGGGTGCTGTTCTGAAGCATGTCTGTGTGTTCTCATCCAGTAGACCCTAAACAAGGGTGAATGCTCCCCCAATCCATATAATTGATGCAACAGATTTACCTCTCTACCAAATAATTAGTAGACCCTAAACAAGGGTGAATGCTCCCCCAAACCATATAATTGATGCAACAGATTTACCTCTCTACCAAATAATTAGTAGACCCTAAACAAGGGTGAATGCTCCCCCAAACCATATCATTGATGCAACAGATTTACCTCTCTACCAAATAATATCTAAACAGGAATTACGAAGATTATATTATGAAACTCCAGGAAACTTTTTCTTATAAATAAGAGATCTTCGCATCCCAATGTTAACACTGAGTTTCATATGAAGAACATACAAGCTCAGTTGCACCTTTTCTAATTTTATTGTGCCTAATTTGTGCATCTCTCTGCAGTTTGGCGATCTGAATTAATTCTCCTTTTCCGAAAGATGCCAACTCCCATTCAAATGACTGGCTACTTCAATCCATCAGTTTCAAGTTGATATTAAGTTGATACAAAATGTGAAATTTAGTGTGCTTAAAAAAAAAAAAACCTCAACATAGACATTAAATGAGAAAAACATTGAGCTGTTTTCTGAGCACTCTACATGAAACCTGGAGGTTTCTAAATTCATAGACCTTCTACAGGGTTAACTCATGGAATCGGTCTCCACTGAGTGTGTCCTGAAGAATTTCAGTTTGAACTTATTTCAGGCAAATCCAGACGCCCTTAAACACTTGCCAGTCCTAAGATACCTGGTGGGGGGGAAAAAGTGATAATAGTCACACTTTCTTGGGACTCTGCGGCACACACCTGATCCAAGCCCTGGTTTGTGTGGGGCTTTCCTTGTTTCCTCTTGGCGTTCTGTAGAGTTTATCCAGTCCTGGGTGTGACGCTGCCACTCTAGAGCGGTTACAGCTGGACAATCCAAGGAGCTCTTTGTGTCTTCTAAGTTGGCTGCTTGCTGTCTTTCTAGAGAGCTTCCTTTTCTCTCTGTTGAGTTTTCCACGTTACCAGAGTGTTGGCTCAGGCCTATCTGTTGCCTTAAACCCTGACCTGGTGGGGGATCTGGTGGTGGGGGAAGATCTAAAAATTTTGAATAATGTTTAGAATGGACTAAGATTTAATGAAAAAAAAATTACAAGTTTAAGTTCAAGTTGAAAAAAAAATGAGAAAAACAAGAAAACAAAAACGACCCCCCCCCAAAAAAAACCCTAAAAAACCCTTGCCCTCTCACAAATATCACCCATGCAAAAGGTTGTGGATAATAAAAGTCAATTAATGCCTATTCAAAATGCATGTTTTTGATCTGTCTTCTATCTTCTTGCCATCTCATCTTTGAGATAAAATCGACTCTTTTCAAACATCTCTTCAACAGGGAGCATATTTTTCAACAGCAAAGTAGGGGCTGGCATTCAAGGTAAGGGACAGTCTGTGGTTTATATTCAATTTCTCCCTTTTCAAGGTAAAAAAATACTAGGAAGGGAAAAAAATCACTACAGATTCGAGCAGCTGTGCTGGTAAGCACCATGGAGAACAATAGCGCTCTTGAAGATCTCCACGGGAAAGATCATGCTCTGTAAGTAAGGGACCATAGGCCACATCATGCACAGCCTATGACTGTCTCTGCACTAGTGTGTACCACACCGGGCAGCAGTCACAGGGTTAAGCTAACATTATTAAATACAATTAACACTGGCCTGACAACTGATCCTGCCTCTTCGTTTCATGAGTTAGCTAATGAGTTACAACTAATACATTATAATCTTCTCTTGGGTTTAATTTTAACAAGTAATAACTAATATCCTGAGCACAGATTGAATATACTGTGTAGTGAGTAGTGTAGACAGTGTATTGTGGGAATTTGAGACGGACTTGATACGTTTTTGAAAGAACCTTTCAGAGGTGATTCGACAAGTCAAGAGTGGTTTGGTTGTAATCCGAAAGAGCTTTTAAAAAAATTAAACTTTGGCAATGAAGAAAACATAAAAGTTGAAGATGAGCTAATTTTTCATTTTCTTTTACTAACTTCTTAGATATTCATCTTTATATTTTGAATGTCTTTGATTATGAGATTCTATTTTCTTTTATATCCTTCTAACATTATTTCTAAAACGACATGCTTAAGGACTTCACATTCTTCTAACCATTCATTTGTATCATTAGCATCTGATTTTTCTTACAAACTATTCTAAGTTTCATGGCTCATCCTTGGATTAGGCAATTATATTGCTTGTTTATAAAACTTATACATCATGCAATATACATTTGTTAAATAAATTAAGTATATTCTACTCAATGTGGGCATTTCTCATTCCATTTTTATAAACGTGTTTTTCTTTCTAATAACACCTTTTGAAATTAGAACTAAATGTTCTGTACCCAAGAAGCCAATTCCTTAAAAAAAAAAAAAAAAAAAGCTCAAGTGTTCACTTTTAAAAGCTTTATCCTCTGTTTTATGAGCCAAACAGTATCTTCCATTGGACAGATTTTACTGTTTTGTTGAGCACAGGCTCTCGGCATTCCAAGTTGAAGCAGTATTCTTAGCTCTTATGAGTGTCCTCGTGTTAGACTAAGAGCAGCTAATCATTGATGAGAAACGGGATGTTGTCTGGGTGAATAGGGTTGCATTTGGACCATTTCTTCCAAAATGAAGATCTAATGAAATAATATGCTATCTGCTTGCATTGTAATCTAATGAGTTTGGTGTTTCCTTTTCATTTAATACTGGTTTTCCTTTCCTGTGTGTTTTATGAATGCAAATTAATTGTTTCATTTGAGTTATTGGGCTTAGTCTGGCAGTGAGGGGAAAGGATTGTATTGAATTCTAAAATAACATATCTTGTCATTGATTTTTATTCACCATCTAAGCTGTTTAATTTCTCGAATGGCCAAAATGGCATCTGCTTATGGCAGCTAAAATTCTGATGCCTATTTAATTTGACTTGAAATTATATAGCTTGGTAATTGTATAATATCCTCAGAGATATTATCTTCTAAGAATAAAGGATATTGTATGCACATTGAAATAAACTGGAAAGAGATGGAATTACAAATGACTGTGGAAAAAATAAAACTATGTAATCCAATGCATTTACTTAAATTAAATTTATTATTCAATTCTTTGTGGAATTATTTCAAGTAAGTCAATTCACTAGGGTATCTCACTGGCCCACTGTGGGTTAGCTACTGTCAATCAATGACAGTCCTAGGACATAGGTACCTTATTATTCTCATTTAGTTTTCAGGTAAGTGAATGGGGGAGGGGTCGATGGGAATGGATGAGGGTGGAACAGAAAGGGATCAAGCATCTCCAGCCTGAATCTCCCTTTTCCTAAGACCCAACTCAGGTAATTGTGTCCACAGTAATGAGCGCAGCTCAGAAGTTTACACTTAATACTTCAACACAGCCTTGCGTCATCTTATCAAGACTCATGTTTCTGCTGTTGAGTTTCTCTTTTGGCTCAGGAAGAGTTCCATTGTAAACCTTTGCCCAAACCGTGAAACTGTCTTTGAGTCCCTTTCCCTTTGGCATATATTAACTTACAGTTACAAATCCCACTGGTTCCATCTCCAATATCTTATCTTTCTTACTGCTTGCTTTCACTCATCCATGGAGGGTGCCATGATGCACCCACATTTATTGTTTCTATGGTTTCCAACTGTCTCTATTTTTTAAACTTCTGGGACACTTATTCTTGCCTATACAAAACCTAGACTGACATTTTGGAATTAAAAAAAATATAATATTATGCAACTCTTTTACCTTAAAAATACAACATATACTAACATGAATAAAAGATACACTGACGCAAAATACTTGCATGCATGTGCGTGCATGTGCACACACACACACATATATACACACACACACACACACATACACACACACACACACACACACACACACACACATACACACACACCCTTCCAGGAATTTTCTCAGTATACAGGTCCTTAAACATTGCTACTTTCTAACTTGCCTGGCATCATATTCCATTTTGTTTTTCTATCTGCTCTAGTTATAGTCTTGCTTTCCTTTAAAATGTATCTAATAAATACCTGGCTTTTAATTGCTGGTATCAGCTCCTAAGATGACCTTTCCTTGAATATAGACATTGTTCTTTTATTTATATTCTTCCTGCCTTATAGCAGGTCATGTTGTTGTTGAGGCTTTCCTTGATAATATCATATTAAAATATTACCTCTAAAATAATTTATAATTTCTCTTGTTTCTCTCTCCATGGCAAGAGTCATTAGAGTACTTTGTATTATCACTTCTACATTTACATTTATGCAGAGGTCTGAACCTCTGCTTATTGACTGGAATATAAGGTCCAGAAGACTGAGGGAATATCTATAATATATGTTCACTAAATATTTAAATAGCTCATGAAATTTCCAAAAGCTATATTGTGGCATTTATATATAAGAACTCTGTTTTAACTGGGAATTACAGACTAGCTGAAAGACAGTACAGTTTGAGAGAAGATAGTCTCAGGAGAACTCATGGTGGGTGGGGTAGGAATTGTCTACCATCTTTGGCCCAGAATTGGCCAGGCTATTTCTTTCAAGGACAGATGATTTGGATTCCACAACCCCTGCTTAGATGAGATATTCCATAAGAGAAATAAGCATGTCCATAAATGTGTATGGGCTTTTACATTCCTTTTGGGGAAAAAATAATATATTTCTCATTATTCCAAAATCTTCTCACTGGACACAGAGAAAATTCCTTTCTTTCTTCAGAAGGTAGCTTGACACAAGGAGACAGTAATCTTGACAATGTTACGTGAAAAGTGGGGTGTGCCACTTGCTATTAGGACATTCTACTAACAGCAATGATCTGTTACTCTATATTCAGAACTCACAAAGCCCAGCCTTGAAATTGGTGGGACTGAGAGCTTGAGAGCATGGACGAGTGTGGGCAATGCCTGCTCTGCAAGCATGAAGACCTGATCTCAGTCCTCCAGAACCACGTAGGAAACAAGTGCTATGATGAGCAGCAACAACAACAGTCCTGGGAGGAACAGACAAGAGTTGGAGCTTACTAGGAAACCAGAGTGGACAATTTTTGAGGTCCAGGAACAGTGGGAAATCCTACCTCTAAATGAAAAAAAAAATAAAGGAATTGAAAAACTCCTTGTTAACTCGTTTAAACATACATGAGGCAAGTTCATTCACATACATGTGCATCCCTCATTATATACAAATGAACATAAATATCTGTACACAGACATACACAGAAAACACAATTCATACACATGCACACACACACTCTCCACACACATACATACTGAGGGACGATATCTCAATCTCCCCAAATACTAAAGCCTTGTATAAGTAACTGGTTAGAGGACAGTCACCTGAACTTGAAAGATGATTGTGTCAATGAGAATAAAATCATTATTGTGCTGAGATGCTGAGGTTAAATATTTGAGAAAACACCCACCAATAATAACCCTAATTAATGTGCTCATAAATACTATCAAAAATCATAATATGAAATTTTTAGTGTAAAACTTTTATTCAATAAATTCTACTAAACAATGATCTTTGAAACAGTGATTTGACTTGGAATGATTATATTTTTTGTTGTTTAACATATCAATGAGAGAAATTTAGATGTTAAGGAGTGAGATCAACACTAAAAATTACCTAAAATAATCAATTAGTCCTCAGAATACTGGATTCAGAAAGAAAATGGTAAGCATTTGTTTTGTTTTGTGCATCCTAAAATGTTAAAGTTTAGTCCCATGTTAAGACCTGTATCCTTAACATTCATATTCCGTGGAAACACTTCCCTAAGAAACAGAGTAAGCAGGAAAAGCACGTGAACCCAAGAGACATTAATACAAACATATGTGATGTTTGAGTCTTAGCATGATGAGATTTTCAGAAAATACAAAGTTGACAGCTGGATTCCTTCCCACAAAAATAAGAATCTAAACCATTACTGTTTTCCAGCTAAGGTTTTACTCCATCCTAGTAAGTCTGAGGACCAAGGACTAGGTCTTGTTTTTCCAATCTGAGTTACAGAAATGCACAGAAAGAGGATTGTACCTCTGATAATTACATCAGAACCACAAGGCCGTGTTTTAGGGTATTTCCAAATGGTTCTAACCTTCACCTTGGCTAGTTTAATCCTCTTGATATTCAGTAAAATGATCTCATGATAAATTTGGGAGGTCGTAAGGAGGTGTTTTTGAGAAGTGGAGAAAAATTTTTCTTTGCATCTAAAGTTACAGGCAATACTTAAAATATATTAAATTGCAGAGCATGGAAATGGAGGTTTAGAATAAATATATAGAGAAAATATGAGAATTGAGTTGAAAATATCATAACTAAGAGTAATCTGCAGGCATGATACAATAGAACCCTCACTGAGCATTTATGTTATGCAATATTATCCAGTAATATTGCTTCCTGAAGAGAGCAATACTTAATGAAATGCTCAAAGATTAGACACTATGCATACATAAAATGATTTAAATAAAGCCTTGTTGGTCACATTCACTCACCAGATCATCTGTCAATAAAGTTTTATTGACAATCATTCAGAGTAGTATGTTATATTCTTGTGACCCTGTCATCTCTCTTGAACTATTATATTGCTGACTTAGCATATCAAGTATTTGGATTACACATGTGGACCAACAAGGCTAGTTTATAGAGTTTTGGCTAACCAATGTAGGGCTATATTTCTTTGGTAGGCAAGCATTCCAAACCAAGAGCCACACCCACAGTTAGTTTTAAATTTGATTTTCTATAGTTATACCCACACAACAAGGACCCAAAGTCATAAGTATTTATGATTTGGACATTAAGTGAAAACAAATATTGAGCCTTTCTTTTGAGTGGAATCATTATGCCTCTACCATTCATACCCTAAAGTTAATCCTATTGCTTATTGGTACTGTATTGGGAATTGAGACCTCTATGAGGTCAGTAGGTCATAAAGCTGGTTCGGGACTCTTATAAAGAACACCAGAGACATTCCTTTCATCATTTGAGGTTACCAAAAGAAGGCACTGCCTGTAGCCCTAAAGGACTCTATTAACAGACATGAAGAGTTGCACTTCCTAGACTTGAAAACTGAGAAATAAAATTCTCTTTTTCATTTTTTCTATTGTTTATAAGATTGTGATCACATATTGCAGCACTGGAATGAAGGAAGTCTTTATATCAACAGACTATGGCTGCCTAGTAGTTCTGAAATTCATGAACCCAAAACCTTACTTAATCACTTCATGATCTTCTCAAAATAAAATATAAAATAAAATAGCCCCAATGATTGTAGGTGTTCTCACACTATTACAAGCGCACCTATGTTTCCTTCCTACACGTAAAATGAGATGCTGGAGATTTTTAGGAGAGCTGAAACTTTGGAAAGTAGAATTCTAGATCTTTTGTGAGGCATGATGATGATGATGATGATGATGATGATGATGTTGACAATGAAAAATTTCACATGATTGAAAAAGTGTGTTTTATTTAAACATGGTGTGTGGCCAAGTATCTGACCTAGAAGGTATTGAGGCGATGCCTAATGTCCAATACCTCCTCTGCAGGAAAATTAAGGAGAACATGGAGAATTTTTCATGAGGGAGGTAGTTAAGATGAGTAACCTACCATCTGGCATCCCTTCCCTCCGATGAGGTAACACTGGCTGTGGGTCCATCCGACCTCCCTTGTGTTTTTTTGTGGGCCGAGGCCTCTGGCTTTGATTCTGGGCAGCACTGGTGTTACTGTCTGTAGAAAACGGGCTGGTGGGTCGCTGCCTTTGAGAGGAGGTAAAGGCTTTTCCTGAAATGAAAACCGAAATGCACATAGAGAATGACACTGTAAAACTTTGTTTTCGTCTTGACTCATGTCTCTGCGCTTCCTAGACTACCTGGTAAATGTACCCACAAATGCAATGTGAAGATACAAAATCCTGCTGCATGTCTGCACAGAACGCATGACCTGCTGCACAGAATTCACCCAGTTTTTAAAAAGTGAGGAAGATCCCATCCAGCAAAAACACATTTCAAGCAAATGAGACTGAGCCTGAGCCTGAAATAAATCCCCCAACCAAAAGCTTTCCATTGTTTGATCTTTGTTTTATTCAGTCTTGACAATCTTGGTAATTCTTTCATAAGTCTATACAAAGGCATGCCACATTTGCTTTTCAAAATAAGAAAAAGGTTGGGATTTTTGTCTTTTGTTTTGGTATTGGTTTTAATTACATTTTTCTTATTATATTTTTCTTTTTTCTTTTCCTTTTTTCCCCTCAAAAAAAAAAAGGTCTGCCAATATGCATAAATAAAACTGACTTTCCACTTAGTATTCATACACAATGAATTCTAACTTTCAGCAGGGTTAAGATCAGTGTAGAAGACAGCAGATTATGGTCTCAGTGTATAATCCAAAATGTGCTATAAGTTTTCTGAGCAATATTATCCTATCTTAACAGACTTGGCATTCTACATTTTTAAAATGAAATATGCTCTTTTCTTTCTGATAGTTGAGAATATGTGCATAGAATTTCTTTTGGGAAAAGGGTCAGCTAATCCATATTCTATAATGAATTATTTTAATGCTAAGTTTATTATTGTAAGAGAGGACTGGTTTATGTGCACATATTTATTCTCTTGTGCCTATTTTCACCTCATACAAAATTATCACATGTAGTTACACTTTCCTGAGTCAGTGTGACTTGATATTGCTTAGTGCTTTATCAGCGTTCAACATTACATGCTTCTGGTGCACTTATGCCTTCTAATTTATTAGTTTCCTTGCACCCTCTCCCTTCTTTGCCTATAGCAAATGCCACGAAAAGCACTCAGGCAACATAAAGATTCTGACTTATGCCTTGGGAAGCAAGAAAAGTCAAATAATCAGGATTCTAATGCCCGTTAGAAAGAAATGAGCATGGTGAAACTTATGACAACATCCAAGACATAATTTTATAACCTGAATGTATAGCATGGTCCAAAGTCCTTTTTCTTTACCATTTGAGTGCCACTAATATTGAAGCGTGCATTTGATACTTATTTAGTTGATTTTGTTAAGACAACATAGTAGATGCGCACATTATCTTCCTAGTATTTGCAGCTAAGAAGTATATATCCAAATATAAGGGCATATACATCATGCCAAAGCTGTTGTCTTTCTCTCCCCCCAAAAAACAAAAGCCCCCATTTACTTGTTAGTTACAAGAGTTAATCCCACATCTTTCCCCATCCTGTGGCATGAGATGTACATAATAATAATGTACATCTCATAATAAATAATAATATAATCATCATAATAAAGATGTACATAATAATAATGCAATTTGACTTTGATGCTATTATTTACTGCTCTTTGAAATCAAAATGAATTTAAAGAGCAGTGCACATAAAGATATTATTTAACTCACAAATATCTTTGGTCTATCTTTAGTTAGCATCTTTTAAAACAAATAGTAAATTATTGTATTAAAATCGTAGTCAAACAATTAGAACCATTAGCCAAATGAGCTGTTAGATAGTCTTAGATCCATTCACCCCATGCTGAGGAAGCAGTCCCAGAAAGTGCCTCTGCAGAAAGAAATGTGGGAGAGTAAGGTAGTAGGGCTAAAGGCTGGATGATTTTAATCACCACGTTCATTATTGATTTTGTGAGGATTTCGCAATGTGTGAGCTACTGAAAGTTTAATTACCATCTTAGTTATAGGGTTTTTTTTTTTTTTTTTTTTTTTTTTTTTTTTTTTTTTTTTTTTTTTTTTTTTTTTTAATATGAAAAGGAAGCACACTGCAGTTAACCAGCAGAGCCATAAGGAAAAAAAAAAAAAGATGGAAGAGATGCAAGGTAGTGAGTAGGAGCCTAGTTTTGGCTCCAAAATATTAGCATCAAAAGAGAGTTCTGGTAACAGAGCACCCATCCAACTGTGTTCATGCATATTTTAAAAAGTCTGCAGTTAGATCCACGGAGAAGAAAGAACAGGAGAAAAGGTCAGTGTCTGAAGGACAGGATTCTCTCATGCAAAGAGTGTTGACTTGGAGTCTACCAACCTGTTCTCGTAAGACTGGTTCCATCCAGCCTAAAGCCAGCTTTATCTGCTGCTGCCACCAATGCTTGTGCAAAGCTGCCGCTGGCAAAGATGGAGCCATCTGAGGAGCTACCTACACTAGATCTATGGCTAGAAAAGTTACGCTCCTCATCAGATGCAGAGCCCCATCCATTTACCATTGAACCTAAAAACAAATGTAGTGGTCCAGTGAGTGGCATGTCCCAGATAGCTCATTTGCTGTAACACAGCGCGCAATGACCAAGCTGGCTATTTCATTTCCTCGCTGTTCAGTTTACAGTTTCATCGTTGAGTTCTTTATTCCACTATCATCTAGGTCTCCAACATTCTAAGAGAGAACTAAGGCCATCTAAAGCCTGCATCAGTTTGTATCTCATTGACAAAACACAAATCACTTGGTTCAATTCTTACATTAATTAAATTATCACATGATCATTTCCCCACAAGGATTGCTATTCATATTTAACTTGCTATGCATCAAGAAAGAGTAATCTGTCTAAAGCATTTTAGTATATTTAAAGAGAAGGAATTGGTCCAAGATATAGTGTGAATATATTTTAAAGTTAGTTCAGACTCCATCAAATATATCAAGATTTTAAACTAAAAGTTATTAATAAAAACTATAAAAAATCATATATAAAATGACTAAACAATATCAAATCAAAATGGAACATAAAACTGCATTTTGCTGAATTTTTATTTATGGCAATATTACTATATATTCTTTAATTTTTAGTTAGTTTAATAACTCAAGCTTCTTGAATGCTAAATGTTTTTTTAAATAATATAAAAATATCATGAAGCATAAGGTAGATTTTTCTGCAAAATGAAACATGGTGTTAGTGGAAAAAAGTACAACTTTATGTGTAAAGTTTATAAGTTCCCTTATAAAATGCTTTGAAGATACTACAAGTAACATTTTCATCAGGTTCTACAAAACCAGTTTTCATTTAAAAAACAAAACAAAACAAAATCACACTGGGGATCAAACCAACTATTTACTATAATTAATATGATATTAACTTAAGTTGTTATATGATTAATTCATAATACAATAAACTACCAAGTAGTGCTTATGCTAATATATTTAGAAAGGAGACACAAACATGTGTTTGTGGAATCTGTTTTAGGTTTTCTAAATAACACAAATATACATTTATGAGAAAAAGGTAAAAATCAAATATGGTAGAGTTTTTCCTTTATCCTCATCCTTTCAAGAGAATAGTGTGGTTAAGTTTGAAGTACTTAAAATATTAGTGAATGGTTCAGTGACATTATTTTTCAAAACAGAATGAAATTGGAAAGGAGCATGATAATCTGAGACATTAAAACAGAGTCAGTGGGAACAGAGGCAGTTTGGGCTCTAATTGAAAAAGCACAAGGACACGGTCTTTACATTCCAAACAAGACTGCTTGACAGACCGCTGCAAGGGAGCGAAGACAGAGCCCACTATCAACAGAGCTTCCTCAGACAGATTGATCTCTGCACTAAAGATCACTATGAAGAGAGAAGAAACAAAGCAACCTGCTGTGTGCCCTGTGCCACAGGGGAGAAGGAAAAATCCAACTGTTCAGTGAGGGCTCTCCAAAGACTGTCAAGCCTCAGCTGAGACTGGGCTGAATCCTCATTCCTGTCCCTCCCGATGGCTATTTCATGTGATAATAGACATGCCCTTATTCTGTCCCACGCACTTCATATTTTAATTCTCTAGCTTGTCGGACTCACTCATATAAATACATTTAGTCTAACATTTTGTTCTTTTAATTTCTTGCCCCAACCGGAAGTTCTTGAGTGTGTTGTGTTTGTGTCAGCTCTCTGGTTCCACCCTGGCAATCTAGCATGTCAACAATGGAGTGTCACGTACTGTTAAATGCAGAGGGGACAGTCCTGTATCACATATACCCACTATAGAAATGGCATTCTGGACAGCCTCCTAATAGAAAATCACCTTTTCTCTTTCCCCCCAAAAGAGCCTGCTTTATCTCTTCACAATAGCTAGTCCTTTGTGTCAATATCTATGCCTATGTTTGCTATATTCTAAAACAAACAAACAAACAAACAAACAAACCAACAAACAAACCAGTGTCGGTGTCTTTGCTCTGACTTTCTATCTTTAATGTTTTCTGACACGTTCTTTAAAAGTTTCCTGTTTTCCCTACAAAGTTCTCCCTTGATCTATTTCTACCCTTTCTCTGGGAAGGATGAGGAGCTGAGGAGCACAAAGACCGGCCTTCCCAGAGTTTTCAGACAGTAGAGAATCCTGAGTTGCTGATTTTTATTGTTTACGTTGCATTTCTGTTAGGAGTGAAGGATACTTCGGAGTCTAAGAGACACCAGGGCCATGCCATCTCCTTAGACCTTGAGAAGCCCGATGGCACAAAGCAGAACCTACAGAAGCCAGGTGGTGGTCTTTGCCCCTTGACAATGCAAAGCAACGAGCACTCAGCAGAGAGAAATAAGGCTGTTCTGTCTTTGCTTTTTCTCGGACGAGCACTAGACTGGACGCTAGTTAAGAGCTACAGTATGAATATACATGGGTGTGGCTTCAAACTGTCTGGACACATTTCATCACCACAGAACACACCGTGTGTTAATATTCCTTCTGCGAAATTCTGAGAATGTATTTGTCACCTGCAGGTTTTGACCTTCAGTGGCTACTGCTTTCCTTCTTCCTTTAGATTTAAACAGACCCAGATAGTTACTTAAACAATTACAAAGGGCAAAGGGATACACACACACACACACACACACACACACACACACACAGAGAGAGAGAGAGAGAGAGAGAAAGAAAGAGAGAGAGAGAGAGAGAGAGAGAGAGAGAGAGAGAGATTAGACGATAAGGAAAGCATTAATTGTTATATTAAAGAGTAAGTCACTTTGATAGGAACCATTTCTGTCACATCTATGAACACAGGTGTGGAAATTTAGAAAACACCAAGTCAGGGCAACTTGCCTGGAGAATCTTTCAAAACTGCAAGCAATTCATAATCCTCTGACACATTATAGCCACAAACATAATCAATACATATTTAAACATTTAATGAAAAATGAATTTATGCCACATAGCAAATTTATTGGTGTTTACAGCCTCAATCTTTCTAAATTCCTCAACTTAAAAAATGCTGAAAGGCCAGAAAAAAAAATCTGAAATTAATTCAGGCTGGTGAAGAAGCATCTCACATAGGACATTAAGTTGCTTAAATGTTACTGAGCATAAAATGCCATGATAAAGTGGCATCTTGCTGTGTCTCTATTACATCTTCAGCACTAAAATTAATTTATGATCAGTCGTCAATTCATTTACATGTCAATTTATGCTAAATCCTTCCTTGCTGATAAATGCTTATCCTTAGATCCATTAAGCTAGAGTAAAGTCTGTGCTCTATAATATGACCTTGCTAATTGTTGCATTACCATTTTTATGAGCTACAAAAACTTACAGCCCCCCATGTTTTGAGCCAATATTTAATCCACTGCTTGCCTACCTACTTGCTAAGTCAAATCTTTTGCTATAATTGTCTTTGGTTAAACCCGTCCAAATATTGACCTTTTCTAGCTGTAGAACAAGAAGGGAAATATATGCAAAATGCTTTTGATACTCCAGATATTTGAACGAGCAAATATCTACCCCATTCTCTCTCTCTCTCTCTCTCTCTCTCTCTCTCTCTCTCTCTCTGTGTGTATACACATGTGTGCACACATGTATACATGCATGCACTGGTACACATGTATGTAACATATAGGAAAAGCAAAACAAACAAGTAGAATTTTTTTCCTCTGGTTGTAGAACATCCATTAATGTGTTTCACTCAGATAAAGATCATTTGGCATCTAATTTGTCTTAAAGATCCTAAAGCTGCTTTAATAGCCTACGGCAATTTGGCATTTACCAGAAATTTCCATTCATGTTATAATTATTTTATTTGAATATTTTTATAACAGAGGGAAATGCTCAGGTGAAAAAATTTAATGGACCACTTTCTAAATGCCTGTGTACCAAATAGACAACCAAGTCAGGTGTCTTCCTACTGATCTGTTGAGTGAGTTCTAGGGAAAAAAAAATCCAAAACTAAAAAAAAAAAAAAGCTCCCGAATTCCATTTTAGTTGCTATGTGCATGTGTTTTCCTACATCCAAGGCAACCTCTTGCCCGCCTAATAGAGTCATTATTGACCTCAATTCTCTCACCAAGGCAGTTAGAATCTCAGCTGTATGTTCGGGACACACTTTTCCTTATCTTTCTCCATTCTACCTTCTGGAACTTTCTTTTTCATGGCATTATCATTAAATCTGGAATGATGTTGGAGAACATAAAACGCTACATCCTGTCTCTGTTACCTTGCAATGGTGTATTGCTGTACAGGTAGAAACCTCACTAACTTAGTTTTGAATGTGGAGACTTTTCAGTGTTTACTCTCCAACCCATGCCTTGATGTGCACTGCAACGCTAAAGCTACTTTTGTGCTTTGTGACAATCAAATAGATGCTCATGACAATTTAAAAGCACAGATTACCAAAAGTGAGAAAATGACATATATATTTTTAAAAAATCCTGACAGCTCAATTTCAACAGTCCACAGTAACTGAATGTAGAAACAGATGTATAGAACATAAATGTCACAGCTGAAAACTTCTCTCAGGATTTTGATCAAGGATTAATGTGTCCAAACAATTTTATGTAGACATTTTAATTATATATATATATATATATATACATATATATATATATATATATATATATTCAAAAGAGATGAAGTTGCATGATTGAAATCATGTGTGATAAATTTCTTTATAAAATTGGAGTACTGGCAACCATGGTTTTGAAGATCAAGTGAGCTAACCTAGGGTACGTCCTAAGAACAGAGGGTAGGACACATTTGCAAAGTGCCAGACCCTAAATACTTTTTAGACTTTGAAACCTCAGTCCTCCTGAATTGTTTGTTTTGTTTTGTTTTGCTTTGCTTTCCTCTTTTTTTCCCCTCCTTCCTCTGAGAATTTTTTCTCTCGATCCTTCATCTTTCCTTCCTTTTGTTTATTTCTTGTTTCCTTGCTATGCTTTTAAAATGTGAAAAACCAGGCTGGGTATAGCAGTACCTGCCTTTAATTACAGCCTGCAGAACTCATCCTGGTCTACACAGTAAGTTCTAAGACAGCTACATAGTAAGAGCCTGTCTCCAAAAGAAAACAAAAGTGGGTAAAACGTCATCCATTAATAATGTTTGTCAATACATGCTTTTTTAAACTAAGCTCATGAAATTTAGAACCATTGATAATTTCTTCTCCTGAACTTTTTCTTAAATGAATATATGTTTCAGCATTTAAGGAGCTCCACAGATGTTGTTCTGAACTTATTCTGAGAAAATGTATTTCTTCACAAAAGAGAGATCTGCTTTTATAATAATTGTATTTACTTAGTTGTGTATGAGTGTGTTTGTGTGTGTTTGTGTTTGTGTGTGTGTGTGTGTGTGTGTGTGTGTGTGTTTATGTGTATAGGTGTTTTGCCTGAACATATGCCTGTGCACCGTCTGGGTGTAGGACCTGCAAAGGGCAGAGGGGCCATCGTGATTAATGTATACAGGAACCTCTGCAAATACCCAAAATGCATCTACATCTGCAGCTCCCTTCCCTGTACCCTCTCCGCCAGCTCACGAGTTAATCAACACATATACATTCCCTGTATGTTTACATATTCTTTTTATAGTTTCTCCTTTGTTTTGTCCACTCACATGAATTTATGTCCTCACATTCTCCATATAAATGCCCACGCACTTTCTAATAAGCTCACACCTCCCAATATATTCACTCACTTCCTGTGCATACAGACAAGTGCTCTCTACATGATTCATACACTCTCCATGTTCACTTTTAATCTAATATACATATACACACATTTCATGCTGTCAGACTCAATGTAATAAGTTCCTTCTATTATGTTTATATACAAAACTCTATAATAAACACACACACACACACACACACACACACACACACACAAAATCTAGAACAGTAGTCCTCAATCTCTTTAGAGTTAAATGACCCTTTTACATGGGCCAACTAAGGCCATCAGAAAACACACATATGTATACTACATTTCATAACAATAGCAAAATTACAGTTATGAAGTAAAAATGGAACCAAGTTCATGGTTGGGGTCACTACAACATGAAGAACTATATAGTAGGGTCACAACAGGTTGAGAATTAGAGGACTAGAAGGGAAATTAAACCTTTGATTAAATGTTCTCTGAGTTTCTAGGAGTAGCTACTGTAGTGTAAGGTACAACTTCACTAAGGAGATGCATTTTCCGGGAACACATGCGTGCCTAAATGGCCTGAAAATTGTTTTTAACATATGAAAATTATTAAACAGTAAATATAAGTATCAAAAGAAAGTTTGATTTCTTAACAATGCAGGTTTTGTTTAGCACAAACAAGGAATTAGCTAGAGGAGAAGTACATATTACTTGACCACCATTGCGTAAGATACCCTAACTAGTTCTTAACAGTTGAACATGCGAAAGGGTAAAATAGTATTCTGCTATGTTAGGTATATATTGTCTCAGGGATTACAATATTTAATATAGAACTTCAGAGGCTATAGCTGACTTTTGCCATTTTTCTTGGAACTTTCATTGCATTCTTAATAGGAAACAGTTTGGTATTACTAGTGAAATATGCAAAGATATTCAGAATTTTGCCCTAGAGTAGATTATGCCTGAAATTCAGGCAAAGAGGCTTAACATAATAGTGTACTAATAAGTCAGCTTTCACAGAATACAAAAGTTTTAACTTTTGCCCTGTTACCTTCAGCTGGATCTATGTTTCCAATCATAGCAATATATCCATGGTCTTAAAATCTTAATTAGCTTGATAATCAGCTCAGCCTTGAGGCAAGAGGAAACACTCAAAATTAGATTCATGTCTCAGATGCTGAGAACCACCAAAAGGAAGGCAGAGGCTCTGATGGGTCCTCTGCACTATTGTATATGGTCCAGCAGTGCTTGAAGATCTATCAGGCAGCCCCAAAACTGTAGAGATTAGGAAACTCTCTGAGTCCGCATGGAATCAGGGAAACTCTGATAAGAAATGGCATGGGAAGAAATAATTATCAAAGTGAGTGGGCTTGTCTAAGATGACCCAAGAGAATGCACAAACCAGATTTAGGTTTGCAGTAGCTCTGTCCTCCTTGTCCAGTAAGGGACGTGTTTGTGAGTCCAGAGGTGGATAACTCTGGGATAGAGAGACTGAAGTTTGTCTTTTGCTACTTCCTTTGTGTATGTAAGGGAATTCATTTGGGCAATTTTTAATCCTTGGAAATAGGCTGTTGCTTAGTTCTTAGAGTCAGCCTAGGTAGGCATACACCAACGGAAGTATGCTTCGTGAACAAGGAAAAAAAAAGGGAACCTAAGCAATAAACAGTCAAAATAATTACACTTCTTGGCAGAGGACTGGTGATTATATTCAGCAATGTGAAATGCATAAGCGTACTGCTTATCTCTCTATGCATGTTTCCACTCCAAAAATATAATACCGTGTGTAACCTAAGAGAGGCTCCTTCTGAAGACTTGCCTGTTTTCATCAGTGAATGATTTTACAGGGTAAAATATCAAGGAGCATTTTAAGATCTCATTCACTTTGTATGTTGCTCCCGATATACAAATTATATCGCTTCTAAAAGTAAAGCTTTTTCATGTAACGGACTTGCTTCCCTAGCGGAGTGAACTTTTCTTGAAAGCCCGGGATATAATTGAGTTTTCCTTCATGTCTTTAAAGCTTTTTAAAATTCATGAATTTCCTTATCATTTTTGCAGCAAAGCAAAAGTATTTCTAAATCCTTTTTGAATTTGGTGTTTAACATTATCATATTTAAAATGTTACAGAAATAGTTGGAGTGGAAGGAAGCATTTGATTTATGATGCATTTTGATGTTGCAAATAGGTCCTGTAGTCTCATTCTGTTAGTCTTCTTACCTGTGACAGAGCTGTCTAGATTGTCCATACTGGATCCAGGTGTCTGGTCTAGTGCTCTGAGGGGCCTGGGAATGTCTAACGGTTCCTCTTCATCATCAGCATCCTCATCTGGAACATCTGTCTCCAAATCAGAAATCAAGGCTCCAGACACGTAACCTAAAGGTGGAACTGGGGGCTGTGGAGGTGGAGTATTGCTTTGAATGTGCCTGGAATTCAAACAAGAAGAAATGAAAGACGAAAAAGCAAGTTGTTAGCATTAAGCGAAATTGTAATTCCTTTCAAAATAGCATGTAAAGGTAACTCATACCGTCTCCCATGCATATTCCCCCACCGCACTGCCTTCTACTTCAGCAGAGACACTGATGTGGACGCACGCCTTACCAAAGAGCTGCTGCATACATTATGAAAGTTCTTGCTTTAATTGTTTACTAGGCAATACACAGGGAAGAAAATATAAAGAATTTTTGTGTCAACATGTTTTAAGAGAATCGGAATAATTGATACAAACCACATCTTTTTTTTTGTTTGTTTGTTTGTTTTGTTTTGTTTTGCCTGTAACAATAGCTACTTGGTTTCCAGGTTAGTGTTGAAGCTCAACTCCCTTGTTTTAATCTGTGCAGCTTGGTTGAAGAAAGTCTCCCAGGTGAAAGTGTGATGGGCTCAGCCCTGCCTCTGGCATACTTCCTGGTCTATGAGGATGCTTTTGGCATGACTCCCATCACATTATACTGAGCAGATGTTTCATGATCCTGGTGTAGATTAGGCACAAATATTTGCGCTCTTAGTACTTGCAATCTGTCTCACCACCGAAGTCTTAAGGGGTTGAATTTAGAACATACTGCATGTTCAATAACCTTGTAGGTAAAGAGGTCTAATCCCAAACTTACAGAATTAATAGAACATGCATGGTCATTCTTTTATTAGAAAATATTTAAGAAAATCTTTGGTACACACCTTATATCTCACATAATGTAGTGTTTGACTCTTGGATCCATTTGATTTGCTGTGAGACTATTAATGAATTATTTCTAACCTGTAAAATGCTCAATGGAAGGGATTCATTCGTTATTGTAAGCAAAAGGCAAACATGCTGTATGTCTGATTTTTTTAAAAAAAGATTCCTACAAAAGTAGTCAAAAGTCTCTACCCTAAGAATCACTGCTAATAAGAACAAGTTATTTTTTATGCTTTTGGCTTTTGAAAAGAAAAATGCAGGGTTATTTCTGATTTGTAATTTTTCAGAAAATGTTTCACTTTTTTTTTTAAAAAATTACTTAAGACTGTGAATTGCATCTGTGAATTTATATTCAACTCTAAAATTAATAGGATTCTTGATTTCTCAGGGATGAACTCCCAAGAATTGGACATCACTTCCGTGGGAGCAGATCTAGCCTCTAAGGTTATAGAGCAGGTGTTTGAGGACAGTCGTTGGCATTCACCACAACACATTAACTTACAATGAGGAAGGCGAAGCAAGAGTTGCTGAATTCTCTTCGACTGAATACTGAGCATTGACACGCCTACTTTGCTGCACATGTAGTCTTATCAGATTTAGTTTGTAAACTGGAGACAGAGGGAGCTTTATGATGAAGAAGAGGATATCAAGCAATAGTCCATATGTGGGTTCATTTCACTCTGATGGACTAGATTTGGAAATGGCCTTGGAATATTACGGATGAATACGGTAATCCTATGTAACTTTCATAATGTCTTGAAGGGAAAAATTGCACGGGGATAAAAAAAATGTATTCCGTAATTTAAGCAGTATTAGAAATTATTCTGAAATATGAGGTGAAGGTATGCAGGATTTATAGCTCTCTTCTAGTAATGGGAAGGGCTTTGTACATTTTATCTGTTAGTATAAATAACAACCCTGGATGTGAAGCTGAAGCCTTTTGTCTTTAGCGTTCTGGGAATGTGCTGTGTTACCTAAAGCAAGGGACACTTCCAAACCACCAGGGCAAGCAAGGTACTTTATAGGTAATGGATGAGTTGCTACTTGTATATGCAAAGAAACCTAGCTGTGGCATTCAGAATATGGATGGATCAGGTAGAAACAGACTCAAGGAGAGAAACGGGGTCTAGCCTATGGGTAGGTAGAGGATATGGAAGAGCCCACTCAACCATTCAGGAGATAGCTACGAGGCAATTACTAAATGGGAGACTTTAAGTGTAAAAAGACATCAGTGCCCAACATAAGTGAAAATCTAACTCCTTCTAAACATTAGAGATTAGAATTAGACAGGTAGTGTCCCAAGAATCGAAGAATGTGCAAACATGTTTACATCTCAGAAAGTTATGAAACATAATAGAACTTCTACTCAACTCAAAAAAAAAAAAAAGAAAGAAAAGAAAAAGAAGAGGAAAAAAGGTAGATATTTTCCTTTGAAACCTGGAGGTAGTGTGTTCTTTCTGGTACATTGTAGAATTGGAAGTCCTGGTCCACACAATATTTAACAGGACAATTTATCAAAGGGCTTTTAGTCACAAAGTTGTAGCTTCATCTCTCAATGGGCTAACTATTGAGGTCAGTCATGAATGCATCCAACCTTAATATCCCTAAGGGAATGTCTCTAGCTCTATCCCCATGCATGTCAATTGGTTGGTTATCATCCCTGCATCTTGCAAATGCAGGTAAACTGAGCTACCTGGGACTCCAATGGGAGAAAATGGGGAGGTCTCTGCTTTTGAAATTCTTCAGAAGTTTGCTCCACATCTCTTCTCTTAGCTTATTTTAATACATAGTGTTTTATGAGAATAATCTGAAACTTGTACATAGATAACCCAGTGAATTCTTTAAACTTTTTTAGCGTGGTCTAAAACTGCAGTGTGAGTTAGGGGGCTCCTTCATCATAAACCTAATTATAATTTAAGGTCTTGTTAAGGAGTTCTTTTTAAGTTTGTATAGAAGCCAATTATTAGCATCAGTATTATTTTCCACATGGGAGAACTAAATGTATAAAGGACAAATTTCCGCAGGTCATACATCTGGTAAGACACATCCATTTTTGTAAAATTCCTCATTGGAATCCCAGACTAAGGAATCAGAATTCACTTAGAGGTAGGATCTAGGTTTCCTACCTGGGTACAATAAATTATCCCAGGTGAATCTAATGTAAATCAGCATGTGTGTTTAAAGTATAAGAGACAAGACTGATTGACTTCATGAGCACTTACACAATTGTTTTAAACTCAGTGATATTTTGTACAAAGCAGCTTTATGTAAAACAACAATATTGTTTAATAGTAAGCATGTATGACTATTGAGAATATAGCCGATGATTGTGAAAACTAATAAAGGTCTTCTGTTCCTCAGCAAAGAACATGTTTGTGCCATCTGAAGTGCTGTTCCTGATTTGGATATCATCTCAGCTATGTGCTTAGGTGGATTTTAAACATAAGTAGCTCATAAACACTGAAGACTATGGCCACTTCACTATGAATATATTCAGTCAGTAGAGCTATCCAAAAAAATGCAAAATCTTTCATCTGACTTCAGGTATGATGAAAATCAGCAGAAGATACTTTCTAGTAGGTCATATCTACTGAGATATAAATCAGTAATTCAGAAAAACCAAATTCTCTAAAAATTGTGAGGCTTGGTCCTATTTCTATACTGTCACATTTTCACAGAACATCTGACAGACATCCATTTGTTATTTTTGAATTTGTGTTTTTATTTTTCAGAAATCTCAATGTGTTGTGGATTTCTGTTGAAGCATCTATGATTTTTATTTTTATTATTTTCTAATCCACTTAATTCAGCCCAAGGACTTTTAATAACTGACACTCACCAAAATAATTCTCAGAAGCATGCATTTATATATTTACAATGACATATAGAATTAACCACAGGCACTTTGAAGAATTTAAAAGGAATTCTTTATTGCAGCATTAAAAATGAGTTCAAGGATAAATTAGTCAACACTGGTCGGTGAATGAGAAAAGATTATGGTGTCACCAAAACACTCAGCCCAAGTCTCTGCTCCATTCACTTCTCTAGCTAGCTGTGGGAGGTTGGCCAGTTTACGTAAGTTTCTGTCACCAGTTTCCTAATATAGATGGTTAACACATATTCATAACCAATTTTCATCCCACTCACAAAGATTTATGAGCATCTCTACTTAATATACATGCAAGAACATCTCCCTACATAGAAAGTACAGGGCCTTTGGCTTGTGAAGGATATTTACCATGTTTGTTTTGCTATATCAAATTGATAGGCCCTTGTTAACTCATCCAAGTGAGCTTGCAGCATGGGTTGCATCTCTTCCCGTGGGGATGGAGTGAGAGTGGCAGTGGACTGCTGTCCAAAGGAAATAGCAGGTGAAGAGGCCACACCGCGGACAGGAGGCGTCGGGACCCGGTCTTCGTCTTCTTCCAGCTCGTCTTCCATACCCTGATGCAAGTATGTTTGCACCGGTAATGGTGGACACCAGCTATCACTGTCATAACTGAAATTAAATAAGAAAAAAAATGTTCATTGACATACACACATAAATGCACACTCATACTAGCAACACATAACAAACACGTGTTCTTAAAAGGGTTCCTCAGTTCATGTCTTCCTTATCACATTATTGATGCTGTCAAAGTAAATCACCTGACTGTTATCTTAGTTCTTATTCAACTTATTTTAAAATAACCTTATTAGCTAATTGTTACTACATAGTTACAAAAGGCAATAATTTCCCACCAAATGTATTCATGTGGAAAGACAAAATTGTCGTTAAAGACAATGAAGTCAATACATGGAGATTTATCCATTCCCATCTCTTGTGCATCTGTGTGCCCAATCAGAAGATGTCAATAATACCGATTGATTAACTAACACTTCTAGACCTATGTCATTCTATTATTCTGTATAATATACCTGCCATCAATGGGTGGTCATAAAACTATCAACAAGCTTCATTTCTTTAAGTTTGTCAGCAAAAACACCCAACATGCTTATCTCAACAGATAAACAGAAGTTCCAATTATCTTGGAAAAAGAGAGTAATTATGAATTTCAGTAAAATCATTTGACACAAAACCCAACATTTTATATCCTTTTCAGTTTATGACATCTATTCTGAAGATTTAGATAGTGTGACTAACCATTTTCAAAAGGGATTCAGGATCAAGTGTATAGAATCCTGAAACAGTAAATTCTAAATCAAAGGCAGTTTTATTTACACTATTTCCATAGCCCTAGTATTTCCAACACATAATAAATGCTAACATACTTTTAAAAAAAGGAGAGAGTCTTTTCAAAAGTTGTAGTACCCAAAAGGCTAAAGCAATAGTAATAATTTAAATAGGAGATGAGCTCATGGAGCCATGTTTAGCATAGTGGGGATCTATGGCTTCTGAAGACAGGAAGTTATTGTCTTAAGTGATTTAACTACTGTGGAGTTATTTGTGTACCAGTGAACAGTACCTATGCTCATATGAACAACTCTGGTTAAACACTATGGGTTGCAAAGCAAAAATCAAACAAAAAGACATGAATAAGAAACCATTCTGGACATCAGTTTGGCGATTCCTCAGAAAATTAGACATAGTAATACCAGTGGACCCAGCTATACCACTCCTGGACATATACCCAGAAGATGCTCCTACATGTAGTAAGGACACATGCTCTACTATGTTCATAGCTGCCTTATTTATAATAGCCAAAGGATGGGAAGAACCCAGATGTCCCTCAACAGAGGAATGGATACAGAAACTATGGTATATGTACACAATGGAGTACTATTCAGCTATTAAAAACAATGAATTCATGAAATTCTTAGGCAAATGGATGGAACTAGAAAGTGTCATCCTGAGAAAGGCAACCCAGTCACAAAAGAACACACATGGTATGCACTCACTAATAAGCGGATGTTAGCCCAAAAGCTCAAAATAAACAAGTTACAATTCACCCAGCGCAGGAAGCTCAAGAAGAAGGAAGAATTAAGTGAGGGTGCTTTTGCTCCTCTAAGAAAGGGAACAAAACACACACAGAAGCAACAAGGGAGAAAATGGGTGGAGCTGAGACTGAAGTAAAGGCCACCCAGAGACTGCCCTACCTGGGGATTCATCCTATAAACAGTCACCAAACCCCAACACTTTTATGGATGACAAGAAGTGCATACCAAAAGGAGCATGCCCTGGTTGTCTCCGGAGGGGCCCTGCCAGAGTCTTACAAATACAGAGGCAGATGCTAGCAGCCAACTATTGGACTGGGCATGGGGTCCCCAATGGAGGAGCTGGAGGATGGTCCAGAGGAACTGAAGGGGTTTACAGCCCCATGGGAAGAACAATGATTTCAGTCACCCGGACACCCCAAGACTCCCAGGGACTGAACCATCAACCAAGGGGCACACATGGTTCCAGTCAAAAATGTGGCAGAGGAAGGCATTGTTGAGCATCAGTGGTAAGAATGGTCCTTGATCAGGTAAAGGCTCAACAGAGGCCCCATACCAAATGATGTCTGACAAGAAGAAAGGAGTGGACAGTGGTGCTGGAAAGGATCAAAGCATCAGTGTAGGGGAATACCAGAACAGGGAAGTCAGAAGGGTGGATGGGGGAACAGGGGGAGGGAAAAGGGCATGTAGGACCTTTGGGGGGCACGAACCAGAAAAAGAGAAATGAAAGGTAAATATAGAATATATCCAATAAAAAAATTTAAAAAAAAAAAGAAAAGAAAAAAACTGTTTCAATGAGCTTACAGCTGAAAGCCCTGCTTTGAAAGCCATGGACCTTTTGGAAGGGATGACTCTCTGTAAACATCTTATATACTATTGTGAGTGGCAGGCACATTTCCCTGCATTGCAAATAACAAGTTATCTCTATACGACATTGACAGAGGCTAAATCGGTATTCCTATTTATTAACTGTATACTGTGTGTCATTTTAATTCGGTTTACGGGGATCACGGTTTTCATTTGAAGAGAGAGTTCTATTGCTCTAAAGCCCATAACCAGCTTCCCTTGTTGCATTTAAATGCTTTTAGGGTTTTCAAATCCAATCAATCAGACTATTTACAAATTTATCTGAAGACATCAGGACAATATGAGAGAGCTATTTTCGTCCCACCATCCTATTGTGTTCATTTAACACAGCTAAGCCTAGACTTATTTTCTAGGCAGAGGACATGGTTTGTCAGCAAGACTTGCACACGACCCCACATGGCTTTGTTTCCCTGTTTTTCACATTAGGCATCCTACTCCATTTAGTCATAGAAAGAGACTTCTTTCAGGGAAGCGTCATCTCTCCAGATTCTTCATTTTAATCTGACAATTCTCTACGTTAAATATCTCTTTATAAAACTAACTGAGCAAGCTAACCAGTGCTGGGGTATTATATTCTAGTTCTGGTATTGGCAATCTTATTGAAAATTAACTTTGACGATGGATTTCGGATTTCCACCATTATTTCTCTTACTCCTTCCGTTTAATATTGAGCTTTTCATATGTCCAAGTATCTTTTCCTCAAGAAGATTCAGCTTGCCTTTAATGCTGGCCTGAAATACACTTGAATGCAAAGAGCTTCATCCAAGAGAAAGCTTACGCTTCTTTGCATGGCTTATTTATTGGAGTTTGAGTGTTGCATTATTACAGTAAAAAGTATGTTTAGAACATAATAATGACCTAATTTTAGAATAGAATGGACTTACTGCTAGCCTTAACCAATTGTTAGAGTCAGCTTTACACTGAAAAGTTTATCAAAAAAGAAAACACATTTTTGTAGCAGAAATTAATAATTATATTTTCAGTATTACATTGCCTTATTGCTAAAGATATTATAGTTTTACATGCACTAATATGTATATATACATATGTATATATAGTATGTATGTATGTATAGTAATATGTATATATATATGTGTATATGCATATATGTGTATATGTAATCTAAAATAGTAATAAGCCTTTAGTACCAAAAGTATTCCTACCTGATGAATAATAAACAATTATTTAAAGAATTTATTTGACATGTAAATTTAGAATAAAACATGAGTATCACAAGCAAGAGAATCATGTGTTATATACATTATTTGCAATGATAAAGGAAAAAGCATTCACGCAAATCATGCTTGATTCATTTTCAGTTATTTAACTAATATTGGGCAAAAGACAGTCTACATAAAAGATTTGATATTCTGAAAAATGGTATTACTAGTTAAATAAATTGCATAGTATGCTAACTTGTTAAAACAAATTTCATTAGTCTTTCCTTAACGTACGTTGGATTTTGTCATCAATAGTGCCCTAATAGCTCTTCAACGATAATTGCATCCACAATGAATAAACTTTATACCCCTCCAGTATATGGAAGGCTAAAAAAAAGTGCATGAATTCAATGCGCTTTGTACAAACAGAAAAAATGAAAAAGAAAAAAAAGACAAAGAAAAATAAAGCCAAAAAAAAAAAAAACCTGGAGAATAAAGAGAGTGAATAAAGCAAGCCAAGTCAGGATGTAGTTCATATTGTGACACAGAGAACTGCTCATCACCGCCCTGGTGCTCGTATCTGAATGCACTCCAGAGGGACAGAGAGGTTTAGAGCAGGAGGAGAGAGTAGCTGACAATTGCACATTTCATATATACAGCTCCGTTTAATGATTTCCTTCACATGTTAGAGAGGTACCTCCTATTTAAGCAACACAATATTGCTGTGTTTTATAGTAACATACAAAGGCTACAATACTCCAATTAAAAAAAAAACTAAACATCAGAGCTGTTTTGTTCAACTTTCCCCAGGCAAGTCCTTGTTCCTTGAGATTCTGTTAGCAAAGTATGAGGCAGCCTATTATCTGTCTTTCTTGATGAGTAATGATCAAGATGACAGCCGATCAATGTTGCATGCGAACTAACTTATTAAAGGCCAGACACAAATACCAAATTACTAATAAAAATACAATAAAGTTCAACCCCAGAAAAAAGCTCTCCATTCTCTAATGGCAAGAACAAAGGCAGCACCTATTTAATTACTATTGAATCTTCCACGCAGCCTATGACTATCATAAATGTATTACAGTCACAGCTAGACGCTAATACATTTCACACATTGCCTTTTTCAAACCGAAGAAACACGTCAAGAAGGGGAAACATTTGCACCATGGCTATATGATTGAATTAATATTCAAATACCATTTCATTTGAACAATGATTGAATGACTTTTTGGTAGTTTGGATGGGGAAGAGAGATACTGGCTCATGGAAGGCTTAGAGGGGAAAAAAAAAAAACATGCCTATACTCTGGGCCTGGAAAGATAGGATCCAGTTTTGTAGAGAAACTGTGGGGGGAGAGTGAATGATTGGGGAATAGTTGTGGGGGGGGAGAGGAACTATGGGACATAGGGAGGGGGGGAACTGGGAAAGGGGAAATCCTTTGGAATGTAAACAGAATATAGAAAATAAAAATTTAAAAAAAAAGAAGAAGCTATACTGAAAATCAAAGTTAGCATCTCAAAACAATATGTTCAATATTTGTGTTATTCTCAGGACTCTGGATGACTCTTTCCTTCTCTCTCATGCCCACTCTCATTACCCTGCCTTCAGCCTTTTTAATCTTCTGATCAGCCACTTGGCTGCAATATTAGAAACGTTATGCACACAAACTAAGGTTCTAATCTGGTCTATCATCAATAGTAAAAGAGCCGACCCTTTCTATGGCATACAGGGATTCAAAACTAACCTCAAGGTTCCTTTGCTGATCTACCTTTGTTGGCCTCAAAATATATTCTGACAGACAGTCAATTTTGGGTAGTATCATTCATGAAAATGAATCAAGATTCACCTGTTGTACATCTTTCCTGGTTTCCTGATTTAAGTATTATTGTTTTATATACATTTTCATCATTGGTTTGTCATGTCAAACAATGTTTTTGTCTCTTTCTCTTGAGATAGATAGATGATAGAGAGACAGATAGATGAGAGAGAATATGAAAGAAATGGGAAGGGAAAGAGAGAGGGAGAGGAAGAGAGGAGAGCATGCTCATGTGTACTTGGAGGCAGGACCATATGTCTTAGGACCATAATAGTATTGTTTGTATTAATGTATTAGATCTCTGTTATAAATGATTTTTTTTTTTTGTTTGCTACTTCATATTGCTTCTATTCCTACAGCCGGGCCAGGCATTTAGGATGCATTTTCTTCTTAGTGGTTGACAAAATTCTTTATTATGGTCTGTTTCAAACGACAATACAAAATTAAGAAAAAACAAAAAACAAACTTAAAACTGAAACCAAAACCAGGGTTCTTATGTATTCCAGGCCAGCATCATAGTATGTGAAGTGTTCTGGAGCTGAGAGAAGGACCTTAAATTTTGTTTTTACTGCCTGTGGCTCCTGAGTGCTGAGGTCACAAATACTTCCTTCACCCGAACATCAAATTTTCAGCTCTTAAGGCAAATAAAAACTCAGAAGGAAATTAAGTTAAAATATATATCATAATCTCTTTTTATACACATTTTCATGTGTATAGTCAGAACACTTGTTAGCTATTTGAATGAATATTTCAGAAATGAAAAATAATATCATGCATTCTGAGTATATGTTAATAATATCACTATATAGGTTAGATAACATTACATATCAATATTCTAAAACATATGTTTTTTTATGTTTTGTGTAAAAACATAAAACCTCACCAATATTAACTGTCTCATCATACAATGAATTATTTCCTATTTTTCCACTCTTTAACAAGATCACATGGTGTTTTGCATTCATTTAGATTAATATAATTTTATTACAATGTGTAATAATTTATATATATATATATACACACACACACATATATATCAAGAAGATTCGTTGGGAAAAACGAAAAAGAAATAATTCTAAATAATCTAAAATTTTTATATACTCTGACTTTTAGATGTTATTCTTACAAAGCCTTAACACTCCTTTTTTCCCTGCAAGTTCCAAATTCCATTTTCCTCTTTTTATGTCTACAATCTTAAAATGCAAACTGTGAAATAATAATCCTGTAATAACCCTTTTGATGAAATATGTAGCACTTGTTTATCATGAGATATTGACATATTTATATCACTAATGTGAATTAATATCATAACCACAATTTAATTTTAAGTCAAGAGAATAAAGGGTGGGCTCTTAATTGCTAATTTCAAATGAAACCACTTTGATAAGTAATATAGTCACTTTTTTTAACGTGTATATATATAAGGATTATTTCCCAAGGAAACAGATGAAGTCTACTGGAAAGATAAAAAGATGAAGTGAAGATATGTGTGTATTGGTATATTAATAGACTACTTATGCAGTCTACATATAGACATATATATAATATATTTTATATATAGTATATTAAAATATTATATATTATGCATATTTATAGCATACATGTTGAGATATGTGTCCATACATAGAATAAAAAGTAGATGAATGGAGAAAGATTTTACAAAATAGAACATTACACTTAGAAAAGACATTGTCAAGTGTCCAAAGATAGCATTTATAAATATTGAAAAAAATATGAAAATTTTCTGGGAAAATAAATATTATATAATTTGAACCAATATAATCCATGATGCTGCGGTTTAATTAAATTATGCTTAATAGATAAATAATTCTGTGTAAAACAAAATTTGTGAAGAGAAAAATCTCAATATATTCTACATTCTTGGGTTGTATACACATCTAGACAAAATAAATACTGATTCGTAACTGGAAAGCAAGACAACAGATCTTAGAAATAGTAATTTAGGTAAAATGTTTTATTTGACTTTTTTTTTTGGCAATATAAAGCATTATCCATGTCTTTGTGTTTCAAATCAATCACCAGCTAACAGGAAACTAACTCTTGTGAGATATTTGGTAAAGAATAGAGAAACATCCCGTTTAAGGGCCATCAAAAGAAAAATGTGTAACTTAAAAAGGTCTTGTTACAGAGTGTGCATTGACTTGAGTCTCTTATTGTTCCTGTCTCTAGATTCCCATCAGAACTGTTGATTAAAGTTCTACCCACTGGTCGGGTCCCCACAATTATCCCATTGTGATGGTGCTCTACTGGTGGTGCCCTGCTATGGCCAGACATCAAGTCATTAGGAAGCTGCAAGGGATGATGAAGGGGGGTTATTTTAATTCCCTTTCAACCCTTCTCAGGAGTGCCTCTTTAGTTCACAGAGCTGTGGGGACTTGCTTTCAAACTAACAAGCAATATTATAAATGGAGGCTGATTATCATGATTGCAGACAATCTAAAGCACTTGAAGGCCAAGGATTCTCACTCCTCAGTATGGGCTGTTTTATTATTTATCACCTAAAAATAGAGAGAGTGCAAACAGTCAAGACGATGCAGTGAACATGGAGGGAGGGGAGCCAATTCAAGGATAACTCAGTGCACGGAAAAGGACGAACAGAAACGGAAGTGCAGGCTCCGCCATGTTGTCAGGGCACACCATATTCCTACCCATTTTCTTGTTCCGCAGCATAGTGGCCCAGCTCTGTACCAGGAAGGGGCTGGACGGGAGGAGGAGGTAGAGGGACATTTGCCCAAGTGGATCCGTTGTTTTTCTGCGCTTTCGAAGAATTTTTAGTTTTCTTCTTTTTTCCACCTTTCCCACCTAAAAATAACCAACACGTGTTTTCAGAGAGGCTGCCTATCATCCAAAGGAACAGATTATTATCAAACGTCAGGATGTACTAATGTTTTCAAAACAACAGGATCAGTATGTTAGGCATTATAAAAAGCTATAAATAAGGAAATGATCCTCTCTGATAAGCAAAACAAAATAAAACATTTTTTTAAATTTTTAACTTTATTTTATTTTATTTTATTTTATTGACGAATTCCACCAGTGGCCTTGTGTCTCTCCCAATGCATTCTCCACAGACCGGAGTAAACCAAGAACCCTGGCTGCCGAATCAAGAGTACATTTATTGATTTATTCAAGTCTGCTGCTTCCGTGGTTTCATTGTTAGACAAAATAATGGTCCGCAGCAAATTCTTTTAAATGTCAGATTTTACTGCATTTATAATGCTCTTTTACATAAGCTGTCTCAGTGGAGAACACAGTGTCTAAGGATACAGGCTAAACTTTTCCATTAGAATGTATTCAATTTAATTAATCCGAAGGAGTAACATTCTTCTCTCCAAAGTCATGGGGAAAAAAAAAAATCAATCAACTATAGGCTAGAGAGTATCTGTGCATGCTTCATCAAGATACCCTTCAGAGACTTTTTGTCTAATGAGGAGCACCATTAATTGTATATATCATGTTAGGGGTGGTCAGCCATTTTAAATTTAGCATTTCATAAAATTCCAAAGCAAAGGGAATTTCTTGGAAACAGAGTAATTAGGTTTGGTACTGTGCAGAGTACTGATAAGTTCATGCATAGATGGGAGCAGAAACTAACACAGCAGGGTCTGAGTCACAACTGAGGTTCCACAGAACTTAGTGAACTGTGGAAACAGAACACCATCTGAACTGCTATGCATCACATCCTTCTAAAATTAAGTAAAATGCAACTTCTTCATTAACAAGGAGGGAGGGGGGACATTGTAGATATGAAGATGAATATTCCTTGAACAAGGAAGCAAAAGATATTTAAGGGTACCTAAGCAGTTTGCATATGATTTCTATGTTTTTTTAATTTCTATTTTTTTTTCAATGAGAGAAGAGTTGGAAGAGAACAGTGATGACTGGATTTCCATACTTCATATATTATCTGCAATCGTAATCCTAAAGACAGCTAGGGAAATACCAATGTCTGTCTTCGTATGGAAATAAAGATGACAACTACTGACTGACCTATGAAGTAGTAAATGGGCCTTCAAGTCCAGAAATCAAGCTCTTATCCACACAAGCTTAGTGGAGGAGGTGACTGCTCTGTTTGCCTGTGGTTACCTTTTCTTCTATCAAGGAATTGAGCCTTTGCATTTCGCCTTTATTAAGGATGAAGTTGTGAGTGTAAGAAATGAGGTCATCAAGTCAGGCAGATTTCATGAGAAACTCATCTATTTCTTTCTTCTATCTATTACTCATCTGAGTTAGCAAGATCGGATGATATAGTATAATGATAATATATTGGAAGCTCAGCAAGAGATCACACTATTACACTGGAACATCATACTACTGAAGAGTACATACTTTCTACATGCTTTGCATAGCTGTACTCATATCCATTAGGTCATTTTAGTAAATGGTACTTTTACTTTCTCTTTTACTTCCTTGAAACAGAGAAGTCACCTTCTACACTAAGCTTGTGTGGGTAAGAGCTCGATTTCTGGACTTGAGGGCTAATTTATTACTTCATAGGTTAGTCAATAGTTGTTATCTTCATTTCCACACACAGAAAATAGCTATTCCTGTTTCCCTAGCTATCTTTAGGATTACGATTGCATGTAATACATGAAGTATGGAAAGGCAGTCATAACTGTTCTCTTCCAACTCCTCTCTCATTAAAAAAAATAGAATCCAACTTCTAGCCACCTAAACAGTTCTCTCTTCCCCAACATTTCAATGAGTATGCTATAAACAGACTACATTACTAAATAAAGCACAAACCGTTTACTGCTGAACAGATCTGTATCTTTTTCTTTCTGAAATGATTCTTTGAGTGCTTAGGCCTCCTAAATCACCAGCAAAGACCAAGTACTGCATCGTTTTTTGCATAAAACTTGAATTGCAATTTAACATTTCAAAAGGAATAGATTGAGCAATCAATCAATCCTTCCTTGCTACCCAACTAGCTGTGCTTTCTCTTTGCCCTTTGTCTTTGCATTAGGTCAGTCTTCCTGAATCTCCACAGCCATTTTGAAAGGACACCAAGACAGCTGGGTGATGAGAGTCCAGAAGACTTTTATGTGTTTAATATAACGATGAGATACTACTGTTCTCCTCAGATGCTCACTGCCGTTCACATCATCAGAGAGAAATCTGCATTCATCTGGCAACAGCTTGACGAGAGTCAGATGTTTGTATAGTGTCCCACACCATAACTAACGCATCTGTCCTTCAGTCCTTCTGTAAGTCCAAGCTGAAATACTTACTAAAATTCAAGAAAGCGATTCACTACCTAGTACAGGAAACAACAGGCTTTAAAATGTGGTTTGGAAACAGTATATTCTTAGAGGGAATTTCTAACTTGATCTAGTAGTTAAATTCTGTTTCTGAGGTCCGAATCTTTAGTGAAGCTTTTTTTCATTACCATGAATTTAAAAAACATATTAACATCAATTTACAAATATCATTCACAAATGCTCAAGTGCGATATACAAAGCTAGCCATACAGTGGCTTATTCTTACCTCCTTATGAAGCAGAACAGAATTATTGAACTCCACTGGAGTTTAAACTGAACAGTAAATTAAAGAAGGGATAATCATTTTAATCTTAGCTCTGAAAAATTCTCTCTCTATGTTATTTTGTATTCAAATGTAGATAAAGCATTTATTATAACTCCTAGATGTATATCTAAATGTCATCTTGGATGTTGCTGGGCTTAAAAAGCAGAAAGCATGGCTGTGATGGAGTTCTACTTAAAATTACTTAAAAAGTAACTTTTAAAAACTGGTGACAATTTATCTATACCATGTATTGGCTGGCTTGCATGTGTATAGACTCCATGGCTTTTGGTATGCAGCTTTCTTTATATAAATCCTTTGACACTTACATATATTTAATGAGGTAAAAAGGAAGCTTCAGGAAAATTACTTTTTAATTATATAGAACAATTGTGGGAATAATTATACACAAATGACAGCAAAATGACATATAAGGTCATTCCTAAAGTTCTCCTGTGTTATTCAGCCTCTTTAAATTCATAACAGATGTTTAAATTTTTTGTATTCTATAATGTATCTAATCCTACCAATGAGCAAAAAGAGCAATGACTCATTTTGGAGGGAAAAGAGGACATTAACATTTGAGACTAAGAGGATTCTATCTCCCGAGGAAAAGTAATTTAGTAAATGTAATCCTGGTGGTGTTGAAAGTTAACTCTTTATGGTCTTGAAGTCTGTACCAGTCACCAACATACCATAATCTTTTACTACTTACACATATTTTATAGAATTCATATAAATGGCATACCACACATCTGAAGAGATAAAACAAGTTGTGTTGCATGATCAATTAGAAATGGACAGCTGATATCATAAGGTGTGAGGACACTGGCAAGGTAAATTGTGTCTACCCCAATGTCTTTAGGTTAGAGGCAAGATTAGTCATGGAATAACATTGTCCATGGTGCATATTAGAATAGATATGCATTCACTATGACAAATTGCTTTTACAGCTCTGTGCTCTTGTATGCCTGCATCATGGTTAGTTCAGCTCATTTCTTTCAATCACATGTTGAAATTTACAATATAAACTTAAGCAGCCACACAAAATATTATATGTATGGCTTTCAAATTAATGTTAATAATTATCCATATTTACTGCTGATACTTAGCACCGAATCATGTAATTTGAAAGATAATAAACCTCTCATGTGATACTTCAGAAAAAAAAAAACTATACAAACCTGAGATGCTGCATTGCCCAAACATTAGTATAACAACGCTCTAAAATGTTGTCATTTCTATCATGTATTTTCTAAAATCGATGACCTAGAAGTATATATCTGTATAATCTTTATATTTCCAAGTTCCCTTGACTTATACATAGCACTCAAGTCAGACAAAATGTGTCTGTTCTTCATTGAATAGTCTTTAGGAAGTTAGGTCTATTTTTGTTCATGTGCATCCTTTTACAGTTAACAAAAGAGTGACAGCAGTTTTCACCCTCCTCCTCCCCGCAACCAAAGTTTGATCAAAAACTGTCATTTGATAGATAAATGCCTGGTACTGGGTTGTGATTCCATAATTCTTCAATGCTAGCTAGGAACACAGGTCATAGGCTCTTGACAAACAAATATTTCTCCTTACTGTGATCAAACCAACCTGAGAGACTGCCACTCCTTTCTGAGCTGTTGTGAGAGCTGGTGGTGCTGAAATCCTGTGACTGGTTGTGTGGCATTCTATTAGACAATCCCTCAGCCAATCGGTAGTCAGGGATGTAAAGTAAGGCTAAGGGTTAAAGGGCAGAGGTCATAGTGGCATCATGTGATTAGTTCACAGCACAAGCCCATGCAGAACATGCAGTTAGCAACTCAGAAGCAGATGTTGTGGGAGAGCAGAGGAATGTTTGATCTGTCCTTTCCTAATGGAAGTAGAGATGGATTGCTGGTTATATTGGGAAAAATGCTAAAAAAAAAATGAAACCATTGGTGTTGGTGTGTGATGGTAGATTCAGCAGTGGGAGTGATCACTTAAGGTGCTGGATACACACATGCCAAGAGAATATTTTACTTTAGGATCACTAAACTGAACACTGAACAATAAATACAAATGTCTATCCCATGCATAAATGATGTGAAAAATAATTTCTCAAGACACAAGGAATGACTCACCATTGTTCCCCTTGTTCTGATCAGGTAGGGAATAACCAAATCCCATGAGGTCTGTTTTTTGTTGCACGGAGCTCTTCCACTGTGGATCAGGAAGATCAACTGCCAGTTCGTGGATGCTGTTAGAATGCAGAATCTGGGTAGTGGCATATGGGGTGGCCTGTGTTATTTGGCTCGAACTGTTGTAAGTGGTTTTGGTAGTGAAGTCAATGCTGCTATAAATGGCTCCATCTGAAAGCATGGTTGCCGTTTTGTCCCCTTGGCCTGGAACCGGAGGCAGCACATCTGCGAGAAAGGTAGGGAAACAAAACCATTTAATGATGCACAGGAACCCAAAAGTATCAGGACCGAAGATGAAAAATAAATGTGTCACATTGCCTGTCTGCATTGCAGCAGAGATGGGCTTCCGGAGCCAATGAAGGGGAGATGATATACAACCATTGTCAGACCATCAACCCTAGTGACAGGCAGGCTCGACACAATTCCTTCATGTCTCAGTGCTTACTACATCTCTTCCTGATTTTCTTTGAGCATTAATTGGAAATTTGAGATGTTCCACTGCTCAAAAACATACTCGGTTATTCACTTATTTTTACAAGAAAACAAACAAACAAACAAACAAACAAACAAAAACTTGCTAGCCTTTTACAGAAGTGTTGCTGAAAGGGAATCTACAAATGACAGATGAAAACCTCTCTTTCCACTTTAGTGCAAAAGACACAAAACACAACTGTGGTACAGTTACAATAAAAAATGGTCCAAAATTACACTTCCCTCACTAAGTCATAGCATTTTTCCTGAAGTTTTAACTTGCAATTTATCATGCTTATTTTCACAATGTTGAAAATGGAGAATAACTGATAGAAAATGAACTCTTTTTTCGTGAACAGCAAAGAAAAATGTTCATGAATAAGTCCTTTTCACAAGGATGTAACTTTAGGAAAAAAAAATAAAAGCAATCTTGGTGATCAGTGGATTTAATTTATGCTACCAGCTCTGAGAGTCAGAGAATTATACTTTCACATTGTACAACAACAAAAGTTAAATTAAACTTTAGGGATGACAATGAATATCAATCAGCTCATTTTTCACTTGGGGGTATGAACTACATGATGGTTTATAATTCAGATCTGCCACCTCTCTCCTGAGTCTTTTTTTTTCTTTCAAGAAATTATAGAATTAGTGAATCAACTTGACACAGCTGGAGTTATCACAGAGAAAGGAGCTTCAGGTGAGGAAATGCCTTCATGAGATCCAGATGAAGGCATTTTCTCGGTTAGTGATCAAGGAGGGAGAGTCTCTTGTGGGTGGAACTATCTCTGGGGTGGTAGTCCTGGGTTCTATAAGAAAGCAAGCTGAGCAAGCCTTGGGAAGCAAGCCAGCAAGTGACATCCCTGCATGGCCTCTGCATCAGCTCCTGCTTCCTGACCTGCTTGAGTTCTAGTCTTGACTTCCTTTGGTGATGAACAGCAGTGTGGAAGTATAAGCTCAATAAACCCTTTCCTCCCCAACTTGCTTATTGGTCATGTTGTTTTTGCAGGAATAGAAACACTAAACATTGGCTAACACTGGTTTTTGTCATCTAGAATTAATATCAAACTGATTAAAATGCCCGCTCCCGTAACACACACTCTCTGAACCTTTGACTCTAACTTAATGACCTCACACCAATTGGTTTGTTCATTCTACAAAAAAATTTCAACTGTCTTAAAACTCAGACTTGATGATTCTCAATGTTACATGAAATTTTAAAGACGCATATAGAATTATTTTTGCTTTTGTGACTTACTATAGTTAGAGAGCTTGTCTTCATAACAGAAAAATGACAATCTATTTTGATGCAAAAAAAAAACACCCTTCAGTTTAGAAAGGTTCTGAGCTTAGAATTCCAATGTGTGAATGAAGTGATTGTACGTTACCAAAGTAAGAACTTAAATGAAGACCAGTGTGATAGCTAATTATAGTCAACATTATAACATTTCACAGCATTTTGTAAGCAAGTAAAATTTATTTTTCAGATTTTAGAATTGTACACTTTCTTATCCTTCTAGTTTTTTAGCTATAAACTAATTAATATTACTACCCCTTTATTCTTAAAATCTTCAGACTTGATAATATTCATGGAAATATGCTGATCAATGAGTGTTCAGACTTGTTTTTCTGTTTTCTCAACACTGCATCCATTTATGAGCCTTAGTTAAGTAGACTGTCTCACCCACATGGGCCTTGTGTCCAATAGTGTTTTAGACTTAGATTACAGGACAGTTTATTTGTAGACTCTTGAAACATTTTTTGGTGTTCAGATAATTAAAAATGGAGAACAACTAATAAAAAAACATAACTGTATGTAACATTACTCTGAAGCCACATTGTCTTTACACGACCTCTCTTTCCCTGGTAGGTTACATTATAGTCGACCTACAAATGAAAGTGCATCTATACTGATTTTTTGAGCTGCATCCTCTCTTCTAATATTATTTGATCACTGCCATATTTTCAGTAATAAGTAAAATTATATTCTAATTTTGAAATATTGGAATATTAGTCATGAATATTTGTGTGTGGAAGTGAGTCTAATGCTTTCAGATGGTTTGGAACTGTATGCCAGCCATTCTCCTAACAGGCTGCATCTGAATGGACATCACTCTAGTGACTTAGCTCTTGCCAGTTTTTTATTTCTCCCAATTCCCAAAAACTCCTCCTTAATGCCTTTTTCTTCAAAGCTCTTGTTGATATTGTGTTTTGAAGTCTGGGAATTAAAGAACTATTGCCCCACAGTTTGCAGTTATAATGCAGACTATTCTTTATGCGTGTATTTATTGAACATAGAATGTTGTGGTACTTGGATACAAACACAAGCAAAAAAAAAAAACAAACAAACAGGGAGTTATTCCTGGAAATTGGAAGCTGAATAATTTTTACAACAGTAAATTTTGTGGAACAGCAGAGAGGACATAGTGGGGAGAAGATATTTGGAGGTGTTTTGGCGCAGATATGTCCCATGTAGTTTATACAGAGTTCGAAGTTGACCAGTCAATCCATCATCCAGCTTCCTTTCCATTGTCAATTGTAGCCTTCTGGTGCCTATTATCATGCCGATCACAGTCTATGTTTTATTCCACATACTTCCTATATCGATCATACTAAAAAGAGATGTCGCAAATGCCTAGACCTCGATACTCATCCTTTCAATTCTCTTCATAGAATTATTTTACATACCTCTATTCGAAGAAGGCATATTTTGGGCGAAAGTAATAGCTATTTACATTAGAATATTTTTACAGTACAACTAAACCCATAGAATTAATAGTAGTATGCAAACTTATTAGCAACTACTAATGGCAGGAAGTATTAGCAGTTACTCAGTGTGATCACACCTTTTATTTACAATATCAGTTATTAATCACAGCAGTTCAGAAGTCTCTTTCTGAACAAGTCTTATTCACTTAGCTATCTATTCTTCATAGATATGTGGTAGAAATCAATCATATCAAATTTATATTCTCAATGTAGAGGTATTTTATAAGTCATACCAACCAGGACTAAATAAACAAAACATATAGAAAAACACTGAAATTCCCAGTTTCTAGTTAGTTATAATGTGCTAATATTTGAAAAGAGAATGCTCAGTCAATATTTTTCTTCTCAATTATTAAGGATTTCCTTAAGACCTAAATTTTAGTTAAATTAATATAGAATTAAGTAGACAAGTTGTCTATTTAAGTAGTTAGCATAGTACAATGGCTGTATGTCCTTATTGCCTTAATTACAAAAGAAGATACTCCTTAAGATAAATTTTAATTATGTGCCCGTGTATGTGTGTGCCTGTGTGTGTGTGTGTGTGTGAGAGAGAGAGAAAGCATGTGTGAGTGAAGGTGTGGGTCCAGGAAAAAATGCTGGATTCCCTGAAACTGGAGTTATAAGTCATTTAAAGCTGATTAATGTGAATACAGGGGTAACTATCTTTTGGTCTTCTGATGATTATATCCTCTTTGACACAAAGCCACCCACCCAGTCCCACAAGGTAATTTCAAATTTCCTTTCACTCCCTGGGGCCCACACAGTTGGAGAAGATAACTGAGATCTGCAAGCCTTCCTCTAGCTTTCCTTTGCATGTATGTGACTGCATATTGGTTTATCTACAAACAAAACAAAAGTGTAATAGAAATGTTTAGAAGAAAACTAAAATAAAAATTCCAGAACAGCAAACTAAAAGTAGACATCCAGATGGCAAACCATATTATTTTGAGGTATACAACTTACCTCCACGCCCAAAATTTCCAATTTCATTTGGGCCACTATTGCTATTGTTTACTGGCAAACTCGTGGCTGGCCACGAATCAGCAAGCCATGGATAATTGGGATCACCAGCATTTAGAAGACCCGGACGGCTAAAACAGAAATGAAATGAAGATTAGCTTGTAGGGCTCAGTGAGAGATTTTGACATCTTCCTTACAGGCTAAAAAGGGTAAGGTGATATAAGATTTTAATTGACTTCAAATTAAATTGCAAGTGCTCTTAAGAACTAAATAACTTTAGTAGTTCATTAAAGCTACACATAGATCTTCTCTGACAATGGGACTAAAGAGGCTTTGCCTGAGATTCTGCCCATATAAAATTAAAATAAATTGTCCAGGCTGGAACTGGTGGGAAACAGGAAATAGAGTAGGATCTCAAGACTAAATTTTCTGGTACGATAACATCTTCAGGGACCAGTTCCTCTGAATAGTGTCTCCATACCTGCCATTCCCAGAGATCTGAACTATAAACTCTTCATTTTTGTAGCCACTAAATGAATCTGTTTTCTCTTGGCTGTCACCCTTACTCATATTGATTTGGGATGGATAGCTTGAGGAAAATTAATGACCATTTCTTATATTTTTTTAAACCATAGCACATTTCCATATTTTCCTCACAGAAAACTAAAAAGGTTTGTTAAGGATTTTTTTTAAGGCAGTAAAAGATCCAGTTATCAGATTAAACACGTTAGCATAGTCTATGAAGAAAACTTTTTTCCTATCACATTTAATGAGGAATTTTATTATTTAATGTAAAGATGGGTTTCTGATTCCTTTCCAGAATATTAACATATTTACAAAGAAACAGATCATCCATAATTGTTGTACTTTTTTTTGATAGACCCCTTCTGGTATAATCCCTAAGAGAAACATGTGTTTCTATGGAAACTGCAATAAGAAGATTCAATTGCTTCTTGCTATATCCGCTAGCTCTCATTAGACTTAATCTCTTTTTGCTAAAATATTGATTAAATGGGAGATTGGAAGTTATTACCAGAGCCTAATTACAATCTCCATATTGGCAAAGGGAAAATAGATGAGGATATATGGGTTTGTTATCAGCTTTTATCAATTTCAATTGAGTATCCAAAGTTGTGGAATCCAGTCCTATCAATCTACAACCTATTCATCATCCATGAATCATTTACTTTGTGATCGATTATGTGTAATTGTTCACTCACAGCAATTTAGTGAGAGCCAATAAGGAGTCTTAAACAACAGCAACTTCATTTGCTAATGTCTAATTAATGCAATAAACATCCTGCTAACAAATGAACACATTCCTTGTGATATTTACTACTAATTTCTTCAGGGGCATCTGGGAGATATGAAACATCTGGACTTGATTCCTCTAAAGTGCACAACAGATAGACCATTAAACCTTGTGGTAAGCCATTTAATTCCTCCTAGAATTCTGAGACTTATAAGTGATCGTTTATTACAATAATGGCTTCTCACTACAGAATTTCCCCAGTACTGATTAAAAATAATAATAAAAAGAAACTCCTTAGCTTACCTCCCATTGCTCATTAGTCCTGCATCTCCTCTTTGAAATGTTACTGTAATAAAAGAAAGACATACACACGTAGTTAGTATTAATCACCACTAATAGCATCTACCTATTGGGCCTCAGTTTAGAGATGAAGACTGGGAATTACAACACAGTATAATTAATGGAATTATATAGGCAACAACAAGCCATGGCTTGGCTCAGGACAAAGTCATCACTTGCTCTTAATTTAATAGATGTTTTCAACTTTCTTTAAACAAAATCAACCGCTAGAGTGGCAATTTGTGTTTAGATGTGAAAACTGGGACAAGTGGTATAATATGCAGTCTTACTAGAAGGAAGTTATAGCACTACTGTATAGCAATAAACTTTCAAAAGTAAAACTTTATTGATAACAAGAAAGTATCGCATTGAAGGAACAATACAAAAATACACACTGAAAAGAAGTAGAATTGTTCTACTTGGTAATATACTTCTAATAAAAAAAACAGAAACATTTGATTACATACATCACTCCATCACAGATAATTTTAGAGATACTTACAAGCACTATGCATTGAATGGTGCTAATTACAATAGACATAAACTGCTATTAGTATGGAATAGTATTCTCACGACAATGTAATTTATGAGCAGTTGATACTGAATGAGTTCCAGTTATGTGTTAAATCTCAAGTTTTCTATCATTCTTAGTAGATTATTAAAAAATAAAAACACTGAAGAACATCTAGTAGAATCATTGTCACAATTGTCATGTTTCTTTCTCCTCCGATTAATGGTTTCCACTTCACAAGCCAGGAACATGAAAGAAACCCAAAGCACTGACCAAAGGATTTGAATATCAGTTCAGCTTCATCATACCTTTTTACACAATCTTTTAGATAAAATGTATTTGAGGTTCACTGTGATCTGTACTTAAGGAATATTATATTACCTTAAGCAGCTAAAAGCATCTAAGGCTGAGTGTACTCAATGATATCTGCTCTTTCTGCAACAAGTGTGAATAGATCAGCTCAGTGGAGTTACCTGTACACATCGTCGCAACTTTATTTGTATCAAATTTAGTCACTAAATTATCAAACTAGATTTTTATGTAAACAATATTTTCACTTGCTATCTAAAAGTCTCTAGAAGGGAGAATTGTTAGGTTCTTGCAATTTGGACCCAAATCTTTACAGATCAGCTAAAGTGTAAAGTGATCACAGGGAATTATGGGAGAAAAATGAAAACATACCCTTGTCTTCAGATGATAACCATTATGTGGTCTCTGATTTGTTTGGTGACAAACATGAAAATAATTTATTGTTCAAGGCATTTGCTCATTTTAAATAAGGTATTTAATGTACAGACAGTTTTTAATTTGAAAGCTTTCTACGACTCATCATTTACACGAGCTTCAGATAGCATGTCTGAACACTCCTGAATTTTTGCAATTTCCCAGTATTCTGCAGCAGTCTCTTCTGGATGGTCATCAAGTACATGACATTATCTCTTATAATGCCATCTTTGGGAATTAAAACCTTAATTCCAAAGGTCTATTGTACTTTAAAGACTGATATGTGGCTTGCAGAAATGCCATGTAGGGACCTCACCTATACTGTCCTCTCAGCTTTTAGGAAGACTCTCAAATATGCTATGAGACAATCAACACATAACTTTTACATCTGTCCATGACTACTTCCAGGCAGTTCCTCTAAGAAAATACTACTGATTATCACTCCATTTAGCTGCTCAAGATTTGTTATCAGCAGTGCAACTCTGCCATATTGTGCCCATTTGATAATTAAATTTTAACATAAATGTTAGTGATAGTGCAGGTATTAGATAAGCTAAGTAACACTCACACAAACCTACGTGAGCATACAGATGCCCTGACACCAACTGGAACCTAGTACAGCTGACTGTCCGCCCCTCATCTCACACATCTCACTAGCTATGTGGTTTACAACAGAATAATAAGTATTAGGATGGAGTTAAGGTGATGCTATATCAATGTCAATATGCCAGAAGTGTTTGAAGGGCTATACTTCTAAAACTGATGCTAGGTGATGTCTAAAGGGTACAGAAGAAGATACGTAGTTCTGCTTAATGAAGAGGCTCTTCCTTCCCATCCAAACTTTGGGATAATGAGAGAAATAAATATATGAGAAAAAGGGATAAAGGGACTAAAGGCACTAAAATGAGCCAATTGCAAATTTTCCTTAAAATACAAATAATTATGATTTAATGCCTAAAACCTAAACAAAAAGATAGCATTCTTTAGAGCGAATATTTTGGCTATTGAATGCTTTGGTATGCTTTATATTTACTACTTGGGAACTAAATATAAATATGAAAAGATTTGGTTGTCAAAGTGATTCATACTCTATGTTCAAACAAATTCATTTTCTATTTCTATTTCAATTTCTATTTCAAATTCATGTTCTAACAAATTTATTTTCTTTTTGTCTCTCAGTCATCATTCAAAATCTTATTAAAATGGCTCTAGATACAGCAGACTGCCAAAGATTCTATGAAGACACGAGTCTCTATTTTTGTATGAGAATTACAAAAGATTTGCAGGACATTATGGAGTTAGTTATATAACTTAAAATGACCCTCACACGCAATTTGGAGGACCTGAGACTTGTATTTTGTATCTTTCTGTCAAAAAATGAAGAGGAAAGGAGGAGATGCAGATATTCAAACACACACACACACACACACACACACACACCCCTCTTATCACATTAGCCTTAACTACTTGTCTTTCTGAGTGAATGGGAATTCCTGTGTAGCCCTGGCTGGCTCCTCCTGGTATAGAACAGTCTGTAGACCAGTCTAGTCCCTGCTCCAACATAAGTCTGTCTCTTCCTCCAGAGAATTAGGTATTTATCCGTAACTGGAATTTGAGAGTGGAAAGTGAACAATATATCTGTTGCTTACCAGGTGCTCTACTTTTAAAATAGAGCAAATCTAGCAACAGAATAAAGACAAATGACAAATTATGAACAAATTAGAATCTTTAGAGTGGAGATTGTATATGATCTTTCAATAGCATTTTGAGAAGTCACGCAGAGAGAATAAAAGAAAAATATAATGTCATAGCCAATAGAGAACTGCTTTGAGGCAGTTCTCACTTCAAAGAAATATTTGCCTTGTTGGAGAAAGAGTCTGGGATCAGCAAGGAGGATGCCTGGTAAACTCTGAGCCACTGGTTCTTTAAGCACAGTCAGTCACTTTGTGTTTATCAGAGATAAATTTGAAAGGACTTTGACTGAGAATCAGGAATTTCTGCTATCATCATAACATACGAACTTCCAGGGAGCAACCTAGAGAAGCTTCAGACACGAACATCTAAAATATTTTAGAATTGCATTAAATATTTGAACTTATTTTTTTAATGTAAAAGTCAGGAGAAAAAGAGATTTTCCATGTTTGCGTCATATACAGAGTAATTCTATGCTTCTAATGTCACAAGGCAGAATTAATCCTTGTGACATGTCTGCTAGAACTGCAGGGCCGAAGGAGTAAATGCAACTATGAAGTAAATTGACGTTTTGAAGTAAAGAAGCTTCTAGAATGCCTATCTCTACTAGGTCACATTTTCCTCCTCTAAACTGAAACTTTAATGTTGCAGCCAAGCCTTCTTCCCCTTCAAGATCATATGAACATATTAATCCTTTTTAATAAGCATTACCCAAGCCTAGTAATCAGATTAGAATTCTTCTATTAAGTCATTGAGCTGCCTTTGTATAGCTCTGTCAACTAATTTCTATTTCACCAACAGTTCTAAAATCCATGCATAGATTATTTACTGTTATAATGTCCACCATCGAGTTAAGTTGTTGATATGTACAGAGCTTTCATAAATATTGACCTTATAGATAATATTCACGTAATGTAACATGTCACTTTAAAAGTGTATGGAGGCTAACTTTCAATAAAATTTGATTACTTGGTAATTATAAATTTAAAGAAAAGTAGGGGCTGGAAAGGTTGCTCAGTGGTTAAGGGCACTGGCTGCTCTTCCAGAGGAACCCAGTTTAATTCCTAGCAACCACATGGCAGATTAAAACTGTCTAGAGCTCCACTTCCTGGAAATTTCACACCCTCTTCAGCCTCCACAGGAGCACAGTGTGCACATGGAATACACACATATACACACAGTCAAAATAATCATTCACATAATATAAATAAATTAATTAAAAATTTTAAAGAAAGAAATGAAAAAAATGTGTATCAATGAAATACTGGTAATATTTATAAACACTATTCAGTTATATGTGTACATATAATATATATATTATATTTCAAACTAATTCTCATGGAACTATGTAGATTTTTTTCAAAATCTAACTATTCACTATTTTGGCTATGAAAACTATTATAATTGAGACCATATGCCCATTTTGTATTAAAAGCTCATTTTATTATTTTCTTTTTAAATCTCTCTTCAAATCTCTCTCACTTTGTAACATCTGAAGTTGTGAATTCTTCCTGCAATAAGGATCCTATGACACATAGACTAAGAGATTGCCTTCCTCTGTGAAAATGAATGTAAATGTGACTACATGTTCTACAGTCATGAAAAGTGACTGCACATTTAACATGAGATACAAGGACCTACTGAACAACTGTTTTCATGTAGGCTTATATTACCTATAGACCCATGAGCAAACTGGTGCTGCACATTTGGATCTGAGGAGAAGAAAACAATTGCAAAGAAAGAAGACTGCAAAATGATATTCAGCCTTGCAAAACATGTTCAGACCAGATTCTCCTCGGAGATGATTTGAATTCATGACTCTGTATTTATTCTTGTTATTTGCTTATGAGATGAAGGTTTAGCTTATTAGTACATTCTGGTGAAGATGATAAATTCACTTGTGCCCAAAGATACTGAATAAAAGAGTTTTGTATTTCTTTGTTTTATCTCCTTTCAAACTTCATCAAGACTACTTTTAGAATAATAATAATAATAATAATAATAATAATAGTAATTATAATAAACCAAATTTCGGAGAAGACATAATGAGATACAGTGAGGGTTTTGTCTACACATTGTGAGTGGGAAGTATCCTGCCAGACTTTGTATCTCACACCGCAAGCTATTTCTCTGCCTCCAATAATTATTTCTTACACTTTCTAGTAGCTAGGAATAGACTCAGGACAAAGGTGTAGGAAAAAGAGATGCTGTAGTCAAATTTGATCTGTTATACAGTCCTTTTTCTTTTCCATTTAGCTTTATTCAAAGACTATGATGCCTAACAAAGTGATTATATCAAACTATTAACTATATTTTAATTCAAATTTCAAAAAACATAATTATATAATGAACTAAATCTGGCTCTGAATTGACTTGATTTGTTGAAACTCATGACTCCAATCATAAGCTAATTATTAGAAATTACACAGACCTAAACTTGAGAGATTACAGCAGCAGTAACATGTACTGATGAAACAGTAGAGACTTCAGAAATATCATCCTGATGTTGAAATTACATTGCTCTAGTTTTATCTGACCTTGTATTCATAATGGTAAAATAACAAATTTCCAAGAGAATTTTTGATGAAAAGAAGTATAAAAAAGACTAACACTGCACATTGACTCTATAGTTACTATAAAACATGTTCAAAAATTTAAATCATCACTACTCTGTGCTTTTAGAATGGATCATCCTCTCATTCATGGAAACCATAGCTACAAACTGTTGAGAATATGTGCATAACTCTCTGTCATGTTATGTTTCTTTGTTTTATTTTTAGACAGGGTTTCTCTGTGTAGTCCTGGCTGTCCTGGAACTCACTCTGTAGACCAGGCTGGCCTCGAATTCAGAAATCTGCCTGCCTCTGCCTCCCAAGTGCTGGGATTAAAGGTGTGGGCCACCACCGCCCAGCTTCTGTTATTATTTAAAATCCCAAATTGTCTATCTTCTGTGCATACAAAAATATCAAAATCCCAACAGTTAGATGATCTGATACTAGAAAAGAAAATATGGAGACACTGTCACAAGCCAGATGGAAAATGCTACTTTCCCAGGATTTTGGCAAATTTTCATTTGCTTCCTTATCTAGGAGAGAGCAGCAATTGTTGGAAGGCAAATGACAAGGATAAAGGACATCTATCCTCAGAATCAGCCATCTATCAATTAAGTATTAAACTTTTTTGAAAGGCTTCTCTCAGCTTGGCCTTCTTCCAAATATCTGAAGGGCAAAGCATATTCTGAGTTAGCAGCCCTTTTCCAAGCTCCTGAACATCAATCATGATGAGTCATGACAGTAGAAAATGGACAACCTTTGTCAAGCTCAAAGACCAACAGATATTTTCAGGTTAAGTGCAGAGGTTTTGCAAAGGACTGCTGTGAGAGACAGGAAGAGATGTCGGTCTGATGTAACTGTCCTGAGAGTGGAAACTGTGTGCCATGAGAGCCGTTGTACTAATTGGGAGTGAGCAACGCAAGGAGGACGGCGCGTTCAAAGGCACCATTCCGCAAGCCAATGTATGAGGACTTTCCACTACAGTGACTTCCATACTCGCTCTGCTACTATTATCGCTAAGTCGGTGGAAGGAAGAAGCCTCCAACTGTCCTTGAGTGAAAGAATCAGGCCTACCTTATGTTTTGTGTGATTGATATGAACACATCACCCAAAAACATATATAGCTCAGTGCCTGATGAAACAGATGAACTGACGGACAATATCTGAGGTGCGAAGGCAGAGACCTAGGCTCTTAAAAGGCATTGAAGTACTATTGAAGAGTAAGACTTTGGCCCGCCTACTTGTTACTGACTGCCCCTTTCAGGAAAGGATCTCTAATTGATGCAGTAATTGAACACTTAGATGACAACGAGTAAGGAAGCCGGCATCTTTGACAACTGTGAAGTGATAACGGGAAACGTCTCATCAATGGATATGATAGGCTTTCTAAAGACCCGATGAGTAAGCGATACATTGCCTTTTCCTATGCTGTAGACCTATAAGAACCGTGTTGTACTTCAGACACGATATTTCATGTTGTAACATAGCAAGCAAGACAACCAAGCGAGTGTTATTTTTTTCCATATTTTCCTGTTAAGACATAGCATTCAATTTTCCATTTCTAACATAAATGTTTTAGTAACTGATTTTTGACAGTGAATTTACCAGGTGTTAGAATAGTAAGCCTAATATCTCAAAAGTATTTCAGGTTCATAGGATATTAAAACTCCCCCCATGAAATTCTGCAGAGTGGGTATCACTGAGAGTTACTATCCTTTTACTGATGGTATGGAAAGTAATTAAAACTAACTGCCATATACATTGTTATAGAATGTAGCTCAATACTGAATTCATGCTTTTAGCCACTGACAATAATTTTTGTGTTTCTATCCCTGCCACTTCTTGATTCCCTCTCTCTCTTTCTGTACCAGCACCCAACCCACCTATCTTTCTCTCTCATTTGCAGATGTTTAAATGTGAAACATCTAATATCCTTGAAGCTCTTTTGTATTGTACAAGAAGGAAAGTATTTTTGGAAATGTCTCAGATCATCTAGGGTCTCTCTCCTTTCATTTCTCCTGCAGCCATTTCTGCTTCCTTTTTTTTCCCCCTCCTTTTGCTTCCTCCTGTTCCTGGCTTTTGAAAATGCTGCTTGCTCACACCGAAATAGACAGCAATTTAAGAGAACATTAAATCACTTCTTTCATGCCTCATCAGTTTTATTAATTCTGGTAAGATTTTTTTTTTTTGCTTGTTTGTCTTATTTCCATCTGGGACGTTTCCCAGCATAATCTGCATTGTGACATACTAAAAGCTGATTTTCAAGTATCTCCTTCTCTGAGAATTTTAATAACTCTCTTGTCTAAATACATGTCTCAGAAGATGTCTTTATAGCATGCAAGATCTCTGTGTGTGGTTTGGAGGAACTAGAGGACCGTTGAGCATTTTATCAGTGTCTCCTCTTGCTATGCTTCGCTGGAGATACAAGCAGAACGATTGCCCGTGGTCATAAAGCGGTATGGTCAAGAGCAATGCTCTGCAGCACGGAGCTTATAATTGCATTTTACAGAGCGGGTTTTTTATAACAAACCCAAATCATGCATTTGTTATTCCATTCCATTTCTTCCTCTCATCGCATTCCATTCCAAAAGATAAGAGGGTTTTATAGCTGAAAATAGTCTCTTACCAGCATAATTGCTGAGCCCCTTTCTCTTCTTTCTTCTCCAGTACAACCAGATGCTAAAACCCATCAAAATTACCCAGCAGGCACCACCAATTCCAGCTATAAATGCCGGCTGCTTCACGACATCAGTGATTTGCTCAGTTATGCTGTTATTGTTTTCAGTAATGACAACTTCGTTACGTCCCCCTATGGAAGGAACACTGGTGTCAGTAAACATTGAGACAAATAATAGCAGGAATACACACTCATTATACCAAAGGCACAGACACGTCTTTTCAAAAGCTTAGCTGGTATTTGTTTTGTGCGGAGGTTGTCAGAATTACTGATAAGAACACTTTAAGTTTAAAAAGAAGAACTGAATCATGCGATTGCCTTTAGCAGGCTATTTCTTTCTTTTAATTTGTCAAGGAGAGATTCTCAACCACTTACAGATTTATAATAGTATATGATATAAACAATCATTTGAACCCCTACTAGGAACTGGAATGACAGATACTTTTCTTAAATTAGGCAACGTGTTTTTATTTTCATTTATTCAGTTTATATAATGATGGCTGTCCAACTCCTGGTCATCCCCTCCCACAACCTGTCCATCCTCGCCCACACTTCTACTCTAAGAGGGTGGAGCCCAACCCCTGCCCTGGTTATCCCAAGACCCTGACACATCAAGTTCAAGTGATTATTTATCAAAATTCCCACAATATAAATACTTATGCATTGCTTTTTTTAGCTACTGTTTTGCCTATTTTCAAGTGGGATAATCACAAGATAATATAATTTCTTATGACCATCAATAGTCTAACAAAAATGTTATATACAAATACACTTTAATTTTGGATAATGTATTAAATTCCCTGGATAGAACAATAGTAATTATGAAAACATCAATGCTTGGAGCTCAGTATGTGTAATTAAAGAATTAAGAGAGGCTAAAACTTATGCACTCCCTAAGAGCAGTTAAAAGTCTGAATTTTAACATAGAATCAAGACTTTTTATGTTTTAAAACTTTAGACCTCTGAAAATCAATTAAGCAAATCACATTCCAGACTCAAAAGGTTGTGGACATGAAGAAGCATAAAGACATTGAAAAACAAGATTTAAGACATATTTATGATTAAAAACTTAAACAATGAGAATCAAGTAAATATAATGTCAATACCATTTCTAGTCAGTATTTAATCAAGGTATTTGAAAGTTATATTGTAAGCAAAATGTAAAAGAGGAGGACCAGCAGATGATATTGTAATAATGCTTCTCACTATTTCAGTGATTGCAGTTCTGTTATATTTAAGAACCATCTTGTTCTTTGACCCCCTAAATGGGTATATTTTCTTGACCACTTAATAGATGCTAAATTCTAAGCTTGTGTCAAGAACTTAATCTGCTTGCTCCTGATTAAGATGGTTGGCAATGTTTCTCTCTCTCTCTCTCTCTCTCAATATATATATATATATATATATATATATATATATATATATATATAGAAAGAAATATTGCCATACTGAGTTTTATATATATAAAACTCAGTATGGCAATATTTCTTTCCTTTTCTTTCTTTCTTTCTTTCTTTCTTTCTTTCTTTCTTTCTTTCTTCTCTTTTTGAGAACATTCTCTATTATTAACTGTAAAATGCATTTGTTTTTAAGGTAGTTTTGAAAGAAATCTTCCATCTCTTTGAGACAGTTGTCAGGTTCTTAATTGAGATTAGTTAGGAAGTGTTACTAGTACGTGGATTATGAAACCATTCACTCTATAACTTTTCATACATGGAAGAGTTACAAATCAAAGTATGACTCAAACCTCAAAATTGCAGAGCATGAGGTATTTTTCTAGAATGAGAACTCACTGTGTTCTAACAAGGGTAAGAGAAGGACAGCTGTGTCCCATGCAGCATAAAAAAATTACATTAAGAGTTTTTTGGGTGGTTTTCTAGACTTGTCTGATGAATTGCTTAAGATTGAAGATACTGTGGAGCTCAAGTAATTTCTTATCCACCCTACTTGTCTTTGCTTCCAAGACAGAAAATGAAGACACGTTCCTGAGCTTTCTTTGCCGTCCAGTGACTGAATATGAGACAATGGTCTGTAGACAGGAATGAGTGACAGCGTGGTCAGCTCTGTCCCTGAACTTGTCAGCGACAGGTCTCAGTCCTCTTTCCTTTTCTTCATCTATTAGAAACCAATGTGTGCTGGAGTTCAATGTGTCTCTATAAATTTTGAAAGTTCTTATTTGGAAGAAAATAAATTGCTGAATGACTTTGGAATAGAAAGGATAGTCACCATTCTTCAAACCCATCTTTAACTGGGCTACCATATATATGCTAACATATATACATATGTTTCATTACTGAAAATATTTCATGCTTTTTCATTTCTTTTTTTTAATTTATTGGATATATTCTATATTTACATTTCATTTCCATTTTTCTGGTTCCCCATCCCCCAAAGGTCTCACATGCCCTTTACCCTCCCCCTGTTCCCCCATCCACCCCTTCCCACTTCTCTGTTCTTGTATTCCCCTACACTGATGTTTTGATCCTTTCCAGCACCAGTGTCCACTCCTTCCTTATTGTCAGATATCATTTGATATGTGGGTTATGTCTTTGGTGTCCCAAGGGTCTAGGCTAATATCCACTTATCAGTGAGTGCATACCATGGGTATTCTTTTGAGACTGGGTTACCTCACTTAGTATGATGTTCTCCAGCTCCATCTATTTCTCTAAGAATTTCATGAATTCATTGTTTCTAGTGGCTCCATTGTGTATATATACCACACTTTTTTGTATCCATTCCTCCGTTGAGGGATATCTGGGTTCTTTCCAGCTTCTGGCTATTATAAATAAGGCTGCTATGAACATAGTGGAGCATGTATCCTTATTGCATGCTGGGGAATCTTCTGGGTATATGCCCAGGAGTGGTATGGCTGGGTCCTCCAGAAGTATCATGTCCATTTTTCTGAGGAACTGCCAGACTGATTTCCAGAGTGGTTGTACTAGCTCACAGTACCACCAGCAGTGGAGGAGTGTTCCTCTTTCTCCACATCCTCGCCAACACCTGATGTCTCCTGAGTTTTTAATCTTAGCCATTCTGACTGGTGTGAGGTGAAATCTCAGGGTTGTTTTGATTTGCATTTCTCTAATGACTAATGATGTTGAACATTTTTTAAGGTGTTTCTCAGCCATCCAAATTTCTTCAGGTGAAAATTCTTTGTTTAGCTCTATACCCCATTTTTGGATAGGGTTATTTGGTTTTCTGGGGTCTAACTTCATGAAGTCAACATGCAGAAGAATGAGAATTGATCCACTCTTATCTCCTTGCAATAAGCTCAACTCCAAGTGGATCAAGGACCTCCACATAAAACCAGACACACTAAAACTAATAGAAAAGAAACCGGGGAAGACCTTTGAGGACATTGGCTCAGGGGGAAAATTCCTGAACAGAACACAAATTGCTTATGCTCTAAGAGCAGGAATAGACAAATGGGACCTCATAAAATTACAAAGTTTCTGTAAGGCAAAAGACACTGTCAAAAGGACAAATCGGCAACCAACAAATTGGGAAAAGATCTTTACCAACCCTACATCCAACAGAGGGCTTTTTCATTTCTAAAATAAGTTCAATTACATAATAAATCTCTCTTGCCTAAAATATATGCATTGTTAGATGTTGTAGCTATAAACAGGAAAAATGTGTTTTAATATCATATTTTAAATATGGCCTCTGGTGACCTTTTTCCTTCTTACCATTTACTACAAAGCAAAAAAACAAAACAAAACAAAACAAAACAAAAATCAAAAACAAAAACAAAAACAAAACAAAAAACAAAAAACCACAAAAATCAATCAAACAAACAAACAACAGTCCCCGAAGCCCTGACCAGATAGAATGTACTGCAAAGAGGAAGAGAAGACTCACATCATTTTAAGGAGAGTCTTTTCAGTGTTTTTGTAAGACACAATGTGTTATGACATCGTATGCTAATGGTGGTTAATGCGATGGTCTCAATTGCCCTAAATAGAGCACAGACACAGATAAAAAATGTAATAAAATGTAGTATCTTCCTCCCATTGGAGAGTAGTGAAGAACAAAGTAATTTGTTGTAATGAGACGTAATTAGACACATCCTTTTCAATTGTACCTGTTACTACGAAAGTGTGTGGAAATATCCACAAATGATCTCCAGCTCTCCAGGATGAGCATCAATGACGAATAACATTTTTTTAAAAACAGGTTTATTATTAAGGACGATTATTGAAATCTATATATTTGTTATTTGAGGTACTATTTGGTATGGATGAGCTTCTTTCACAATTTGTCAGTTTAACGGCACAGTTTCATGTGAAATCTGCCTTCACATAGAAATTTGTCAAAAAAGAACAAAAAAAAACAAAAACAAAGAATAAGACAAATTTGAATCTGTGTAAGGTTGTGCATTGTATTTTACAGTATTTAAGTATCAGTTTCTTCATAATACTGAGATGGAATAATTGAAATCGTACAGTCTGGCATATCAGCAGTCTAAAATTATGAACCATAAACTGCATCAAATGGCAGTGCATGACTTAATTAGTACAGGGAGAAGAAGGTAAGCTTGAGTCTCTTTACACGCCTCTTCCAGTATGTACCCTACAATGGGGGAAGCATAAATTGAGACAGCAAAGGAGACTAGCCGTCATTAAGTGACTGTTTGGCTGAGAAGTAGCAGTTGTGTAAAGAGCGTTATCAGACAAGATGTGAAGCTTGATACGGGAGGATAATTAAAGAAACAATTAGGAAGTGTCTCAGGACAGCAGTAGATATTAAAAAGAAGCAAATCTCTGGAGGACACAGCCTTTTCTGGGTCGAACTGGACTTACACATACGCACGTCCTCATTTCTGATACTACACTACCCTGCTCCATGATTGCCTCTTGAGCATAGATTATTCTAATTACCTGAATAGGAGACAGGAAAGTCGTTGGTTTTATTGTTGTATTTCTAGAAAAATTTGAACACATGTTTGCTATAGTGAGATGGATTACAGGATGTTTAATCAGTCTTCCAGGAATAATTCAACTCAGTAGAACTTTGCAATTTTTTTTTAACATAATCTAAATTAAATCTATTATTTTGCTAGGATACAATTGTTCTCATAAGAACTATGCTTGTTATGACATAGCATTGGTTTAATAGAATGTTTTCCTGTTTCCAACAGAAACAGGTCAACAAAATATTGCAAGTAGATAACCACAAAGAAAAGAGAAGAAAATTTCCATCGCCTTGTGAAATATCTCATTTACTAAGCACAATAGAAAAAACAGACATAAAATGGAAGTACAGTTATTTGGTAATCCTACTTATTTTTGAGTAAGAAAAAATATATTCAGTAAATACATCTTATATTTGTTTTTCTTGTAGGAGGTCTCAAGGAAAATTATCCTTTTCTTCTTTTAAAGCAAAGTATTTTTATACATCAATAATGTTGTATTTTAGAATTGGAACCTACAGTGAAAAGAGGTATACTCACATATATTTTTGTTTCATTTCATCTTGGTTGGAAACAGAGTCTCTGTATGTAGCTCTCCTGGCCTTGGGCTCAGTATATAGCCAATGCTAGTCTCAATCTAGTGAATACATTTTTCAGTGATGAGATTATAGACTATAAGTATGTGGTGCCACATCTGGACCTTCATAATCTTCAAAATAAAAGGCTTATTTCTAAAGACTTTAAATAAAATATGTACCTGTGCATACACACATATGTGAATATATGTATATTTAAATAGTTTTGAGTATACCTGTATTTCTTCCTTACTCCAATTTATTTCAGAAAATCTCAGAAGGGCAAGTTTGTAGGTTTCCCTCAGGTTAAGGAATTAATTCAGTCTGAACAACTAATTAAGAAGGGAAAGGCAATTTAGAGAAAAGGTAATACTTTAACTTTGTTCTTAATGCTATCCATTTAGCAAACAAAGAAAAGTTGAGAAGTCTAAAACATTTAACATCACGACTAAATACAAAGTATATCTCTATGTGGGAGAAGAAATAATCACTCAGAAATTCATAATATCCTACTGAATATCATTTCATAAAATAAACAAATGCTTTATGAACTCTTAATGAACATATACTCAGGTTTTTTTAATGTATTGTCTATATGATGTCAATAAGAGTGCAGGGAATTGAAAGGGTTTAGAGGCTAGAGCTGTAGCAGAGAACTCTTTACTAATGAGCTTTTAGTTCCCTTCAAGCCCTGCATTGTAAGCAAGCTAGTGGCCACACTGATAAACCCCTAGTCATTTATATGACATGTCAGAATTCACAGCTTGAAAAAGGCTAGGATGATAGGGAACTTAAAGAAAGTCCACATGTAGAAGGGAAGCATTTGAGGACAATGTTCACTGATCTTCAAGCAATCCCCTGGTGATAACCTTTGATGAGCACTGAACTTTGCACCAAGGAAGACTACAAAGATCTGGTGCAAAGCAAAGGACAAAAGATAAGGGAAGCTGTCCAGGTAATATCCAGTTCAGAGAAGTAAATTCTTGATATTTGAAATTCATTTAGTTAGAGGGCCACACAGACATATTAATACTTTCATTGAAATTCACAACTGGCCCTACCTTAAATTGAACATCAAACTGGGGTTTTAGTCCTCGAAAAAGGATGAAACCTAAAAACTCCTATACAAATACTATGAAATGGAGTAAAACCTGCCAAATTCAAGATAAAAATCTATTAAGAAGACTGTCCTATAGGACAAACACCAACAGCCTTTCCTTGATCATAAACCTTTATAATATGTCATCAGCAAAGTCCAACATCTGATAAGACATAACCAGCCACACAAAGATAGACAAGCAGATTAAAAAAATAGTCAAAACAATACAAATCAAGGGGAAAAAGAGAAGTAGATCATTCAATAGTATAGATTTTGGAAATGATTTTGTTAGATTTATGTGTTTGTATATTTTACCTAGTGTGAGGGTAGGAAATGCTCATGTCATACACTTGTGTGGAAGTTAGAGAAAAGATTGCAGGAGTTGGTTCTCTCTTTCTATTCTGTGAGGTTAAGAAATGAAACTCAGGTTATCAGGTTTGGCTAGGCATGTTTATCTGCTGAGCAATCCCACCATCTTGAAACATTTAATGCAATGGATTGTTAATTCTTATTTAAAAGAATATACAATCTACACAGAGAGACATAACATAAAAGGCTAAAAACTAACACAACTATTTAAAGAGATAACCTAATACAAGTATTTCAAACAGAATACATTTCAGAGCAAGAATTGCCACAGTGAATTAAAGAGAAACATCCAGTGATGGTCCAGAAATAAGCCCATTAGAATGTAAGTCCTGGCACATAATCACTCTGTAGCAAATAAACCAGAAGATTCAGAATAAGGACTGGAGAGATGGCTCCAAAATTTTCACATGTGGGAAATGATTTCTCAGTTATATATCCTGCTCAGAAGCAGGGTTTCAATCCCAAGAACCAATATAAATGATGGGCAAACATGATAACTCATCTGTAATTCCAGCACAATAGAGGAATAGCCAGGGTATCCCCAGAGATACCTTTAGGCAAATTATACCTCACTGGATATAACTGAGAGATCATGCTTCAAAGAGTTAGACAGAAGAGTGAGAATATCTGACATTAATCTTAGGTTCCAACATACATACACACCTGTACACACACATGTGAGCATGCATACATGTACATGTAAGAAAAAAATGGATGATAAATAAAAAGTAAGGAGTTCTAGACTTAAAGGGAGATGTGCAAACCCATAATTATGACATAATTCTAAATTCATAGATAACTTTTTTTGCTTTACATGTATAGAAGACAATTTTTATATACTTATATGTATACATATGTATATATGTGTATATATGTTTGCATATATATTTTTCATATGTGTAAATCACCATTCACTAAGATCTTATTAAGATAATCAAAATTCCTCTATTGTCACCATGTTTATAAATATTAAGGAAGAGACAACATCAGTCCTATCAAAACTACTGAAGAGTACAGGATAGAGGCAGAATTCCTACCTACTCTATAAGGACATTGACTGTCATTCCAAAGCCAGATAGAGTCATAAAAAGATAAGATGCGAGAATGAAAAGAATCACCAATCAGTATCCTTCATGCACTCAAACTCACAATTTTTGACCACACTGCTACCAAACTGGATCTAGCAACAGACGTAAAGGGTATAATCCTGACCAGGTAAAATTCATTCTCAGGCTTATAAAGATGATTTACCTCTGAAAACTATTTAGTGAAGTTTAGCATGTCAATAACTGCAAAAATGGAGAAAGACATTTTAAAATGAAGTTTACACATAGAACAAAAATGAGAAAACTAGACTTCAAACAGTTCGATGCAGGGTAAAACACAGATCAAACACTCAGGAAATAATTCAGCAAAGCACATAAATGATCACACACAGCAACATACAGTTGCACAGTAGTAAATACGACTGCCACAATGAAAGTGTGTATTATGTGCCTGGGAGGGACTCACTCAGGGAGTGCTACTTTTTCTCAGTTTGACAAATAGATTCAGTACCTTGTCAATTGCAATTCCTTGATGCCTTTGGGAGAAACTGACAATCTGATTGGAAAAGTATGTAGAAAGTAAAAAGGCCTATCCTGGCCATACAAAAAATTTATAGAAGAAAATGATGGCATTTTTCATATTACCCAATGTGAAAGACCATTTACTATAGCAGTATAAGTAGTACGACCCTGGCATGTAAGCAAATATAAATGCTATAAACCCTGAAACCGATTTAAAGACATGTACTTTATTAAGGGATTGGTCAAGAGTTTCTAACCATTCTATTTAATAAATTTATAGAATATGTAAGCCTTTCATGGTCATGAAATTACCTAGACATCAATTATTATCTTAGGCATAAGAGCTAAAATTATGAAGCTTCTAGAAAAAAATTAAAGGGTTCTGTGTAGTGTTATAACACAATTTCTCTAACAACAACTTATACAAAAGAAAAATTGCTAAATTGTATTTCATTAAAATTTACACTTATCAAAAGATATTATTAGAATAAATAGAGAACTCATGGACTAGAAAAATGTTTCTCTCTCTCTCTCTCTCTCTCTCTCTGTGTGTGTGTGTGTGTGTGTGTGTGTGTGTGTAGGTATATGTGTTTGAGATGACCAAGAACTTTAATATTAAAATGAAGAAGAAATTAGCATTCATAAAGTTGTTATACATCATTAGTGTACAAACAATTTGAAGCTAAAAATCATAAAGATGCACACTTTACATTCTCTGGAATGCCTCCTGTTAGAGAATGACAGTATCAAATGTTGATGATGGTGCAGAAAAAACTAAAAGTCCTTTTCCTGGCTTCTGGGAATTTCAAATTTTACAATTTGCAAACTGTTTAGATGTTTCAAGTAACATTAAAAATATATAATCCTATTATCTGTAAATTCTACCTCCAAGGATTCCCTCAAAGAAATGAATACGTGTGTTCTTGCAAAGGCTCAAAAAAGAATATACATTTTCTGAATAGAAAATTAGATAAACCAAATAGAGCATATTCACAGGATTCAGCACCATTCAGTTAATATGAATTAAAACTGTTTAAAAGAATCTCAGAAAACATTGCAGGCGCAAATTGTCCTGGTCTAGATAAATTCATTCATATTCTTATCAAGAACAGATAAACATCACCAATAGTGACAGGTGAACTCTTTCATTAAAGAATGTGAATTGATGGATCATGAAATGTTCTTCTCATATGTATATTTGAATTATCAAATTCTTTTAGGCAGCTTCTCATTTTGACATATACCAGCACGGAAGAAGTATATAGCTTTGAGTCAAAATATACTCTCTAGTGATTGCCTCGTTCTTCTAGATTTTCTATTGAATACTAGAAACTTTTTAGCTAACCTTTAATAATAAAACTCTATGGGTGGAGTTATAAGATTATAGGACACCCACCCAGCTGGTGGTGGGGAAGCCGGAGGGTCACCCAGCGTGCCAGGTGCTCAGAACCATCCGGCGGCGGCGGCAGAACCAGGTACCCGAGACAGCCCAAGCTTAAGACCTTCGGGGACTCAGGCCTGGAGTGGGAATTGGGCACAGAATAGCGGATGCACTCTGCACTCGCGCGCGGGGCGGACCCCGAGCTCCCTGCAGGCAGCTGCCATATTGCCTGCAGCTTCCCGCCCAGCTGGTGGTGGGGAAGCCGGAGGGTCACCCAGTGTGCCAGGTGCTCAGAACCATCCGGCGGCGGCGGCAGAACCAGGTACCCGAGACAGCCCGAGCTTAAGACCTTCGGGGACTCAGGCCTGGAGTGGGAATTGGGCACAAAATAGCGGGTGCACTCTGCACTCGCGCGCGGGGCAGACCCCGAGCTCCCTGCAGGCAGCTGCCATATTGCCTGCAGCTTCCCGTCCAGCTGGTGGTGAGGAAGCCAGAGTCAGCCAGTGTGCCAGGTACCCAGACCCAGCCAGAGGCCGAACCAGCCTCCCATCCAGCCAGTGGCAGGGAAGCTGGAAACCGGACCCAGCCAGCTTCCCAGCAGCTTGGGACCAGCAGGCGGAACCAGATAACTGAGATATCCCATCTTTAAGACCCCTGGGGAAACAGGATATCAGACAGCGAACCCTGAGCAGGAGCAGTGCAGAGCAGCCGCCCAACAGGCGGAACCAAATACCTGGGATATACTGAGGTTAAGACCTCGGGGGACTCAGGCCACCCGTCAGCAATCTGTGAGCAAGACCCCCGCAGGACAGTGATTCAGGTATCCCAGTCACTGGGAAATAGCCTTACAACCCCACAGGAGGGTCAAGCACCAGCTAGTATCTACAGGACCAACTAACACCAGAGTTAACCAGATGGCAAAAGGCAAACGTAAGATCGCTACTAACAAAAATCAAGGCAATATGGCGGCATCCGAACCCAGTTCCCCAACAGCAATAAATATTGGATACCCCGAAACACCAGAAAAACAAGACTCAGATCTAAAATCACTGGTCAGGATGCTGATAGAGGAACACTTAGATAAATCTCTTAAAGTAATACATGAGAAAATAGATCAAAAGCTAGAAGCCATTGCAAGACAAACACAATTAAATCCCAGATATCTCAACACACCAGAAAAACAAGACTCAGATCTAAAATCACTGGTAAAGATGCAGATTGAGGATCACTTAGATAAATTTCTTAAAGTAATAGAGGAGAAAATAGATCAAAAACTAGAAGCCCATACAAGGCAGACACAAAAATCACTTAAAGAAATCCAGGAGAATATAGAGCAAAAAGTGAATCCCAATACGGGGGAGAAACAAAAATCACCCAAAGAAATACAAGAGAACATGGGTCAACGAGTAGAAGTCATAAAGGAGGAAACACAAAAATCCCTTAAAGAATTACAGGAAAACACAAACAAGCAACTGAAAGATCTGAGCAAAACCATACAAAATCTAAAAACAGAAGTAGAAACAACTAAGCAATCGCAAAGGGAGACAATATTGGAGATAGAAAACCTTGGGAAGAAATCAGGAGTCATAGATGCAAATATCAACAATAGAATACAAGAGATAGAAGACAGAATCTCAGATGCTGACGATACCATAGGAACCATGGATTCAACAATTAAAGAAAATGCAAAATGCAAAAAGCTGGTAACCCAAAACATTCAGGAAATCCAGGACACAATGAGAAGACCAAACCTAAGGATTATAGGGATAGATGAGAATGAAGATCTACAACTTAAAGGGCCAGCAAATATCTTCTACAAAATTATGGAAGAAAATTTCCCCAACCTAAAGAGAGAGATGCCCATGAATATACAAGAAGCCTATAGAACCCCAAATAGACTGGACCAGAACAGAAATACTTCCCGTCACATAATAGTCAAAACCCCAAATGTACTAAACAAAGAAAGAATATTAAAAGCAGTAAGAGAAAAAGGACAAGTAACATACAAAGGAAGACCTATCAGAATTACACCAGACTTCTCACCTGAGACCATGAAAGCTAGAAGATCCTGGGCAGACCTTATGCAGACCCTAAGAGAACACAAACTTCAGCCAAGACTACTATACCCAGCGAAACTCTCAATTGCCATAGATGGGGAAACCAAGATATTCCACGACAAAACCAAATTTGCAAGATACTTATCTACAAACCCAGCCCTACAAAGGATAATAGGGGAAAAATACCAACACAAGGGGGGAAACAACACCCCAGAAGAAACAAGATAGAAACCCCATCTCATCCAACCCAAAAGAAGAGAACCACTCAAATACAAATAATAATAACAATTCCCAAAATGTCAGGAAGTAATAATTACTATTCCTTAATATCCCTTAATATCAATGGACTCAATTCCCCAATCAAAAGACACAGACTAACAGACTGGATACGGAAACAGGACCCTACATTTTGCTGCATACAGGAAACACATCTCAGTGTCAAAGACAAACACCACCTTAGAGTAAAAGGCTGGAAGACAGTTCTACAAGCAAATGGTCCCAGGAAACAAGCTGGAGTAGCCATTCTAATATCAGATAAAATCGACTTTCAACCTAAAGTCATCAAAAGAGACACAGAAGGTCACTTCCTGCTTGTCAAAGGGAAAATCCACCAAGAAGAATTCTCAATACTGAACATCTATGCACCAAATGCAAGGGCACCCTCATTCGTAAAAGAAACTTTACTAAAGCTTAAAGCACACATCGCACCTAACACAATGATTGTAGGTGACTTCAACACTCCACTCTCCTCAATGGACCGATCAGGAAAGCAGAAACTAAACAGGGACACAGTGAAACTAATTGAAGCTATGGACCAATTGGATTTAACAGATATATATAGAACATTCCATCCTAAAACAAAAGAGTATACCTTTTTCTCAGCACCGCACGGTACCTTCTCAAAAATTGATCATATAATTGGTCACAAGACAGACCTCAACAAATACAAGAAGACCGAACTAATCCCATGTCTCCTATCGGATCACTATGGAGTAAAAGTGGTCTTCAATAGCAAGAAGAACTACAGAAAGCCCACATACACATGGAAACTGAACAATACTCTACTCAATGACACCCTGGTCAAGGAAGAAATAAAGAAAGAAATCAAAGACTTTTTAGACTTCAATGAAAATGAAGGTACGACCTACCCAAATCTCTGGGATACAATGAAAGCAGTGCTAAGAGGAAAACTCATAGCCCTGAGTGCCTCCAAAAAGAAACTGGAAAGAGCATACACTAGCAACTTAACAGCACACCTGAAGGCGCTGGAACAAAAAGAAGCTAACTCACCCAGGAGGAGTAGAAGAGAGGAAATCATCAAACTAAGGGCTGAAATCAATCAAGCAGAAACAAAGAGAACCATACAAAGAATCAACAAAACCAAGAGCTGGTTCTTCGAGAAAATCAACAAGATAGATAAACCCTTAGCTAGACTAACCAAAGGGTACAGAGATAGTATCCAAATTAACAAAATTAAAAATGAAAAGGGGGATATAACAACAGAAACAGAGGAAATACAAAAGATCATCAGATCCTACTACAAAGGCCTATACTCAAAACAACTGGAGAATCTGGAGGAAATGGACAATTTCCTAGACAGATACCAAATACCAAAATTAAATCAGCATCAAGTAGACCAGCTAAACAGTCCCATAACCCTTAAAGAAATAGAAGGGGTTATAGAAAGCCTCCCAACCAAAAAAAGTACGGGACCAGATGGTTTTAGTGCAGAATTCTACCAGACCTTCAAAGAAGACTTAACACCAATACTCTTCAAACTATTCCACAAAATAGAGACAGAAGGGACACTGCCCAACTCATTCTTCGAAACCACAATTACGCTGATACCTAAACCACAAAAAGATCCAACAAAGAAAGAGAACTACAGGCCAATTTCTCTTATGAATATAGATGCAAAAATACTAAATAAAATTCTTGCCAACCGAATCCAAGAGCATATCAAAACGATCATTCACCATGATCAAGTAGGCTTCATTCCAGGAATGCAGGGATGGTTCAATATACGGAAATCCATCAATGTAATCCACTACATAAACAAACTAAAAGAAAAAAACCACATGGTCATCTCATTAGATGCTGAAAAAGCATTTGACAAAATTCAGCATCCTTTCATGCTAAAAGTCTTGGAAAGAGCAGGAATTCAAGGCCCATACCTAAACATAGTAAAAGCAATCTACAGCAAACCAGTAGCCAACATCAAAATAAATGGAGAGAAACTTGAAGCAATCCCACTAAAATCAGGGACTAGACAAGGCTGTCCTCTCTCTCCATATCTTTTCAATATAGTACTTGAAGTTCTAGCGAGAGCAATCAGACAACATAAGGAAGTCAAAGGGATACAAATTGGAAAGGAAGAAGTCAAACTATCATTATTTGCAGACGATATGATAGTTTACCTAAGCGACCCAAAAAACTCCACCAGAGAACTTCTACAGCTGATAAACAACTTCAGCAAAGTGGCAGGTTATAAAATTAACTCAAGCAAGTCAGTGGCCTTCTTGTACCCAAAGGACAAGCAGGCTGAGAAAGAAATTAGGGAAATAACACCCTTCACAATAGCCACAAACAACATAAAGTACCTTGGCGTAACTCTAACCAAACAAGTGAAAGATCTGTATGACAGGAACTTCAAGTCCCTGAAGAAAGAAATCGAAGAAGACCTCAGGAGATGGAAAAATATTTCTTGCTCCTGGATTGGCAGGATCAATATAGTAAAAATGGCCATCTTGCCAAAAGCAATCTACAGATTCAATGCAATCCCCATCAAAATCCCAAATCAATTCTTCATAGATCTAGAAAAAGCAATTCTCAAATTCATCTGGAGCAACAAAAAACCTAGGATAGCTAAAACTATTCTCAACAATAAAAGGACTTCTGGGGGAATCAATATCCCTGACCTCAAGCAGTACTACAGAGCAATTGTGTTAAAAACTGCATGGTATTGGTACAGCAACAGGCAGGTAGATCAATGGAATAGGATTGAAGACCCAGAAATTAACCCACAGACTTATGGTCACTTGATCTTTGATAAAGGAGCCACAACCATCCGGTGGAAAAAAGATAGCCTTTTCAACAAATGGTGCTGGTTCAACTGGAGGTCAACATGCAGAAGAATGCGAATTGACCCACTCTTATCGCCTTGTACTAAGATCAACTCCAAATGGATCTAGGACCTCCACATAAAACCAGACACACTGAAACTATTAGAAAAGAAACTTGGGAAGACCCTGGAGGACATGGGCACAGGGGTAAAGTTCCTGAACAGAACACCAATAGCTTATGCTCTAAGATCAAGAATGGACAAATGGGACCTCATAAAATTACAAAGTTTCTGTAAGGCAAAGGACACTGTCAGAAAGACAAAACGGCAACCAACAACGTGGGAAATGATCTTCACCAACCCCACATCCGACAGAGGGCTAATATCCAATATATACAAAGAACTCAAGAAGTTAGACCCCAAAGAACCAAATAACCCTATCAAAAAATGGGGTACAGAGCTAAACAAAGAATTTTCACCAGAAGAAATTCGGATGGCCGAGAAACACCTTAAGAGATGTTCAACATCATTAGTCATCAGGGAAATGCAAATCAAAACAACCCTGAGATTCCACCTCACTCCAGTCAGAATGGCTAAGATTAAAAACTCGAGAGACAACAAGTGCTGGCGAGGATGTGGAGAAAGAGGAACACTCCTCCACTGTTGGTGGGATTGCAAAATGGTAAAACCACTCTGGAAATCAGTGTGGCGGTTCCTCAGAAAATTGGGCATGCCACTCCCAGAGGACCCTGGCATACCACTCCTGGGCATATACCCAGAGGATTCCCCTGCATGCAACAAAGACACATGCTCCACTATGTTTATAGCAGCCTTGTTTATAATAGCCAGAAATTGGAAGGAGCCCAGATATCCCTCAAAGGAGGAATGGATACAGAAAATGTGGTATATTTATACAATGGAGTACTACTCAGCAATTAAAAATAATGAATTCATGCAATTTGTAGGTAAATGGTTAGATCTGGAAACTATCATCCTAAGTGAGCTAACCCAATCACAAAAGAATACACACGAAATGCAATCACTGATAAGTGGATATTAATGAGCCCAGAAGCCCTAAATACTCAAGGCACAATTAGCAAGTCAAATGACTCGCAAGAAGAAAAAAAGGAGAGAACCCTGGGCCTGTAAAGATTGGATCCAGTATTGTAGACCCAGAACAGAGAAATCGTGGGGGGGGGGAAAGAGTGGGGAATAGCATGGGGGGGGAGAGGAATTATGGGACATATGGTGGGGGGTACCTGGGAAAGGGGAAAGCCTTTGGAATGTAAACAAAGAATATAGAAAATAAAAAAAAATGATAAAAAAAAAAAGATTATAGGACACATACGCAAACAATTGTTTGTGTGAATCATATGTATGGAGTCATGCCAATTAACCTACTTAGGTGTACTAGAGCTGACAAATAACTCTCACAAATACCTGACCTTGATCAAAATGAATACTCAAAACCACAATCTGCATTACTGTCCTAGGAAAGCTGCTTGGTTCAGCCTCCATGGACCGATACTCACCGATTATTATCGGCTGTGGTTCACTCTTTACTCCAACCCCTGCACTGGTGCTAGCTGCCACTTCTACCCGGTACTGAATTCCAGGGAACAAGCCACCTATTACTACAGAGCGAATGGCCGCATCCACAGTTTTATTGATATGGAATCGCGTTTCATTTCCCAGACACCAGATCTGTAGAAACGGGAAAGTAAAAGGAGATAGTAGTATGAAATTCCCTCTCTGAGAATTTGGCTACTATAATCAAATACATACTTGTTCACAGTGACTAACCTATTGTATATTCTTATACAGGTGTTTGTCAGTGACATTTGTAGGCATCCTGTGTCTGTTATGTATATTTAGGTGTGTATGAGGGATAGCAATATGATAAGCTGGAACAGTCACATTCCTTATAACTCTCTACTCTTATGTGTGTTTACACTGAGAAGGCACAGTGACTCCTTTGGACACATCTGCATAGTGATGGGTGATTTCAAATTTGACATTTGTATAGATAAAATCTCCTAGTTTGCTCTGCTAAATTTATCAAAATTTTGTTTATACATAATCCAATTGTGTGTTATGATGCATTATCACACCATAAGCCTTTAACATTAATTTTGTTATGTTACTATAAGGACATATATCACCCTTAAGCATGTGTGCTTAAAATATGATGGAGTGAGTAAGGTGCAATATCTAATAAGAACATCTACTTGCTTCAGTAAGTCACTATAGGTTGACAAAGTTTTAGTTTTTAAAAATGTAGTCAGGAATAAAACTCAATATGTACCATTTGGGATAAAGTTATTCAGCCCACTTTTCCATACCAGCAGTGAATTTATGAAGTAAGGTGGGATCTGTGGTTAATGGTACTGGCTCTACCTTGCATGTTATTTTCCAAATTCTAGAAACATATATAAAATATTGCATTTTTTTTCTAGTTTAATGTATAACCACATCATGATTTAGCAAGACTGTATTACAATAAGTTTGACACACATTGCATCCTAAATGCCAATGGTAATAGTGAAACACAGGGATTGTTTTCTGTCATATGAATCATTCTATAAGTTCGAAAATGAGGCAATTATTGTTTGCTATTCTATTAAACATTTGTTTCCGTGGGTCATACTTTTTCCCAGGGGAAAACATAACTCAAGTCGGCCCGGCAGTCCTCTTTAGTCCTGACCCCATTTTCCTTTCCTGATACTCAATTTATTTGTCCTTGAAATACAGGCAAACTTGGGGTATGTGAGATCTTTGCTCCTACTTCAAACCCATTCTTCCTTCATCCCCAAATCCCATTATACTGAAACCTTCTTGCTCCCACTTCTTCAAATAAACTCTATGACTCTGACCTTGACATCGGGTTCTCATTCCCTATGCCTTCTTGTAATACACACCCTTGCTTGTAATACAACCAAAGCTGACACTTCACTTGTGAGCCCTTAGGGACAGGTTGTGTGGCAATGGTCCTGCCTAAGATCTCTTGAGAAAGCTCCCCCTGGCCCTCCCTTTGTGAGTATGGCTTACCTTATATTCCTGAATAATCCCATTCTGGTGGTCTGCTGGAGGAGGATCCCAGGAAACACTAATGCTTGTGCTGTTGTGACTTCCAACTGTCAGCACAGTGACAGACTGCGGAGGGGCACTTGGGGCTGCAGAGAAAGTAGATGGATTGTAAAGAGTAATTTCTGGTATGCACATGCTTACAGAACAAGAAAACAAAGACAAGACTTTTAAGGTTCTGCCTTCCAGTCGTTTTTTAAAAACGTGACAAGTTTTTGAAAAATAGGCTTTTGGTTCAATGCATATTTTAAAATGGATGCAACGAGTAGGAGTATTATATACTTAATAACAAACTTAACAGATTGCATTCATAGGATGTTTTCCTGTGTTGGACAGGGTGTTTTAAATCTTTCTGATCACCTTAGGAACTGAAAAAAATTATCTCATTTCAGATTTATGTAAGTCGAGCATACTCTAAGATACACACTAAGGTCAAACAAGAAGACAGAATTTAAGCCCAGAATTTTGAAATCTAGAAGTTATATGTTTTACCTTTAATATTTAATAACAACTGTGTTTCTAGAACAGATAACAATAGTTGAATCAGCTATAATCTTAGATGATTTATCCCAAAATGCAAAGAGGCTGGCCTTTTGTATTGTTTGAGATGTTTACTAAGTAAAAACAGAAATGAAATTATAAATCCCACCAATAAATAAAACAATAGGTTTCTTTCCATACTGGGAAAAATAATTGACTATTAAGAACAGGCTTATAATTTAGTATTTAAAACATATTTTATGTGGCTGGGTAAGGGACTTTGTTAATAAAATGGAGAGGGGCTAATAAAATGTTAGGTCAGATGTGAAATGTTTTTTTTTTTTTATTTTCAACACTCATTCTCTGTCTTTATAGTTTCTCCTATAACTAATTACAACCCTGCTGAGAAGCGTTGAGGGAGGAGCAGTTTCTGAATTTAGATGGCAGGGTGCCCCTTTCAGGGATTCCCAGAGCTAGGAAACACTAATTGTACAGAATACAGCCATTCAGTAAACCTCTAAACTTAACTCAATAGTAGAAAGAGAAACATTGGGGCATTGAGATATCACTGAAAATCCACCTAGGGAGTTAAAACAAAGAATTTTGGACCACTAAATGCTTTCTTTCAAAAACCACCAATGCCTTCGTAACCTCACAGTTCGCACTCCTTACAAATATCCTAAAATACATTTCAAAGGCCAGCTAAGGAAGTGTCCCATATTTGGTAAATTGATCACAGCATATTTCATTGATATGACAGTTGGATTGAGATAGAAGACAGAGAGAGACAGCTGCTAATGCAGTTTGCCCCTTCCCGTCCCTTTACGCGACAGTGACTCTCCAAAAAGTAGCACTGTGACATAAATCTGACCAGCTTTGCAGTTATTAAGTAGTAGACTGCAATGAAAGCGAACTCTTAGACGCCTAGGTTCCTTCCTCTTGCTGATGGCTAGGCGGGAGAGCGCCAAGCCTGCTCCCTGACAGGTCAATTATTCCAGCACTCAGTTTCTCTCTCCAGATCTGAAAGAACGCGAAACACTGTTCATTGCTCTCAGACTCCGGCCAGCTGAGTTCATTTGTTACATTTACCAGGCCACAGAAATGTGGACCAAATGCTGAAAAATGTCTGTTCCACAAAAAAAAAAAAAAAAAAAAAAATTCTAGTGCAGTGAAACTGGCTTAAAATTATCTTCAGTTATAATTATTCATCCCATCTACTGATGGAACAAGTTTGCAGTGTAGGGGAAGTTTAATACAGCGCAAACATTATTGGAAATGTTAGTTTTTCTTTTTTGTTGTTTTTATATCTTAAACGTAGAATGTTTTCAAACGTATTCACTTCTGTCTATGTTGATGTATCTCACTGCAAAGCAACATGAAGCTAATATTTTCATTGTGCATGGACATCCATCCACCTGCTGGTATTTGGAGCGAGGTTACAAAAGGCTGTTTCCTGTGTCATTTGACACAAAATTTTGACAAAATTTGTCATTTGACAAAAAAAAAGTTTGTTTTTTTTCCCTTTCTTTTTTTTTTTTATTTTCTATATTTTATGTTTACATTCCAAAGGCTTTCCCCTTCCCAGTTCCACAGGCAGTCCAGTTGTGTTCTCACTGTTCTACTCTGAGGGCACTAAAAGCCTCTCATTTCCAAAAAGTAAAAAGACTGGTTGAAATGTTACCCTGAGTTGACATCATAGTATCTCTGGTAAATTGGTTCCAAATATGGGGCAGAGAAATGGAATTCTTCTAAGAAGGTGACCACAGCAAGTGTGGAAAAGCCTTCCAAAGACTAGATCGTGACTCCACTGATCTTCTGTCAATGAAGAAAACAGACTGACAGATGGCAGGCTTCACAATACCCCCAGACAGCGTTCACCAGGAGGAAGACCATTCTGGGTACCTGAGTGTCTCATAGAATGCCTTCTGAAGCTAAATGAGTAAGGTCCTCATTAAAACAGCAATATATTATGATCAGATTCAAATGTTCTAAAGCACGTGTAAGACAAAAGCTTAAAGAAAGATTAATATTTCTTTTCTTTTGTTTTTCAATTTGGTCTTTTTGTGAGATATACATTCTGATCACACAGGCACATGCACACACACACACGCATAGGCACAGGCACACGCACACGCACACGCACAGGCACACGAACATGCACGCACGAGTTCCCACCATTTTACACTCCCTGGATTCACTCATTTTTGATCCTTTTATGGTCTTCAAGTTGATATAAGCAAGAAGTACAAAAGAAACTGTCTTAAACACAAGCTTCTTTCAACTAGAGACTTTTACTGACCTTCCTCAGTAGTTCGGACTGTTTTGGATTCACTGTCCATTCCTTGGAACTCATTAAAATATGGTCTGACTTTAATTTCGTAAGTCACCCCCTTTTTCAGATTCACAAGGACAGCACTCCTCTCAGTCGGGACTTTGGCGTCTAGATTCTGCCACACAGTTGAGGCTTGTAGACCAGAAGTCTGACGGTACATCACTCTGTAGCCCTGAATAAACTGGGGTTGTCGGTCCACCTGGAGAATGGCATAGGACAGTTCAAAGAAACAAAGGAAGACATCACTGAGGACATTGCCCCTCTCTGACCACCTCATGGTCACCTTCTCATTCATCCCCTTGCTTCTAATAACGTCCTTCCACTGCATGTGCAAATTGTTATTTTAAAAAAATCTTTCAAAAGGGATGAGTAGGCAATTATGTCCACATCTGAAAATACCTCACAATCTCTAAGCTGGAGTTCTGTTTTGCATTTGTTTTCTGTTCTTCTGCATTGAGTAATTCCTCTTTCCCTGGTGATAAAGGTAATATGGCACTTGGTTACTTCAGTTCATGACCACCTTGTCATTCAGAGGCTTTTGTGGTTGCTCTCACTGTGTCACGAACCCTGCTGACTTCTGAGTAAGAAAATGAGCAAAGTGAGGAAAGTTCCTTGGTCTTCAGAGCTGACACTGCATGTGGAAGGAGGGCGTTGGCTAATAATTACCCAATCAGTTGTCAAGGTACTACGACAAGGGACAAACAGGAAAATACTGCAACGGGGGATGCATTGGGACTTGGAAAGTTTAGACGGGGCAAGATGTTGAATTAGAGAACAGATTCTTTCTCTGAAGTCACAACTTCTGTGACCTGAATGACGCAGGAATGTTGACTGTCCTGTGCGTGGCACAGCTGTGAGGTCTCACTATGTTTTGAAGAGTATGAAAGTTCTTGGCTCTCCACGGTGTGAAGCACATCATCTTAACAAGTTCTCCCTCTAACATCTCCATTCTGCACGTTTTGACAACTTCCACGTCTTTGCCTATATTACATGGCAATGCGATTACTTTGGCTAGATTACTTTTTTGAATTTGAGAGATAATTAAGATGTTCTTTTCCCTTGGTGAGGCCTGGGTGACAGCCAAGTTGGAAAATGGCTGTCCTTGAAAGCTTCAACAACAGACTTAGAGTCTAGAACCTACATTGAAACAACAACAAAGGCCCAGTTGTGAGGCTGCGTACCTACATGGAGGAGGAGAGACCATAGCCTACTGGCCAGCCAGCATAGCCTCTTGGGCAAATCTGAGCTCATTGACAGATGCTGGGTGGTCCTGAGAATACCAGGGAATGCCAACTGCTGCTAGTGCATGTGCTCGCTGGCCCGCCTCCCCACTCTCTAAAAGTCCCATAGGTTTTATGTTCATTTTTTGTTTTTTTGTTTTGTTTACCTTTTAAAGAAAAATATTTTCAAAATGTGATTAATTCTTTGAAAGCGTCATACACTGTGTTTTGATGACATTAGCTGTTCCTCCAAACCTTCCTGGATTCTCCTTGCTTCCCTTCCCACCTAACCACTATGCACTTAAAAAAATTCCTTCTAAAATTATGTTTATGTTGCCTAAATGTTCATGGAAGTATGATCTTCTACTGGAGAGTGGTCAACTTAGCAATGTCCACATCCACACATGTTGATAACCCGTTCTTACACAGTTGCTAGCAAATGCCAATAACTTCACAGTTTGGGGTGGGATTGTGTGCTCACTTCCGTCTCTATGCTGATACTTGTGTCTACAAGGGCTTGCACAGGGTTTGAAGAATCTATCTCTACTGCTGCTCTTTTTTAGAGATTTTATGGTTCCTTCAGCTAAAGAAATGGCCTTTAGGTTTTAGCAGTAATAACAAAAAAGACCATCAAATCATTTGACTGGTGTGCCTTGTTTCATCAATGCATGATCTGAACATAAACTTCCTTAGCTGCTTCTCCAATCAATATCCCCGACTACAGTTTAGTAGCCATACGCTGAGAAGGCTGAAGCCAGCCGTTTCACTGTCAGTGTGTAAAATTTAGTGAAAAATAAATGAAATGACCTCATTTCAAGGCAGTTGTGGAAAAAATAAATAAAGAATATGAGTTTTTACTAGGGCTTTAAGAATTCAATTATCTGCATGCTATAAACAAAAAGGGTTTTCTTTTATATACTAACCTGCAATCTTACTTGTTCAGTTGTTGGATTACATCTTTTTGAGAGATAGTTACCAATTGATGAGTAACAGATTGAATTAGTATTTTCATTAAGAAATGAAAAACCTTCAAAACTTCAATTCAAGTGAATAGAACAAAGGATTTTTTTCCTCTCTATAGAATGCCCCTTCTAAAAGCATTCTTGAATACGATGTGTGTCTTACAAGCAAATCTTAGGTTGATAGATGAGTCTCAAAAAATATAAATTCCTTTTCCATTTGACAGATTTTAACCCACAAAGATTCTCAGGAATTAGAGGCATACATTATGAGGCTGTATCAATAAAAATAAGGTCTAATAAGGAGGCTCCTGCATGATCTTAGAATGCTCAGTCATGCTACCAATTTGTGACTCTAACAAACTGATGTGAGTTTTGAAAAGCAGAGTTTGCTCTGACATAAAATTAGGCAACCAGAGAACAAAACCTAAATTCATGAGAATCAAAGGGAATCACATTTCATCAAAACTGATGGGGTTTAAAAAAAAAACAATCCTTGCCACATATGTTAAAACAACATTAAGCTTACATTTTATAAACTTGTCTGAGTTCCCTTTATGTGAATTTATATACCGAAAGAAAGGCATAACTCACAATAATAGCTTGTTAATACTGAAAGAAGCAAGCTGTGTTTTTAAGAAGAACATTAAGCAGCTGTTTGGAGATGAAGGGAGTCTGTAAATCAGGGCAAATTGGTTTTATCCATGTTTGGATTTCATTAATTAAGTGTTTTAGGTACTTTATGAAGCTAATGTTTACTACACAGCATTGCTCGTTCACTCCACTGAGCACTGCCATCCACCAGTGGATGGTAATGGCCTCCTTAATAACAAGAGTTTAACTTAATCTTTGTGCGGTTGGGAGGCACTGCTTAGGGGAGGGAAATGTTATCACAGGTGAAAGCAGAGAGGAATTTGCTGAAATTTGACCTTAAAACCTAAAAAAAACACTGGGCAAGAGATAGAGGCTCCACACCACCCCACGCTAGCTCATCCCAACAGCCGATGACTTCCAAGTTACATCTCATGCTGATTCCTAATTTTATGAATAAGCAGAGTAGAAGATGGCTGTTCTTTTAGTTGTTACGCTAATCAAGCTCTAGTGATAAATTCTTGGGGTTTAAATCCCTAAGTTAAAAAGAAAGAAAGCAATGTTATGATACATTATTAAGGCTTCTGTCTTCCAGTCCTGGAGCCTAATTTGACTTTTGCCCTTACCTGTTTAACTTCTTGAGCTTAGGGGGTGATTATTTTCTTTAGATAAAAAAGAAGTCAATGGACTGGCAACAGTGAAATCAAGTGAACGTACCCTGTAGATTGTGGTATGGAGATGTACATTGACAAGGCATTTAAATATACATTTACAGGGCATCTTTGGTTTTTTTTAAAAAAAAATGACACAATAAAAAAGAAGGGAGAGCGAGCTTCCAAGTCAGTGGTTTTTTGAACTGTCAAGAGCTGAGTTCACTGTCTACAGTTTCATTTATAAAAATATAAGAGAATAAAAGCCTCTTCCTGAATAGGATAGCCAAGCTTTCTTGGGTGTGCCAGTTGCTAAATCTTTGTATTTGCTGGGGTCCAAAGTTGACTTTGAAAAAGCTCTCTTTGCAGGCCAACTGTCCTGGTCCTAAGTGAAGAGTCTAAGTATTTCTACCCCTGCACCACAACACCGTCATCGTAAAATCATCATTTTTTTTTTTATAAAAAGGAAGTTTGGCTACTCTGTATAAGTTTTCACAATTGGTCTTTATCTACCCTCTTCAGAATAACAGTCCAAGTAGTCAGTGACAGGTAGTGGCTTTAACTTTAGTATTGGATAAGGTTTGGGAGCTGAATGTTTTTGTTTCTGTTTTTTTGCTTCTGTTTTTCAGTACAAAAGTAGTGTGCATTCCCTGACTGGCACCTGGAGGACATTGTGAGCCACTTCAGATGGTCTTAACACTAAACAGGAACTAAAATATTCTGTGCCTCACACCCTAGCACACCCAAAAACAAAATAATAGGAGTGGAATAATTTAAGTACACATCCTGTCTATATTCATGTTCTTCTATAAAACAGTGTCATTTGACAAAAATAAATTGTATATAAGTATGGTTTTAATGGTTCCTGTTCTTAGATATATGCTTCCATAGTCCTCAATCTAGGTGTATATCAAACTCATGCTGTGAGGGAGAGTCATTTGTTATTATCTTGGTGTCTAATATACTTAAATACCTCTTTGACTGGAATGTTTTTGTGATGTGTGTAACATGTTATAGCATTTATCAGTGTGCCATATTTCTCAAGTGGATTTGTATGTCTATATACAATGGCCCTCAAAGACTGCACTATACTTTAGACTGAAAAATTGCCTTTGCACTGCATGTGTGCAAAGTCGTTAATACTGGGAGAGAACCAAAACAATAGTTATTATTGTCTTATATACCCCATATAATTTCCCCAAGTTATTGATAAAAATCGATACTCAACCTCTTTAATTGAAAGAGTTGATATAAACAAAGTGTGATAGAACTGTTTCTGTACCATGGCCTGAATGCCGAGACATAAGAATTAGTATAGTTTGTTTTTTAATTTTTATTTTCTATATTCTATGTTTACATTCCAAAGGCTTTCCCCTTTCCCAGTTCCCCACCACCACCATACGTCCCATAATTCCTTTCCCCCCCAACCATTCCCAAGAGGACCCTGGGCCTGAAAAGAATTAGTATAGTTTTAAAACTTATTTAGCTACTTCCAAAACAATGACCACGGGTACATACAGTTAAATATATCTTAACTACTAGTTAAAGAAATGAAATTTGGAATCATAACAATGCATTACGAGAATGGTTACAACCTAAAACATGGAAAATCTTAAGTGTTGATGAGTGGAAGGGAAGCTGGAAAATATTTGGAAGAGACAAGTCAGCACACCATGACTGTTTTTGCTAGCCTAGATGAAGATTTAGAAAGCATTTAGCAAGTTCAACAAAATATTACTTATCAAGTTAACACACTGGGAAAAATCCTTAGGAATATAACAAAGATAATGCAAATATCCACATTAAAAATTACCCACAAATAGTTGTGGAAATATTATGCATTGTAGCCAGAAAAAAAGAAAGATTTCAAAAGTTTACCAAGTAAAGATATAAAGTATATGTGGACTCTCCAAAAAAACAATTGTTTATGACTACTCGACATGGAAAGGGTAGGCTAGTAGAGTTTCTATGTGTGTAGTGCAAGAAATTACATAGTGATACCTACTGTAACATGAATGCAACTCAGAAACATTTTTCTGGATGAATGAATGAAGCCAGATTCAAAAATGGCTGCCATGATTCCCTGCACAACAACACTCCAGCTGAGGAATCTATAGCAACATGGCATCTATTGGGTGGTGTGAAATGAGGATGGATTCAGGAGGGAGTTGCTATGGATGGGCATAGGGTTTCATTCTGAGATGATTTTATCATCCTAAATCTTTTTTGGTGATAATCTCAGAACACTCATCATGCTAAAAGTATTCACTTGAACCCTTTAGCATGTTAACTGCAGCTTTGTTAAGTCTTTTAGAAGTCAGGACAGGAAGGTTATACTTCTATTACAATTTACTTTTTACTTATTACTCTTCATATAGCTTTACCTATTGCATAATTTACTGTTTTCATCGATTAACTTGAATTGAAATGATTTTGTTGCTATACATGAATCCCAATACAATCTATGAAAACTTACCGTCCATGTGACTTGTACAGTTGTGGGTGTCAGGACAACTGGATTATGGAGACGAACAACGACATCTCCTAATTCCTTCTGCACCTGTCTGTGGTCCACTCCTTGTGCTGGTGGGCTGATATCTATAGTGAGAGGAGACACCACTCCTAATTTCAAAATTCATAGTCACTTCCTGTGCAGTTGATATAATCCAATGTAGAACTAATTGCCAGGTGGATTTTGATATGTCATGATATAAAACAACTTGGCATATAAATATAAACATATTATGTATATAAAATAAGTGCATGCATATATATAGATTCCATGATTGTGTGGCACAATTTGTAATATTTATCCTCATCAAAATTTTCTACTTGAGATTCTTGTAACTCATCATCGCCACATAGAAGGGGATCATTAGATTCTGAGTTAGATGAGAGACTATACCCTACTTCTAGTCTAGAAAGATTGTTTCTATATAGATGAGGAGGCACTGAAGTATTTTCCAAGTTGTAAGCTAAGAAATATCTTAAATTTAAAATTAAAGGCTATTTTTTCTATATATCAATACTACATACATGCCAATAAAGCTCTTTAACCAACACATTTCAATGTCAAGGGAAAGTTTCACCAAAACTATTTGATTTAAAGAAAGATGTCCAATTCTAAATGTTTGTTTAATTAATTACTTCTGCTCTTTCTTCAGTGTGTAATGCAACATTCTTACAGAAGTGAGAGGTCTGTATCTAAGCTGTAACTTGACTGTGATAACTTTAACCAGAATGTAAATAATTAGAAACCACATAATGTAATTTTTACTTTTTTCATCCCCAATGTAAACTACAAAGTAAGATGTGAATTGATTTAGAGTAACATAGTCCTTTATCTGAATACTATCAGCCTTTGCTGGTGTATATACATCCTAATGTGATATTTAGGAGGTTTAATGAAGCAAACGATTTCAAAGTAAGTTGTTACTAAAGGAATTGAAAACTCAGACCTCAAAAGCCAATGTGTTCTTTGAAATGAGGTGCTTTGTAGATTGCCAAACAGCTGAATGTGTGACAACATCACAAATAAATCTCACATTCTGGCACAATAGATCAGTTCTCATATGAAATATCTGTTACAAGAATATCGGTCTTCAGTTATAAATTTCTCAGATGGAACAAGCCAGATCTGTCTCCTCTGTCTCTCTCTGTCTCTCTCTGTCTCTCTCTCTCTGTCTCTCTGTCTCTCTCTCTGTCTCTCTCTCTCTGTCTCTCTCTCTCTCTGTCTCTCTCTCTCTCTCTCTCTCTCTCACACACACACACACACACACACACACACACACACACACATACACATACACACAGACATATACAATTCATTAATCAATTAATCTTTGTTGAGCTTTTCAGTGAGAGTTATATTCTGAGTCAAGATGTCATGACTGGCATAGTTACTCGGGACTGTGGAGGTGTGTGGGACTGCACCACACAGGAGGTCTTCCCAACCGTGTTCTTTCTCTACCTCAAACTGCAGCTGTTCACAAAATGACTGCTATCCCCACAGGTATAGCTAATATGCAGTCTAAAATTTCTTGACTTAAAAAAAAATCCTATATCTCTTCCATTTCACACTCAGTCATTTAATTTACTCCCTCAATCCAGACACATTAAAAGCGGTTGCACAGGGATGAGGTAAAATGTAGCGACTTTCAGGTCTTCAAAGTCTTTCTTGTGCTTCCCCTCTCTCTCTCTGGAGATGGGTTCTTTACCTACATACCCTTCATCATCATGGAAAATTAAGAACACTATGGCGGAGAGAACAAAAGCAGAGTCCCATCCCCTCCTCCCTCAACTGTCATCATGTCAGCCACATTCTCGTCATGTGTAGACTTTATTTGACTTCATTCCTTTACCGCGCCCTTCTCTGTGATAATGCTATGCTAGTCACTACCCCTGAACTACATTGTAATTATAATAATATTTTATGGCTGCATGGTGCCTTTCATAGCATACAAATACTACTTGAATTATATCTTTTTCAAAAGCTCTTACAAATAAGAAATAATTAACCCTTTCTCTAAAACCCTGTGGGGAGTAGATTGTAACAAACAATGAAGGCCCCATTTTCTATTGTCCTACTCCTTCTATTGTTAGTAGGGAAGGAAAGGATAATATAGCATTCTGCATTAAACCTGCACAACTGTGACTTCTGTGTCAGGACTTCTGAGTGCTCCCATACTCTTGCCTGAAGTAAGGGACAGACAGTTAAAGAAAAGGAGGTGATGAAAGTTTCCATTCATCTTAATATTCTCTTTGAAGGTGGTACATTAATCAGAAGAATCACCTATGCCAAGACGGAAGGCTTATTTATTCTTTTCTGAAATAAATATCTCTTGAAATAACCATATATATATACATATATATATATACACACACACACATATATATACATATACATATATATATGCATATATGTATGTACACAAACACACAGTAGAGGTTCGTAAATGTCAGTACTATACAATGTAGAAGCCATTGTAACCCAATCAAGGCTCTGACCTCTTCTCATCTTAAGATTTAAGCCTGAAAGTGTGTCTCTAACAGATTCATGGATCACTGGTACTCCTATTTAAAATCCACAATGGGGGATCCACTTTTCAGGGTGGGTTGAGGAATGAAACACATCAACAGAAAAATAATTCTGATAATCATGTCTGGGCATCTATTTTTAAAGGGTTTATTGGTTTTTTTTTCTTTTGTGTAATAGAAAAGGGGAAACGTTTTTTTTTCTTTCAGAGATTTACTCACTTACTACACAAGTACATAACTATTTGTTTGTTTTACCTACAACTAGCTTTAAAGCTCTGAAAGCTTTACATCATAGCAAGGTGATCTTAAAACATTTTCGTCCACAGATAAAAATCCAGAGAATCATGTACAGTCAATATTTACACATTTGCTTTGCTCATGCAACGCCCTGCTTTTAAGTTGATCCACTCTACCAAAGCCAGTAAAGTTTCACAGCTGCCCTAATTACCTTGTGTGCGTACAGGATCCGACATAGGGCTTGGATCACTGAGACCTTGGGGATTGATCGCTCTGACCATGAACAAGTAGATTGTGTTGGGCCTCAGCCCCCGGACTGTGTAGAGAGTTGTCTTGATATGGTTTGCCACCGTCTGCCAACTATTACTCACCGATTGGCTGAAATAAGAACAGAAACTGATTTAACAGAAACGATTTAACCATATTAAATGGGGTGGAGTGTCAATGACAAAGGTCGATGGCTGAAAAATTAGACAGACAGACACAAACGCACGCCACTTGAAGTGTTCAGCCCAATAATGAAACATTTGGATGAGTTCAGTTTATTCCACAACAAAGCCGAGGCCACCTAAACGTAGTGCCATGCACAACAAAATTAAACTCAGCCCAGGAGATGAGACGGCCCTTGCCAAATGCACAGCAGCCCACTAAATGAATACCTGTAAAAGGAACAGAGCCAAAAATCACAACACCGAGTTTATACAATAAATATGGTCCTCATAAATGCATATGTATATACCTTGCAAAGAATTAACCTGTAGAAAGAATAAATGGGCTACAGAGTAATTTATGCCAATACATTTTCCTGTAACAAGTTGTGTTTTCGTTTGCATCAATTCCGCATGCAATTTTATAATAGAGCCTTCTAAAACTACATATCTGTAAAAGAAGAGAGGAAGCATGTAATGAATATTTTCCCCTTGGTTACATTTTTAATAGAAATTTACATTACATAGTATTGTGATCTCTCATCTCTAAGTGATGAAGTATCTCAGATTCTGCGTGTGGGCCCTTCTACAACTGGCTAATGTGGATGCTGATTTAGAAAGCTGTACCTGAGGTCAAATGCAATATTTGCTAAAAATAATTTTAAAGCATGGGCTTTTAGAGCTTTATGGGGTTTTTTTTTTTAGCATCAAAAGTGCTTAAATGTCAAGCATTAAGAGTAATGAAAATTATTATTTTAAAATTTGAAAGCATGTAGCTATTATTACCTTAAATATGGAATAGAAAACTTTATGCAATAAGTGATTATTTGTCCTGATGCTGATAAAGCAAACTGGCTGTGTTTCAAACTGTGAAACATCAAAGAAAAGCACAATGAAACTGAATGTAAACCTATAACATATACGTTTCCCATTTGTTATTAATCATGTTTAGATAGAGAATGTAATAAAATTCAATGATTTATGAAGTACACCTCAGGACTCATGACGAGGTTTTCATATAGCACATTGAAATAAATATCTTTTCATTCAACAACTATAAGCACATGGAACTCATTTCTTAACTTGCTTTTCAATTTCTTGCTTGAATGTCTAGTAGATTTATTCAAGAACACAGAAACAGAAATGTTATAATTATTTTACATGTGTGCTCTAATTATTAGGAATAAATATTCTCAAACCTAGTATGCCTACATACACTTAATATCTTTAATCAGTGTATATGTCTAGTTATTGTGAATTCTGTCTTGGGTCTAATTTCCAATGTGATACATATATACATGGTGTTTCACTCAGCTATGAAGAAAAATAAGATTATGAATTCATCAGAAAATGGTTGAATGTGGAAAGGTTACTCAAACTGAGAAAAATAGCTTGTGTGTTCTCCCTCAAGTATGGAATCTATACATACATATACATATGTATATATGTGTGTATATATATATATATATATGTGTGTGTATGTGTGTGTGTGTGTGTATGTGTGTGTGTGTGCGAACAACTTAAAACATGAGATGGTATCTGAGAGAGTACAAAAATAGGTAATGATAAAGTATAGTCAAAAGAAAATGTGGTACAGTATGAATACACAGGAAAAAAGATGGAGCACTTACGTTACAAAATACCTCTTTTATAAACATAGCAATAGACAATGGATTTTATTTTTCATCTTGTTATTAACTTATAAGTGAAAGTTTTATGGCTAATTCTGAATATTCAAAAGTAAGTGGACATTCTTAATGTCCATGAACTTGTCCTTAACAAGTTCAAGTATCAGGTTGACTAGGACAGATTGGAGGATCCAGTAGCAAAGACAAAAATCTAATGGAGAAATGAAACAGGAATCACCTCCTACCTGAAAGCCTCAATGATATATGCGCTTGCTGGAAGAACTCCAGGTGTACCTGGTTGCCAAGATAAGGTGACACTGTTCTTAGAAACATCAGTGACCTGAGGTTTGGATGGTGGCCCCGGGAGGTCATTTATATCATAATTTTTACTGATTGTTGCTCCAGATTCTGTAGGCAACAGATAGAGAAAACTCTGTTCCTGATTTTGTAAGCAGACAATAAGGCTCGAAAGAAGGAAACATTAAAGAAATCGACTTGACAGTGTGCAATTCATCTTCATAAATCAGACGGTGGTAAGCTATTAGCTGTTTTTCCTACGTGGTAATAAATGTAGTCGTCTCTTTTATGCATAATCAGCATAATCACTGGCATTTCAGAAGAAATCAAGCAACAAGGTTTTGAGGGGCAATGCATGGAATTCCCCAGACACCATGTTATATGCCAACTAATGTGCAAATTCAAAATTGACTTTAAATGTGACTTAGATTTACATCCAATGCATGCTAAATCTTGATCTACCATTACATTGTTATTTAAACATCGCTCTCATTAAGAACTCACCTGTTACATCCAGCACTGCACTCCAGGAAGTCTCCCCACTGGAACTTGTAGCCACACAAGTATAAGTGCCAGTATCAGAAATCTAGCACACATGGAAAGAAAGAATTCATGCGATCAATATGTAACTACTACAGTCTTCAGCAGGAATTAGAGTTAACCTTGTGTCTGTGTGTGTGTGTGTGTGTGTGTGTGTGTGTGTGTGTGTGATTTAAGCAACATTTTGTTATTACAGTTACTAAATAGTTTCTGAAATTACATTCCTGCAACTAAATGTTATTTGTCTGATAAGGTTTATTTACTAATTTTTCCTGCCTCCATTGTAATATTTATTTTTTAACTTCATTTTCCTGTGGTATTCCATTGTGTCACTGTCAGATATAAATGAGCTAACTTAGAATTCTTGTAGAATTCCACAGGTGTGCTATGCTCCACAAATGCAAGGCTGACTTTTCTGTCTCAGAGAAACTGCATTTCAATAGATACAAGTACCCAGGATTAAACAGAGAATGAGACAGCCATACCTCTGAGACTCCAAATGTATTTTCAAGGAAAAATATATATACTTTTATACATATACACATACATATACATAATTTAAGGAATGCATTCTCTAGTTATAAGTAAACAGCACCACTGTAGCACTCAGTAACAAGGTACTATCTTCTCAAGACAAAAAAAACTAAGTGAAAAGTAACAATAAAACAACACAAAATCAAAAGAAGGAGGAGGAGGAGGAGAAGGAGAAGGAGAAGAAGAAGAAGAAGAAGAAGAAGAAGAAGAAGAAGAAGAAGAAGAAGAAGAAGAAGGGAAGAAGAAGAAAAGAAGAAGAAAAGAAGAAGAGAAGAAGAAGAGAAGAAGAAAAGAAGAAGAGAAGAAGAAAAGAAGAAGGAAGAAGAAGGAGGAGGAGGAGGAGGAGGAGGAGGAGAAGAAGAAGAAGAAGAAGAAGAAGAAGAAGAAGAAGAAGAAGAAGAAGAAAAAGAAGGAGAAGAAGAAGGAGGAGAAGAAGGAGGAGAAGAAGGAAGAGAAGAAGAAGAAAATGCATACAGAGCTTTGTCATTTTGAAATGAACACAATCAGAAAGAGCTCTTTTTTAAAACCATATTTAAAACATATAAATTCATTGATCATTTAGATTATTTTTGTTGCTCTTCAAGAATGGTCACAGATTTTGAGAATATTTGATGACATGATCAAAAGTTGCCTTTAACAATTGTAAAAATAAGAAAAAACAATCTTGACAAAAAAACCAAAATATTAATACACCATAAAACACAAGGGTCCTCATAATGTCCAGGTTTTAGAAGCTTGCAGTCCCAACATCTATTGATAAAAGGTTGATGGGGTAGGAAAAATAGCTGTGAGTAAAGGCCAAAGAAAAGAGATTAAGGCAAACAAAAGATGAAGAATTTAAGTTCTATGATGAGCATGAGTCTGTTCATGAGATGTGGAAGATTATGGAATATTATACCTTCCATTTCAAAATTTATCCATGACTCAGCCTCATAATTGATTCTTAAATCAATCATTACTCCATGAAGACACTGGCGTGCTACCACCTTAATTGATTTTAAATGTCATTATATATTTAGCTAAAGGTTGAAATTGCTTGAGCACGTCAGTCTTTCCCATACTCTCGCTGTACAATTGTCTTCTATCTTACAGGGATGATAGGAGTCGCCATTGTGGAATAAGCCATCCTCTGAAACGCGGTTGCAAGTGCATTATAGTCATTAGGACTCTCTGCATTTAAGAAACATCACTCACAAGCTAAATATAATGAGCTGAGGTTGGGTTTTAATGGGATGTTCATTTGAATATGGGCTGTGAATGTGTAAAAGAATTTGCATTTTATTATAGCTGTTGAACTAAAATGTAGCACTTGTTATTCTGTGTAAAAAGAAGAGTATGTAGGTAATGCGTCTTAACTGCATCCCCCTGTCATTGTGCGGAGATACGGGCCTGACATTAGCTGTGGTAGGTAGGTTTTAATGAGTGCTGGAATATTCAACTTCTCAAAAGATACAGATTCAGATACCAATTAGCTGGACTAGGAGAACTTAGCATTCATCACGATATTTTGTTCTTTTTGCCTTATGAACTGAAAAAAGAAATCACAAGACACAAAGGATTCTGACCTATAGGAAACCTCTCTACCATAGCAGTGAAGTGGTAAAGTCTGTCTTAATCCCCCCTTAACAGCAGCCATTGCACAGAAAAAGAACAATGTGTGCAATTTGGAACCGATCAAAGCCAAATAGCTTCTGAGTCTCACTTTTGTGTTCCTATGAGCACCATCATCATGTTCTTTTTATGTGCGCTTTAACTTTAGATAGGACGTGTTCTGATCAAGAGGGCTTCACTTTCCTCTCCTTATCCTGCCTTTCATCCTTGACCAATTTCTTTAAAAGGAAATGAATAGGTTATCACACTCTGTCACCCCCTTTCTCCTTGGATAGTTTGCTACAAACAAGCCTCCTGGGATGGCATCTTAGAGATGCTACTCAAAGACCTGTACAAAGAGTCAAAGCTTCTTTGACATCATCAAGCATCTACCTTTAATTACTTCTCTCTAGCACTCCTAGTAATCTTGACTATCCATGCACACAAGTCTTTTAATGCAACAATACAGCGAAAAAGCATTAACCTTCATGGCCTAAGTCTTTCGTTATCTCAGAAAGAGGTTAAAATATTTATGGAAGGAGAGCTCACTTGTATTTTTTAGATTACTTCCACTTTGTTGAAAGAAAATTAGTTTTAAATTCATGATGAGTTTAAAAACACATATCAAAAAGACTCCATATTAATTTATTTTCCTTTGAAAGAACTTGGCAATATTTTTCACCTAAAATAAGTTAAGTTATTGTTATTAATGTTAATATTAAATATCGACCTGCTAAAGTTTATCTATTATTCTCCTTTCTTACAAATGTATGTATAGTACACTGATAAATTACATATAGATGTACAATTGTAAATATATTCCATGATAAGAGAAGAATCATCTACATTGGATAATGTGCAACAGAATACTTTGTTTTGCTCTTGCTTTTTAACATAAAAATACAAGAATCAGTACATTTGTATTATATTCATACTTTTTAAAAATGTATCTGTGTGTCAAGGTTCTTGTGGGGAGGTCATAGGAAGCTTGCAAGCATCAGTTCTCACCTCTCACTTGTATGTAGGTCTTAGGAACTGAACTCAGGTCATCAAGGCATGAGAGCAGGTATTTTTATCCATCAAGTCATCCCACTTGCTGGCTTTCTTTGGTATATTGTTTGTTTGTTTGTTTGTTTGTTTGTTTTTCTTCTTCTGGGTTTCCCGTTTCTGCCCAAGTGCCAAACCATACTAATTGGCCTTCCACTGAATAATGTTTTTATATTGTATCAGATTAGCTATCACAATTCTGATTTCCATCACCAGCACTTGGATTATTTTAGACCGTTCTTCTCCACTGTCATGCCTGCTAGCTGTGGCAGTGCGGGTGGCTGGCTGTACTCGATATATGGTTGAGTGACTGGACGAGGCTGGCAGAGGACAAGTAACCCTCATAACGGCAGCTCCCGGGTTCTCACTCCTTATGCAATCCTTCATCTCCCTAACATGGAGATGAGACCTTTAGACTTGTTCTGGCTAATAGCATACTCGAAGGTGAGAGATGGCATGCCTGAGACTTAGCACCGAGGGACTGAAATGCTCATTTTCATTGGCAACGTTCATGCTGACTTTGAAGATTTGAGCACTCATATTCAGAATACCTCGATGACAAGAACTTAGAGGTCCACAACCAGACAGCTCTCAGAGTAAGGTGGGTCGTTAATCTTTCAGTCAACTCTAGGCAACCAGCTGTCATATCACATTGCTCAGAAGGAAATCAACCCTCCCTCTGTATGCTGGCAAACCCCTAGCCCTAACTGACAATCACAGCATTGCAACCGTTTGTAGCAGAAATTAGCTAAGTCATACCATCAATTCCATTTTCATCAGGAATTATGTGAAACTGCGTGTTGCTTAAGAACACTGATTGTTTTTAATATAAGGCTGTTAGATATTAGTAGAACATTAACAGAACATTTAGAATCACAGTGGTTTGGGCGTCACCTTTGATGTAGATCCAAATGATCTCACTCTGAGGGAACAGTCATTCTTTCTCATGTATATTCACTTAAGACACCAGTGAATGGTTCTCATTGCTAGGTGAAAATGTAAAATTTGTAGCAACTTAACTAAAAAATCTAAGGGCTTTGCTAGCTATCCAAATGTGTCTAATGATACAGTTGCATGCTGTTATCCATGCTTAAGCCAGCCTACCCACAGAACTTCACCATCTTCCTGAATTGGGTAAAATTAGAAGCAGGTTTTTAATTTTAATTAATTAATTTGTTTGTTTGTTTGTTTGTTTGTTTGTTTTTGGTTTTTTGAGATAGGGTTTCTCTATGTAGTCCTGGCTGTCCTGGAACTCACTCTGTAGACCAGACTGGCCTCGAACTCAGAAATCTGCCTGCCTCTGTGCTAGGATTAAAGGCATGCGCCACCACCACCACCGCCCACCTTAGAAGCAGTTTTTATTCTCCAATGAGTCTGGTTGCCTGCAACTATCCATTACTTTCCCTTCACTATTTCTAGTTCCAGAATCAGAGTCATTTGCTTTGCAGCCATGAATGCCCAAGCTGGATTCCCAGCCCAAGTGACAATAAGGGCAACAGTCTTTCCCATAATTTCAATTAACAACTGTTGAACCAAGAAATACCATGACCTTTCACAAAATGCCGATGTCAGATTTTTTTTTCCCGATGCACCTTCTAAGTCTTCCTTAGTGAAATACTGTTGATAGGATAGACTCCACAACAGGCCAAATGCTACATACCCGTAAATTCTTAATCTGCAGTGTTCCTTGGTCTTGGATTGTGGCTCTTGGATCTCTCCCCAGAAAAGTAAAGCCCTCTTTTAGCCAGCTAATTACAGGCAGAGGTTCGCCCGTGGCTTTACATTTCAGCAACGCTGTACCGTCGACCGCAAGTGTTTGGTTTATGGGTCCTTGCAGGATGATGGGTGGAGGTCTATCTGTCAAAACTAAAAGGCAAGCACATATTCAGAAAATGTTGACTTTCATGACAGTCAGTCGCCTTGCTGTAGTGACACTGGAAAATAAGATTAAATACACAAAGACTTTTACTATTATTAAAACCTCTTTTGCCTTAATACCCATAATATTTTCCAACTATATACATATACTGCACTGAGAACATACTATTGTGTTAATTGACTGTGCATCCATTATAATTAAAATGATTTGGGGATAGATTTTGACATTTTAGAAATGTTGAGTTGAATTGAAAAGCTTAGTCACATTAAAATTAAAATAAAAATATTGGTAGATTCTATGAGCTGCCAATCATAAATTATTCATATTTTTGCTAATATACATAGATGTTTTAAAAGTCCCTATGGGATATATTGCTTGTAAAGCTAAACTCCATCTTTGCTTTTTGTTATAAATACTACATATCCTAGCTGCTGCTGAATGCTATGTTTACATAAGCTTATGTGTTATGTGGATGATAAAACATTAGACCTTAAATAATTTAAAAACAAAATCATGACAATGGCTCTCCAAACTCTAGTTATGACATTTGAATGAGTGTATTGAGTTAATACTCACAGACAAACAGAGTGAATTAGTCAACCAGAATGCATGGTATAACCAAATTCAATTTTCACCTAAAATCAGTATAAACATTCAGCATACATTTAAAATGTTCTAGCTTAGTGTGCTTTTTTTTTTTTTGATGATGGCCCACAATCCTATATTGTATATTACTTAATGTTTTTAGAAATTTTTAAATGATTTAAGGAACATATATTGTCTGATATTATGTAAATGGTTGGTATAAAAAGAGAATTAATTTAATACTGTGCTTGCTTAAGAATTCACCAAGTTATCTCCAAGTCAATCTGACATGCTGAAGTTAGAAAAATGGTATTTAAGAGGAAATGGCTAAAGTTGGAAAGATTTTTCTTTAATTGTTAAAAGTGTGTATACCTTAATTTTATATTGTACATGTAAATATGTAGGTATATTCATATACATGTATGTATTTTATGCACAAAATACTAGTTATCTTATTTAAATTATATTAAATGTATTCTACATGTCAGTATATGATGAAAATTAGTTTTAACTGATCAAGAAATTAGTACATAGACGTTGCATATGAGGACTCTATGAGGATACTATGAGTTCTGGTTAAGCAGAATCTCTTACGGCAATTCCTACAAAACACAATTATCTGTGCATCATAATCTAAAATGTCAACCTCCTGTTTTAGTAATTTTATTAAACTTAGAAGTAAACAAAATAACTTAATGGAATAAGGGTGTATAGCATTATAATAATTATAACAAATCTGTAGAAATGAAAGTTTAACAGAAAGTTTTGTGGGTTTTCAAGTTAAACCCAGTGCCCAAAACATTATAAATAATGCTATAAAAATTAAGAGAAAGTGGGCCTTCATTACCATTCTAAAATGTGTGTATCAAGTTTTAAATGTAGCATATCTGTTTCAAGTCAAATAGCTATGCAGAATTCCAGTTATTTCTTTTAACTTGATTTTATTGTCCTATTTCTGACATCATTAGACACAACCAAAGGTCAACTAATTAGAATTTCCCCTTCCTTTTTCCCCACTACCTAAATAACTAGCTCATTGCCTTTTGAATGACTGATCAATAAAGTAATTGAAAATCTCCTGGCCAGCAGAAATTCAGTCTCAGGGATGTTATGGCTGAAAGATGACCACAGGTTTTCATGACACTGGAGTCAAAGGTTAAATGAACATTAGGGTTTTCAGTGATCTGTGAACAACTCCGTGGTGTTCTCTAACTGCATGTTATAAATCCTTAATAAACCACTCAGGTAAGACCACAGTGTGGCGTTTATTGTCAAAAAATGTGTGAAATATATCCTACTTCTATATGCTTTTTAAGATTTATTGTCTCTACCCACAGAATAATCATTACATTTTTGTTCTAAGTTTGAGAGAAAAAGTTGGAGAAACAGAAAAAAAAAAGAAATGAACTTTTCTTATTAGTAAAAAAACTTTTCTTATTATTTAACTTATCTTAAATACATACTTAAAATATGAATATATTGAATACTTTGGCCCAAATATCTTATTTTCAAAACATTTTCAAATGTTTAGGAATTTTTCTCTGGTATAAAAAACGAGAACTTTACTAATGGTAAAGTTTTATTCTGTTAAAGAATCATGGACACAGAGGACCCTTGCCACCTAGGGAAGCCCTTTGTCGTCATAGTAACCCTTGAATGGACTTTTTCAAATCCATGGCAGCATCTCTGCAGCACCAGCATGTGCTGTCCAGTCTCTTAACATCGCCGTAGACAGTATCTGTCTGGCCCTGCACCATTCCTGTGCCTTGCCATGGACATACATTAAAAGACATTGCTTTTCCATTCATTTCACATTGCCCTTTAATCAACATGTGAATCCAGATATACAGGAAAGCAAAGTGAGTTTCGCCACTAAAAAAAAGAGAAAGACACTCTGAGAGCATATAGATCAAAGGCCCTGTATCTCAGAAATGTAGTCTTAAGAGGAAAAATAAAGTCAAAAAGGAGGAAAACTCTCAAAAATGAAACAAATTAAGAATTTTTAATTTAAGACATTTAAAAGTGGGGAAAATTCATTTTTACAGCATATACACTATCTAATCCCTCCTACCCAAGCTGTCAAGTGCAATAAATAACCTTACTGTGAAGAGAAAAAAAATCATCAGACCCTTTTCAACTTCCAGCAGAAATTAAAATTCAAGGTACATATGTGCAAGCAAAAATAAATAATAATTTTAGCATCATCACTCCTTTAGAATGCATTTAATTAATTTAACTTAGTGAATGTATAATTAAAGTAGGAAGAATGTTCTAATATGATTAGCTAACTAAAATCTCATTTCTGTTTCACTGATGATATTTAAAGATGATATTTTCTACTCCTCTCGTCAGATAAAAGTATTAATATCCATCAGAATCAGTCATGCCAAGGAAATACTCAGTGAAAACGTAGAGATTATATTGGTAAACATGAGTGATGTCATTTGTTTAAAATAATGCACCCCTGTGTATGTAAGGATCTAAACAGCAATCTTCAATGTTCTTTTTCTTAGGGGAATGAGTGGTATGAAATCAGAGAGAATTAGAAACTATCAACCATTGTTGCTCTACTTGTGTAAATGTCATATGTTTTCTTATGGGAAATGCATGGAGGCAAATTTTCCAACAAATCAAATATGTTCCCCAAAAGTGAAATAAAAACTAAAATAATAATAAATAATAAAAATAAAATAATGTTAAAACATTAAATTCTTTTCATGATAAAAACCGAGCAATGACATCTCACCGTCAGTAACTTCCAGCTGTGCTTTAGCTAAAATGCTTCCTGCCACCGTTAGGGCCTGGCAGATGTAGTAACCTGCGTCTGAACGCTGAATGTTGGTGATGGTGAGGTCCCCAGTCGGGGACACTGAACACCGGCTGTTGGGCTGCTGAGGTTGATTCGGGAAAAGTAGGTTCTGTGGAAAACCAACAACAGAAAACAGTCTCTTCAGTGTTTTTACCTCTGCAAGGAAAGTTTCATTAACAACAACTATAACCACTATGAGAATATGGCTGGAAAACAAAATGTATAGATTTTAAAAACACATGGTACTGAAATGTCTACATGTACCACACAGGGTTTGACTGGGAAATATTTTCCAAGTCATGAACTGAGAGGTACAAAGTAAACATGTTCTAGCTGGAGGGACCACAATCTGCCGTTCTTAAAATGAGGACTTTCAAATTTAACTTTGGATTTGAACATAATTCGTGCAGTTTTTTAGCCCACAGCACCATGTCAACCCACAGATCTGAAAGATATTGACAGAAACAGGATCGTTAACATAACTTTATATCAACTCTTTAGTGTTTGCTAGTTATGTATTTCGCAGCTTTGGAATTTAGTTTCCACGTCTTTGAAGCAAATAGGCAAACTACTACTCATATGACCTAGTTCCCAGACATTTAAAGATGTTGAGTATAATGTTATGCACAGAGTAACCTTATATTTACAGTAACAAACAATATCAAATATCATTACTGGTGACCAGTTTGAATATGCTAGGACAAGTTCCAAATAATGTATATACTATAGACTATCAAGGGAAGCTTCTAAGTCTAATTTTTTCATAGTCAGCCATACCAGTTTTCGAAAGAGCTATACAAAAAAAAAAGCTACAATTTAAGCAAAGGTAAGTCAATTCTTTAAAATAAGTAAAGCAAAGGCTGCAGCAGGACTCTGAAAGTATGCAGGTAACCTCTACAACCTTCAAAATAGTACTTTTTTAAAAAAATAGTTTCTTACACACTTCATTAAAGCTTGTCACACAACTACTACAGCCCAACCACAAACCCTTAAAGTTTCTCTATCAAAACAGGACCATTAATTTGGATGACCTGTGCTGTTTTACTGTTGTTCAATTAAGAGAAACATGTGGATACAATAAATCATACTGAGGTATGTTTCTAGCTGCATTATAAATAAGGACATATCAATTTTTATGTTGTATTTACTTACAAAAAAAAGCATTAGGACCCTCTGGGATCTGTTTTGCAATATGGTAATTAATTTTCCAGGTTTGTAATTAAACAATTTCAATAAGTTGAAATCAGGAAGTAATAACATTCAATTAAAGGCACAAGACACATTTTCACCTTAAAATATTTTTACCCTTGAAGTAATGCCAGTGGATGAGAATAAAATAGGGTATTAACACTTTTCAATTACGCTAAATGACTTTAATCCGGCAAATGATGTCCTACTTTAATTAGAAGCTCTTCTCTTTATTGCGACATGATGGATGTCCACTTTATTAGATTCAAGTGAGAAACTATAAGCCCACTTTACATAAACATTACCATGCTATTAAATGCTGTCTAAAAGGAGCTATGTTTGCTAGCATGACAGGAATATAATTTCAAAATGCTATTGCCATCATCCCAAATTAACATTACTATATAATGCTAGGCATTTTCATATACTTGAAAGATAATTTGAGAACAAACTGAATCTCCTGTGGAATCCAGATAAATTACAGTTATAAAACATCTGAAAGAGAAGGGTCTAAATTTTAAGGGCGATTGAAAATGATACAATAACTCAAAGTGCACACTTTCCTACAATTAGCCATTAGAATACTAATTTACATTGCGCTAATCCATCAGATGGCCTAATTCTCCCTAGGATCTCTTCCTCTTCAATGTAATATCATTCCACTTTCTAAATGATTCTTTGACATTTGATTGACTTTAATCCATCATATGTATTCCCAGGTTGCATGGCACAAGCAAAAGAAATGGATTACAAGCCAAGTCCAGGAACTCTGTAGAGCTCTAGAAGGGTTTGAACATTATATTAGTGCTAATTGGCATTATAAGCATGTATTGAGGAATATGGATCATTAAGTTCATGGTTTGGTCTCTTTCTACTGATGGACAGAGACAGATTACTGTAAATGTTGAGTTCTGGAAGCAGGAAGACTGAACTTTTTTGATAATATCTAAATTCATTGGATGAAAACTTACAGTCTGTTCAAAATTTCACCTCTATTCTTAATCTCTCATCCTCCCCACTCCCCTAGGGGAGATAATGGTGAAAGAAATAATATTATATCTAATACTAGAAGCAAACCAATACACATAACAGCAAACATCAGTATCTTTAGAATATGATTTCACTTTGTCAGACAATACATGGTGATGCTTAAAATCTCCTAATAATTACTATTCACCATCATTGATCATTATGTTAGATATCCTCTGTTCACAGAACTAGAGCATCAGTGTCCATTTTAAGTTGTATACTTTTAGAGCTATATAAGAGATGTTATTTATATATGTATCAATTTATCTTAAACTAACAGCTATCTTTAATTATTGAAAAGACATGGTTTTTTTATACTATGTGTTATAATTTTATTTGAAATAAACTCCTCCAGTGAAGAGTCAAAGAACTCCTGATGAGAAGTTCATCTCTTTCCGTCTTTGGAAGGTGTGTCAATATCAACTGTTGACATTCAGATAACTTCCCTTTATCGCCACCTCTCAAAAAAATTCACCAGAAGTTGGAGTGGCAAGTAACCATTTGAGAAAGAACACTGAGCACTTCCTCTTTTGAGAAATGAATGCCTCCTTGAGTTATTTATTGAGCCTTCAGGAAGAACAGACAGCTTATTTCAAGAGGAATGTGGAGACATGTTCTTAGTCTAGGTTTTTTAATGTCTCATCTGCTTCAAGCTGGAAATTTGTATTGGCTCACCCTAGAAGCTAAGCACTTGAGAAAATTAATGTGTCCAGTTGAGTTTTCCAAAAGACTTTGAGAGATGATTTTGCCCAGAAGGATCACAGCATAAGGAAGATAGTTGTTTCCTGTGTAAAATGTGTTGTTTCCTGTCTAATTTTATTATGAAGAAATACAGAGGGAAAAGGAAGAATAGAATTCCTCTATTATTAAATGAGAGTGTGCTTAACTTTGTGGTCTTTTTATACTGCCCAGACAGAGGGCTGAAATCAGATCCTATGGCAATTAACACTGGAGTTTTAAAATGCTATTTCATCTCTTTTATGCTAAGAACTAGTCTAGGCATTTTATATGTGATACCTCATTTAATCATACTATGCTACTAGATGCGAGAAAGCCACATGACCAGTGCTGTAAGAAATTTTCAGTATCTTTGTTACTTGGGGTTCAAACTATATTATTTTTATTTTATGTTAGATACAGAATTTAAAAAAAAATAATCCTGGCAAATAAAGAACGCTGTATTGGAACACTTGACATCCAGTTATTTTCAAATCATTTCTTTCTCAGAAATAACATACAGTGAGCATTGATAGAAGACAGGTTCTGAGGGTCACTGAGAGAGGGGAATTTCAGAGATGTCAGAAAAGCACTCATGCCCCTACTCACCTGGCTGCCTTCTTTCTGCCAAAAAACAGCTGGCTGTGGGTTTCCTTTAGTTTCACAGGGGAATGTCACTGTCCGGCCCTGAGCAACAATCTGATCTCTTGGCCTAACAACAAACTGTGGAGGAGCTAGAATTTGAAAGGAAAAGACAGAGTAAACATCAACCTTTGACAACAATGAAAAAGATATCAAAGAGAAAAATCTGGCCCTGCATGACTGGCTCAGCATTGGAGCAAGGCTCCGAGTCCTTACTTACTTTAGCGGATTTCTCACAACACAAAGGAAAAGAAAGAACAAACTCTCAAAGATGCACAAAGACGCAGAACAAAATGAGGTTATTAGCAGACATACTTTAAAGATTGAGCACTATTCTCATCCTGTGTCTTAGCCACTTGCATAGGAAAATACATGCCTCATAATTCTGAAATTCACAGGACAAAATGTCATTGGCAATTTGGAACTCTGTTTTGAATGGGTCACCACGAAAGAGTCAGTATCTCAAGAAAACTATCTTCTCCCTCAAAAGCCAATGTATTAGCGAGCACAAATTTTTTTATAGTGTTTTCAGGATAGGAGATGAGATCCTGAAGTCTCAATAAAGTTTAAATTTTATCCTGGATTCTTATCAAATATTTTAATATTCAAGGCTTGATGCATCCAAAACATTGAAGTACTGTAGAGTTGAGGACTACATATGAAGGTAGCCAAGAATATAAACACATGAAATGAAACAGTTTATTCATTTTGAATAACGTTATTTCAGTAAGCAGTAAGCAGGCAATTAGTGCATTTTACCTGGGTACTAAAAGCTGAAGAGGTCATGGGCTTGTGGAAAAAAATAACAATAAAAACATAATAATGGTGATACAAAAAAAAAAAGAAAAAACACACATCCCCAACAGTGATGACAAATATGGTGAGTTTAGAGAGGACCTTCAGAATACCAACAGAAGACAACTTCTGTTATACTGCATATAGCATATGGGACGAGACTTGAGAGAGGAGATCTCCTCTATAATGACAGCTTTGAAAACTCTTCAGATAGGAAATGAGCGTTATAAGAATTTTAAGTAAAGAGCATCATTTGGACAGTGGAATGTTGAACACTTTCCATATCTGGTGTTCACTGAAGATTTTAAAAGCAAGATCGCATCTACTACAATATTGTGAGTTGGGGGAGAAAAGAAGGGTAAAGTCATTAACAGGGTGGAAACAAAAGATCTTGCCACCCTGCCAGCCCTGCTGTGGAAATCCCTAATCTGAATAACAGCTGCAAAGTTAACTCTCCAGAGGAGGCTTTAACCCTTGGATGAAGATGGAAGACAGGAGAAACATTTAATGGGGGGGGGAGGGGGGAAGTAGGGCATATGGTTAGGAGACTAGTAGAACAGTGCAGGTAAAGGTGATAAAGGTGATGATCCCAAGAAAGGGTGACTCTATTAGAAAAGGAAAGGGATGGAAATAAAATCCTAAGGATACTCACAATTGGAGGAGTTCTAAAGATCGGAAAGTGTGAGGCACTAGAGGCTATCAGAGACTGCCACAAAAACATCTTCACACCAGGCATGCACTTCCAGGGAAAACGTTATCCTAACCCATGACGACTAGAATAACTCTTTCTACTTTAAAAATGTTATTTAGGCTAGAAACCATTGAAGCAGTTTCAAAACAGCTCTAATTTATAGAGCGGGTCGCAGACAGAACATAATCCTAAAAAGTGAACACTGGAGAATTTTAACAAGATGCACTGTCCAATAAGGGCAGAACCCAAAAGGACAATAGAACAGAATATCCCCCCTGAACACACTGCCAAGAATACATCTTAACCCAGTTTCTAGCATTTTATAAAGAGCATAGATATCTCAAAGGAAAAAAAATAAATGATGCTTATTTAGAAGTAAATTTTGTACTCTCTTATAGTTCCTCTTTAGCCAAACCATCCAACACATAGTTTGGAGATGGAGGGGAGGAATTCTTTAAGTTGAGTCCTTGTAACTGTCGATTCTGGAAGACTCATCTGAACAGCATGAAGAAAGCAAATCCATAGACCTATCTGAGCAGTGCTATTCGTGTGACCTACGTTTCAGGAATGTGCATACTTCTCCTAAGTTCCTGATATTTCTATGCTATTAAGCTGAATTAGAAGATGCATTGATGTCTGTTTTTAATAGGAAAATCACTTAAATCAATATTAGATACTTGTGTCAGGAAAACATTAAAAATATAAAACTACCCATTTTTGTTTTTGCTTTTGTTATTTTTAGTTGTTGTTGTTATTTTCTTTTTACACCAATGTGATCTCAAACTCAAAGATCCAAACATTTCTGCTTCCTGGGTGCTAGGATTAATAGTGTGTGTTACAGTGCCTGGCTACAAAAGTGCCCATTTTTTTTCAGGAGACATGAAAATACAAAATGTTTGACATGAAAAACATTAACATTGTTCTGTATTACTTATGCTTTGCCATTTGTCTATAATAAATATGCATTTTAACAAATGTCAGAATCAATGTAGTAGTATTTGCTCTGCAAACCCAATAAGGAAAAATTACCAGTGTCAACGAACATATTACCTTCCTGAGAAGTGTTGTGTACTTTAGCTGGCATCTTCTCTTCAAAATGCAAAAAAACTCACTTATGTAGCACTCATAAAAAGGGTCCAGATTTAACACATTAGGACATGTGAACTTCTTGGTATGAGAAAGACTTTCAATTGTCCCAAATAAATACTAGGAGAAGTTTGCAGATACAGGAGATCTAACTAGTACTGCCTTATTTAATTTTTAGTCATAATTATAAATACAAAGTATCATAGAGTTGCCAAAGAAGAATGTGTAAAATCATATTATAATCCATCACCTATATTGATAAATTGTTGCATGTACTTGAGGTATTTCTGTAGATTTCTCCAAATTTGACTTCCTAATTTAAAAAATATCCCTTTTTAAGATTTACTTTATTTTATGTATATATATATATATATATATATATATATATATATATATATATATATATATGCACGGCACAAATACTTGTGCATATACATTCAAACTTCCATGGAGGAAACAGACCAGAAGAAGGTATCCTGTCCCCTTCTTCTACAGATAAAGGCAGTCGTGAGGCACCAGAAGTTGGTACAAGGAAACAAAGGTGGGTTAATTTTCTTTGATGAATTATTTCCTAAAATATTTTTAATTCCAGATCTAAAAACTTGTTCCGATTCAAAATCTTAATACCCTAAATAAGGACACGTTTATTTACTTTTACTTTCTTGACGATAGGTGATTCACATTTTGATTCATTCTAAGTATTTGACCTACTACAAATCGTAAGACATGCTGCTTTGTGCAGAGAATGGAAAGTAAGTAGCAAAATGGGCTTGGATCATGCCCTTGACTGCAAATAAACATAAAAGTAAACATAGCAGAATATGATTCACAAAGCAGTTATAATTTTCTGTTTGTTTATTTGTTTAATGCAGGACTCAGGAGGTGGAGATAGATGATCACTCTGTGAGTTTGCAGACAGTCCGGTGTATACAGAGATTTCCACCTCAGCCACGGTGACATAGTGAGACTCTGTCTAAAACCATAAACGCAGATGGAACTTTGAGAAACAGAAAGAGCAGAACCAAAGGACCACGTACAGTGAGGAAAGAAGAGCGAGTTGATTTTGAGTTGCTTTCCAAGCATAGGCATTTACTAGATGAGGAGTGATGACTTGAGTGGACATGGAGGGAATCAGCATTGATAGCAGAGAACAGTGGACTACAATCTTAAGAGAGAAGGCAGTAAGAAGAGAGAAAGTGTGGACAGAGACTGAAGGAAAGGCCACCTAGAGACAGCCCCACCTGTGGTTCCATCCCATATACAGACACCAAACCCAGACACTATGTCTGAAGTGCTTGCTGACAGGAGCCTGATGTGGCTGTCTCCTTAGAGGCTCTGCCAGAGCCTGACAAATACAGAGGAGGTTGCTCGCAGCCAACCATCGAAATGAACATGGGGTCCCCAGTGGAGGAGTTAGAGAAAGGACTGAAGGAGCTAAAGGGGTTTGCAACCCCATAGGAGGAACAACAATATCAACCAACCAGACCCCCCCACACACACACAGCTCCCAGAGACTAAACCACCAACCAAAGAGTACACATAGAGGGATCTGTGGCTCCAGCCACATCTGTTGCAGAGGATAGCATTTTGGGGCATCAATGGAAGGAGAGACCCTTGGACCTGTGAAGGCATGATTCCCAGTGTAGGGGAATTCCAGGGCAGGGAGGCAGGTGGGTGGAGGAACACCTTTGTAGAAGCAGGGCAAGGGGGGATGGGATTGGAAGTTTCTGAGGGGAGCTGGGAAAGGGGATACTATTTGAAATGTAAATAAATAAAATATTCAATTAAAGAAAAGATTAAAAAATATATCAGGAGGATATGCTGACCAGATAATTCAGGCTAAAGGTGTTTAACATATTGCTCTGGAAAAGACCTATTCACAAATATTTTTATAAGGAATGAATGTTCTGGAAGCAAGATGGCTGTGAATTGAAGACACTGACTAGAGATCCAGAGAGGCAAAGGGCTAGAGAATCTTAGATAATTGGGACAAAAAATCTAGGGGGAAATACATTTTTTGGAGGTACTTAAAGGAAACATGCTATCATGTGAACAACTTAAAGATATCTTTTTACACTGCAGGTATTCATGGTAGTGGATTAAAAAATAAAAGGAAATAATAATTTCCTGAGCCTTTATTCTAACTTTATAAAAGATGACTACCAAATGCTTTTTGGCACTATTTTTAAAACATGCCTTGCATGCAATATTTACTCATAATTCATCTTTCTTCTAAGTCACTGTATAAATATGCTATACTTCTAAGGATTATAATCACTTCTTTTTTTTTTTTTTACAGCCAGAATTTCAAGACAGGTCATGGCTCCCCAAAGACCTGCCATTTTCTTAGAATTATCTGATCTTATAAAACACTGAAGCATTTAACAAAGCAAAATTCAAAGAATGCTTGTATCTTTGAAAATGCCTAACCTCTTGTCACCTGAAATCCGGACAACAGGAAAAAAATTAAAACAATCACTTTTTCCTTGGTAGACTCTCTGCCAAAGATCTATATTGCAATCTCTGTGAGGGAAGATTGGCTACAGAAATTTATTGGGGAGGGGGAGAGGGCTAAAATGAAAAACAACACCAATAATTCTTCTGGGAACACTCCGCTGTGTCAGTATTTCTGCAAGGTGGTATTGAGAATGGTTTAAAGAAGGGCTGGCATTGGCACCAATGGGAGGGAGCAGCAGAGGAGGTATTCCATCAACAGAGCACAAAAGCTCGAAGCCTGCCATAGGTGAGCTAGTCACGGGAGAGCTCTCATTAAATATAGGAAACCATATTAGGCCCTCAAGATGGCAAATCAAAACCCACATTTAAACCCAAAGCAAATAGGAAAGAGTGACTTATAAATTCCAGATGATTTTGATTATTAGAGAAATGGCAATTGTCTTATATGTCCTTAAGAAAAAAACAAAGATCTATAAAATATGTATTTATAATCTCAAAAGCCTAAAAAGATATTAGACAAACCTCTCCTAACTATGCTGTACTAATCCACTTGCTCAATCTGCCAGATGATTATCTCTATGTCTGAATGAAGAGATATGAAGACACCCGGTTCTACAATTCAGTGTTTAACAAGAACATGTTTTTTTTTTTCTTTTTTCTTTAAAAATTAAAACAAAACGACATAGCTCTCTAAGAAAAGTACATTGCATGAATTCTGGAGAAGCACACTCTAATATCGAAAGGTCAGTTACGTTTGCAGGTCTGGGGGAGTTCAGCTGAAACTGTGTTTCGAGACTTTAAATGAAATGCACAGTAAATTAGATTTGATTCCTGCTAATTTATGCTTCCATACTGCACGCAGCCCATGCTGGCTTCAATCAAAGTCATGCTACAGCACTCTTATGCTAATGCCTGCCGGCGAGCCAGAGTGGGTGGAATGGAAATCAGAGAGACGAGCATGAGTGGGAATCACAGGCCATGCTCGAGGTGGGCTCCGACACGAGGGGAGAGGGACCTAGAGGCTAATCGCATCATGTTCAAGTTGTTTCTACAGGAAAAAGATGACTTTTGATGGCAACCATTAACATGGAGAGAGCCAGGCAGCAGTTAGGGGCATGGTTACAGTCACACTTAGCCAGACTCCTCTTTGATTGTAAATTTGTACCTGAATGAATCAACTTTGGAGACTTTAATAAACATCTTGAACTGACTAACTCAAGTAGAAAACACTTTGTGTGTGTGTGTGTGTGTGATTTAATATATTTTGCTTATTAAATGCTAATACAGCCTGTAAGAATATTTTAAAAGCAGCCTCCTCCATCACTTGATTGAGCTACATGTTTGCTTCATCATAACTTCCTTAACTCAACAGCAAAAAGACAATTTAAGGGTGCTGACCAAGGGCCCAGGGCCATGTTAACCCACCCATAGGCCCTAGTTAATTTCAAATATAGAATTTTGCATATCTCAACTATGATGATTTTTATATAAATATCAGTAAGTTGAGCCTTTTGAAGAATGCTTCAATCATTATGTAAAAAACTGTTATCTTGGGGAACAAATTTGACATTCAGTTTATTTGAATGGTGTGTTAAGTGGACCAAATAAATATTGAGCTCCTAATTTAAAATGATTCGCATCAAGTAATGACCCCATTAAACTCATAATTTCTCATCTCTAGTATGAACCAAAAGAGTAAGAATTGAAGGTTATAATTTCTAATATAGTAGACTATATGAAAGAGTACACAATGTTTTCATGAGCAGTGTGTTCCTTGTCCCTTGTGCGGTCATGTGCACGTTCCTGTGTCCTTCAAACCCTGACTTCTATTATCCCAATCTTGTTGACATGGGTAATCCTGAACTTTGACTATGTACCTGCTATGCCTTCTTTCCAATGTAAGGAACATAGATTTATTTGTTCTGTTTTGTTTCTCTGTCTTTCCTCTATGTGTCTTGTTTCCCAAAATAAGCTCTATTGCTTCTACATTAAAATATCTTCCTTTGCCTTTGAATATTTTTGAGTTGGGAAAGTTGGAATGGATACCTAGAAGAGATTTCAAACTGCTATAAAGGAAATATTAAACATTTTTCCCACATTGTTATACTTAAAGTATCTAACACATTCTTCCCATTGACTATAATAGTTTGGATCAAAGAGAAGTCAAACAGGATATATAGGTTGTGAAAAAGAAAATACCCTGTACAATTCTGAAATTTCTCCATAGAATTCTGTAGAAAATGGTCTCTATGCCAAAGTAAAAACAAATATCCATGATCTCAGAGGAACAAAAACACAAGCACAAAGACAGACAGTATGTCTCATTTAAACCTGGAATTTCCAGAATATTATTTAAGTTTATACAACCAATGTGAACACTGAGAACTGCATTCATTACAATAGAATAGATGCCACTAACAAGGCATGAATACTCATTCAAATGATAAATGGATTCTAATTGATAAATGATTAGATCTTCACCTCATTTAATTGTAGTTATTTTCAATGTTTGACAAGTAATTTCAAAATAACTTGTTAATATTGAAAGTGAATACATAATGTCATAAAATATTTGACTTTAAACCACATTAAGATATAATTTATTGAAGATTGTGTTTATTTGTACTGGAAATTACACATTAAAGATACAGGATTATAATAATCATTTTTGTAAAGCTTCTATAATTAGATAATATTTATTTTTATTATTTCCAACAAGTTAAAAATGATCAAATGGCTAAATTATATAACAACAATATTTTGCGTCCATGGTAACGATTATTCCAGAGGAGAAATATGGTTGATTTCTAAGCCAGTAACTGTCAGTTAATATTTAAAAAATCTTTGGTCCATTCTAGCACCAGTGTCCACTCCTTTCTTCTTGTCAGACATCACTTGGTATGTGATTTATGTCTTTGGTGTTCCAAGATTCTAGGCTAATATCCACTTATCAGTGACTGCATACCATGGGTATTCTTTTGAGACTGGGTCACCTCACTTAGTATGATGTTCTCCAGCTCCATCTATTTCTCTAAGAATTTCATGAATTCATTGTTTCTAATGGCTAAGGATCATTGTGGGGGAGTACAAGAACAGGGAGGTGGGAGGGGGTGGATGAGGGAGCAGGGGGAGGGAAAAGGTCATGAGGGACCTTTGGGGGTGGGGAACCAGAAAAAGGGAAATGAATTCTAAATATAGAATATATCCAATAAAAAAAGAAAAAGAAAAAAAAAACCAAAACCAAAAACAAACAAAAAATAGAACATACTTTAGAAAATAATAAAAAAATTAAGACTACAAAAAATATTTTAAAAAATCTTATTCCATATGAAATAGTTATAACTTTACCTTTTCTTTCATCAAATATCAGTTTTTCTCTATCTGCAATTTCAGTGTCAAAATGCTATTTTTGGGAGGGCTTGGATTTGTTCAAAACAGGGTTTCTCTGTGTAGCTCTGGCTGTCCTGGAACTCACTCTGTAGACCAGACTGGCCTTGAACTCAGAAATCCACCTGCCTCTGCCTCCCAAGTGCTGGGATTACAGGTATGTGCCACCACTACCCAGTACAATGCTTTTTAATATGGAAAATGCTAAATGGGTCACTGGGTCACTACTCTCATAAATGTAAAGTAATGACACAGTCAAGAGGCAAGAATGACCACGGGGAAGAGTCTCTGCACATGCTGGCATTTTATATCTTACTCTGTACTAAAGTTGTTCGACATATATACAATTGCATCAGTCACTGTATGACTAAAGATGTGTTGCTGCCAAGCAGTACCTCTTTAGAGTTTGGAGTCACCTTTATCGAATGCATTGTCAGAAGACTAATTTTGTCTTGATTGTCAGAGGACTAATTTTGAAGATGCATGTAATACTTGAGATCTGGCCTATTTATTGTCTATAACTTGAAATCGATGTCTAGAACACGCATTGAAGTTGGCCACTGAGTTATTATCTAGTATGATCGTAACATAAAAATGGGAACTTTTTAACGGTGGATACTATTCTGAGAAGAGTGAAGGAAGAAGAGGGTTAATTTGGAAAAAGGAAGGGTGAGAGCATTCCTCACACAGGCAATAACACCCACTGTGTAGATACCTCATCCGTTGGCACACCTGCTTTCTTGTGGACAATGAAGTCAACAGTGGCATTCTAAGTAAAATGCTTTCTGTGGTCTTGATAAACTGAAGGGTTATGTGAGTGGAGTGTACCAATTTCAATGCTAATGGCATTTACTCTAGTTAGAAAATCTCTGCTAATTTGGTAATGTTATTAAATATTTCTACATTACAATGAATATAATAATTAACTCAGTACCAAGACAGACATGCTTATGGAGAACTTTAAACTTTATTAGATTTCAGATTGCTGAAGCAGATTTACTCTCAATTAGAGGTTGGCAGAAGAGGTCATAGAAGAAAAGCAAAATATTCTGGGTTTTAATAGGCAAGTGTCACAGAACTGCTCATTATACAAAAGAGAAAAAATTGGAAACTCCTACGAAAAATATGTCAATACCTTTAACAAATTATAATTTTAAATCTCATTTCCATGATGTTTTATTTTCCTTTTTAAATGGGTACTTTAGTTTTTTAAAAATATATATTTTTTTATCCATTAGCTTAAAATTTTTCCATGCAATATACTTTTATCATATTAGCTCCCCTCTATTAGCTTTCTTGATTAAGATCTTAGTAATAAGTAATAGTGAAATTTTGCTTTTAAAGTCACTGGTAATCTTCAAGGAAAATGGTTAGATATTTTTTAAAAATAACTATTTAATAAGGGCTGTTAACTCAAAAGACATTAACTACAAAGACAGGATGCCATGTTTAAACCAACAAAAGAACAACACAGGGTGTTGGAAAGCAAACCCTAAATTGCCTCAAACTCTTAAATTAGGAAGAGTGTGTCTCCCTATGTGGAGAGGAAGACATTGGAAGCTTGGGATGAGAAGGGAAAGCGTAGCTTTAAGGTAATTCTTCAAGCAAATGGTGAGACCAGACATCCATTTTCACTCACTTAACCTGTCAGCTTGCCAGAACGGTCTCGTCAGCAATCTAGCTACACTACAAGGCATGCTCTCATCCCATCATCTCATTTTTTAGAGAAAGATTGCACAAGATGCCAATCAGCAAAAGCAAAAGCCAACACAAAAGCAAGAGAAAACAAATGCGACCAAGGAACAAATGTCCTTATACCGAGGGGTTGCTTCGTTAACGGAATTTTAATATGCGATTGCAATGTTTCTTAATAACATTAATTACACGCTTAGGAAGGCACCATCCTAAGTCATTAGTGCTTTCTTTTTGTTGCATTTTATCTACTACCAGCAGAATGAAAGATCTGAGATTGGCCTATTATTGTTAATGTGGCTTGATCTTTTTATGGCACCGTTTAATGCTGCTTGCATAAACATTTTCCCAGCAAGTATTAACTACATATGTCTGCATATATGTATATTAAGTAAGTATACCAACATTAGGCATGTACTTACAAGAGTTATACTACTTCTTAAAACAGAAGAACACAGCAGTACTTAGTACTAAGATATATGTAGAGCAGATGAAAATAACATCAACAATAAATTTGAAAAATAACACTGACCAAGTGACTTTACAATAGATTCAGAAATGTGTAGCTTAAATTTTAATTGAATTTCTAGTCTATATATTTAATGCATATAATCACGAAACAATTACTTGAGTCACATAATATGTTTAAATAAGTTACATAATAATTTAAGTGTTACCTGTAATATTTATGTCTTACGCACATTATAGAATTGTTAAAGGCAATATCTCCTGACAACACTATCTTAACTTTTTATATTTAGTGTTCTATAATGTTCCATAAAGTTTTATCCTTCCATTCCCTGATATTGCATAGAAGAAAAAAAGAGAATAACATGGGAATTCTGCCATGATCCCAAACCTCAGATTTTTAAATGTTCTGCTTATCTACCAAGCACAGAAGAGAATAAGAAACCATGTTGAAAACCTTTATGTCCGATCTCTGCCTTCTTTTGAGTCTGACTTTACAGAAATATCTTTCAATATTACAAAACTTAATTCTTTGATTCTTTGAATGTAATCTAGATGCAAGTGTGATACCTAGCCAAAAAAAAAAGTTATGACTGTTCAGAACACTAATTCGAAATTTGGAAAACTTATGGAAAGAGCTGGATTTTAAATGGCCCACAAATTCTTCACTCCCTGGTGTTGTTTCTATGCATGTATTATGACATTCAGTGTGTTTACAGTATATGTTATTAGAGTTTCTACTTAGATACTTTATTTAAGACCTTTAGACTAACTAGGTGAACTCAAAAGATCATATAAGATTTCTAAAGAAGGACACTGGCTACAAACACATAGTGATTCTCAGTAGGTGAACTCAGAGAAGTAAGATATAAAATGCGTGAAGTGGTATGAGTAAAAATGTTCCCCATATGATAATAGGTATGAATGCTTGGTCCTCTTTTGGTGGAACCCTTGGGAACGATTAGGAGGTCTGTCTTTGGTGGAGGATCCGCTGGGGTGGGATTTGACTTTTCAAAGGTCTCTCTAGCTTGTGCTCTTGGATCAGGGCTTAAGCTCTCAGTTACTGCCCCCAGAACCTTGGTACCACTATACTAATCTCATCTGCATCTACCTAAATAAGTAACCAGCAAGAGATCAAAACAGGATTTAAGTTAATTAGATCAGTATGTCAACTAATCACCCATTTTAATAATGACAAAAGGAAGATCGCAATAAATGTAAAATAATGAACTCATAACCTCTAAAACTTACTCAAAGAAACAAAAAAAAAACATATTTTAGAAAGCTTCCTATTGTATAAATGAGACAGTTTCCCAAACAATTCTCCCTAAAGATTTATGGCCATCAAAGTGATAAGAAATAAGTAAATGGGCAAAGATAAGAAATAGGTGATTGAAAGGTGAGGTTTAACAACAAAATGAGGTAAACAGGAAAGTCAAGCATATCTAAGTAATAATAAATACTCTGTAATTGGAATTGAATAAGGGAGGTTTTCAGTTATTAAAACACATATCAAAATGTGTTATAAAACTGATGCCTTTAATATTATTGTGGAGAAGATGATAAAGAGAGGATGTTAACAAAGACATAACTGATATATTTGAGGAAATGAACTAAAATATTAGAGAAGTAAAGGTCTTCATAAAAAGTTAATAAACTATAGTTTAAGGGATTTTATTGTATCTCAGAAACATTATATACTAGATGATCAATGCTGAAGGCTAACACATCAAATCCTAGGAAGAAAGAATAAGAACCATCTTATAGTATAATAAAACCAGTAGGAAAATTATTCTGTAAACTTCATAATTCAGTAAACTACCATTCAATATAAGAGCCAAAGAACCTCTTTCTCACATTCTGAGAACTGTGGAAGAAGGCATTATGCAATAATTTCAAAAGCAATTTGTTCTTGTTTGGTAATGTACATACTGTGACTTCCACAAGCTGAAGTCATTTCAGTGTTAGAAATAATACATGATTGCATTTCTCCCTTTAGATTACCCTATGCAAAGATATGTTTCATAGGATGAAAAAGCCATTGTAATTTATAAGACATAAACAATAGATTTTATTCGAGCTATAAATATAAAAAACTGAAAATAGCAGGCTTCAGTAATAATTTAAAAAAAAACTACCACCAATAAAAACCCACAGCATTTTTTAGTGCTGTGTACAGAAACCATAGCAGTTGCACGCAGGAGATGACCTTAGGTTATCTGAGTAACAGTTTACCTAAGGGAGAGCAAAGGCTGAGAATCAAAACACAGCTCTTGCAAAGCACACTCAAGACATCTTTAGGAGATATTTTAAGATGAAGTGTAAGAACTATGAACTTCCTAATTTTAAAAGTAACTGAAATAGTGTATTGAGTGATGTACAAACAGTAAATTTCAAGCTTGATTAGAACTTGAAAGGGTTGGAAATATTTGACATCTTATCCTCTAGGTCATGTATGTATTGGAAGTATCTCCAAATACAATTTTTATTGTTTTGATTGCAGAACTGAAGAATAAAATTATTTGGTCATACAATAATTAAATTCTACTCTAACATATAAACAGAACTAGCTAATGTGTGGATAAAAATGTTTCCATAAGGATTTTGTTTAAAATGCAGCCTTGTTTTTATTCTTCTTTAAGAGTATTATACATATATACACATATGTATATATGTATATAAGTTTATTTCTTGCATGTATCGTAGTTCTTTGGGTGTGTACAGTGACCGCAGATGCCAGGAAGGGGTGTGGAATCAGCATGAGCTGGAATTACGGGTGTCTGTGAGTTGCAAGTGCTCTAATTACTGAAACATTTCTCTAGCACTGTTTCTTTAAAATTAAATCACTTAATATGTTTTTTTGTGCAATAACATGTAATTCTCAAGTACTTATAAATACTTGCATTGACACTTTCTATCAAAATGTAGCCAATTTTTTTGTGACTAAATTGGTAAATGATTAAAGATTTCTGTGAAGTTGTATAGAGTGTTTGTAATTCATGATTTCCAAAAGTTTCACCTGATCCACTCAGCTTTTCCTCTCTATTGCTGAAGCAATCAGCAGCTAGCATATGGTACATAAGACACAAAACGGAAGAGAGCTCAGCTTCACAGGCGAGGCAGCTGGGAGATTTGACAGTTCTCTTCCAAATTGCTCGTCGTGTTTTGAATTACTGCTAGGAAAAAAAAAAATGTGTTGCCCATCTCCAAAATAGATGTTCATTTTTATCTTTATGCTGGAGAAAGACTTCTAATAGGAAAATAAACCAGATGGTTATAGGAAAAGGACGTAGGTTTCCTATTGAGACCATTTTCATATTGTCAGAAGACGTTTCCAAGTAAACAAATACTTCACTGTTCACAACCAGCTTTGCCCTCAGATGCACTTTTGTTCTCCTATGAGTCTTGCTTTAGGGACAGTGTCAAAATTAAAGCAGGATAGTTTGATGAATTCATTATCAAAGGGACATTGATCTAGATTTTTTGCTAACCCAAAATGTAACAGATAAGAGGACTCATTCTGAGATATTGGTGACATTACCGACGTGTTAGTGTAATATGGTAATTATTTTCTCCTGTGCGGTTGATGGTGTTCAAAATATTTTCTACAGCTGAAATCTTATCAAGTTTATATAGAATCTCAAAATGCAGTAATGCGCGTGTGCAGTTCCAACTGTGGTTTGCATGGTGTAATAATCTTGCTGTCACTTTAGAATTCAATTGGGTCTCCTAAGTCATCTATGGATAGACTCTCACTTTTAAGTTCTCAAAAATTCCAAATTGGGCTTCTCCACAGAACACTAAGAAGCTTCACTTGCAATAACAAAGTGGTTGTTTTCCTGAAGACTTAAGTGCTTCTGAATCTGAATTTGATTCATACTTTTCTTTAAAATCCTTTTATTAGAAGAATCCAAGCACTTTTCTCTAGACTATGCGTTTATTTGAAAATATATTCCCCCTATTTGTATTAGAATTAAAAAGTAATTTTCTCCTCTCTGTATGATGTTTATTTTAGCATACTCTTCATGCTGTCTCTAAGATCCTCAAAGTTGAAAATGACTTTTGTTTGCCTCCACTAACTCATTGGAATAATAATGAGTTTTCAATGATGCATGTAATTCATTATTTCAGTTGGTGTGTACCTTTTAGCATTATTCTAAAAGTTTCAATGTCTATATTTAATATATTGAAAGTTGCTTTAAGAGCTAACGCCAGGTCGTGGCACTCTAATCTCTTCATTGTGAGCCCTTTCCTTACTAATCCAATGAAAATGTCTCTAACTTTCAGTTTCCCAACTTCATAGCCATTGTCACATTTGAAGCATAGCTCTTCATACCTCTGAGCACTGTCATAAGTCACTCAAGACAGATTTATGAAATGACAGACTTGCTCAGATAAAGTATAATGTGTCAAAAAGCTATTCTTTATTTCCAGTCCAATGGGAATTTAAGAAATTGTTCCAAACGAGGATAAATTTGGAAATAACTTATGAAACTCACTGCAGGTGACAGCTACAACTTAGAAGAAGGAACACGCTATGATATTTTAACTGATGCTTCTTTCTTTGTTTAAAAGTGGCAAACGAAGGAGAGATTATTAACTGTTTTGTATCCTGAGAACTCGTTACATCATTTCAGTTAAGAGGCCATTTGGATGAGCATATTATTTTTAGCTACCAAAATCTGTAAGTGAGTCTGTTTGTTTTCTGTTCACTTGGAAACTGCTTGTTTCGATGACATTATCTGACGCATTCTTTCTGCAATCATGTCTATTGACAAGTGGTTCCGTCTATTTTAACATTGAAAATCAAGACCATAGATTACTGTACCTTAGACTTTATTATCTTTCATGTGTGTGGACTTTATGCACACTTATCTTATCCTATTTTACTATAGTACTTTTCAATAATGGATTTAGATTTTGATACATTAATGGCTCCGTCTACCTGGTTCAGAGATGCTGAGAGAGGAAAATCTAAGAAAATGGTCACCTAAGAGAGAACATCAGTTGTAGAATGGTCAGAAAAGAGTATCAACTCTAGAATGGTGCTTGAGTACAGTATTGGATCTAGACTGATAACAGACGATCAGGTTCAGAATGGCGTTTGTCCACAGCACAGTTCTAGAATGGCCATATAAGAGACTGTAAGCCCTAGAAAGGCTTGAGAACAGAGCGTTCTTCTGGAATAGCCTGGTAATCTAGTACTGGCTATAGAATGGTCATATAGAATAATAGCCCTCTTTTCATTTCTATGGCATCTTAGTCTTCCTCATTCTCTTATTTTTAAATTACCCCCTAATACTGAAATTATAATATCACTGTCCTCAATTCACCAGCATCAACTCTGAAAAGTATAATTGGTTAAACTATATTTGAAAAATTTTCAATTTAAAATTACTTTATCTAATTTTGTATCATTTTTATTATCAATTTTTTTTTTTACTATTCCTTCCAATTGTTTGCCTCTCAAATGATATGTCACTTCCAGGTTACCCCTTCACAAACCCCCCCATTCCATCCACCCTCTCCCCCCTCCCCTTTGCCTCAGTGAGGGTGCTTCCACCCCCACCCATCCATTCCTGCCCCACGGAGAGCTCAGGACCCCTGCAGGGGAGGTGGCAGAAGGACTGGGGGAAGGGAGGGGGATTGCAACCCCATAGGTAGAACAATGCTGGATTATTTTGTATCTTAAGTGCATTTAAGACTGTTACTATGCAAAGCGATAATTGTAATTATAGCTACTTTTTACTAATAACTGTATTTCAATAATAATTATGTTACAATTGAGGGTGATTTAAAAATAAGAAGAGAATGAGGAAGACTAAGATGGCGTAGAAAAAGGAAAGAGAGCTGTTATTCCACATGACCATTCTATAGCCAGCACTAGATCACCGACTGTTTTAGAATGATGCTCTGTTACAGTGCCAATCCAGGTTTGAAAATAATAGGCCCGGGGGTTAGACAAAGTTTTGCAGAAACACTGTATGTATGGTGCATGTTAATCTCAGGTAACTCCTGCAGATAATGCAGGATGGTGTCCTTCAATTACCAGATACCGAGAAGTAAAAATATTAAGATATGAATCAAAAATACTACTAAGAAAATGCATATGAAATCTCCTCATTGAGAAGCTAAAGTTCTGTTGGTTACATTTGTTAGTCATATAAGAACAAAGGTATTGTAAGAGTCTATAAGTTTTTCACTCAAAGAAGGTAGTTGGGTAAATTAACATCAAATGTCATAATATCAGGTCAGTATATTAAGAAGGCATGTGACGTTAGATAGTCAATTTAAAAAATCATCCCGCTGGGCGTGGTGGCGCACGCCTCTAATCCCAGCACTTGGGAGGCAGAGGCAGGCGGATTTCTGAGTTCGAGGCCAGCCTGGTCTACAGAGTGAGTTCCAGGACAGTCAGGGCTACACAGAGAAACCCTGTCTCGAAAAATCAAAAAAAAAAAAAACAAAACAAAAACAAAACAAAAAAAAATCATGGAAGCTGAATATATTATTAAAATACTATAGAGACTATTTTTTTCTTAAAAAAATGCTGAAACCATTCATTTAGCTAGGCATGTATGCATCCATATATTCAACCTACAAAGTTTCTTTAAACATTTTCATTGGTAAGATATGCAAAACTATAATTGATGTTCTTAATTTAGTGAATTTTGAAGTATTTCATCATTAAAACACTCACGAATAGTTAGCACTTAGATTTCTGCAAGCACATGCTGTTCGGGTTTTTGCAAAGCCAAAGCAATAATGGGATATTGAGCCACAAACACTCACTGTTCATGCCAAAGAACACAGACCTTCCCAATTTTCCCAGACTAATGTTAAGAATATCCACTTTACAATGACATATAGCAACTTCCTATTAAATTTTGTCTGTGTAGAAATGCAGATGAGCAGGCACAGAGAGAGAGAGAGAGAGAGAGAGAGACAGATAACCCTGAAAAAATGAGGAGTCTGATTGGCTGAAACTGAAGCAAGCAAATAAGGAGGAATAAGCATGTCAATTTAATGTACAGCCTTCTTTTCTTTTCAGTAATATGAAACATGGATCATTACTTTATACATATAATAAATATTGTAATGTTATATCTTCCTCCTTAAGAAGAGTTAAGAGTTTTTAACATATCAACAATATGTTATTTTGTCTGAAAATTGACACTAACTCCTTCCTGTGTTGAGGCAAAAATGATGGTTTACTAAAGCCAGAAAGCCAGGAGCAATGGTCGTAGCAGACAGTCCCTCATGAAGCACTTTAACATGGGTGAATAAATATACTTAATTATGACAAATGCTACTATGCATGATTTATGAAGCAAAGTGCAAAGCCATGCCAAATGGATAGAAGGATGGCTACTTACCAACAGGGCGAACTGTAGACATTATAATGGTGTGGTGAGAACATAAAAAAGAAATTAAAAAAAAAAAGAAAAGAAAATTATCAGAATGCATGATGTGTAATGTTACATTTAAGTATGGACAATAGAATGACATCTATTCTTATAATTCAGTTATGAACAAGGTTCCTAAGTCTGACAGAACTGAAAGACATAAACATAATTCTAAGGGAAAAAAAGGTTATTATTTTAACTACAGGACTATGAGAACGTAAAGGGATAGTTTAGATTTATCACCACCATTTACTTTAGTTACCATTTCAGAGACTTCAAATTAAGGAGCCAAATGCTACCCCAAAGTTAAGAACAGACCAATAAAAGTATTCAAGGCAACATTGAGCAGACATCATTTTGAAATTATAAGGTCTCACCGCCTGAATTAAATAGTTGTTGGATTTCGGGCATCGCTTGTCACAACCATTTCAAGAAATACAGACAAGTACTTGATATAATGTTTTGTAGGCAATAATTTAGGACCACTTTGTTTTCTACCCATAGAAATGTAACAAATGTACCAAATAGTTTGAGACATGCCATTGGATCCAACTAGCCCCCTAACTGCTGTTGATTCTATTCATTCTTCTGGCGCAGAAATGTTGACATCTAATAGTCCATTGAACCATGCCCAAGCTTATATAACCCTAGTGAATAAAAGTACATTTCTAGTGTGAATATATCTTGTTGATGTTGACTGTATGCCTTATAGCTGTCCACTTATTCAACATGTCCATCATAATTCTGTGCAATTCCTATTTGTGCAATCCCTAAAAATAATAGTATATTTGGACATATATGAATGATAACTCTTTTATGATTAGCAGTTATTTAAAATTAGTAGTATTTAAAATACTAATTAGGAAGTACAAGTAGGGAAACCTGCAGACACTGGCATACACACACACACACACACACACACACACACACACACACATATATATATATATATATATATATATATATATATATATATATATACTATTGTATGTTTGTTGTAGGAAAACACTGAGAAGGGGCCTGAGGAGCCATCATTTCCCCATTTAGGAAAGGATGGACAGAAAGACCTGAAACCAATAACCAAGTAACGACATAAAATAGATATCACAATTTTGTCCTTTAGCCTCATTAATAATTTCTTTTAGTCGTGTCAATATCCTGTAATGAGAAGAAAATAATTTTGGAATTTGTGCTAGTTTCACTGCAAACTAGAACTGGTTTTCTAATATACTTTCCTAAGAAATAGTATCTTCTAAAATTGTGATAAGAAGGGAAAAGAAGAATCTATGGTAAGGAATCATGTTAAAATAAATAATATATTTCACCTGCACTTAGATTAATTTTGAGAATTTTTGCTTTATTGCCTTGGAAAATGTCTTCTAATGGAATACACTTCTTAGCAAGTCAATGAAGAAACTGAAAAATGAGGCAAACTGCTTGTCTCAATGAAGCTGCTGTTTTAACATCACGTTCAAGAGCCATTTACAAATTACTTAAGCTCTTTGATTTGATTATTACAAATTAAAGTTCTTTTATTGTTTTTTTAATTTTGTTTATCAAGGCAGCTAATGGGGCTACTTGAAGACAAACTTCAACTGATAACCATGCTTGTTACCATGTTTTTTAAATCAATCAATCAATCAATCAATCAAACAAACAAACCTGAAAAGACTTTTGTTTCAAGTGTTGATTATAAAACTCCTTAAAGCTTCCCCTATGAGTTAACATTCATATATTGATATAATTTCCATATAAACATCACAACAAAACTGTGTGCCCCTGTTCCATAGCAACAGTTCACTGTGAAAATCCACAGGTGAATGTTTTCAGAATGAGCAAATTAAACTCAACTGCATTCCAGCATTAAGTGGATTAAAATGGACATGGTCTCATAGGTCAGTTGAACTCATTCTAATAAAGCAACCCAGTGAGAGCTTGAATATTTCATTTATATGCCTAAAGAAACAAACACAGAAAACAAAAATCATAATTTTACCCTCATTAACCTTGTAGTGAGACATCCCAACTGCTTGTCTTAATGATAAGACGTGTTTTAAATAACAATTTACTGAACATTTCCTTGTTCAATCTCCTTGTTATAACTCATATAATTATTATTACTATAGCTAATATTATTATTTAGATATTATTTTGAAGTTGCACTCTTTGTTGAATGATTTATTCATACCGCTAAGGAAAAGACACTCTAATTTATTTAAAAGTTACAAATCAGAGAAGAAACCAATTAAGGTTTGCTGATCTTTAAAAAAAATATGTATCACCTTACAAAACAATGCTCTCTATCAGTTTTGTAGGTTTGCCTCATGCACAGGGAACACAATATATTAAATGAACGGCTAAATGTAATACTTGAAATGAATTAGAAATTCAATTAGCTGAGGAAGTTCTTGAAGCCAGCAGATCTTTGCAAGTCTCTTTGACACTAAAGTGTAAAGGGAAATGGGTTTCTTCTCCAAACAAACATTTTCTCAAGTGTTCTCAGAATTTGTTTAGTCAGCAAATAGTTTTTTAATGGAATATTTTGGCGTTGGTTATTAACTTTTTGCCTGTTCATTTAGTCCCTGCAGCATATCTTAGAGATGGTTTGGTTTAAATGAATTATTTTTACAGCAGTCTACCTATTTAAGAAGATTTCTTCTACATATATGTTGTGGTTGTTGATTTCTGGTTTGGGGATGACTCCTGATAGTTCAAGTGTGGGTGTCTCTGACTCTTTTTTCCTGTTCTTGAGACCCTTTTCCTTCTACAGGGTTGCCTTTCCCAGTCTTAACTGTAATGTGTTGTTCTGTGTTCAGTTGATGTGCCTGGGTGAGCTGTTCTTTTCTAGAGAGAGCTGAGGAAGGAGTGTATCTGGGGGAAAGGGGATGTTTTATATAACAGGAAGGGAAGAAAAAGAATAAATGTATCTAAAATAATCCACAGAGTAGAGTAGAATGTATAGTTTTATCTTGTTTGCATGGGTTACTATATTTTTATTATATACTATCAATAAATATATTTGGTTCATAAACAACTAAGGTTATTATGACTTAAACAATAAAACAGTGCCATTGCTGATAAGCAAGTGCTTCCAATTTTGTCTAAATTCTTTTGAATTACATTAACACTAAACTGAATGTAAGAGAATACAAAGGGGTGGTGTGGAATAGGGTTAGAGCCATTGAAAAGAAGATAAAGCATCTTTATTCTCAGGGATACAGATGCGTGGTTCCTGCTAGTTACCTGGAGACACATGAGTGTTGTGGAATAAATTCTTTTTTTTTTTTTCTGAACAGATAAAAGATCAAACTACAGATCTCTGACTTATTTCATTTACCTTTGAACTCCTCCAAACCTTTTCCCTAATTTATAAAACTTTGGGGAGCAAAGCTTGTAAGGTAAAAGGTAAGCTGCAATGGCACTGCTGTCAATCTTCTCTCTTGAGAGGAGGGAAAGCACAGTCAGCCATGGGAAAAAGGTTAAGGATTGCACAGGAGATGTGCTGGTGTGTCTGTGCTTAAAGTCGGCTGAGTTTCAACAGTGCCATAGCGGTGCCTACTCAGGAAGCTTATGTATGCCCTGTCTTTGTGACAGTATCCTGTGCCTTGTGATACATGGGTTCTCCTGATTGCCATGTTCCACCTGGAGCATAGTTAATCGCTCCAGAGAAACTTAAGGTTTAGTGATGCTTTCTTTCACTATAAACAGTTCAGAACTAGGAGCACACTTAACGTGCAGAAAGCTCCCTCCATAAGCAGTGTCCTTGACCTCTTGCATTTTTTAGGTCTCGTGAGTTTCATAAATTGTTCTCTAAAACAGATAATCAGGATGTTGGGAGAGTTTTTGGTTACCACCTTTGAAACGTCGCTAGCTATTTCATTCCCTTAAAATGTTGTGCAGAAGAGTGGAAAACATAAAACTTCACAATTTTAAACTCTGTTTAAAGGGATGTAAGCTTCTCCCTTAAAGGGATACTCTAGCACAAAGCAAATATTTCAAAATCATCGACAGCATTCAAAAGCAGTGAGTGGATGAAAGTGATAAAAATGAAAGAATCGTTTCTATTATTTCAGATTTTAGGATGAACTTTTCAGTCATATGAACTATTTAGTCGACACATGACTATTAAATGTTTAAGGAGATCAGGCTAGGGAGATGGTTCAGTGGTTAAGAGCACTGGCTACACTTCATGCATTCAATTTCCAGCAACCACATGGTGGCTCACAACCATCTATAATGGGATATAATGCATTCTTATGTGAAGACAAGCATGCAGACAGAACACACACACACACACACACACACACACACACACACACAACCATATTTTACAAACTTCAACCATTCTTCCTTTACCACTTGAAACTTTTGTATATTATACTCACTGAGCCACTAAAAAGGCAATGTTTGCTTCTTTGGGGTTTGGTTATTTTCAGAGAGTCTAACTTTGTATTGAATATTGGCGTGTAACTCGCTGTGCAGCTCAGGCTGCCCTCCAATTCTTTACAGTCCTCCTGCCTCAGTATCCCATGTCCCAGAATTATAGGCACGGATCTCTGCCTACCCCTTGCTATGACAAGATCAATGTCACTGGAAAGACACAAACTTAACATTTTTTAAGTCATTATTTTATGCCATTGAACTTTCCATTGTGTCATGACTGCCTTCAAAATTTTAATGAACTAGACACTATTATTAGCCCTATATGTCCAATGTGTAGATGTGAAAGAAAAACATTGAATAAATGAGAATTTGAAAATGTCCATAAACTTTCTGAGATGATTTACAAAGTACATAGTAGAATGTTCAAGTTATTTTAGAAATATATTTTGCCTATATGTATCAGTTGATCAGATTTCAGAATGTGTGGGTGAAGGTATGAAATAGATTTTAGATTTGCTAGATAATCAAAGGCTCCTGTAGGGAAAGATCTTAGCTTATTGTGGCTTTCTCAGTGTATGTACTCACTACAAATTGAAAGAACTTTGTAGTAGCAAAAGATTCAGAGTGAGGAGTCTCATACAGAATTAAACTATCCCTACTCCTTTAGGCTAACCTGCCTTACCACTATTTTTACAGGAACCTCCTTGCTTTAAATACAGACAAATATGGGGTATTGTCAGCATACTACAAGAGTCAGAAGAGGGAAGAATCAAAGCGATGGGATTGTACCAGGTGAGTCTTTTCCAGTCTGAGCTGATTGACCATCAGCCCCAAATGCACACATCTTTGCAAAATAATTTTAGCTGCATGACGAGGCTGGAGCATTGCTCCATGTTTGGAGAGAGCGGTTGCTTGCTCTTATTTCCCACAAATCAGCAATATGATCCTAGACCAATGTTTCTCAATCTGTGGGTCTTAGAAAATATTTACATTAAAATTCATAACAATAGCAAAATTACAGTTATGTACTCGCAACAAAAATAAGTTTATTGTTGTGGGAGTCACCACAGCATGAGGCCCTGTTTTAAAGGGTTGCAGCATTATGAAGGTTGAAAACCAATGCCCCAGCCATTTCCCTTTATCTTGCTCTACTTGCTCTGTCTGGTAAATGAGTAGATAGCACTAGGGAGATGGTTAGGTACTATGATTTGTTGTATTCTCACACCACATAGCCCTAAAAACAAATGAGAAATCTTTTAATATCGGTTGTCAAGAATGCAGAGACAGAGCTCATAGATAACTTGACATATTTAGATGGTAACTGGAGATCCCAAGAAGCTACTACTTAGCACTGATCTTCACGACAATTGTTGGTATTAGCAAAATGAAAGTTATTCTCATGTATGAGGTCTCCTCAATCCTGCTCATGAAGGAAGGCTCATGAAGTCTCCTATGGTGATATTGGTGTCTATAGCACCTCAAGTAAGTATCATAGAGTAAAACTGTGAAGTAATTGCTTAAAACCTCCCTAGAAATCACAAAGCCAAAGTGAAGACAAGTTCAAAAGACATAGCTTGAAAATAGGCATGTTACTTGGGCTCACAGAAGGGACACTTTGTATCCCCAAGTTCAAACTAGCATGTGAAGAGATATATAAACCTGGCAAGAGGAGTTTTGCCCCAATTCTAAGCCACCTCTTGCTATTTCTATCTGGATACATAACTATCACCTCCGTGAGGAAAGCTACACATGTTTACCCTTCATCAGACATGCCGGCCTGTTTAGCTGAGTGAACTGAGTGCTGTCACCATTTGTTATTGTACTAATTGAGATTAAAGTGAGCACTTGTTCAGATCTGCTTAGTGCATTCAGGAATTGTTTTATGGATTCTATTAAAAGAAAAGGAAAGAATAACAGAAAGGAAAGACAATTCATTTAAGCAATCTAATGATTTGGAAGACAAGACACCTGCATATTTACTGTAAATAGGAAAACAGTAATAGTACAATATATTCCTTTATTCTGAAACAGTCTTGCTATATAGACCAGGCTGACTTCAGGCTTGTGATCCTTTTCTGGATGCTTCTCCTGTGGCAGGATACAGGTGCATGCCATCACGCCCAGCGGCTCCGACTATTTTGAGCAGGCATGCACTGACCAACTGAACCAATATTAAGCTCCTGGTTCAATCTCCTTTGACGCTTTAGGATTCTTACCTCGGACAGTGAGGGTAGCAGAGGCTTCCACTTTTCCCACCCGATTCTCAGCAATGCACACATAGGTACCTTCATCTGTACTCAAGGCCTTTTTAATTCTCAGGGTGTAGTCATCTTTGATATCGTACCTGTGTGGAGTAGGAGGCAGCGTTATCAAATAGCATTAGTCACATAGATAATGGCATAGAGAGAGTAATCTTTATTGATCTTTTTAAAATGTGTTTTACTTACACGTGCATCAGTGGATAAAATTATACTCATTTAGAATAAAATTGCTACTAATTAGATCATTTTATAACCCACTACTAGTTGTTTTCCAGTTACCCATTTGTGTTACACCTGTACAGGTTTTCATTCTTTGAAACAATGAAAGGAGGTTTTCCAGGCTGTCCTGTCCTTTGTGACTTTCCACTAATAAAGAAAAATACTATTCATTTCTCTTTTGGGTCACATGTGTTTTATTATTTTGTAAGTTACTCCCACCAAGTTTAATGTGATTTACTTTTAGGCATTGTAATGTAAAATCTTAAAATATATTAAAACAAGAAATAGTTATCTTCTGTATTGGGAAGGTGATAAAAAGATAAAAATGAAGGTTGAGTAAGAAAAAATACATAAATTGGTAAGGCTCTGACCAGGTCTCTCAGGAGACATCCATATCAGGCTCCAAGGACCGAAGGAGCTGAAGGAGTTTGCAACCCCATAAAAAGAACAACCATATTGACCAACCAGACCCCCGACTCCCCCCCCCCACCAGCTCCCAGGGACTAAACCACCAACCAAAGAGTACACATGGAGGGACCCATGGCTCCAGCTGACTATGAAGCAGAGAATGGCCTTGTCTGGCATCAGTGGGAGGGGAGACCTTTGGTCCTATGACAGCTTGATGACTCAGTGTAGGGGAATGCTAGGGCAGTGAGGTGAGAGTGGGTGGGAAAGCACCCTCTTGGAGGCAGGGGGAGGGGAGGGGATAGAGGGTCACGGGGAGGGGTTCCTATGAAAGGGGATAACAATGAAATGTAAATAAACAAATAACAAACAAAATAATTTTAAAAGAAGAAAAATAAAGAAATAAAGAAGGGAAGTTTTTTTTTTCCTCTGTGACTACCAAAAGGAACACTTGAAATAGAAAATAGAAACACTTGAAAAAATTAGGAAATATATAAACCAAGTTCATTCAAAAGTGTCATTTATCTTAAAAAAATTAAAGAATAACAGACTTTTTTTTAAAAAAAAAGTATAAAACTTACAAAATTCACATGATTTTCAGGAGTGGTGATTCCTCGCAATGGAACTATACTCCAGGTTGAAAATTACACAAAAACAACAGTAAAGAGATTTCTGCTCCTATGACCCCTCAGTTTTCACTAATGTTTTCAAGCATTTTCTTGGTAGCTTATGGTAGTTTACATTACGTTTCTTTTTCTATTATACAATCAGTTCAGTGTTTCCAAAAATTGTTTTAGTTAATTCTGTATGCTCAATACTTTTTGGGACATTCTCTTATTTTATGAATTAACATACATTTTTAGCCCATCTGTCTGCTGTCTGTCTGTCTGTCTCTCTCTCTCTTACACACACACACACACACACACACACACACACTTTCTCCCTCCCTCTCTTCTCTCTACATCTCCTGCTCCCTTTTTGTTCCCCACTTCTCTATCCCTCATATTTTGTTGGTGTGATTGATTCATTTTGGACAGGATCTCAAATTCCCTCTGACCTTGAGAACCACTGGACTCCTGATCCTTCTGTTTGAGCTTACATGTAAAATGATCTCCACATCCTGTCCAGCTGGTTTCAGGGCACACTATAATTAATTATGTTCTACTTCTAACATTAGTTTTAAAACAACACAACAACAAAATGACAACAAGAAAACTGCTGTGTCTATGCGACTGTTCTGATTTATAAAAAGTGGCATGACTAACTGCAGTGTCTGTCTACCATTCAAGCCAGTTGCTTGCAATTTCCAAATTCCTCTATATTTTAATGTTGAGCAGTCTTCTCTGTTTACATATTTACCTCAAATTTCTATTTATCATGGTTTAAGCCTTAAGAAGCCCTTATTACTATCCATATTGGAAATCTTGCATAACTAAGCCAAAAACGATTACATTATTACCCCCTTGAAATATAGACACATGTTAACGATTCTGTGGTACTTCGAAATTCTTGGTGTTTTAGAGTTGTTATTGTTGTCTTTCTACAGGATAGGGGACATCTTTCTGTTTCACTAAATGGTCTATTCATACTATTAATCATAGAACCTCTAAAATTTGTACAAGTGACATAAAGCACAGATTTAGGAACGCAATGGAAAAATTTAAAGGACCACTCCTTGAGTTTCTAGTGGTGTGCAAGGTATTTAAATTCTTCATGTGTGCATTTTACCATTGACAAAAAATTATTCTAATAACAATGTCTGTTTCAACATAATGAATGCCAACTACAGCTTTAAAATCTGTAAACATATCACAGCAGGGGTAAATCATAATTCATGTTAGCTATTTATTACACATTAGAAGAACTCAAGAGTTATACAATTAATGCCTTTTATTCTTGCTAATATGAATGAATGCTATATAAATAGGAATGGCTTTAAGGCTGGTAGTTTACTGTACTTACCTATTAGGATGGCTTATTTTTGTGGTTTAAGATCAATTCTAAGCTAAGAAGCACAAAAGAGCAACAGTATAGAGTTGCAGAATCAATATATTATATAACAAATTAAAAATTAAAAAATATAGAGATAGATAGATAGATAATTATAATCTCAGAAGTATCCATCTGCTATATAATTAAGAAGAAGCAAATATCTGATATAATTTCATATGCAGTTATGGAGGCAGTAGGTGAAAGACTGGTCACACTATACCCAGAGGTAGATGACAGCAATAAAGTGATGTGTGTACGCTAAGGATCAGTTTGTCACTGCCTTGCTTTCACGCCACATATGGTAATTTGGCAGGTCTTCCTACCTCAGTTAATGTAAAATCAAACAATGCCTAGCTGAGACGCCTAACAGCTTAGTAGTGGGGGACCAAGGTTATATATTGAGGCTGATGTGGTCAGGCAGGATTTCTAGTGCATGAGGGTGGGACACCAACCCACCCACAAAACCTTTAACCCAAAATCTGCCCTGCCTACAAGAGGTGCATGGATAAAGATGAAGAATAGACTGAGGGAATGGCCAATCAATGGCTGGTCCAACTTGAGACCTATCCCTTGGAAGAGAACCACGCCCTGACACTATTAATGATACTCTGCTATGCTTACAAACAGAAGTTTAACATAATTGTCTTCTGAGAGGCTCCATCAAGAAGTGAATCGAAACAGATGCAGAGACCCACAGCCAAACATTAGGTGGATCTCTGAGAGTTTTGTGGGATACTGGGAGGAAGAACTGAGAGAGCCAAGAGAGGTCAAGGACACCACAAGAAGACCTACAAAGTCAACATGTCTTTTTAGTAATAGAATCCACCATTCTGTTTGGTATATTTGCTCTTTTTCACATATGTCTTTCTGGTAAATGTGAGTTTATTGTGTCGATTATTCTACGTCAGGGTTTTGGAGTCTTTCAAAACTAACAGTATCCATATTCTCTAGACAATCATAATTGTAAGAGCTTCCTAATAATTGGTCAATCTATACATACTTTATTACATTTCTCTTATCAATCAAAGATACTTAAATTTGTTTTTAACTGTCTTTTAATTAGTCTAGAATAAATTATAAATGAGTAAGAGTATGCTTTGGTACAAAGCCATTAATTGGTAGCCTAGTAAAATCTTATGTTTGTAGAATATAGTAGTATTCCCTGTTTTAATTAAAAACAGAAAATGAATCAAATAAAAGAATATTTCTGCTGAGGCAGTTTGAGTACAAGTGTGATGCCTTTCGTTGTGAAATCCACCTGATTTAGACTTCTATGAAAGCAACCATTGTTGCCAGGCTTGATTAATGACAGTTGTGCTATGCTGGGCTGTCAGTGGCTCCCATGGATGTACCTTATTTCTTCTGATATGAACCACCGCTGAAAAATACAACCCAATCATATTTGGCCCCTGGACAACATGTGCTATCACCACTGTACCGTGAATTCAGATTGATTGGCGACCAGCGGTGACAACGCGAGCACTGAAGCTTGGTCTCACCGCATTATTTTTTTTCCAAGTAGGGAGGGTGGTTTTTAAAAAAATAAAATAAAATAAAAGGCAAAGGAAATTTGATTGTATTAAAACCATTACAAAATCATTACCATCTGTTAAGCAAAATAAAAACAAAATGAAGTGATTTCACTTTAATATTTAAAATAATAATTTGTACAGAAGGTGCTGTTCATGTTTTTGTATTTGATGTACAATACTAAAAGTGTCTCAAAAGAGAAATATTGCTATTTCTAGCATTTTGCCATTCTAAATATTATTATTTCCCACTTTATATAAGGGAATTTATTATATTTTCTCCTCCATGAGAAACCTGTTATCATACATAGTAGAGAGAATTTCTGTAAATCAAACTGAAATAAAAATATTAGACACTACTTCAATTTTGTATCATAACCAATTTCTCTCTATTCTTATTATTTACTTTTCAAAACATAACAGAGCCTTATAATAAAAAGTTAGCCTGGTCTTCTCACTCTTCTGAATATAGTAAAATAGGAGAATTCAAGCTTTCCATGAAGGATATAAAGTTGAACAAGACAAATAAGAGAAATATAAACTATTTTTTAGAGTAATCTGGAATTTTTCTGTATTGAAAGCCTGTGTCTTGCCTCACCTTTTTCGGATTAGATAAAAATTCCCCAAAACTTCCTGAAAGGTAAATCTCTTCTCAAAACCATCTGTTTTCTTGGAAGAAAATTTGTTTATTAAAATTTTGTTTTCTTAAATTATTTACAATGTATCCTAATATTTCTGGCTGATCTTTCAGGACAAGAATTTTGCATTAACCCTTAAAAAGTTAGTGCTATTCTTCTTGACTAAAAGTTACAAAAGCCAGTCAAACTATACATTGAACCAGGAAATAGTCTTCTATATCCAAGGACTAGAGATTGTTCACCCACAAATAATGTTCCCTTTCCTCCTAATCAAACACATTCTCTTTTTCTTCAAAAAACAGTACCCCGTTTTAATTTTGAAAGAAAAAGTGATTGTTTAATTTTCCTATAATCCTATTGCTGCTCATAGATTCTTAGACAAAAATTTTTCATGAATAATATTTAACCTATTAAAATCATGGAAGTACTTATAATAGCCTTATAATCATGTGCAATCCTTAATCTGTAATATTCAAGGTATATCTTAAAGACAATCCCATAAATCACATGACAAATACAGGAATTCCATTTGATAGCCAAAACTTGTGCCACTTCATGCAAGGCAGAAAGATGTCAGGTTCGATTGATCTGCAATTATTATGCACTTTGTTTAGAATTTGAATGAGTGAATCTTGCTATTCATTCAGTAAACAAGTCACAATAATTTTCTAGATAAGTAACTCAACAAAATATGCTACTCGTATTAAAATGATAATAACCATACAATTCATTGGATGATTTTAATAGGGAAATCACAAAATACAAGGTTAGTCATGCTTGAATGTTCTGTTTTGTTTTGAAATCTCCAGCAGGGTGTCTAACTTGCAGCTCATAGACCATGTGTTACTAAGAGTTAAGGTGGCCCAACACAAAACTACAAACTTATTTCAATATTGTGGGATTTCTTTGTTCTTAAAAGAATTTGAATTCTCAAATATAAATGGGGTAGAATTTAGATGGTACTATGTAGCCATGTCCAAAGGCTGGATATGCGTACCCAAAGAGACTTATGAAGCTCAAAACTTCAAATCTCACCTATCTAGTTAATCAAATTATAGTTAACTTGTATTTAAACCTAAGAAAGTTTTATGAAAGTCACTCTTGTCTCTTACAACTTCTAGTTGGAATCGTGGATGGAGAATCCTAATAAACAGAGGTATTCTCATTCATGGGCTTGCTTTCCACAGTTTCATTTATGATCAGCCTTGAAAAATATCTTTAATCAGAAAGATATAGAAGGAAGGAGATAGACAGAGATATGGTAGAGACATAGATAGATAGATAGATAGATAGATAGATAGATAGATAGACAGACAGACTGATAGATGATAGATTGATAGATAATAGATAGATAGATAGATAGATAGATAGATAGATAGATAGATGATTGGACAAAAGACAAGAGGAAGGTAAAGAAGAGAGAAAAGTCAAATTACTTTTATTAGCATGCAAGCATGCATATGCCTTCATTATTAGTTGTTGTTAAATTCTTACTGTTCCTTAATTCTAAATTTAGCTTTACCAAAGGTGTATAGCATATGCAAACACAGTGCATAAAGGATTCCTTGTCCATGCTTTCAGATACACAGAGAAGGAAGGACTCTAATACTGCTTTTCCATTGTTAGCACAGCTGGAAGAAGCAAGCTATTTTCAAACTCCCAAGCTGTGTGAAAATAAGCAAGGAACAATGTTTAATCATCCATATTGAGAAACTGCAGTTGACTGTCTGACAAACTGCAGGTTTGGTCACAGCATAACAAGGTCAAGTAGAGCAGGCATTGCACAACTGTCAAGGGTTCTGACCTCTAAGATGTGCATTCTCTCTGCATATTCTCTCTCTCTCTCTCTCTCTCTCTCTCTCTCTCTCTCTCTCTCTCTCTCTCTCTCTCTCTCTCTCTCTGTCTCTCTGGAATTCTGCAATTAAACTATATCCCAGCTGGGACTTTTCCAAAAGGCTAAACTATGTGGTCAACCTAATCAAGTACTCCTCCCTAAACATTTGTTTCCTTTGCTGAGAATGGAACTCAGAGATTGAAGCAGCTAGGGAAATACCCCCTACACAAACACATGCGTGCGCACGCGCGCGCACACACACAGACATTCTAAACTATACCTCCACTAAGTTAGTCCCAGGACCCCTGCTGGGTAACCTAATCCCTGTGGTCTGTAGTTTTATTCCGGGGCTCTTGACTCTCAGTTTTCTAATCCAATTGCAGACACTGGAGCCACTTCCATGCATCCATTTTCAGCATGGGTTGGTGGTTACCTGCTAAGTCCACAGCCTGCAGTCCTCGCCAGCCAGTCCTTCCTGTGCGTCTCCTCCACCATCTTGCTCTCATTTTCCACCTCCTCTAAGAGATGCGGCACCACCTCTAGGAAAACCGTCCTCTGGTTTCTAAACAACCTCCAGTTTTTGTTTGTAAAACTTAGTCTGCCTCCCACTTCCCCAGAAATTTATTTCTAACATCCTAAAGACAGCCTTGCTCTTTGTGGATGGCTAGCGCTCTGGTGTAGCATGGGTGAAGAGCAGTGGGGCGTCCTCCACCCCTCGCTTCCAGACAACCTCATTGTCTGATGCAATGTACCAAACAAATATTCTTCCTGAAATTCTGTCCTCTACCATAAATAAATTAACAAAAGAGATAACGATATAATTTGATTCCACTGAAACCTATATTACCCAGTTTCCTAAATGACTGTAGATTTTCCTCTTCTTTCAGATAATTAATACAGTAATTAATAGTGCCTATTTCACAGGGCTATTGAAATTTTACAGTAAAAAAAAAAGACAAATAATTCACAATTAGGAGAGCATGCTGAAACAAAGTTATGGAAGCAGGTTCAATTATCATTTCATTTAGAAATAATTATCCAATTGGCTTAAGTTCTCTCAAGCTAATTTGATTTTTTCAATAAGACTCGAATGTGTAATATCATATTGGGAACATTGGGGGTTTCTCAGGCAGATATTTGGCAAGAAATTAACCTCAACTCTAAAACCTTTTAGAAAAGGTTAGGATCTTAGGTTTTAATTTTACAGTTAAGCAGTCTGTTTGACCATGTTGTCCCATGTTTGCAGTCTCTTGAGATGGGAGAGTCACAGAGGCAGCTCTGACGTCAGCTTCCCAACTGAGCCCAGCTGAGCCACAGGAGGGTGAGGCGGTGTTACCTGGTGGTGCCTAGTCTGAGCAGTGCTCTGGAAAACCAGAAGGTTCTCTCAGTTTTCTTCTTTTGTTCTGCACATGCCCTCATAAAATACAATTGTGGCATAATTTGGAAAGTTAAGGCATCCTAAAGGGGCGGGAGGGAACTTCTGATCACTAATTGTATAAAATAACTTGTGCTATGGCAGATCTGATTGAAAATGCAGGTTTTGCCCTGTATCTAGTGAGGGATTCCTTGAGTAGCTTCATCAACTGAGCAACAGTTCAATGGACAAAGAAAAGCTTTGCCTTTCATATTCCAGAATGTATTCAAAATGCGTTTATGTCGTCGTATTAATGAAGCAAAGTGCCTACTATGAGATAATGCTGTCTAGACATGAAACGGAGGCCACACCCATGAAAGTGTCTTCCTATGTTAAATAATAGCATGTTTATATTAAATTGTAGCATGATAGTAATTGCCCGTCTTAAGTTATATAAGCTCCATATTTAAGGGAAGAAGAAAAGATTATTATGTTTTTAATATGCTCACTTGAATTATTATCAACTAATGCTGCACTAAATTTAAAATAAAAGTCAAAATCAAAACGAGGGCATGTGCTATAATATCAGGATTCGGAAGGGAGAGACAAATGAGTTAGGAATTAAAGGTTACCCTCACCTTCACAATAAAATAGAAGTCAATCTACTCTGTTTTTTTGAGTCTCTATCTCAAACACAAAATAAAACAAATGTTTATAAAACATAACTTGTTCAATGCTGATTTGATATTTCCCATCATCTAAGGTTTCCTTAGCTTAAGCACTAGTGATATTTAAATTGAACGTATTTTATTTATTTATTTGTTTGATTGATTGATTGTTTGCTGAGGAGTGCCCTCCTTCTAGAATGCATTTTGGAAGCATGCTTTGCCTCTACCCACAAAATATTAAGAGCATTCAATGAAAATTTACTCTACAGTATTATGAAATATCTCCTGGGGAGTGAGAGAAACAAATTGCCCTCAGGTGAGAAACTACTGAGTTTTAGTATATATCTGAATATCACCTAGCCTTCATAGGTGAGGATACATTAAAGTTAGTAAGCAGATAGAGAAAAAAAAATGTAGTAATGAGTTCAACCTTATTTTCTTTTAGTAAAAGGTGAAGGCCAAATATAAGGAACATCAACAGCTGTTGAGTGAAATATGGAATGCGCATTATTCCACTTATCAATGGGAAATGAGTACAAGCTTTTATCATCAGCGATAGCAGAGCCTTTTCCACTTGGCTCCATGTTTGTCCTGCAACCTTGAGCATATTTTTTCTATCTCAAAACTTCAGGGGCTTTCCTTTTCAAGGTTGTTGGAAACATTATTGATAAGCTATGCATTTCTCCACTCAAAACCATGAGTTCTCAAAAATGTTTAGTTTTAATTAGGAGGAGTTTTTTTTTTAAATTTTAAAATGCATCTTCCATAAAAAAAATTACTGCGTGTGTTATTAAATGAGCGTTGGAACTGTTGACTCTGCACTCTTACTACCTTCCTTCTCTTACTACCTATTAAATTTGAGCCTCCATTTTTCATTTGTAAACTGTGGATTGCAACATTTACTTGTTGCATGAAGTGAGTCTGAAAGATAAATGAACTACTCCATTATGAAGTACCCATAAATATTAACTAATACTCCTATCGTCAGTGAACTGCAAGATGTATATTTTTTTATATTCCCACTTCTATGAATCAAGAATCATCTCACCATATGTGGCAAACTACGATCAGCTAGCTACATTTTCCCTCCTTAAGTAAGAGACTGGTTACATCTCAAGCAAATTAAGCACAAATTAAAAGTGGTGAGACTGAAAGTTATGATGATTAATTGGGATTGTCAAATTGACTGGGCTTAGAATGACCAAGGAAAGGAAGTTCTTGGTAGTTTTGCAAGGAACTTTCTGGATTGGTTGAATTGAAAGTTGAGAAAGCCCACTTTACATGTTGGGAGTACCATACCATCGGTTGCTGTCCTGGACTGTATAAAAAGGAGGACATGATCTGAGTGTTGGATGCATCTTTTAGCTTCCAGACTCTGTGTGTTCTGAGATTAGCTGATGGACACTACTCTGGCCAAGTCCCTAAACTATAAGCCAAAATAAACAGCTCCATCTTGAAGTTTCTTTGGTCTACCATTTTGTTACATCCCCAAGATGTGACAAATTTTTCTGTTTATTAAACACAAAGATTACACTCTGTCGCACAAACATAAATAAGAGTGTTTTTAAATGTGGATCAAGATGCATTTCACTATGAGTGGTTTTCAATAAGTGTCATGAAGAAAATGTCAAAGAATCCTTTCAATGAATTCAAATGTGTCCTGAGTATTAAGTTGTATGGCAAAGATGAAAAGATGAATTGTAAACTCCCAATAGTCAAGAAAATTCTTTTGCTTCCAACATACCAATCTTATTCAGATTTTGTGATTCCTTTAGCAGCTATGTGTTTGACATCTGATCGTTTCCAGTAATCTTTTTATTTTATTTTTTAATTTATTTTTTGGTCTATTTCATGAAACAAATTGTCATATTAGCAACAAATATTAAAAAGGATAAAATTATTCTAAATTGGGCAAATGACCATTTAAAAACATAGGCTATCATAGATTGATGGTATATCATAATTGTGGTGTCAAAATTATATCGAATGAATGCTTTATTAATTATAGTATATTGTGACTATATGAAAAACAGTATATACATGAAGGCACCAAGGTAAATTGCAACTTTCTATTCTTTTTTTTATTCATACAATTTAAATACAATAAGTTTATTGTTATCTAGTCTGTGTATTTTTTATTAGATATTTTCTTTATTTACATTTCAAATTTTATCCCCTTTCTGGTATCTGCTCTGAAAATACCCTATCCCATTCCCACTTCCCCCTGCTCACCAACCCAACCACTCCCTGCTTCCCTGTCCTAGCATTCCCCTACACTGGGGCATCAAGCCTTCTCAGGGCCAATGGACTCTCTTCCCTTTGATGTCTGACATAGCTGTTTCCTGAGAGGCTCTGTCGGTAAGCAACTTCCTACTCTTCAAGCTCATATAAGGAGCTGGAGAGATGGCTCAGCAGGTAAGAGCACTGACTGCTCTCCCAAAGGTCCTGATTTCAAATCCTAGCACCCATATGGTGACCCACAACCATCTATAATGAGATCTGACACTTCTTCTGGTGCCTGAAGCAACTACAGTGGACTTACATATAATAATAAATAAATCTTTTTTTAACAAAGGAATGAAAGAGGCTCAATACTTTAGACTCAACCAGTGTTAAGTGTGTGGGCTTAGGAAATATATAAATTGTCTAAGTCTACATTACAATTGGGAATATTGTATATAAGACATAAATACTAGTAGTCATTTGATTATAGATATACAACTAACTTAATTTTCTTATACTCATTCATTCATTTTTCTATTTTTTTTTGTTTTTGTACTGAAGAAAACATTAGCATCACATTTCCCCAACTGTACTTAGCATTTACCGTAGAATTATGTCATTTACAAATTTTAACATACTACTGAAAATATTCCTCTCCACTTGCCGGTTTGAAGAGATTGTTGCTTTTACGATTTGTGAAATTTTCATAATGGCAATATGAATTATCATAAATTATCATCTCCTACGTAATCTACATCCCTGCCTCATGTTATAATTAAAATTATATAAAACAATAACAAAAATAAGTAAGAAAGATATATTAAGAAAATCTTTAGGGGTATTACAAGCCATTCAAGTGATACTAGCCACAGGTTGCCTATGTGTTAAAACATGTAAGTCTACAGTGTTCTTTTAAAATGCTGTCTTCGGTTAAGAAAATACTGGAGGAACACAAAAAGTGTCTCTACCAAAGACCAATTCACTTGTAGTACTGTTTCCAGATGAACCTCTGTCACGTTCTAGTCTTGGCTGCAGCCCTTGTCTTCTTACTCCCATCCCCTATGTTGGCCTTTCAGAGGCCCTGGTGTGTCCTACCTTGATGGAAGAAGCACACCTTCCTTCTGTGGCTCTCATGATGAGTGACAGCCACATACCAACGACAGGTGGCCCTCAGACAGATCCTTTTGCTCTGAGAACTGGCACCTAGTCTTGGCTCAGCCTACACACAGCCTAAGAGCTGCCAGGGAATGGGCATCAGCGCTTCCCTTGACTTCAGTGAACTTTGTATCCTGAGTATGTTCCAGAGTGGGAGTTGACGGCTGGCCAAAGCAGAGATTGCGTGCCAGTTTCAAGTATTGTTCCTATGCTGAGAGTCTCAACAGATGGGCCAGTGCGGTCCAGGCACCATGATCTCTCCCCCTAGGTGGCAATTAGTTTTATGTTGACAGTAACCATTAACACCTATTTGGTGAAAACACAGGAAAAAGTTCCATCCTGGCAACAATGAAAATTTCCAATTAATCTAGTATCAGAACCAAACATTAGCCTTCGGTTCCCAAGAAGGTTATTTGCACCTATTCAAATTTAAATTTCCATGTAGCCAAATGTTTATGTTTAGCTTAAGAAATCGCTTTTTAAAATTACCTCAAGTGTATCTATACAGTATAATGTGTCTATCAGGTAGAGTAGCAATTTCCTTATGTTATGTACAATATAAAATGTTAAATCAGTTGATCTTTAAACAGTTATTGATTCAAAATTAGGAAAACTAGTTCAAGAATATCAATTTTATGTTGGAAAGAATCTATTTTCTGTCACTAATATGAATGTATAATGTTGGAAACCTAATTATATTAAGTATGCATTACTGTATCTCTCCAGTGAGAGTCCTATTATGCTGTGACATTAGTCCATGTCATGATAGCATTGTTGTAAGAAAGAAGCGTTTAGTAGCACTCATGGCACCTGACAAGTTCTCTTAAGTCTTCTTAAGGGAGTGCCAGCATTCTCCTTACAAACATTGAAAGAAAACAAAACAAAACAAAACAAAACAAAACAAAACAATAAACCTAACAGTTCAGTGGGATTCCTGAAATACAGTGATCCCAATTTAAAATCCGAAAACCTGATGGCCCATGGGCTAGTGCATAGTACTGGAAGAGGTATAATAATCCAGAGATGGAAAAAGCAAGTAGGGAATTTTCAGAATTGGAAGACTGACTGGCAATAATTACCAATAAGTGCACATGAATTCATAGTAAACGCGGTATCTGTTAAATAAGCAAAAATCAATATTTCTAAAGATATTCTTAGCCGGATAAAAAAGATTGTGAAATTAACACACACAAATTTGAATGTTTCTTCTTTTGCTGTTGGTCTCAGTGAATACTTCTAATAGCACCTTCTGTGTCTATCCACTGTACACTGCTTGCAGGGCTTAGAAATAATTACATCCTTTTGTAACCTTTCAGTTAGAACACGCCAAAGCAGAGGGTAATGACTAACCACATCTGACTTCTGCTCTGCACCTTCAGGATGTAAAGCACAGACTTTCAATAGCTCCTCCAAGTTCATCTTCCTTTGTAATGCTAAAGAAATTTCTCAAACATTGTTTTTAGAAGGTAGAGATAGATGCAACAACATAGGCAATTAGTGTCAGAACAAGACCTCCAAGCCAACAGCCTGGACAACAGACTGCATGTGTATCATGTTGGCATGTGTACAAAAAAAATTTTTATAATAAGTTCTCTTCCAGTTTGTTTGACTTTTTTTTCCAGAAAAAAATAGGCAAAATACTTATTTAACCCAAAAGACAGTTTTGCTTTCCACCTTTCCTTCTTTATCGACTTTTGGGAATAGACGATTTTTGGACAATGGTTTATTTACATTCCTGTCCCCGTGTTCTTAGTCTTCCTTTTTCTTTTTCTAAAATTGTCTTAATTGACCAATCTCCGTTGGCCAATCTAATCAAAGTGGTTATTTATCGGAAGCACAAATCACCGCATGTCCTTGAGATGCACATTGAGCAGGAGGAAGGCAGATCTCCCCAGCAGGGTGGCCAGCACCTGTGCAGCCTCTCTGCTTCCCAGCCCCACAGGCTCTAAACAATAGAGCTCCCAGACAATTAATACAGGGACATTTTCCAGGGCCAACTGGAAAGAGCCACTTTGTTCAAAATTGCACAGAAAGGGAGTTATAAGTGGTTCTATTCAGTTTCTCTTCTGCAAGAATCATGTAGTTCTGTGAATCGCATATTCCGTGGAACTAAGAATTCTAGGAAAAAAAACTCACTTAAAATAGACTTTAGAAAAGGGACTTGTCAGTGGGATGAGCGAAATTGATAGGATTTTGCACTATATTTCTTAAAATGCTCATTCTGTAGGCCCCTTTCTGTTTTATGAAATATTCATGAGTTACCTACACTATATGGAAGCTATCAACTGCGTTTAGAAGTGGCAGGCATACATGAGAATGTAAATGGCATATTTTATTTCTTTTTCCCCCCACAGAAAAGCTATTATGAACATTCCATTCTACTAGAGATCCTGATTGCAGAAGTTAGTCTCACTTTAGAATCAGTTTAGAAAACAAAATAAATAAAAATGAAAAAAAAAAAAAAACCTGTGACACTAAATCATGGTGACATAGTGAAAACTCATAGAAATAGTGAAATATACTAAATGTTCAGTTTTCAGTATTTTGCTAACAACTTGAACCACAGACAGTGCTTTTATGATTAGATATGAGATCATAATTAGTATAATCTCCCTTCTATTTACCCAAGTTCTAAGAAGATTTGTAAAGATCTCCATCCCACTATTAAATTCTATAGCTCATTGTAGTAAATGCCAGTAAACTTTGCTCTTCTTACTTCTTTGTACATAGCAGATACTATTTACGCCTTTACTTTAGCTGATAATATTTCAATAGAGTCAGCAGCCTATGGATTTTTGATGTACTCCTTTGATAATCTCTCTATTTTTACGGTGTAAGACGACACAGACTGGAATACTGCCCTCTTCATTAGAACTTCAAGCAGCTTCTATCACATAAAATACTTGTGGAAACATACAACAAATCACTTGATCTTCAAAGATCACTAACAAGAACAAGCCTCTAGGGTCAGCTGACATACAAGGATGCAGCGCTTAGAAAGAAAGGGTTCTACCTCAGGGTTTTGTCTTTGATGTATTCAGTATGCAAATAGCTGTCCATAGTGCCTTGTCTCATTAACCTACAATTCAAAACATAAAAAAACTACTTTTTGCACTTCGCTTTAAAGAATTACTTTTGCAACCTGGTGATGAGAGCTGAGAGCTTTCAATAAATCGATGCTTCTATGTGAATTCCACAGGTGCAAATGTGTTAGTAGAAATTAAAACCATTTCATACTCCGAAGTTCCTTCCTATTTTGTCTCCACATTTTTTTTACTTCGTTTTTAAGAAACTTGCCTTACAGGTGTGTTGCTACAGGCCCGTGATCCCAGGACTAGAGAGATGGGTATAGGAAGGTCTAAGTTCAAGTCCAACCTTGGCAACCTCATGAAATTTTTAAAAAAGTTAGTCTGGGCTTCATGAGACCCCCTGTTTAAAATATTGTTTTTAATGTGTGTGTATGTGTGTGGGGGGTGGGTGTGTGTGGGTGGTGTGAGTGAGTGTGTGTGTTTGTATAAGTACCTGTAGAAGCCAGAGCAACCTGTCAGAGCCCTTGAAGTTACAGGTCACCCAGGGTGGATTACTGAACCTAGGTCTTCTGGAAGAGCAACTAATCCATCTCTCTAGCCCTACACTATTATATTCTTTCATCTCATATTTATTGGGATGCTCTCAAAAAAATATGTACTGATGATTTTTATAGTCACTAAAAAGCCATTGAGATCTTTCTTCCTGATAGTTATTAACTGGTATCTTTGGATATATCTCCAATAAGTTACCATACTCTGCTAAACAGTCACAACATAAAATACCTTTCATTTTGACTCTTTAGAAAATAATCACATTCAATAGAATGGGCATAGAATTATTATTAGACTTTCCAAGTTTCCTACCTCAACAAGTCATTCCAGTTGCTAAAAAAACGAAAACAATCAAACATACATTGTATGTCAGCAAAAATGTGTTGTTAATATCATTAAAGGTATTTTTTAGAAAAAAAAAAACTTCGAATGCTAAAGCTTAACAAAATAAATGTACATATTGTTATTGTTTTAAAAATATTCTCCCTGGAATGAATGAAAGGAAGGCAAAAGTATCCCCTTAATCCTCAGCTCATCTCTGCTCACCAAAGGGTTGGCACGGATAGCTTCTTCTGTGTTGATGCGTTAAGTAGCTATCACAGCATTTCATCTATTTAAACACGAATTGAAAAGCTTCCTTTGCCTCCAAAAGAAAAATAGTCACATATTACTTACATAGTAATTACAGGCTACGCAGCTGCCCAACACTGCTTACTATCACTGTTTTAAGCCTGAACAACTACACAAACTGTATTCAGATTTCATTAAACATTAAGCCAAATAAATGTCATCCTCCACACCAATTACTTATGCAAGAACAATGGTCATCTCCCTTTTCTCAGAGCTAAAAATGTAATGGAATCAATGTTATTGACTCAGTCTGTGGTTTCAGTGAAAAGTATTACTGCTCTCCTTCCCCAAGAAAAGAGGTCTGTCTGCCTTTCATGTTAAAGTAAATGCTATGCTAATATGCACAAATCAAGACCAAGTAAGGTTCCTTGAAATGTCACTTGAGTCTGAAAAGAAAAGAAAAAGTGCCTGACTTCCATCAAGATAGAAATAGTGATTAATTTGCATGTTGAGCCTCTCTAACACAATGGTTTAAAGTTAACACTTCCATTTGTCTAATGAATTAAAAAAAATCACTATTCAAACAAATACTGTAGAGTATAATCCCAGAGGCAAGAGACCAGGGGGCCAAAACTATGCAACATTTTGAAAACAGTAGGGTGGGAGTTTTTTCGTATCTCTTGAAAATGTAATCTATATGTTTAATTTTTTTTCTTTATGAATTGCATAAACATTGAAGAAAATGACTTTTACAAGACATGGAAGTCTTTATAAATGGAAGAGTTAAAGTTGTCATATTTATCAATTTACACATAACTCAGAAAATAAAATGAGTCCTAAATTATATTTTAGTTATATTCTGCTCCAATATATTTAATTGCATTCAATTCTAAAGTATAGGTACATTAAAAATTCAGTACAGTGTCACAACTTTCTATCATATATTTTTACCTCAACTTAATCTTACTTAATGATTATAGTGTGCATATATGAAAACAAAAGAAGAAATTCAAGCTATAAAGATGACACAGAAAGGTAAAATGAAATTTTCAAAAGATTGAGACCAACTCAGGCATTGAGCTATATGTCTGTCACTCCAGCTCTTGTAGACTAGGGGATTTAGGATGAGCCTCGAGACTGTCTCAACAAACAGTGGGGCAGGAAATATGGTTCCATGTCTCATGAGCCTCTGATTCAATGGGATGAGATGCAAGTCACCCCTATGACTTTCTTTCTATAATGTCACATAGCCAGTCTATCCACCCATGTCAAACATGGAAATCCAGGCTTGGCTTCTCTGTGCCATACCTCACTAGCACTCCTCTTCAAATACAAGGCTAATAATACTCAAAAGCACCATGACTCTGTCAAAGACTAAAGATGATTGCGAAACATTTCAACTAATCTACAAAGCCTACAGCTCCAAATTAAACAAATATCTTGGACTGGTCTCAAGAGCAGAAAAAAGATAATAATGAACACTGATTAAATACACATGTTTGTCCTGTATTTAATCATTGTAACATTTTTCACTAGGTGTGACAGATATATTGTAGGTGCATGATACAGGTAAAAGTGGGATCAAGATATATAGGCAACCCTGAAGGACTTGTGTTTTTATAAACTGAAATATCCCCAAATTAAAATTCAATTTTTAAAACTGCAAAATCTTTTCAGTCTCAGCAATTTTGTTGCTCTTTTTTTCTTTGTTTGCTTCCTTTTTTCAGTTGTTGTGTTTTGTTTTGGAGGTCTCACTATGTAGCTTTGGTTTCTTAGAACTCACTATGTAGACCACACTGACTTCTGTGAAAACATATTTAACTTGATACTGATGAAAGAAATCAAGTATCTCTAGAAGGAAACACTTGATAAATTACAGATTGTACACAGACTACTAGTAGTAAGTGTGCTGGCTTGCTACTAGTAAGTACTGACTACTACTAGTCAGTGGGTAGAAGGAAAGAGAGGGCAGAGGAAATGGAAACAGAACTGTTGCTTTACAAGAAGAGAAAAGCTGCAGAAGAATGAGAATTGATCCACTCTTATCTCCTTGCACTAAACTCAACTCCAAGTGGATCAAGGACCTCCACATAAAACCAGACACACTAAAACTAATAGAAAAGAAACTGGGGAAGAACCTTGAAGACATCGGCTCAGGGGAAAAATTCCTGAACAGAACACCAATTGCTTATACTCTAAGAACAAGAATAGACAAATGGGACCTCATAAAACTACAAAGTTTCTGTAAGGCAAAAGACACTGTCAAAAGGATAAATCGGCAACCAACAAATTGGGAAAAAATCTTCACCAACCCCACATCCGACAGAGGGCTAATCTCCAATGTATACAAAGAACTCAAGAGGTTAGACCCCAGAAAACCAAATAACCCTATCCAAAAATGGGGTACAGAGCTAAACAGAGACTTTTCACCTGAAGAAATTCAGATGGCTGAGAAACACCTTAAAAAATGTTCAACATCACTAGTCATTAGGGAAATGCAAATTAAAACAACCCTGAGATTTCACCTCACACCAGTCAGAATGGCTAAGATTAAAAACTCAGAAGACATCAGGTGTTGGCGAGGATGTGGAGAAAGAGGAACACTCCTCCACTGCTGGTGGGAATGCAAGCTGGTACAACCACTCTGGAAATCAGTATGGCGGTTCCTCAGAAAACTGGGCGTGATACTTCCGGAGGACCCAGCCATACCACTCCTGGGAATATACCCAGAAGATTCACCAGCATGCAATAAGGATACATGCTCCACTATGTTCATAGCAGCCTTATATATAATAGCCAGAAGCTGGAAAGAACCCAGATGTCCCTCAACAGAGGAATGGATACAAAAAATGTGGTATATATACACAATGGAGTACTATTCAGCCATTAGAAACAATGAATTCATGAAATTCTTAGAGAAATGGATGGAGCTGGAGAATGTCATACTAAGTGAGGTGACCCAGTCTCAAAAGAATACCCATGGTATACAGTCACTGATAAGTGGATATTAGCCTAGAAGCTTGGAACACCAAAGACACAAATCACATATCAAGTGATGTCTCACAAGAAGAAAGGAGTGGACACTGGTGCTAGAATGGACCAAAACATCATTGTGGGAGAGTACAAGAATAGTAAAGTGGGAGGGGTGGATGCGGGAGCAGGGGGAGGGAAAAGGACATGTGGGACCTTTGGGGGTGGGGAACCAGAAAAAGGGAAATGAATTGTAAATATAGAATATATACAATAAAAAAAGAAAGAAAGAAAAAAGAAGAAGAGAAAAGCTGAACGATTTATTTGATAACAGAAATAAAAGTATTGATTGATGGACACAAATAGCAAGTCAAATGATTCCCAAGAAGAAGAAAGGAGAGGACCCTGGGCATGTAAAGATTGCATCCAGTTTAGTAAAGAAACCGAGGGGGGAGGGGGAATGATTGGGGAATAGTTGGGGGGGAGAAGAACTATGGGAACTATGGTGGGTGGGAACTGGGAAAGGGGAAAGCCTTTGAAATGTAAACATAGAATATAGAAAATAAAAATAACTAAAAAAAAAAGTATTGATTGATGATTGATTGATTGATTGATTAATGAGTTACTGATTGATTGACTTTGCCTCTGCCTTCCTATTGCTGGAAATGAAGACTTGGAAATGAAAACTTTTCCCTGCCCATTTTGGAAAAAGTTTGAACAAAAAAAAAATTAGAAAAGACAAATTATTTTTTCAGATGATAGGCATTTTTGGATATTTTGGTGATGTTGTAGTGGAGACTGTGATTGGTAATAGAAGAATGAAAGTAATGGAAATCCTTGTCTCTGAGGAAAACAGGGCAAGTGCCAGGAAATCGCTGGGGACAACCCTCCTGGGAGCCCATCTATTGATGAGCTTGTTAATATCTGTTTTATATAAGTCCCTTTGGCCACTTATACTCAATAGCCTTTTGCAATAGATACTCTAGGCATCCAAGAAAGGCATTGCAGATTAAACAAACAACCCCCCCCCCTTAGGGACACTCGCACATGGGTGGCCATGAATTCAGGGAGTCATTAACAAACATACAAGTAGCCCTGAGGACAATACCTTGGGGCTGAGTAGAACTTTGACACGATAGAAGAGAGATGAGTGATACTTGGGCATATAGAGAGAAGGATCAGGAATTAATGTGGCTTTCTACTGAGGAACTTCGTAAGTGTGAAAGACTGGGAAATGCACACAGTGAGCTAGAAGCCAAAAATATAAATTACATCTGTGAAGCTACCCAAAACATATGTCTTTTTGGTGGTGGAACCATGAATGCTGGTGATCTGAACAGTGCTCCACATGATAGCCTTACCTTCCTCTTGGCAAATCTGCATCATCTTTTTTCCACCTCACCGTTGGCTGGGGATCTCCTTGGACCTGACAACGGAATTCTACAGCCTCTTCCTCTAGCACCACCTGGTTAATTGGCCTCCTGAGAAATGTGGGTCGTTCTTTGGGGGAAACAAAAAGAAAATGTATAGTCAAATTAGATGAGGTATACGCGATTTGTATATAAATAATTGAAAAATAGGTAGTTTATTCTTAAGAGACACAGACCTAGCTTTGCATCTCACCTTTATCAGATAAGTCTTTATTAGTTAAATAAAATTAAAAAGAATGACATTTTTTGAATCTTAAAATCAATACGGTTTCTGTATTAAACTGTATAGCCTCCTGAAAAAGCTAAAATTGATATGCAGTAAATTTCTGCCACAAAATAGGAGAAACCAATCACTGAGATAGAAAATTCTAAATTGTTTACAAACAAGGAGTTTAAAGTCACTGTTCCATTCTTGTATTTCAGAGCAGAAAAAGTAAAGGATAAAGCTAATGGAAAATAATAAAAAGTAATAAATATTAAGGATGGAATCCTCAATAGAATTCCAGGAAGATACTGCATTTTAAAAATATTCCCCAATAATTTCCACTTGATATACTACTTTATAAGGACTCGATGCATTCATCAATATTTTAATTCATGTCTTGAATGCTGTTGAACATTTTTAAAATACAGTTTCTGTTTTAATAATACTATCCTGCCTAAATTTCTTAATTTTTTCCAGTATTATTCTTTAGTGTTTTAGTCTTTTAAATATAGACTTTGGACTATGTTCTAGCACTTTTCTATACAATGAAAATTATTCTTAATTATTAGGGTCTTACCATCAAAGAGATAGATGAGACAAAACCAGTTTAGCCCCTACCCGTCTGCACAGTTACATCCCTTTCCCAGTATCTGTCTTTTTTAGATAAAGAGCAGCCACTAGAAAAATCTACCTCTTAAATTTTATGAACACTGGCTTCTGAATCAGATATTAAGTCCAAGTTTGCTACTTTCTGAAGGAGAAAGAAAACTAGGTCATGACAGACAAGAGAGTTCCAGGGGGAGTTGACAAAGTGGATCTGGCCATATGGCCATGGTTAGCCCTTTAAGACTTCGGTTTCAACTCTTCCAGTTTAGAAGTGTGAATATAATGTCACATAGAAAGAAATACATTGAGCAGGAAACCTTCCTTGAAACGAAATCACTTAAAATAGCACACAAAGTACACAGGTTGTGAATATGCATTTTTATTGACATTAAGATCAATATTCAGAAAAAAAATTGTGAAATGCCAAGGGAAATTTTTTTTCTCAAGAAATTCAACAATTGTGGGCATTTAGAAGGCTGAGAATGTTATGCCTCTGTAGAGAATTAGACACTAGATGTTGGCAAAGTGCTATATATGTGCCAGTATTTGTATTCTGCAACTTCAAAGTTCAAAGTTATATATAAATATAGGCAGATAGAATTTTATCATGAAAGGTTTCTTTCTTTATTTTTATTTTATTATTATGTTTTATGTTTATGTGTGTTTTGACTGAATATATGTCTGTACATCACATGTGTGAGTGTCTGTGAAGGCATCAGAATAAAGCATCAGATATCTTGACCCTCCAAGTACATCCAGATGGTTGTGAGCTACCCTACCCTGTGGGTGATGAAAATCAAACTCAGGTTCTCCGGAAGAACAGGCAGTCTTCTGGACCAATGAGCCATCTCTCCAGCCTGCTATCATTGGAAAGTTTATAGTGTAGAATTTGCAAACAACCCACACTAGAAAATGATGCTTTGCTTCCAAATAATGTAGGCAGAATTAATTATCAATAAAAGATTCTGCCTGGACCACAGAGCCAATGTACAAGTTGGAAGGATTAATTTAATATTTTTCTTTTTACATTTTGTGGTGTGTGTGTATGTATGTGTGTGTGTGTGTGTGTGTGTGTGTGTGTGTACACACATGCAAATATAAATGTGTGTGCACATGGTATATATGAACAAACATATGGTGAGAGAATGTGCAATGTGCATGGTTGGAACATGTAGAGACCCGAGATTGACACTGGAAATTACTCTCCATAGTACTTCTACCTTGTTAATACTCACAATTCTTTAAACAAACTCAGGGCATCATGTCTATTGTCATATCTTGCCCTAGTTTCTGCCTCCCGTTACTAGAAATGAAGAAAGGGCTGAATCTCTGAGTGCACAGGTATTTATGGAAATCTGGGGATCTGAATGCTCAAAGCATTCAACCATCTCCATAGCTCTAACGTTGTCCTGATGTCCTTTTGAATGGTGGATACAATGTTCCTCAATTATATATTTTAAGCATGATAATGCCCAGTTATTGTTTCTGCAGTCCATAGATAATAGGATTAGTTTATCTTTATAGGTGTTCCAAGTGTTAATAGTACATTAGCTAGGAAGTGAGAGGGAAATTTTCTATGCTGTTTGATGTACTCATCCAGCGTCTGAATTCACCCCCTGCTCACAGGGAGGAAACCACTAATAACATCACTTGAGACTGAAAAATGATATTTCAAGAGGAGACCTCTTCTGTTCTCTGATGTTAATGGGAGTATTGTACCATAATCTGCCCTATGGAGAAACAAACTATAACAGTGTTTTCAGTCATTAGGCAAATGTGAATGCGGGCTCTCTTACCCCTAGCCCCAAACTTAATGACTTGTAAACAGCCAGCAGCTTGGTTACATAATGAAAGTGGTGGGAGATAAAACTGACTATAGAGTGAGGGCCACGGTTATGAAGGGCAGGTGTACTGCTCAAGGAAGAGGACACCCTAACTGATGGAGAAGTGCTGAAGGTTCTGGTGTTCTCTAGTGGCACCCTCTAAAATGTATATGATGAGGATTGCATTGGTGAATCTGGGAAAGGTCAAATAAGAAATACAAAGTATGCCAAAGAGTTGCTAAGTACAATTATTTCCTTTTATACTGACAGAGATTCCAAAGTATTAATAAAGACTTAAGAGAACCAAAATGAAGTTTCTATCAGACGAGCAGGAAGGAATACAAAAATCTAGAAGAAAAATATAATTTATACCATTTAAACACATTGGTAAGTATGCTGTGTGTTTGGTCCTGGCAAGCTAAGGCCACTGTAAGTAAGTTTATGTTTTTGAAATGAGCTTAACTTTGAATCAATAGTGAATGAAGGCTATGTATTTAACTGTAAGAAGGTAAATTTATTTCAAAATAAAACAAATATGGTAACATCTATGGCTATAGAACTTAAATATATATATTTATATATACTTATACTTATTATATTTGTATATATATATACATATATATATAAAAAGTACATTCTTATGTATAATAAATATTCCTATCAAAAATTAAATGCCAATATGACTTTAGAAGGTCAAGATGGTAAAGTCTTGTTCGCTGACAAGAGATAGCGTTTCATGCCCATATTAAGAATCAGTAAGAATGAAAAGTGAGGAATTGACCTAATGAAAAAGAAAGCCAAATAGAACTGTCTCAGCCATCTCTTTTTGTGCCTGTTAAGAATGGAAAGTCAGGAGAGTAACAGTCTTAAGTTGATAATAGAACGATCTAGTGAGAGATAAGAATCACATTCAATATTCACTTATGTCTGCAGAGATATATGTCCATGGAGCCCTGAACAATTAAAATCAACAACTGTGGAAGCCTTGATCTATTCAACAAGCTAACTTAATTTTAAGCCTGAAAATAACACCACTGAGTTTTTCCATGGTATCCCCTTATGTCTGACCACATATTAAAAGGCAGGGGGAGAAACCTCTAGAGTTATTTGTGTGCTGCTTATCAATTAGATTAGAGTCCCCTTATGTCGGCTGATCCCTAATTATATACCTATGCAGCGGTCAGAGGCAGGCAACTTCTTTGCCAAAGCAATTAACTTTTTTTTTTCTCTGAGATTAACTGGATTTGAATGACCTGCATAACTTGCTTGCAAGGTTAATCCCTCTGGAGATAAGTGTTGTTTGCCTGTGTGATACTCTGTAGAGGACAGCTCTCAGATAGCCCTGTCAACCTAGTTCCAAATCTGCAATGTATAGAACCCAACATTACATGGAGCTCTAATCAAATCTAATGCCTTGTCTCTCACTGCAGTCATGTCAACGTTATTCATGGAGAAAAATATTCAACTTAACATGAAATGCCATGAATCCAATAGGTGTTTGAATAATCTCTTTCTTGTTTGTCTGCAACGGTGAGGAAATCACCTACCCGGTTAACACATTCTCCAACCGTGTGTAGTCATTGAGGGATGCTCTCAAATTGCCGATGGCTGCACCGTGAGAGCTATTTTCAGGATGACCTTAGCAATTTGAAGGTAAAATTCACTTGACATTGTAAAAGAAGTGCTGTGGCTATAATTGCATAGGTGGGGTTGTTTAAGTCCTGTAAGAAGCAAACTATGTAATAAAGGGGCATTTGGGCTAACTACTGCTTGTAAACCTTGCCTTGCCTTTATCGGCTCCAGAGAACTGCCTCAGAGCAGAGGCTATAAAGTGAGGAAGTCAGCCCGTGGTTGGCTTCTCCGGTCTCCTTTGACTTTACAGGGCTGGTTAATGGGGAGTGAAGTTTGACACCCATTGGATGTGATTACTGTGCCATTCCAAAAGCTTGGGAATAATGGACAGGCTCCCTGGATGTGACTACATAGATTCTGACTGCATTAATTTTGTTTGCCAGTAATTTTCACCCTTGGAAGCAAAGATGAAAACAGATAGAAACTGGATGTTTTGGGCACATTATTTTATGTCATTCCTCGTGGTAGAATACGAAGGGCCATCAGATAACACGCTCTCTGTCCACAAACTTCATCACTATCCTGAAGCATCTCAAAGAGGTTTCAGAGGAGCTTAAAGAAATACGCACCAGAGAAAGTATGACATAGCTTCCAAGAATCAGCACAATCTGAATTATTAGATGAAATCTGCATCATAAAAATAAGATAGATAGCCGGGCGTGGTGGTGCACGCCTGTAGTCCCAGCACTTGGGAGGCAGAGGCAGGTGGATTTCTGAGTTTGAGGCCAGCCTGGTCTACAGAGTGAGTTCCAGGACAGCCAGGACTACACAGAGAAACCCTGTCTCAAAAAAAAATAAGATAGATATTTCATTTCAAGTTTTTATGTGTTTAATTTTTTTTGGGGGGGCGGGAGTGTCTTGCCTGCCTGTGTGCCGTTTTACCGTGTGCACCTGGTGCTTAAGGCAATCAGAAGAAGCCATCAGACTTCCTGAGACTGGAGTTACAGAAAATAGTGACCTGTCATGTGGGTGCTGGAAATCAATGCTACTTCTCTAGAAGAGTAGCCAGAGCTCTTAAGCCCAGAGACATCTCCTAGCACTAAGCCATAGAAAAGTTCTTCTTGTTTTGAGGACCCATTATCCTTAAAGTTATCTCCGTGTTCATCTAGTGACTAAAAACTGCCATCACAAGACCATGTCTCAGTCCCCCATGAATTGGCCAATCACTAGTATGCATATACCAACTGAAACTCATGAGATGACACAAAGTTTATAATACGTGTTTTAAAGGGATAGAAACTTAATGTGAAGGGATTTCAAAACATTGTATGATATTTGAAGAAAACTGTCTTTGTAACAATGAGAGCAATGGAAGCAAAAGGTGGCCTGCGGAAAGGAATTATGGATAAAAGGAGTTAAATTAATACCACCAAGAAACATGTGTAATTCAAAACAATGTTATTGGAATTGTGTGGGGCAAAGCCGGCATAGTAGTGCGTGCCTGCTGTATCAAAATCATAAGGCAGGAATGCGAGAACTGTGAATTTTAAAACATCCAGAGCTACAGCGCAAAGCCTTGTCACAAAAGAAAAGAAATAGTCAATTTTGTGTCAGACAGAAGAGACACACATGTGGCAAGAACAGATTACTATCAACAGGATAAAGAGGGAAAAGAAAAGATCAAGATGTTTAACATGTAATTCATAAATCCATGCTCTGCAGAAGCCAAACAGAAAGGCCCCTGAATTTAATAGAGTTGTTTTGGTTGAGAGATTTCTGATTTTGATTTACTAGCATATAAATAAATGAGGGTGTGGAGGAGTGCCAAACCGAGGCGTACGATTGCAGTGTTTCAGGAGAGTGGGTTAAGCACACACTGCTAAGGGGGGGCGGGTGGGGAGGAAAACTGAGTGAATCAAAAGTCACAGACCATATGCAAAAGAATAGCAATCCCAGACACAGTAGACTTTCCACGAGGAACTCAAGGAAGTTGAGCAGCAATGGAGAACAACTCCGGATAGTCACTGAAAATGAGAGAAGTCTGATCGAGTATGATTTTGTAACTTGAATTTCACACAGAGGAAAGGCAGATGGGTTTCGATTGTGTCCTGAGCTCCAGTCAAGCAGAAAGCCACAGAGAAACACCGTAAACAGGGAGCACAGAACAAAATGCTGGACGCTGGAAACGAAGAGTTTAGCATCAACACAAAGGAAGACAAAATCAGGTCGGAGTTTCTGGGAGCAGGACTGAGTGGACACAGAGTCTGGCATCTCCAGGAGCGTGCTAATGGGGGAGCCATATGGTTGAGGCGTCAAAAAGGAGGACTTGGGCTTTACCATTTTGAAAGAAACATAGTGTCAGAATTGAAAATGAATCACAATACAAGGATCTTTAGTTCACAGGCCACAAGATTTACCTGGGTAAAACTAACTCAAAATGTATATGTTTATCTATGTATAGCAAGCGTATAAGTATGTGCATTTATATATGTGTATTTGTGGGTACCCGTGTACAATGGCACACATGTGTCAGTTCTCAACAGCCCATCATGTTTGAGACAAGACGTGACAGGCTAGCCGGCCGCAAAGTTTCAGTGGACTGTGCCTCTCCCTCCCATCTTCCCCTAGAGAGATTAGAGATGTGTGCTACTGAAGTTGACCAAACTATTATTTTATAAAACAGAATATAGAGCAAAGTCATAATTAATATATAAAGCATATACTAAAAAGAACACATGCTTTATATATTGAAATGAATATTCAAAGTAGGTGAAAAATAACAACAAAACCTTATAAAAGTAATCAAAAATGCAGAATATGTGTGTCTATGTGTGTGTGTGTGTGAGTGTGTGTGTGTACATGCATTCCTGCACATTTATGCACATGAGAAGGATTCTTAAAGAAGCTATAAAGCAAAATATTTCAGTCTTTTAATTTAGTTTGTAATACCTATGATACATATTAAAATTGCAATGTATAAAACTGATTTTTGTGTATTATTTTGACATGTTTAAAAATCACTTAGGAAATGTATGCCTATTTTGGCAACCTTTAAATAAACAGTTTTCATCTTATAGGTTACAGGCTTCAACCCAAGTTTCCTTGAGAATGGTTAGGATTTTTAGGGTTTGACATATGTGTTAATTATCTACAGGGTGGATATGGGGATGTTTTTATGAAATGCCTAGAATTTGTCACAGATAACAGAGCCATTTCCACCCAGAACACAACATTCTGATATTTGAGCTTGATAGTGTGTATATTCTGATTTTTACATTTGACAATGTGCCCTTGAGAAGATTATTTCATAGATAAAATATATGGGAAAGGAATAAATATTTAGTTCCTTTGGTTCATAAAATCAATCTCCTCTGCATACATCTTTGTGAATGTAGTAAATATTAAAGCTAAATAACCAAAGTATATTTCCTAACACAAGTCCAGTTGTTGAAGAATAAAAATAGAGGAAGTGTAGATGACTACTGTATAGGCAAAGAACCTTTATTTCTTTTCTTTGGTCTCCTTATAAGTTATAAATGAATGATATTTCTCAAGTAGTAAACATCACCTATTTTTCAATAGAACATATCTCAGAGTAAAGCTGATATATATATACACTGAGGGACTGTGGTAACCAAAGACCTTAAGCTACCTGAAATTAGAGTTGAGCAGGTTGAATGAGTAATGTAAATCAGGTATATAATCTTGATACCAAAGTGACAATATTTAATAATGTGGGAATACAAGGAAGTTCGCTTTTAATGTTCTTGATCTAAAAGATTCAAAGCTCATAAGTGAGTTGGGCACCACAATTAGCTTATCTCTCTAAAAGCTGGAGTTACAGCACAGCAAAACTCTCTCATGTGAGTCCTAGTTTTGACTAAGACCAACACTTCCCTATTCCAGTTTGTATTTCTTGTTCTTAATCTTTTTAAATGATATGAGCAATCGCATTATTTCCCTTTTGCCAACTCCTCCCAGATCCTCCTCACCTTTATAATTGCCTACTTCTATTCTGTTCTTTGTCTCTGTTTCCATCTGTCTCTGGTGAGTCTCTCTATTTCTCTCTGTCTCTCTGTTCTCTCTGATTTACAGGTTTTTTTCTTTTTTTGGTTTTGTGTTTAGATTTTTTTAGTTGGTTTGTTTGTTTGTTTGCTTGCTTGTTTTGGGTGGTTATTTGTTTTGTTTTGGTTTTGGTTGGTGTATTGTTTATTTTTAACTTTGGGGGAATTTTTTTTCTTTGTACAAAATGGGATTTTATTTTTCCATCAACTTTCTGTATATAAAGCCCCTCAAGCAAGTTTACACCATCAGATAACTATTTCCCAGATCCCTAAATCAATTCTTCCACAGGAACTGCCTCTGGATAAATCTCTTGGGTTGGTAGCTATTTTTAAAATAATTTAGAAGTTGCACCACAACCCTTGACAGGCTTAGGGGTCCCCTACAGTTCTCAACATGTCTTTAGTGATAGTAGGGTAAATATTTCATAAAACAGACACATTACTGGTAGATCTAATTGCTTTGGTAATGACATCGAACCATTTCAATTTCCTTCTGCAGGCAGTCTATACAGCTATAATGCAATGTTTTCTACTGAAGACCTTGTGGTAGCTACAAAAAATAGCAATGAGTATTTCTTTAAATAGAAGAGGTATACTTGTGGGCTTTCAATGCTGATATTCAGTGACCACTAATTTCATATCTTACCAGACAAAACTGTATTTTATTCATGACTGAGTAGAGAGTTTTGAGACATTTAAAGATGACTGCATACAATTTAGAGGCAACCTTATAGTTATCTGTACTAGGTGAACAGAAGTCTACAGGCACACACCGAACAGAGTAATATTTACTCATTGTTTTAATGAATTATGGGAGGTTTCCTGCCTTCTGCATTTGGGACTTCAAGCAGGGACATATCCACAGGGAGTAATATCAGAGATCACTCATTGTGCAGGAAGTTATAAAAGTGTCCTTTATTCTTTCTTCAAAAAGCACAACCAAAAGTACATCGCTACATCTCTTTCCATCGTGATTTCCCCATCCTAAGACTGGACGGTGCCTCTCAAGATACAGAAGAAGCCTCATTAGAGACCTATGCCAAACTTCAAGAGCACACTTGGGCAGGTTCTAAAGTAATGACCATGAAATGAGTGGGGAAGAGGACTTATGGGACATATGGTGAGGGGGGGGAACTGGGAAAGGGGAAAGTCTTTGGAATGTAAACAAAGAATATAGAAAATAAAAAAAAAGAACATGAAAAAAAAAGGAAATCTTGCTATGATATACATGGAATTAAGACAGGTATTTTAATTTTTGAAAGTATTATTCTATCAAAATGAGTAAAGAAAATTCTGTTAATATGAATTTAAATACACATACAAGCACACACATGTTTGTAATTTATGTACTTGTACATACGTGTCTGATATATGATATATATCAAAACAGGATGAATAATGAACATAGGACACGTTAACTATTTCAATTTGTCATGGAAATAGTGGCCTCTTAAAAACACACAATATCCTAAATACATACATAAATAAGATATATTGATATTTTTAAATTTGACATGAAAAATTTCATCAGAAAGCCCCCTAAAATTCCAGTTCTAATCACTATTGATTATTCTAATTAATGAGTAAGTGTTTATATATGTCTGATTTATTTTTAGTGATAAAACTTTACAACTATTTATAATTAGTGATGATCAATATTATAAGTTTGACAGGGTGAAGAAGAATTATGGAAAGGACCAACTTTACCTTGTCCATGAGGGCGCTTCTACTTTAGGTTAACTGAGGTAGGAAACCTACGCTAAATCTGTCAAGTACCATCTTGTTAGCTGCGGTCCTGGGCTGAGTTTAGAGGGAAAATGTTAAGCAAGTGTCAGTGTTCTCTCTTCACTGCAGGACTACAGATGCGATGTGAGCAGCCAGCTGCACCTTGCTACCTCTCCTGTGCCCTCCAGGTGCTCCTTTGTTCAGCTGCTTCCTGTGTTTGGTCACAGAAATGAGAAAAGTAGCTAAGCCATAATGTAGAGTAGAAGAGAGGCTTACCAAAGACAGTGAGCTCTGCAGGGTCGCTGTCTCTTTCTCCCACCATATTGGTTCCTACACAGGTATACATGCCAGCATCGCTTTTCCTAGTGTTGGAGATCATCAGCTTCCCACCACGGATCTTCACAAAATAAACCAAAGGAAAAGAAAAGGAAAGAAAGAGGTTCGCGTTAATAATTCAGATTATTTAAGAACAATCAAGTCTATCGCTGCATAAAGACAAGGATTATTTTTTTTAAAAGAGACAGATTATAAATAAAATAGCTTAGATAAACCATTGGATTTTGTGTGATATAGAACAAAAGTCAAAGGGTATATTTTCTTTCTTTTTTCTGCAAGCAAGTTTTGCTTTATTTTTTATATACTTTTTTATTTAAATAAGATTTCTTTCCTAAGGAAAGACTTAGTGCAATCACATATTTCAAAGGAGAAACTACAGGGACTGACCCGGAGGGAAGGGAGAGTGAATTCATGATTCCATTTCCCATCCAAAGAGGTCCCCCATTTCACATCTAAACAAGCTGCACAATATACCTTTAGGATCCTCTGCCCTTTCAAATATCTGGTCTGAGTGAAAGGCAGAGGGAAGGAGGAAAGAAAACAAAAAGAAAACAAAAGGACCCTCAAGTCCTTTTCTATAAAAGGTATGAGGTAGAAACTTAGGCACTGGAAACCCTTTCAACTAAGGAGCCTGCACAGAGCCTTCACAGGAGCAGGGGATCCAGGATTGTGACATGCCAAAGTTGGGGCCTGGGGGTGCTGCAGGTGTGAATCAGGCAACTGGGAGCTGCAGGTGTCATGTGCCTGGAAGATCACCAGTCAGAGCTGGTAGGCCTAGTGTAGAGCACAGCAGGGGGACTGTGCTTGTCCCCAACACTGATCACTCTGTTCCACATGACCTGACTTGTCTTAGAGCCATCTTACAACAGAGCTGGCTTTCCCACTCATCAAAGAATACAGAAGCCAGACTTCTGTGCCCTTGTTAGTGAAAGATTCCCAACAGAACCTCTATCCCAGACTTGCTGGAACTGAGGTCAAGGTGAACCTGAAAGGTAGCATGCAGGTATCTGGCAGAGGGGGACCCCAGTAGATATTGGGGGACGGACTTAGCCAGAGGTGCCTCATGACCTCAGTGGGCACACTCTTGTGCCCTGAGCCCTGAGTGTCAAATCATTCACGACTTTATCCCTGACCATCTGGGAGGTGACTCCAGAAGAGAGGACAGCATGGTTGATATTGTTATCTAAGTATCTCTAGAAGCAGCAGAGCAGGCATGGTTTTGGAAATGAACCCACTTTTCTGAATGTATACTGCAACCATCCTTTGTTTATCCACTTTAAAAGAATGCTACTTGATACAAATCCACTAAAGACCAAATTCTTGCCATCATAAATTTTCATATTAACAATGAAGGCAGAAACCTATGAGTTCACATTGCAATCTCTACCAAGCATTTAGATTTTACATAATGTTGTCACCTCAATGTTTTCCTAGCATAAATTCTCACTTATAACAAATATAGCAGATATATATCATTTTTATTTTGAAATAAAATTTGTCCACTCAAATGAAATAATTTGTTTTAATAAAATATATCAAATATCAGTTACTGTATTTGATTTAAATGTAAATCTAATATGTAAAATCAAATGCAAATTTTATTTCAGTGAGAGTGTCATTAGTTTTATATAATACTGAATCTAGTATAAAATGGGAGATAGTTAATATGCTAATGGCTACCATTTATATTTTAATATCAATGTATAAACATAAATGACCAGTAGAAACCTTTAGAGAGCTAAGATACCAGTATCACAGCAGAAAATAACAGTTACATATTTAAATTGGTATAGCTATTAGTATAATGTAAACTCTCATGATTGCTTTACTAAATTCCCTACAAAATTTTATTTTCACATTTAAATAATTTCAATATGTTTTATATGGTAAATTAGCATTTAAATACAATTGTGTTCTCAATACATTAACAACATTTTTCTTTCCATGTGAAATTCAGTCTCTCTGGACCTTTCTTATAATTGAACTCACACTTATTCTCTCTTCCTTGTCATCAATTCGGACTTTGTCCTTTTTCCAGTAGATGGTTGGTTCTGGGTGTCCCCGTGGTGGCTGGCACTCCAAGATGGCCGGCTCTCCAGCTGCGACTACCACATCTGTGGGGTTTTGCCGGAAGTCATCTCGCAACACTGGAAAAAAAAATTAAAACGGTTTAAAGCCATGCTTAAGGACAATATTCCAATTTCTCTTGCCAAAATTAACTTCAAGTCTTACCCAACATTTCTAGTACCAAATGCTGTATATTTCTGGTGCCCGTTAGAAAGCATGCTAAACCTAACCCAAGTGCTGACTGGTGGGGACAGTGGTGGAGAGTGTCATTTGCATACATTGGTATTAAAAATCTAGTTTTAAAAATGAGATCTTTAGCAGCTGTGAAGTAGGATATTTGGGACATAGTTCTGAGCTTTCGTAACCAAGTGAGGTATAGAACATTTCACATCGTGCAGATCTACTCTCTATAAAGAAAACCATATATGTTTATGTGTCCATAAATGCATAACAATGAATACCTAAGATGCAATAAACCTGAATCAGGTTGTGCACTCTTGGCTTATGGGCATGTGTGTACATGGTTCTATGAAGGAAGCGGACTGACAAACTCCGAGAGGCTGTCTTTTCTTGTGACCTGACTGGGGGTGCAGTCCACACTTCAGTTAGCAGACTCATTGTTTTCTTTTGCAACACACCAGCGCCCACACACAAGGGCTTCATTTTCACTCTCCACCTGCCAAGTGACATCTGGGCAGCGTGACATGAAGAACTCAGACACTCCTTACAGCACGGCTGCAGCCTGAATTGTCCCTGTTTTTTTCTTTCCGGAGAACAGCAGGTTGGACCTCCAGAAATCTGGCATGTGTCAGATATCCAAATGTCACCTATCTATCAGTATGATCATTTTTTTTTCCTGTTGGCTAGATCAGAAGTCTGCGTGCAGTATCCGACAGAAGAGGACTGAGCATATTAGGCAAAGAGTGTCCATAACTATTTTAGTATGAAGCCTTCAAAACAGGAGTTGAGACTAGTAAACATACTTTCCTCTGCTGCCTTCGGGTTTCATTTTCCTTTTCTTTGACATTCCAACCCTCACAAGCGTTATTTTGTCTTATGCATTTATTTTTGTTTACTTTTGTGTTCTTTTAAGACAGCCTCACTATGTAACCCAGCCAGGCATAGAACCAGTGATCCTACCATTCTGTATCAAGGACTGTGATTACAGGCATGTATTAAACTCTGTTAAATATGTTTTTTTTATACCATGTAAAAAGGTAAAAACATATCCATCCATCCACCCTCCCACACACCTATCTCTGTATATATATCAATCTATCTGTCATCTATCTATCTATCTATCTATCTATCTATCTATCTATGTATTTATCTATCTACTTTCAATTACTGTTCCATTGTATATCAAATAAATACAAACATTGGGTGTATATCTTTTTCTATCTACATGTGCATATTCATATATGTACATGTATAAACATATATATGTATATATATATATATATATGGTATATATTGTCTAGAACTATCACTAGATAACCTCATATAATCTGCTAGATAAAATAACGATTGAAAATGTTTATTATGTTAAGCCAGCTGCCTCCCCTACCCTATTATGAGACCCAGCTCAGCTCTCCACATCTTTCTTTGTTATGTGGTGTCTTTAGGTTAATATGCATTCTCCAAATACTTAAAAGAGTCTCTATCCATTAAATAGCCTCAGAGAAACAACTACCAAAATTTCAGTTTTTCTTTCTTTTTTTTCTCATAACATCCTTTAACACGTCTTTTTGTCTTCATAAAGTCATAGCCACATAAGAGAACAGGTTGCTTCCTATTGAAGGATCAGCAGGACAGTGTTCTGTACAAACTGTTCATCCTTAGAATCAGATTCATAAACCTTTCTGCTTAGCATAGGTATTACCTGTTAGCACTGAGAAGGACATGGGTTTTTATTTTGTTTTGTTTTGTTTTATCTTCTTGTCTCACTGGCAAGGGACATGTGCTTTTTATGCACAGGGACTGGCTTCTGAATGAAGGGAGGGAGGTGTGCATTTAAGTGTGAAATTCATGTGAGAGGAGAAGGGTTAACACCATAGTTTCCTCTTGTAGGTATATCCTCCAGGGAGAGCGAGCTGGTGAGTAATTTATATTCTGAATAGAGAACAGCTGCCTATTTATGCAATGCTAAGAAGTGCAAAAATATGGCAACAGGGCAAGGAAACCCCTATGATATCCGGCCCTGGCAACAAATGGTGTTTTGGCAGAACCTCAATCTTCTCCAAAAGGGGCACATCTGGCTAGTGGAAGGCCCTTCACCCTAAAAATGATAATGCCAAATCACCTTCGCTCAAAGGGTACCTAAGAGCATTGCAAATCATAAGAATCAGTCTTACATGGATATGCCCCAATCTAAAATTTGGTTTTTTAAACCTTTTGATATGGTGAATAAAATGAAAAATATATATACATATATATTGTATATATATATATATATATATATATATATATATATATATACACACACACACACAAACTATAAGGACTGCTTTTTGAAACAATATAACATGTGTTTATGCATTCCAAAAAAAAAAAAAAGGAAAATTACTCCAATTTGCACATGAAGCCAAGAAATCTAACAGCATCTGTAATTTGAGGCTTTCAGACTGTTCCCTCGGAGAGTAGGGTGAGATAATGGTATAATTGGTACTGTACCCTCTTCAACTTGCAATACGCTCTTTGGGGTTTGCCTGTGACACGTCTGACTCCTGTCTTCCCGGTCGCATCGGTTCAGTTGCCCTTAGGTGTGCGGTAAAACTTGTCTACTCTGTCTCACTCAAGGAAATCTTAAAGGGACTGCGCATTACTTCTGACAGGAGATTCTGACTGACTAATTTTTTAAAAAAGTTTTTCGTCTTTCTATGTAGGTATGTGTTAAGTAGCCGGGAGATGTCTCCTTATGCCTTTGGAAATAAAACTCACAAGGTTTATGAGGTAAGTCACCCTACTTAAAAAAAAAAAAAAGCATTATGTTTGTGATTATAATTACATGATTTCTCCCATCCCTTACCCCTCTTTATCTTTTTTAAAACATACAACCCCTTTTTAATTTAATGTTTTACGTGTGTGCGCGTGCGCGTACACACACACACACACACACACACACACACAAGTTTCTCAGTCTGTATTATGTTTATTGTGTGTGTGTTTTTAGTACTGACCATTTGGTGTTGAAAAACCAACTGGAAGTGGGAAAAACACAATCACAACAACAGCAGCAACAGCAGCAACAACAAAACACCAATATGCAGGAGGCCTCAATCCTACACAGAGAACTAAGATAGCTAACAAATATTGAAAGCAGGAAAAATACTCTAACTCACGGATTTTTAAGAAATTCTTTAAAATTGTAAGATTCACAACGCTCCCACTGTTAGGATTCTGTCTAAACTCCAACCCATAGTTACCTGGCAACAGCCAGGTATGCGCCGACCCACAGTTACCAGGCAACAGCCAGGTGGGCGTGGCCTACTATAAAAAGGGCTGCTCCAGCCCCTCCTCTCTCTTACCAGTCTTGCATCTCTTATTCTCTCACTCTCAGCTTCTCTCTTGCCCCCTCTTGGGCTCTCTTCCCCTCCCCCCTATCTCCCCGTGTGGTCATGGCCAGCATCTACTTCTCTACTCTCTCCCTCTCTCTGGCTTTCTCTGTCTCTACTACCCCCTTAACTCCCCTCCCCATGTCCTGAATAAAGTCTATTCTATACTATACGGGTGTGTGTCTGGTCTCTCACGGAGGAAGGGATGCCTTGGCATGGGCCCGCCTAGACACTCCCTTCCCCCCACCACCCTACAACATATCCTCACACCTCTTTCTCTTTTTATGCTGACAACACCCACCTCCCTAGTTTTGTAAAAGTTGGGGTGAGAAGGCGCTCCAGGATGCTGGTGCCCCTCATGGAAGGAGATTTGGGTGAAGCAGCTTTCTTGGATCTTTACCCCATGCTTAGAAATGTACCTTTCTTTTTATCACCCACACCCTAATAGGTAAATCTGATAAACTCACTAGTTCACTAAGCTAGACTCAGGCTGAACTTTTTCTTTGGCTCTATTGTCAACAGCTATCTGGATTGAAGAGAAATTAATCTCCCCTGGGCAGAGTCTCTTAAGTATTGGCTTGCCTTTACTTTTCTCCTTACACCCCACATTATCTGATAGACAGGGCTGCTTGAAACAGAGGGGAGTTTCCATCCAAGCATCAGCAAAGAAAGGAGCCTCTTAGTCTCATAATACTTGAAGATCCAAATTGCTATCAAATTTGGTTGTAATTTGTATAAAGCAGCAGTTGCTATTATAATACCCTATACTATACCCTAGGATACCCTAATAGCTTCATGGTGGTGAACAGCTTCAGATCTTGTGTTTCTGACTCCCCTGTCTCCTACCTCCACACTTTGACTAGGCCCCCTCTTCTCCCTCTTGTCTTAAGTAATCAGTTCTCTGGTCCTGATTTTTATAACCTCAGTTGGAGCAAATCATCACTCAGATACGTCCATCTTAGGCCATTAAAATAAATTAGCAATAACAGTAAGGCGAGCCTGCACAATGAAAGGACTTTTAAAAGATACATCGTGAAACAGCACCCTCAAGCATCCCCAGCGAGGCCATTAACAATGTAAGCCTGCAAATATTATTGATGTAGTCACTGGTGTAGTCATGCACACACCAGTGAATAAAGAAAACCATCCTAAACAAACTAAATCGCTCGTGAGAAGGGTAATCTAAAAGGGAATTGTAATGATAAGCTTGAGTAACAGTGGTCTTGAGACAAAGTCAAGTAAGCCAGTACTGAACATGGGTTCTGTGCAGGAAAATCTGAAGCACTGGGAGAGAGCCCTGTAAAGCTGTACCACAGTCACCTGCTAATTTCTCTTTAGAGAACTAAACTCAAGTTTGTAGTGCACAGTTTAACATACCCAGTATGCAATCCCAGTGAACTGCAATGCTTAGGGCTTTCAGTCCTATATAGAACAAAACAGGACATTATGGGCTGTTTTGCAATTTTAATGTTAGGAATGGAACTTAGTACCCCACTCATACTAAGGACCATTCAGCTACAAATCCAGCCTCTGGCATATTCCTTACAGTGAGATAGTAGCATAAATCATTATATATAATAATGGGTTTTGTTTTGATATTCTTATATCTGCACTTAATTTATTCATTCTCCTGTTACTGTATTTCTATTTCCCCTTCCTGCTAATTCACTTCCATTCCTCAACTAGTTCCTCTTGTATTTTCATGTGTGTGTGTGTGTGTGTGTGTGTGTGTGTGAGAGAGAGAGGGGGGGGAGAGAATGTGTGTGTGCATTAATGTGTGTGTATGACTGTGTGTTCTTATGCAATTCATGTTACCCAGTGAGCTTCATTCTGTTTTGTCCACAGGAATGAATGTACCTTACCAGTTTCTACAACACTATGAAAAATCTCTCCATCTCTACCAACCATTGACTACCTATCTTCAGGGAATTGTGAGGCTATCTGAGTCATAATACTTCATGTTGGTGGACACAATCTCTTTCAGATTATTTGTAGGTAATCACACCTGTATGAGTTTAATTCAACACATGTTCAACAACCATGACTTGCCCAGAATTAAGTGTGCCATACTGCTATTTCATAGATTAGGGCTAAAGACCATATGAAGATAATTTTTATCTCTATTCTAAAAATCATTCACCACCACCAATATAAGTAATAGCTACACTTTGCTGAACACTCTTTAACTGCCAACCATGTCAATATGTTTTCCTCTAGGTCAGTTGAACATGGCGTAAATATGTGCAGAGTTCATACACAGAGTGCAAATCTTGACAGGTATTGTGGTAGCTAATTTTCCACACCATCTGCTTGCTTATCTTATCACCACTGTCTTCATTCAGTAGATATTACGTCTCCCTAAAATTATAATATCCCATGCCTTTCAACACTTTATTGTAGCGATGACAAGCTTCCTAAGATGAAAAAAGCCATATCTACTGTTTGCTCACTCTACAGAGATTTGACTGCATCACCGTTTCACTGCTGTGAGGAGACACCATGACCGAAACAAGTCTTATAAATGAAAGCATTCACCTTGGGGTTGTTTATAGTTTCAGAGACTTAGTCCATTACCACCATGGCAGGGAGCATGGCAGCACACAGATAGGTGCAGGAGAAGCATTTGAGACCTTTACATCCTGATCTAAAAGCACAGAAGGAGAGATCCTGGTTTGGTGTGGGAATTTTCCAAGCCCACTCCCACTGATGCCTTTCCTCTAATGAGCCAAACCTTCTGAACCTTCTAATCCTTTCAAACAGCTTTCTCCCTGGTGACTAAGCATTCAAATATATGAGTCTATGGGGTTAATTTTCATTCAAACTACCACAAGGTTGAACTAAAATTCTCTCATTAATTGTAAAATTAATACAATGTTATGTGTTGCTTAGAACTATGTTTCTAATTATATCTCAAGCCTTGCAATAAATGTGTCCATAACTGTCCTTCCCTAGTCATTCAGAAACAACTAATTATTCCTTTACATTAATGCTTTAAACTTCTGTTGTCTCTAAGCTGCCACTTTTTTCTCTGACTTTTGCTTATTCAGTTCTCATGCATGTAACTTCTCTGTGATTGCCAGTTTCCTACTCATTCATAAGTCTTCTTTTGTACTGTTAATCTAGAGAAGGTATTTTTCCAAAGCTTCCTTCTTGAGAGGCCACACAAAAATTAATCAAGTATTATTCATTGGTTGATTGAACTATAAATCTCAAGATTTGTGTTACAATCTTTTAATTATTTAGTGTAAGCCACAATGTTTTCAGTTTAATTTTAAAATGGCACTTTGAAGAAAAACTTGAGTTGTCTGAACTTAAGGGATAGTGTCTCTGTTTTCATTCCTTACCTTGTCTAATGAAAAGTCAGGCACTTTGAGGTGCTAAGAAGGCTGCATATCTTCATGCAAGAACCAAAATTCAGCAACTTTGATCGTTGTACAGAATAGTGAATCTCAAGCTACCATGCAAATACAGAAGGAATGGTCATGAGTAAAATCAGGCACTGTATTTCCCTAATCTTACTACCATCATGTCCTACCAATGGTCAACACTAGAATTGGTCAGGACTACGTCCAACATTCACGAAGCACTGTGTTCTCATTACATCTATAAGGTAACCATGCTTTTCCTATATGGTCATTTCTGGCAGCCATGCTACGATCCCAGAGAAGCTCCACGTTTTAATGAAGCTAGTACGGAAGCTAGGAAGATATTGCTGCTTGGCAGAGTGCTTGGACAGGTCAACCCTAGACACAGCACTGACTGCCAATTTTCAAGCTAAATTTCCTTTCATATTAAAGCCAGTTTTCTTTTGCAACAAAATGCTACCCACTGATAACACAACAAACACATTCTTTAATTCGTTTGTCCTTTATTGTATTAGAAGTAAATCTTCAAGGTAATTGTCCTTAAAAATATTTTATTATATTCACTACAGATGTATAATATACAATTAGAAAGGACAGGTCCACTACCAGCTATATACAGATCACAATCATATTTGGGGGACAAATTATAAGTGGTTTCTCATGCACAGAAGGGAAATTCGGGAAGAAATTGCCCAGTGGGGAGACATCCTGATACTGCTGTGCAAGCTGACATCCTGGCACCCCTGAAGCAAGCTGACACTTCCAGCCCCCACCCCTCCAGAAACACGCCTTGTACAAGCAAATTCTCTCAGCAAATGATGCAGATAAAGCAGCAGTATGAATTGGAGCATGTTGAATAAACAAGGATGCCCTGTGACTTGCTCATTTTCAAGTCATAGCACTTTGTGAAGCCTGGAATTCTGTTGGGAATACAATACACAAACACACAATTCACACAGGAGGAATGGCCAGCTCCAAGCCCCTTAGCCAAGTCTTTATTCTTCCGTCCTTTTTTTAGCTCTGCTCTGTCCTCACCCACAGTATAATTTGAAGTCTTGCTAAGAGTGCCAAGTCTTCCTTAATGTTTTCCATTAATGTTTAAAATCTGCTGAAGGATTCTTAGAAATTGCATGGAAACATTGCGCTCTCTGTAATTTGTATCCGTAACCTCTGTAATGCATATGTTCTCCTTGGGGACCAAGTGTTGAGATCATTCATAAACTCTTGGATCACATGTGGCACTGCAAACTGGTGACATCTGACCACGGCAGACTCCAGGCCTGTCTCTGGCAATCATTTCCTTTGCTTTGCTGTGAAGGAGCCAGCACTTGGCACTCCTTCAACACTTGGAAACCCTATTTTTGGAAAGCCTTGCATCTGATATTTGAAAAGGATCTGCATACCCTACCCATTAGCTTATGAGGAAGTTGTGGCTTGATGCTAATTAATGTTTAATCAGTTCTTCTTTTCTCCCTTGAAGAACTCAAGTCCACAATACCCATTGTTCATGGGGGTACTGAGGTCCCCAGATTCACTGAGAATTCTTAAACGACAACAACAACAACAACAACAACAACAACAACCACAACAAGTTAGAATTCATGCGAAACACATTGTGTCAGGAGGGAGATAGCACTTAGAAGCATAGGTATGAAAGAAAAAGTGTTTGGGATGATATGTTACTTCAGAATAAGATTTATATCCCATTAATATATCTGTTTTGCTCCCTCAGTGACTATCTGAGTACTTCTAGTCAAAGGACTGAGTCCAACAATGATACCCATTGCTCTCAGCGCTAGAAAGTAAGAATGCATTTAACTGAAACTGTAACTACACAGATGATATGATCATCAAATAAGGCTGCTCAATATGATTCCCCAGTGGACGGTTCATTTTTTTGGCACTTCTGATAGGGCTTATTCTTCTTCTGTGGGTTTGGGAATAAATAAATAAACAGGGAAGTAAACACACTAGTTTTTTTTTTTAATGGAATTTCCATTGATGGGGTAATTACAAGTGGCCATCTGTCTGATATGAGTTTTCAGTCTAGCTTCTATTTCATGAACCTCAACTCTTCTGCCAAAGCAGAGAACATGTAGATGCCAGAAAGGCTGCCTGCAGGTGGTTGTTGGCTATATTCTGTGCCCATCACGTTTACATTTTTCTCTATCACTCTGCACTTACCGTTCATTTACCTTGTGACTACAGAAAGCAAAAATATTTGAGGAAATCAATTATCATTTATATATATTTACCAAAATATAATTCAATGGTTTTCTTTTTCTTTTATATATATATATACATATATATATCCTTATTTATATATATTATATATATATTATATATATATATATTATATATATATATATATTAAAGGCCGGTTTATTGGGAAATTGCTCTCTGATAAGTTCACTGGCCCCAAAGAGCTAGGCTAGGGGATTTACCATGGGGAGAGGGGAAGAAAGAGAAGAAAAGGAGAAGAGAGAGAGAAAGAGAGCCAATGGAGTTAATTAAATATGACTTTAAGTTTCAAATGTAAATAAGCAACATGTTTAAATTCAATGTTCAGTATTCTTTTCTCCCCTCTTGCTGCCACTGTCCATTTGAATAATGTCAAGGGCGGAGTCCTGTCAAGTGAATATTATTTCACTGTTTTATTCATGATCCAAATAGGTCACATCTCTCCTCCCACCTTGTTAGTCTGAACTGAAGGCATTAGTGTATACAGCATTCCAACACAGCCCAGTTCACAGAGGTTCATGGTCTCAGGTGCGTCTTCCTGTCATTCTAACCTGTCCCCAGCATGGAGGCATCGTCGCGCTGATATTTTTGTCCCATTGTGCACTCTGACGTGCATGATCTCCATGAATTACAGTGCCAACCAGCTGCCAGATGCCATGAGTTATAAACTCAATAGCCTAAACATTATTATACATTAGGGCCCCTGCAGCGAGAGGGTGTCCTGGAATCTATGTGGTATTTATTACCTATTGGCAGGGTCTCAAAGGCATTTTACCCCTGCTGATGGAATGGGTCGAAGAGAGGAGGTCAAGGTTAACCTCCTTGTCAAGAAACCTAGTTCCTCTAACCTGCTCTTACCTTTTCACCTGAACCCGTGAAGTAACAGAGTTTGAATGAGACCTATACTGTAATACCTCACAAGACTTTGTTTGATGCTTCCTGACTTAAAAAAAAAATACCATTTGTTTCATGAGTTTAAACAAGGTTCTTTATCCTCATTGTTTCAAAGACTACTAACGAGAAGATTTGTGAGGACAACCATTATCCCTAAATGTGTAAAATTTGTGAGGAGACTGGTGACTTTTGTCTTTTTTACAGAAAACAATAACAACAAACAACAACAACAACAACAAAACCACCAACAACAGGGACTGCATCCTCCTGCATTGGATTAGGTTTAACTTGGTGATATTTAAATAATCAAATGCCACATGTCAGCAGAGTCTTGAATGTGAGCCTTTGGACACTGGGATTTGCATATGTCCACATTGCAAAACAGCACGACTCTCTGCTCTCACGAATGTTACTGAGACGGATGCAATCTGACTTCTCGGATTCTTCGGGAAATGTACAATTTGATGGCTACATGACAAGGAGCTGGATATGTTCCCTAACTCAGCATCTACCATGTTTGTTTACAAACCAGCCAATGAGAAAAAAGCTCAAACACAGCTCAGCTCCATTCCAAAGAGTTCTGGACACGCCTTCCCACCCCCACCCCAACCAAATGAGTTCTGAATGCCACTGTTAACATGCAGCGGTCTTGTTCCTCGTCTACAGGAAATCCCCCAAACTTCACCATGTTTTGACAGCTAACCAGGAGAAGAGAAAGCATAGCGCACCGCTCAGCACTTTTTATGAATGCCGATGTCTACGAGAGCACGCTTTAATTATTTCAGAAAACTGATATTATGTTGCCGGGAGTGACGGAAACACAATACGCTTGACAACTTTTGTTTACCTAGGAAAAGCAGAGTTTCTCGCTTTATTAATGGTAAGTCTACCCTCCCCAAAAGCCTCTCCCTTTCTTCTGTGAAAAGCAAACTGATACTAGACACAAATAGCGTCTCCTAAAAGCAGAGGGCATATTCAGTGCCCCAAAGAAAGTGCCATGTGTTTTTTTACAAAAGTAATTAAGTATTTAAAAATAAATAAATAAATAAATAAATAAATGGCATTTAATTAAAAAGCTGTTCCTATTTTTTTTTTCTGATCTGACTGTGCGATTTATTACTGAACATAATTTGGTAAGGTATAGTATAGCACAATGGTAGCCCTCAAGAGTTTAGGCCCAATTTGCTCAGGGGACCACAAACGGGTATCTCGTCCCCTCCCCAACCTTGAGGGCTGCACCACTTCGCGGGCTTCCCCATCTTCAGATTCACCCCGCATTCCACTTGGTGTAGGCCCACTTCATTAACATGGGGATTGTCAGGCAGCTCTACCAGTGCTCAATCACGCGGTCCTTATTTTGCAGCTTACTGTGGATAGACAGGCTATGAGGCACTTTGCCCTTGGACGTCCCAAAAGTACCACAGAAGCCTGTCTGGAGCCTAGCCTGGGGACAGCATTGAGATAACCGACTTGAATAACTTCCAGAAAATTGTCTATACGCCATCTTAGCCACACCCCCAACACTCCCCCCTCCCCACCCCGCCATCTAGGCAGCAGGCTGCATGCACTCCCAAGGAGGCCACTATCTGCGGCGTTATCTCACTGAGCCTCTGTGCAGAAAGGAAGTCGGTCAGTTTAACTGAAGGTAACACACCCCAACCATGGGTCTTGTGGTCCTGAGAAGGGGGCTCTCTGGAAGGCAGGGAATGAGATATGGCTCGTGAGAAAAGTTACTTGACTTGGCCAAAGGTGGAAGAAGAGAAGCAACTCCTCTGACCTGCACTTGCTTGCATGTGTGCACAGGCCATATGCACACCACAATAAGGGCGATGCTGCTGCTGCTGCTGCTGCTGCTGCTGCTGCTGCTGATGATGATGATGATGATGATGATGCTGATGATGCATAAATCTTTTAAAAGCCCTCTCTTCTTAGGATATGCATGAGAAACGAATCTAATCACAGAGTATGACGTCAGCAATAAGGAAGTGAGCACCTTTGCCTCCTTTGCTTACTAGCCATAGCTTATCCTTAACTCCCCTAGTCAATGCAGCCCTAGGACTTATGACATTCCCACTTACAAAAATGAGACAGAAAAGAAAAGAAAAGTTTCTTGGGAGTAACTTTCTGTAAAGGGATATATACCTTGACTCACAAAGTACTTATAGTTTATACATCTAGAACATGAATTCTCAACCTCTGGGACTCTTTCGGGGTTCCAATGACTATTTCTCAGGGGTTGACGAAGACTGTGGGAAAACACTAATGTTTACATGACAATTCATGACTGTAGCAGAATTACAACTGTGAAGTAGCTAGCAATGGAAATAACTTTATGGCCGAGGGTCACTACAAACTGAGGAACAATTTTAAAGGGTCATAGCATTAGGACAGTTGAGAGCCACCGATCTAGACCATTATCAAACCTGATGAAGGTTTACCAAGAGCTCTACCAAATGTCCATTATTTCCATTTAAGGTAACACATAACACTATGTGCATTATTACAATTGACCAGTGAGTATAATTTGCATTGCCAGACATTTTCCTATACCAAACATTAACCTTTCTCCCGCTTTTCCTTTAATAGCGCTCTAAAAATGCTAATATCTCATTTGCTTTCTAATCTCAAGTAGCTGAAGGGAAAAGTATTCATTTCTTCTGAAATAAAACATCTTCATCATGACCTATGAGTTGAATAATGATATCATTTACTCTTGAAAGTAGATAATTTCTAAAGGCGGAAGCAGATCCTCAGTTATTATATACTGAGCTTTAGGACTGAGAGATCAAAGATGAAGTGGTAGACATATCTGAAGGCCAGAGTTGCTGACATCCGTCAGTGAATACACTTCTGGGATGATTTTTCTCCAAAACCCATGCAATTACTAATAGAAGACGATAATTACTACAAATCACTATTATGAGAACTAACATTCATATGTATATAATATAATTTTAAATCAAGGACATTCAGATGACTATTTACATTGTAGGACACTAGAGGCACAGAGTTTCAGTAGTTCCTTTTACCGAAAGTTATCTTTTCTCTAAGAGGTTGCAAGCAGGCTATGTACTATAACGAGCAGTTTTTAACTTAACCTTGGATAATTAAGACCCAATAGATTTTATATTTATTATTTTACTTTCAAACAATTCTGGTTGTAGCCATTAATGTTAGGTAAAAGAAATACTTTATGATTCAATTATTCACTTTTGGGTTTTTTTTTTGGATAACTATTAACTGCTCATTCGATTGAGAGCAGTTTTTAGAATACTGTGTGAGTTTAAAATATTTTAAAAAGAGATTGTCTTTTCACCATGTTTAAGGCGTTTAGATTTTTTTTTTTACCTATAACTCAAAAAAGCACAACCAGAAGATGTTTGGATTGTCTGAGGAAAAAAAATATATAAAGAAAAGGCATGCTGTCAGACATGACTCCTTAGAAGGGCGAGTCTCAGTATGGGAGGTGAATCTGTTAAGAATGGGTAAGAAGAAAGTAAACAAGATGGAATGCGCATGCGTGTACGCAAAGCAAGAAGAAACCAAAGGAGCTAGGAATAACACATTCCAGTAGAGACATAAAAATATTGGGGAACCAAGAATGAGAGCACATGATGAACCACATCTGCTTTGCCTTTTATTTTTTTTAAACTGCTAAATCTTGTAAATGCTTTAATTAATTATAAATGTATGTGATGTTGAAGAAATACAACACTTGCATGGAAGTGACTAAGAATGTTTACAAATCATTTCTCCCAGTTGGCTTTAAGGCACAGAGCTATGACAAACTTCTTCCAAATATCACTTGGTGGGAGAAAATGTAACTTTACTGAATAGTTGGTCCATTCATCATAAAGGTCAATAAATGAGCTTCAAGACAGCAAAAAAATAAAATAAAATAAAATAAAAAATCCTACCCAGAAGTCTGAGCAGGATGCATTTTATTTATTATGGTCATATTAAAGGCAGAATGTAAAATCATACAAGTTCTTGTTAAATTCACTTCATTTAACATCAGCAGTAGGCCTCTATTTTTAGACAACAGAAAAACTGGGGGATACTGAGAGAGCAGGATTTCAATGTGTTTCCTAGTATTGCAAACAATCCACAGTGAAAGGGTTCAGTCTGGGAAACTTGAGAAAGACTTGAAACATCACAGATGTATACTATCAACAGACATTTTCTTAAATCAGATGTTTATTAAGAAAAATGATTTTCTTCTTTCCCTGTTTATGTACTGGGAAAGTATGAATGTACTTAAAGCATGCAAATGAGAATATAAGTAACCTCTTTAAAGTATAAAAGCTTACCATCATAGATGAGTATGTTAAGGGAGTTTTCTCTAGAATACATAGAACAGTCCTTGCAAAAGATTATGGAAAAGTTACTGTTTCCCTTTGATATTCCTATATGCTTTATTTTATATAGTTTCAAAGAAAAAGCAAATATTTTATTTTATTTTATTTTATTTTATTTTATTTTATTTTATTTTATTTTACTTAAAGCAAGATTGTAAAGAACTAGGCTTGGAGCTGCATTATTGCTATCTCAGCACACTGGAGGCGGGGCCAGGATGGTGAGGAATGCCTGATCTGCCTTGGCGATCTAGGAAGTTCTAGGCAACCTAGGGTATATGAGATCACGTCTCAAAACCAAACATATGTAAAATGATGCATAGTTATACAGATTAAGTTTGATATTATTACTTGTCTTAAAATAGTTACTTTATAGGATGATGATGATAGTTGAAGTCAGATCTATAAAAAGCCTCATAGTTTATCTTAAACAATAAAATGAACGTTAGGTGAGTCTTCCTCTCGACTAATACATTGAGTTTTGTCTTCTAGTCTTTGAGTTTGTGATGAAGTCATCTAATGAAAGTATTTGTTAAAATTCATTTGTACACATAAAAGGAGACGGCTTCATTACCATAGTATTATGTAAGGAATATATGGTGACCTATTATAATTTGTGTCCAAACTGAATGCATTTGCACAGTACAAAGTTCCATAGTGTATGTTCAATAGTCCTCGATATTAAGCAGCTTTACTTCATTTTAATTTCATAACAATCTATTATTTTAGCCTGCAGGGTTCCGTGTTTCATTTTTTTTATCTAGTAAAAGTGAATAATATAAAATCTTTTTCTTACATGTTGATATATACACCTATATCAAATAGCCCATTAGCAAGAACCTCTCTGTGATGGTGTAATGCATCCAGATTCTATTCTTTGCCTCTGTTCTTTTTGTCTTGTGTGAGACACCACTATATCTGTTGTATGGCAGTTGACTCAAAACTCTTTATGCTATGTGTCTGGATCCTCCTATACTCTGTTCTTCACACAGTAGGCATTATGAAACACGACTAGTTATCCTTCTGAAAATTTACAAAGCCTTCCTCAGAACATTGTAGTCTGTGCTACCCTAGAGTTCATTTTGAGATGTGTGTTCACGTTGTATAGGAACTACCCCTCCTGCTTCAAACCCCTCCATTATTCATCCTGTGTACAAAGCCAGACTTTTGGATTCCCATTCTGTCCTCTTCAGTCAGCCTAGAGAATAATTTTCCTCCTCAATCTTTAGTCTCCACTTCCTGTCACTAAAATATCAGCCTTCAAGTTACTTTTCCTTCTGATCACCTTTTCAAAGCTCCAGAATCTAAAGAAGAGGCAAGAACAAATGTATCACATCCGTGGTTTTTCCCTTTGCTGCATATAACTTGGTGTTCTGTACAATTATTTTTGTTTGGTATTTTGGCTCACTACCTCGCTTCCTAGAAGCTAGAAATAGAAGAAATTTCACTTTTTTTTTTTTACTGTTAAATTCCCAAACTTGAGATAGCCATTCCTAGCATGTAACAGACACACACAAAAACATGCCTTACTGAAAAAAGAGGAATGACGAATTTCAGTTTGTTATTAAAAGTGATAGAATTACTTATTATGCATCCATTAAAGAAATTTTCCCTGCAGCTACAAGTTTTACTCACTAAACACATGAGAAATGTCTTTGTTTGACCAACATATTGTTCTTGACATCTAGGTATTTCTCCTTATAGTATTTTTAAAAAATTTAAAGACCATGTGCTGAACTTGCTTTTTAAAATACCTCAGTTTCCCAGTGGATGAAATAGTACATGGCTCTTACATGACCACATTTCTCTACTTAAAATGCTAAGGAAATACAATAATAGATCTGTAAGATAGAAAACTTTGTAAATGAAAAGACATAATTATAAAAATTTCTAATTTTATTTTGTTAATAGAATGAATAAGAGCCATCTTGAAATAGATAATTTTTAATTCTAGAAAACACTTTAAAATATTATGATGGACAATTAGGTGAATGAATATATTTTGTGAATCTGTAACTGAATAATCAAAGTATATTAAAGATAATCTAACTTGGCAACTACGGTCTTCATTAGAATCAGTTATTGCACCCTACTGTGAGACAGTGATTTGAACATCAGGCTAAATCTATTTTTAATTCAAAATGCATGATGAATTACTTTCATATTTGAATAAATTTCTAATATGAGTTGATTCTGTACAGTGCATATTTTCATAAGAACAGAAGCCAAAGTATATGTTAGTGATCAGTATGACCCTCTTCCTTTTTGTTGTTACAAGCACTGCTGTGGTTTAATATATGATCATTTAGCCCACACAATTGTAGTTCACACTACTTTTCGTACTTAAAACCACCTCTTCTTTTAGCTACTGTAAACCTCCAAATCATTCTTAATTTTTTTCACTTTCTTAATACAATATCTCATGCTCCCTAATCTTATATTATGTTTTTCCTTCCTTGTAGTTTAAATTACTACAGAAAAATTTATATAGCTTACAATGCTAAGCTATGCACCTGATCCTAATGATCCCTTCATGGGTCATGAATAGCTGAACATAAAAATGTTTAAAATCTTAGAAACATAGAAAGAAAAACGACAATAAAAACTAGAAAGAAAAAATTATATGGGTTTCTGGCTGGAGAACTATAACCTACTCCTCACAGTTTTGTTATTTCTTCACCAAATGCCTGATATACATACATATATACATACATATAAATATTATATATATATATATATATATATATATATATATATATATATATATATATATTTGGTTTTTAAAGGCAGTTCAGCCCACCCTGTGTCATCTTTAATTGACTTTCTGGAGAATGCTATCAAGGGCTACTCAAGCAGGGCTCATAGTGCTTACTGATGGCACAGACATGGCAAACCGGGGTTTGCTGGACTCTACCAAGGATCCGGGGAAATGTGATCTCTACTTAGTGTGGGAGCAAGTACCAAGTGTTATCTGTAAAGCAACAAACAACTGTTAAAACTCGAGGCACCGAGCAATGCGTAATGTGGAAGCAGGAAGTTCGAGGCTACAATGCAGAGTTTCCCAGCATGCCTTCTGTCATCACACTTCGCAGAGCCTTTCATTTGATGATGAGACAAGAAAAGACACCCACCTGCAGAACCTCATTTGAACAATTCATGCTCATCCTTCAGGGAGCACACTCCTCCCTGATGAGCTCTCTTCTGATGAAATAGGAAGGTCTGGCAGATTTAAAACCAGCCCAGTCGTTCCAGCTAAGTTCCTTACATCTCGCTTAGGAAGAGCTCCACATCTGGTGCTTATCCATTTAAAGGACGGAAGGAGCTGAAGGGGTTTGCACCAATCAAAGAGTTCACATGGAGGGACCCATGGCTCCAGCCGCAAATGTAGCAGAGGATGGCCTTGTTGGACATCAAAGGGAGGAAAGGTCCTTGGTCCTGAGAAGACTTGATGCCCCAGTGTAGGGGAATGAGGCAGGGAGGCAGGAGTAGGTAGGGGAAACACCCTCACAGAATCAGGGGGAGGGGGATGGGGTAGGGGGTTTCCTGAGGGGAATCCAGGAAGGGCGACAACATTTGAAACGTGTGTGTGTGTGTGTGTATATATATATATACACATATAATATATATAATATATATATTAATATATATATTAAAAATTTCAAAAGAAAAGAAAATTGTAATCATGAAATTTGTATGTACACAGATGTACCTAATAAAGATTATATTAAATGGAATAAACAAAGATCTTCCACTTGGGCCGCTGCCTTGGATCCTTGAGATGAGGTTTGCTCGCTTTCTCCCCCTTTCTTGCAATTGTCACGGAACTTCTCACTTCGGCCCATTAAAACACAACATTGAATCAGAACAGAACGTCAATTCTGCACACAGTTTTCAACCCATCGCGTATCTTTCCTTGCTTTTGTGGAAACACACTAGATATATTTTCATGTAGATAGCTTGCTAGACCGTCGGTCCCAAGACTATCCACACACCCACCAAAGAAACACAAACAGTCTTGCGCTAGGTCTCTAGGCTGCGCTGAGTGTCTCGTTCAGTTTTAGTTTGGGATCTCCATGTTCTCATTTTATTTGCCTTCTGTCCCAAACTGTGAAGAAGTTCCCAAGTTAAATGCCGATAGCGCTTCCCACAGGATTGCATCCTAAAAGTAGACACACTTAATAGCACCTGTAGTGTTTTATTCAGTATGCTTTATTGTTAGGATATGATTTTACTCATGGATACTGAAATCAGGTGCTCAGAATTCAGGGGGAGAATGAAAACCTTGTCTGAATCATTTCTTTAGCTTCCCACCACGAGAAGACATAGCCTCGTTGCCAATGCTTGCTTGCTTTTACTTGACTACGAGGAAGGGAAATACAAGTTTGCTTTCCTTTTGAAGACTCCTTCATGAACAGTTCATTAAAGAAGCTTTGCTGTTTTCTGAAGATTGAGGAAATTTATGAAGAGAAACAAGAAAAGTGGCAAATATAGTCACATACATGGGCACACATGCTTTACTCGATGGCATTTTCTACTTATGTTCTATTCATTTAAATCAAAGTTTTCATTTTCCTCCTCCTCCTCATCCTTTCCCTCCTTCTTTCCTCCCCTTTCCCTCCTCCCTTCCTTCCCCTCCCCTCTTCCTTTTCCTCCTCCTCCTCCTTCTCACTATGAACTGCAGGTAGGCCTCAAAAAACCATGATCTCTTCTGGTTGGGATTACAGTCTGCACCATCCTTGATTTACAATGGTATCTATTACCTCAAGTTTATCGCCTACCATTTCTATTGTTTCTTTTTTACAAACACCTGTTCTAATGGCAGGCACAACCCTTTGTTGCTAACTCTGTCAGCTATGACCAGAATATTTTACTGATGTGATTTTTTTTTTTAAATCGTTCCTACACATCTTTCCCCAGTTCATATTTCTGGTATATCTGAAAAAAAAAAAAAGAAAAAAAAAGAAAAAAAAGAAAATTTTCTATAGCAATTAAAACTGTTCCCAACAGTTTTTCACAGTCGCTTTAATAATCCAGTGTCTGCTTTTCCACAAACTGAGAAAGGGCTCTGTCATTAATCAAGTGTGTAAGCTTTGCTAATTACAGTAGCGACTCCACTCACTGTAACAGCAGGTACATTGGCTGCTTCTTCTATAACCGGCACATTCTCGTTCTTCTTCGTAGTATTCTTAGATTACTTTATCTTTTGAGATAGGCAGTGAGTAAAAATATCTACTTTATATAAACAACATCGAATTACTCATCCGAGTACACGTGCTACTTCCTAGTTTTAAGTCACTTTTGCTCACTCAGGTGATGGCTGAACTAATTACTTATGGAGCCAGGATTTAGGAATGCGGATCTTATCAAGGGAAGGTAACCGGCTCAAACTAAGATGAAATACATCCCCCCCCCCCAACTCAGCATATTAGCAGGAGATCAACAACCGCTGCAAATGGTTGGAGAGAAAAAAGTAATATTTAAAAAGTAATATAAATTATTACAAATGGGGATGATAAAACTCAAATTAAATGACGTTCACTGCAATGGAAATCCTCAAGTCTTTCAATAATTCATATTGAACACATTTCAGTGTGAAGAAACACTGAAAAGAACTGCCTGTTAAACTTCGAAGCAGTACAACGTTACAAATCAGATATACTTTGGATGAAAGTACTTCTCTACAGAGACAAAGCAATAGCCCGTTTGGACCAATATCAGAGTAAATAGGAAATTAAATATTTACAGTTTCCTGCCTCACTATATATTGAAATAAGTAAACAAAAAGGTCCTTGTCTCCTGGCTTGAAATCAAGAGACTTAATTGTAAGGAAGTTTGTGGTTTAGCCTAGAATCATGACCCATGTGATGACAATGGACAAATATGGAAAGCGATGGTGCTGGCCAGAGACAGCTACATTTAGCAAGGCCAAAGCCAGGAACATACAAAGGCAAAACCCCAAATTAAATGCTTACCTTCTTTCTCAAAGACAATTATGTTTATATTGGTAAGCAACAGAGAACAAGTGGACACATACATCATTGTGATGGATAAGGCTAAAAACACAAAAGAAATGGACCAGTGGATATTTATATCACAAAGGGACAATATTCTGCAATTACATTATTTGAAAGACCCAATTAAGATTTTTTACATTCCTTCTCCTCCTCCTCCTTTTCCTCCTCCTCCTTCTTGTTTTCTTTTTTATGAGGGGAGTGAATCTAGTTCTAGCCACTGAAGGGAAAGGAAAGGAGGATACAGCAAATGAGCTGATTGGATAAACAATGCAAAAGAACAGAAATAATGAAAGAATGAGTTTGTCTTCAATTCTTTCTAATGTATCCGTTAATGAAAATAAAACAACCAGGAAAAACAGTTGATGAATGCTGAATACAAGTGTAATTAATTTGTGGGGATGGTATATAATGTGGATTATAATCAAATAAAAGAATGTTAGACCAAATATCTGTGATTGCTATGTCATCCCACTCTATGAGGGGGAGCACTGGGCTCTATTTAACTATCCACTACTAAAGGAAAATCCAGTGATAAGGAAGTAAATATTCACTGAGATAGATGACAGAAGATAGCTTTTGCTATGGTATGTATAATATTTTTAGCTCAGAACATTTCTCTCCAAACATTGAGCAATTTTAACAGGAAAAGTGGTAAATCATCTTAGATGAATAAAAAGATAAAGTAAGTTAGCAAAAAGTCTTCTTGATAATAAAATTGTCTTAAGTGGTAATATTAAGTATGCTATGTATGCATGTAAGTATGCCTACATTATTTATCTTCAATGTCTAAGCTGCAAATGTGTTTTTAGAAATGTTAGTAACAATGAATAATGGGTGATACAAAATTAGATTGTGTTATCCAAGGAGATGGCAGAGGTTCTAAACTAAAGTACCAATTCCAAGGCCACGCCAAAACAAAACAAAACAAAACAAAACAAAAAACTGGTGTGAACGTGTGTGTGTGTGTGTGTGTGTGTGTGTGTGTGTGTGTGTGGTGTCTGTTGCTCTTCAATGTTATTTCTGGATATAATATAAAATGTTTGACTGAGGTATTGCTTTTATCAGGCCATTTTGAAAATGGCTTTTGATGGGCTAGGGAGAAAGCACCAGTAAAATGCTCACAGAAGGACATGAGTTATTTCCAAGGGTGGATGGTGAGTTCTAGCCATAGAACTCACATTAAGAAGGAAGGAGAGACTATCTCAAACAAATTGTCTTCTGACCTACAAACACATACCATGGCACACAAATACACAGCTGCACCTCTACCCAATGCAATTCTCAGCACCACCCTCCTATCAGCTCTAAAGGTACAAATTAATTTGCCGTTTTCCAAATGGGTGAACCACAGAAATGCCTACTTGGTATGCGATTTATTCTTCATTCTATTGCTAATAAATATATCCTAAGAAGTAGCATGATTGTCTTCTTTACCCAAAGACATGTTATCTATTGTCATGATACACCGTTGGAGCATTAATTATGGCTAACTCATCAAAATGTAATGATATCTACCAAGAGAGGGGGCTATATTTCCACAAAATAATGATTTTGTAAGAATAATGAACTACAATTTATCCAGTTATCCAGTGTTCTCTCAGTTCTCATATAAAGCAAAGTGGCTTACTATTCTAATTTTAACAAAGGAGAGTGATATTTTGTGAATGATTCAAACTACGGGATTGCTTAGTATCATTTTTGCCTATATTAAAAATTATTTTTTTAATTTTCTTAATGGTTAACTCAGTGAGGTTTTCTTTCTTTCTTTCTTTCTTTCTTTTTAAATTGGGGAGGTATAGGAGAGAGGAAAGGGAAACTCTATAAGGAAAACATGGATGGGGTAGAGTGAGAAAGAATTTAAATACGCTACAGTGGTTTGAAGAAGAATATTTAAATTTCAAAACATGAGATTCTACCATCATCTCCTCCTTTCTTAATTTAACAAACATTGTATACCTCAAACTTTAACCAGTAATTATAATAGCAGCTTAGGATGCAGTCCTAAGCCCAAGTGGAGAGGACCCTGTGGGATTTTGTGCCTTGTTCCCAATATTCTGAAGACAAGAATGCAAGTGTGCATGTTCTGATGAGTTAAGAGGGAAGATTTATGATATTGCAATAACTGAGAGAAAAGCACAGATAACAGAGCCATGCAAGAATAATTAAGAAGTAAAAGAACGAAAATACTGAAAGAGGGAGAAAGCACCTCTAGCTTGAGGAAGCCTACTTTTAGAATAGAGCAACTGATGTTCTTTGGTCTATACAGATTGCATCCTGTTTAGAACCTTAAAAGGATTTAACAGGAAGACTTGGGTATTGTTTTTGTTTTGTTTTGTTTTGTTTTGTTTTTATGACAAATACAAATGCTTTTATTTGTGATCGGAATGGGTTAAGTGATGTCTTAGTCAATGTCCTATCGCTGCCAAGAGAAACCATGATGGTGACAACTCTTATACAGGAAATCATTTGATTGAGGCTGGCTTACAGTGTCAGACGTTTAGTCCATAATCATCATGGCAGGACCATGGCATTTTCCAGACATGGTGCTGGAGAAGTAGCTGAGAATTCTAATGCCTGGATCAACAGGCAGCAGTAAGAGAGACACAGATACTTGGCCTTGCTTGAGCATTTAAAACCCAAAGTGCACCCCATTGTCACACCTATTCTAAAAAGGCCACACCTACTCCAACAAGACCCCAACTCCTCACCTCTCTCAATTAGCACTACTCCCTAATAGCCATGCATTCAAATGTATGAGCCTCTGGGGACCATTTGTATTCAAACCACCTTAAGTATTTAGACAAAAGAGGGTTTTCTCAGTTGAGCTTCACATTTGGTCTCGAAGACCCTCCATATGACAGCCTGATTTCTTTATTTTTTTTTATTTTCTATATTCTTTGTTTACATTCCAAAGGCTTTCCCCTTTCCCAGTTCCCCCCTCACCATATGTCCCATAAGTGCTCTTTCCTCTGCCCATTCCCCAATCAACCCCCTCCCCCCCCATTTCTCTGGTCTGATACTCTCCTACAAAAGTGGATCCAGTCTTTTCAGGACCAGGGTCCTCTCCTTCCTTCTTCTTGGGAATCTTTTGATTTGCTAATTGTGCCTTGAGTATTCAGAGCTTCTGGGCTCATTAATATCCACTTATCAGTGATTGCATTTCATGTGTATTCTTTTGTGATTGGGTTAGCTCACTTAGGATGATATTTTCCAGATCCAACCATTTGCCTACAAATTGCATTAATTCATTATTTTTAATTGCTGAGTAGTATTCCATTGTATAAATATACCACATTTTCTGTATCCATTCCTTCTTTGAGGGACATCTGGGCTCCTTCCAACTTCTGGCTATTATAAATAAGGCTGCTATGAACATAGTGGAGCATGTGTCTTTATTGCATGCAGGGAAATCCTCTGGGTATATGCCCAGGAGTGGTATGCCAGGGTCCTCTGGAAGTGCCATCCCCAGTTTTCTGAGAAACCGCCAGACTGATTTCCAGAGCGGTTGTACCAGGAAGACTTGGGTATTGTTAATGCATACATTGAATATTAAGCTATTGAAGACAAATTTAAAATAACTGTGAATGAAGCATGTCAGTTGTATGAATATAGCGACTGAAACTGACCAACAAACCCAATAACCCATGATTGAATACTATGAGGTGATTGAGGGGCATGCTTTTGAAAGGTTAGAGGATAGACAGGTGTTTTCTGATGGTACCACAAAAGAACCGCAGGTGAGAAGCAGAAACAGGGCAACAGAACAGTTCTTCAAAGCCTGTCAAAAGAGACAGAGGTCGTGCCATCCCGCGGAGCCAGGATGGTAACTGTAGATCTTCACCTCTCCCCCTGATCAGGACCCAAGATGCCCATCTCATCCCTACCTCTGTATCAGACATGCTGTGGTGACCTCTCCTTCTCTGCGCCCATCCCCACTGGCGAGTGAGGAGGAAGGTCATCCCACCTTCCTCCTCACTCATCCTGTCCTCCCAGCCCCCAATTCTAGCAGTTATTCATGGATCTAGAGTCAAGCCTGCCAGAGAAGCCAGGAAAACTGGTGAATCAAATTCAGATTTCCCCTCCCCCCCTCTCCTTCATATCCAATCTGCACATCTCTATCAGCTCCGTAGCAGACGACCTGCCTGGGTCTCTCTTCACTTTTCATCCTCCTTTCCCAGGGAACTGAGCTTGGTATAGATTCAACCATGAGTTTAATAAATGTCTAACTCAGCATTCTGATGACAGCTTCATTTTAGTTCTCTTGTACCTAGGCTGATTATATTATTAACTGGATTTATATATAGGCTGAAGAGATGAGGTTTGCCTTTCCCTGCCTGTGCTTTACCTTGGTTTAGCTTATTAATATCACAGGCACATCTCCAATATTTCCGAAGAACATAGACTTCAGAATTATTCTACACAATCTGTTGTCCTTATATTCACAAATCAAAGGTCACAGGCACAAGCAACTGAAAAGAGTATTTTTAAAAAATATATGCTAATTTTATCTATAAAGAGGTAAAGTAAATATTTATTAAGTGTGTCAGTTCTATTAGTAATGATCATCACACTTGGAGGACACTGTCACTCAGTGGGTGTCACAGTGAAGGAATACTCTCCGAATACATTGCTTTTTAAGAGAGTATTATGCATTTGAAAGATGTGTGGATTTGAGTTTCCAAAGGTCATATATCTTAGCCCTGAAAATCTAGGACATCGGCTGATAACACACATGCTTTTCCACATGTGTCTCTAGAAAGTGGCTTTTGGTAGTGTGAGAAGTTCTCTTCATGCTTTGTCCACATCTTATTCACGAACTTCCACATCTTATTCACAGAAAACTGAACAAAGATTTAAACACTTTAACCAACGGATAGTCAAGCCTAGATAAGAAACTGCAAAGTCCATAACATCTACATTGAAAAATCTCCCGGAGGACAGTGCATAAAGGTAATCTCAATATTCACAGTCAGGTATATGTCACATGGACAAACCAAAGAATCAGGAACACAAAGAACTCTTAGATTTTTTTTTCTGTATATAAAGTCTCGGGAACTTTCATTTTACCCAGAGATGAAATAGAAGCTGAAACAGAAAAGAGCCTTACAAAAACTGGTGAGGTTCACTATTTTTATTTTAGGGTCAGTTACATGTAAGAAGCCTGCAATGCTTCCCACAAAGACTTCTGCCGTGCTGTTAGCACAGCCCTGTTCTCCTGGTAATTAAATGTTAGGCGATCCCCACCCCCCCACCCCCCATACACACCACCACCACGGACCGACTGTTCACTGGGAGACACACCACTTTTTTCACTTGAATAATTTTGTATAAATAAACTCAGATTTTGCAAGCTAAGCACGTGGAAGTCACAGGAAGCACACCTAATCGCACAGTGGAAGCATTGAAAACGGACCGTATTGCAAAGGCTGCAGTGCTGTTTCTGTCAAAACCTGTCACCTGATGCGTAAAATGGCTGGTTTCATGAGTCGTTTCTCAGTGAACTCTAATGGAAACATGGCTAGATGGAGATTTGAATAAAAGACACAGATTTCTTTCTTCCCTTTGTTGAATAAAGCTCAACCAAAAGGGGACCCGTCCATGATTAAAATTAACACAAGTTTGGCTAAATAGGAATCGTGTCTGTAATGTATCTCAAACTTATAGAATGAGAGTAAACTGCATTACCCCAGCAGTGTCCAAACAGCATTTGCCAACTGCAGATCAGTCTATCTGTTCCACTTGCATCGATGTTCCTGTAATGAAATACCTGACCTAAAGCCACTCGGGGTGGGAGTGGGGGATGTATTCAGCAAACCATTCTAAGATACAGTCAAGCATTGTAGGTTTAACTTTCATTTGCTAACTTAGAAGTTTGTAAAACTTAGTATTATATTTTATCACTATATTCACTCTATGTGTGTGTGTGTGTGTGTGTGTGTGTGTGTGTAGGGGGTGTTTATGCATGACTGCCACTATGTGCAAGGGGAGATCTGAGGACCTTATGGAAGAATCAATTCTCTTCTTCCACCATGCAGGTCCTAGAAATCTAACCCAGGACATCATGTTTGATGGTAAGCTCCCTTGTCCCTGAATTCACACACATACTGTATGGGGGAACATCATGGAGAGGGAATAATTAAAAGCTCCTTAGCAGGGCTGTGGATGCAACTTAGCAGTACAGAATCAGATTAACATGCTTGCATTTCTCATGCATACACAGACTTATATAGACCTACACACAAAGAGGTATACACACATGTATATATATATATGTATGTATATATATACATACATATATATATATATATATATACACACACACACACACACACACACACACACACACACAGAAGGCCAGAGTAATAAGTTTAAAACAATGTATAAAACTATCATTTTAGTGAGATATGGTAGTTTATGCATGTAATCCCAGCTCATGGGAATCTGAGGGAGGGTGACTTACATCCAGGTCAGCCTGCGTTACTACATGAGACTCTCTCTTAAACATTTCTCTAATGTCCATGGAATAGGCATCTGCTACTCAATGGTGACACAGGAGAAGAACCTCTTAGTTGTTAGTGGACAGGAAATAAATGGTATGTTATTTGTCTTTGTGTGTGTGTGTGTGTGTGTGTGTGTGTCTTCAACAGTTGAAGTTGCGTTCAGCTGGAGGAGAGTTGGAACTGATCTAAGACGTTATTGGTGCCAGATGCTCAGAGCCTTGGCATCTGCACCAACTTGGCTCTGTTAAAGGCCCTAGGTAGATGGCATCATAATTGTAAGTGCCTGTGCAAGAAAAGCATCACCAAGGAGGAAGCCAAAGAAGCCAGGGCTAGTCCAATTGTTCACTTTTATGACAATCCTCTTAAAAAGACAACTAACTGAGAGTATCCAATAAGAACAAATTCAATCTTTTCTAAAAGCTCACACTTCCAAACAGAGCTTTCAATAAACTCCACCTCTTAACAGCCCTCATGGTGTCAAGGAAGAAACAGAAGTTCCATTGGGAAGGCGTTTTGCATGTGTGTGTGTGTGTGTGTGTGTGTGTGTGTGTGTGTGTAAAAACCAAACAAAAGCACAAAGAAACAAACAAAGACTTTAAAACCATAACACACAGAAATGAAATGCCAGCAAATGAATGCGCTGTGTTTGGCCCTATTAATTCTGCCTTGTTGCTATGCATAGGACGCACATATTCATGATCCACCTAGCAGTTTACAAAGCATCTTGCTACTATTGGCTGTTGCTATGAAACGTTGTGGGATACAATATCAACTGACTCAGTATATATGAAAGAATGTCCTCTAAATAGTGGTGGCTGATAAGTAGGATTTCCTTTATCGGACTCTGATGTCATTCTTCCTTAAACAACTTGACTCTCCAGGATATTAAATAGCAGCTGATTGGCTTGTTTTCATTTTTTAATGTCCCCCACACAATTTTGCTTCCTTGACTGCATTCTGTCATAGGGAAAGTGATTTGGGGTTTCAAAATGGATTTCATTCTGCTCAAACAGATGTCAAAGATGAGGTACATTGATTTAACAACTATTTAGGGGCTATGAGGGGAATGAATTTTCCCATGTAAAATCCTATTGTGTGCATGTGAAAGATTCTTGTTTTGTGTGTGTGTGTTTATTTTTTGTTTTTTTGTAGCTTTATTTTAATAAATTCAGTAAAACCTATTAAGCAACAATTTTGGGTATCAGTGCAGAGAACTGACAGGAATCCTCAATTTAAATTACTCTGCTGTTGTGTTATAGAAATTATGATACCCTGGAAACATTCACTTTACTAGAAAAAACTTGAAAGTGTTGAATATCTACATGCATTAAGTTGAGTTTGAAGATGGACAGGTGGCCATTTTTGTTGTGCATTTGTGTGGCATCATACCTGGAGCGTCATCCTTGGCATCAAATGGGGCCCAGATAGAGTTATATTACAATACATTAATATCCTTTCAAGTCATCATGGGTTTCAAATTACGCAATATACATTGTATGGCGTTACCATATGGACTGAGGAAGTATGAAGAGAAATGTTAAGAACTACCTGTGCAGTCATATTATCTGTGCTGGCATCTCTATGTGAGACACTGATGTCACAATTTCATCTAAGCAAGTGGATTTGTAACAATTAGATGGTGCTGGGAAGTATTCAGTGACCTGAAGTGTGGTGCCATTAACATTAGGTAGAGAGAGTAAAAAAAAAATAAATCAATACAAATTTTGCTCACAATTAGCAAATAATTTAATGATTTCTTGCAGGCTCTTTACAAGGGAGATGAGTGGAATCTTTGAATTCCAAGCAAGGCATGCTGGATTTATTTCTGCAGAGGAGCTCATCTCACAATCCTGATGAGTAAAGGCTTAAGTCTAAATGAGTCAATGCCTCAGGGTAATTGGAGTTACAGACCCAATTACTGCATGTCATCTCTGTTAATTATTTCATCTAGGTACTACATCAGACAGAGTTTCAAATGGAATTCACATTTTTGCTTATTTAAAATAAAAGCTCTCCTTGTTATTAAAAATTTTCAAAACCACTGGTCATTGTTAAGAAATACTATTCCTTTTCAGGACAGTATAATTAGACAATTTGATAAAGAGCTTATCTTCATTTTTTAAAACAATGACCAAGGAATTTCTGTATTTCTTGAAATCTTCAATCATGAAATATAACGTTATTTATAGTTTCAACAATAATTCAACCCAGCTAAAATTTATAAAAGACCAGCCAATGTGTTTAAACAGAACTGGTGGTTTTCAAAGCATATATATACATATATATATATGTATATATGTATATATACATATATATGATTAAATATTAAAGCTGTTTGAAGTTGTTATAAAGCATAGATTCTTGTTATTCTACCACAATATTCTACTTATTTTCACATTTGAACGTTTGTAAAGTAAAATAATTAGTTTGATACCACAGGGTCATTGTTAAATGATTATTTAAGTTCTTAAGCATAAAGAAGTCCAATATTGGGTAGAGTATCTTTTGCAAGAATACAATGTTTTAATTTATATACCATTGAATTCTAGATAGGAGAAAATTATTAAGCATATCATTTAAAACTCACTGTGAGCAATTAATAGTCTCAGTGTTCATTCCAAAAGTTTTCTTTCAATTAACCAAAAGGTAATTAGTTATAATGTATTTTGTGTATGGTGAGCAGAGGAGCTAATGTTGTTGGCAGACAGAACACATATGTTTGCTAATATGTTTGTCATCTACCAACGAACCTTGTAAGGGCTGAATGAGAGAAGCCAGCAGGACAATATCAGCAATATACAAGAGATGTCTCTCACTCAAGTGACACACCTGTCACTTTCTGATTTTAATGTTTCTTAAAAAAGGAAATATACCAGGTAAATAATGAAGAAGAAAAGTAAAGCAATTCAGATATGTGGACTGGAAAAGTGTGGTTACAATTGCCATCCTGGTTCAGCTTCGTAAATGGCAAAGGCGTCTCCTGACATTACAAACATACATGACAACTATGTCTATCTGCTGAGAGGGGTTGGCTTGCTCTTGTGCAGGTCTTATGTAGGATGGTCTTGTCATGTCCAGAAGATACTGCATCTATCCCTGAGCTTTGCCTCTTATAATAATCTTCCCATCCCCCTTCCATGAGTTCCTAAGGTCCCTGAGCCATAGTGGCCATAGTGTGTGTGAGTGTGTGTGTGTGTGTGTGTGTGTGTGTGTGTGTGTGTAGGATGTCTTTAATGACCACATTCATTAACACTTATTCTCCTTACGCTGATTAGTTGTGAGCTTATGTATTTTCCTTCGATATCCTTATCTAGGAAGACAAAGACTGAGAGAAGGAAGAAAGAAAACACAGGAAAAAGGCATCAGAGCTAAGACATGTGAGAACAGGCAGAAAGAGGTTATCCCTGTATCTGGCCATAAAATTTGTGCCTAAAACTGAGCATATAAAGGAGGAGTGAGATATTCTGAGTGAGCGCAAACCTCAAACAGAAAAGCTAATTAATAAAGCCAAAGCAGATACTGGTGTATTTCAAAGTACATATGCACAATAAATTTAAAGCTCAAGATATTTGCTATAAAGCATAGATCCTTATCACTCAACTAAAATATTGTACTTAGGATACTAGCATATTAGCTTTGCATATTGTAGTAAGTGGGCTGAGGACCAATTCAACACTGGCCTGAAAGGATTTAAGTATTCAGAAAAAAAAAATGGCCTGGCCAGAGGGCAGGGTACGATCATTTGCATAAGCCTGTCATTATTTACTATAAGCAGTATTTGGAGGGTTTTTTTCTTTCTGTTTTTTCTTTCTTTTTTTTTTTCCAGGAAGAAAATTGAGGAAGAAGTTAATTACCAATTCACAATTTCATTGCAACATCAATATTGATTTGTAAAGTTTATTCCTAAATTTTAGTGAATGATATAATAAATGACATTTCTAGTTTCACTTTAGTTAGTAAACTTAAATTATTTTCCATCTCTATAAAAATGTGTTTTCAGTAAGCACAAACAAGAAACAATCAAAAATTAGATTTAAAAGAAGTTTAAAATCTGTTAACTTGTAGAAAAAGTAATTAATATTAAACATCTTATCACTAATTCTAAATACAAATACCTTCAAATACTATTGAAGATTACAAATATACAATCCAAGGGTCACAGACATGACAATCCCTGAATCCCTGAATGGGCGGAGGGAAGAGGATTTAGGGGACATATGGTGAGGGGGGAACTAGGAAAGGGGAAAACATTCGGAATGTAAACAAAGAATATAGAAAATAAAACAAAAACAAAACAAAAACAAAAATAGTTTGAGCTCATTCAAATGTTTCAAATTCTTTTTATAACATTTTGAATGAAAACTTTAAATTGTTGAGGAATTGATACACTATTAAATGTTAATTTCACTGCTGACTGATTGAATGATGAGTTGAGTTTATGGTATTGAATAGACAGTTCTACTTCAATGATTTAGAAAGAAACATCATTCATGAAAGAACTATACATGACAAGGTTTGGATTTTCCTAGGTATCCAGAAACACATTATGTTGTGCCACATACAGTTGCCCTTTAATGATCCTTTTGTAGGTCTGATTCAGGTAAGATACACACAACACACAAGAGAAAACCATGTTTGTACAACAGCCTGAGTCTCTATTTTTCAAGGGTTCACTTCTATTATCAATGAACTCAGTTGTATAAATAAAGCCTGAATGTGCAAACATTTTTCTTATACCTACTGTGCTTTTTGGCTGTCAGATATAGCCTCTGGACATAAGTCACTGTAGATTCTTTGTTATTCATTTAATTATATATTCAAATAAAAATGCCAAGTGTTTTCAAATCAAAACCAAAATCCACATAAGGAAAATTTCTCTCTCTCTCTCTCTCTCTCTCTCTCTCTCTCTCTCTCTCTCTCGGTGTGGGTGTGTACATGTCTATCTGTGTGTAGAAAATAACATTTTGATATTTGACCTATGATTTTTTAAATATAATTTTTAATATAGTATTTCTACACATAAATTAGTTCCTATTCCTTTCATCTCATTGCAGAAGGTCACATCTGACCATATCAGAATACTCAAAAATCCCCCAAAGACATGCTAACTTGAATAATTCATAAAACAGAGTATTTTTACAGTAGCAATGTTGACATAGGCTGGCACTTAGTTTTCCTCCTAAAATATAACAAGTCGCAGAAAATGAAACCTGGATATAAATGAATAAGGAAAGAAAGAAAATTCCACACTTTACTGACACATTTAGTCTCTTCTGGTATCCTAATGGCATAGATATGGCTATACAAAAGGATTTCTTCATATGCATATATTTTACTACAGCTTGTTAATTTTTATTCCATGGGGTGGAAAAGCTGACAACCTGATGAATTACTATTTTGTGATTATGCCAGAAAATATTTCCCCAGTCTCACAACCTCTCATCAGCTCAGCATGATACATCTGAGTATTAAATCTAAAGTGTAAGGAAACTTGCAAATGCTACAAGACAGAGATTGTAGAGCCATGACTATAATTTAAGGCACACACCTTAGCTCCTCCACACAAGGCAAGGTTGCAGGGAAATATTAGCCTGAGAATTAAACACTAACTTAGGAGTACATACACTATGCTCAAGTTAAGGAAAGAAAACAAAAACCAATATTTAAAAGTGAAATTTTGTAAGGAACTAATCTAATTATGAACTAACTAATATACTCTGTCTGGAAAGGGATCCACCCAATGGGAAAAAAAGACATAATATCGGCACAGCTAATCGGGATAATATGTCTTTATATGGTTTCTGCTAAATATTATGTTTAATTTGAGGGAGCATATGATTATTCAAATCCAAATCTTAAAACCATCTAAATACAACCATAAACTTTGTTCCTAAAGGACTGCATGGGTTAACCATAGTATTTCAAACGAGGTCACGAGGCAGGTTTCAGAGAAATGTGGACCTTGGGACATTTGAATTTTGTTATGAATTTAGAGCAGGGAAAGAAGATGGAAATATACCAACACAGAAGACATCCTGTGAGAAATGAGAGAATGACCAAGTGTATACTATGTCTTCATGTTTTAAATTCCCTACAAAGTCCTTCTTATGGAGATGAGTGTTAATTTCCTCAAAGTCTCCCAAAGACCTGAAGGTAGTTTGCCCCATTAAATATTTAAGTGATGGTGTTTTTGCACATTTGATTATAGAATTTCTTGATGAATGTCTATCAGGAATGCTTTAAGCTAGGTTCCTTTCAAGGTCCCCATTAATCTTGGCCACTTGGTTTCTCTCAAGACCTATGTCTGCCCTGTTTGATTCTTCACAGCTCTGAGTTGTGTGTGCACAGTGCTGTGTAGACAAAGCCCTGTCAGAGAGAATCGATATATCATCCCTTTGGTGTTGAGACTGGTTCTTGCTTAGTTTACTTTCATTTTTTTTCTAGTAGATCAATAGTGCTAAACAGATGCACTACCAATTCTAAGTATAATTAGTATCTGTAGTTTGGCTAGTTAGCATGGGGATAGAGCCTATTACATGGAACTTCTGTGGGAAACTCTTTGGAAATTGTCTTTCTACAGGATTGTCTCTGGAACATGGATGTCTTAAAATGCAAAGTTCTCCAGAACACCAGTTTCGTTTTATCTTTCATAGTACTACATATAAAAAGGCATTTTTATTATATTAGTTTTCTAATATGAAATAACAAAGCTTGCAATTATTATATCATAAAATATCTGATATAAGAAGAAAAATTAATTTAATATATAGAGAACTAATTTTGTTGAGCTCATAGATTTTTCTCAGTTGTATATAAGAAAGTGGCCATTTCTATTCTATAATCATTTAATGAGTGGTTTTTATACATATAAAGTTGCTTGGAAACTGTCTCTTGCTTAATTGTTACATCTCATGGTGACAAGAGGACAGTCTGAATAGTGATTATTTGAGTAAATATAGATAGACCTCTATTAAACAATATCCCTTGTCTTTCTAGTAAGACAAATCGATTTTCTACATACTTGTATCTTTTGTTTGTTTCTTTTGTTTGGAAACACGATAGGAGAAGTTTGGGCTTCTTGCCTTGTCAAGTCTCACCTGAACGGTCTGATATACAGGATCCTAGTTGAGGTCTAGGAATTTCTTATTACAGATAAGAAATTCAAGAATTATCCAAGGATAAGGAAACCACAGACTGCTTAGTGGAAGGAACATGTTTAAACACAGGAAGATCATTCAAAAGGGAGAAGAAAGGGCAAGAAGGGAGCAGCACCGTGGTCATGCTGGGCCTTGCAGATTACAAAGGAGGTCAGGGAATAGCTCCAATTAGTACAGTGTAAGGAAGGCTGAAAATGGTCCTGGACAGACTATGAAACGAGACATTTGATATTCCATGGAAGATATCTAGTGACGTCGATTTGGGATGGTGACACATAATCAGAAAAGAGAAAATGGGTCTGCAATGGTGTTTAGGAGAGCACACCCTGGACTCGGTGATTACATAAAGACGATAAGAGAAAAAGAAGAAATGAGATTGTCACAGGAGTCATTGGACTGGGAATTTCATGAAAGGCAGATATATTTGCAAAGATAGGCTCTGATGGTACAGTAGGATAAGAAGACCCTGCATGAACAGAGTAGAGATGTTGTCAAGTCGCCAGATTGATGTACAGATCTGAAGCTCCGAAAGAGGATTCAAGAGAAAATTATACGTTTGAAGCAATGTGGTAGCTGTGATTTTCAAGTGCGATAAAACAGCCAAGTGATTAGGAAGCAGTACAACTAGGTGTAGAGAAACTCAATTATTCACAGATTTGGAGGAAGAGGGTTACATCTGAGTAGGAGACAATTCTTTGGAGAATTGTCACCAAAGAAAGAGGGAAATCTTCAGTGCATGGCCCCAAGGGTGTTGACCATCCTGCATATTCTACAATAAGCACCATATAGTGGCATTTAACAATGAGCACAGTAGAGCACAATACAGATTAATCTTAGTATATAATGTACATTCACATGTTTTATATATATATATATATATAACTTTTTTCTCTTCTCTTCTTGTTCCATTGGCTCTTGCCTGCAATTATAGACTTTACATTTTTAAAAACATATTTTATTGTCAAGATTTAATATAATTACATCAGTTTTTTCCTTTCCTCTAAATCCTTTAACTCTTAACTTATATCTAGGACTTGAGCACAGGCCAAAGGGCAGAGAAGATAGTCAAGTGATCCAGTGGAGTAAGAGAGAGAAAAACATGGAGGAGAGACAGTGGCTAGGAGGGACTCCTTCAACACAGAGCTCAAAGGGAAGTCACATCTCCAAGGGAAAAGCTGGATTCCTCCTGACTCCAACATATTTACCAAAACAGAGGCAACGGTCCATTATATCTCTGCCCTGTCCTGAAGGTTGTAAGTTGCTGCAGTCCCCACTTTCTGAAGGGTTGGGTTGAGTTTGAGAGGCTAAGATGCGCCTTCCAATGCGAGCCCCAACAAAACTCTTCATGCATGTCCCTATAAGTCATTCCTTTCTGTGACCCACAAGAACTACTGAAGAACAAGCAATTTTTTTCTGTAAAAAGTTTAGTTTTTTGGAGCAGAAGGTCTGTGTTATAAAACACTTGGGTTTTGGTTGTCTGTTTACTTTATGTTTCCACGGTGATTTGAAATCTGCCATAGTGAACACACTGACACGTAAGCAAATTCTTGCGTCAAGAATACTTTTTTCTTACAAAATCAGCAGTGGGTAAGGTTTGCAAGACTCTAAGCTGACATTTTCTTAGTCCACAGACTTTTGTTTGCAGAGGTAAATAACTTTGTGGACTGTTGAGAGGATAACTAAAACCATATTCAACACTGATTCCATGGAAAACCTGTTTCCTGTTTCATACAATTGTATACAAATGAACTTTGGGATTGTATCCAATGCACAAATTATATTCTGCATTACTTGGGCAAAATTTGTTTTATGAATACAAGAGTATTTAAAAGCCTACAAATAAACTGTCATTTCCTATAAACCATTGCACTAGTAAACATAGAGAAGCCTTTGTGTTTCTAATAATCTCCTTTGGTTTTATTTTTATTGGCTTTATTAATGAACCATGAATCTAAACCAATCCTGCAAATTTTCTTCCAAACATACATGGTACATTAATTTTATAATATACAAAAGATTATCTTCCTACATTTTACTAAATTTTTTTTTACAGCTACATCTAAGTCTTAGAAAGTTCTTTTCACCTTTATCCACAGTTCCAGAATTTGAAACTCAAAATGTCCCTGAATACAGGACAGCTGGACTTTTCACCTTGGAGATGATAAAATACCCATGTCACAAATGTACTTTTGTTGTTGAGTCTTCCGCCTAGACTTCCTTATGACTGAGAGCCTGGCCTGGGATTTCAAAAAACCTAAAATAACTCTGTAAATTTATTGCTGGTCAACACTTTCTCTGGTTCTGGCAAAGACTGAAGTCAACAGTGCTGCCCCTTTTCATCACTGACTAGCCTTCTCTTTTAGAGCACCAACCACAGATCGATGACTCTTTAACTTAACCCACATTTATTGAACAATATGAGCCAAACATTAAGCTAGATTCTGGGAATGCCAGGAAATATAAGAGATTCTATTTGGGAGGGCCTAGCATCCTAGGCGACAAGCACGTCAGAAAGAGCGTGTAGTCGGGTCATCACTAAAAGCTAAAGAGAGATGTTGCATTTAGCAGAAATCAATAACTATTTACATCTATTTTCAACTATGTGGCCTATATACAGTTAATTAGATAACTATCTTGTGGACCGTACAGAATGTTTATCTCTGCTTCAGAAGCAGCTTTCCTTCATCAAATATTATTGGGTAAGTGGGTACCTAAATCCCTTTTCTATTTTGTATATGTATAAAGTTTTTTTTTCCAAACTATAAATTGTTGAGACATTCTTTAACATTTATTCTCAATCAAATCCCAGGAGTCAATCTGCAGATTGTCCCACATGCCACTTTATTTGCCCATCCTCATCTTGTTCACAAATTAGGAGCTTGTACCTAAACACTAAACACTAGGACGCAAAAGCCACTTGCTAATCTCTCAGGTGATTGTGAGTCTATTGATGTGATTCTAATTTGAAATTTACCCCAAAGCTAGAAACATTTACAGTGTAAATAATTTAACTTATAGGATATTGACAGACACTATCATAGGAGATCAGGATTTGGCTCAATGAAGGTGTTCTAATCATGAGAAGAGTGAATAAATTTGGTCACAACTCTACTTACAAAACCATAATTCAACCATAGGTTGTTTCAGACACAAGTGTGTTTGATAGTATCTGAAATAGTCGACTTGATCTAAAAAAAGTACAGAAGAACTGATATCTTAAATACTACATCAAAATACTTGATGCTGTATAACTTAGGAAATATAAAAGAACAACTTTTTTCTACAATCCCAACACTTTAGTAAGTCCAAGATCATGATGCTAGCATATTTATGAAGGCCTATCCCCTCAGACAGTCCTTCTAGCCTTCTCCTCTAATGAATAGTGTTCAGAATACCATTCAGAGCTCTGTTTACACAGGAACTGCTTCTATTTGTGAAGCTCTTACCTAATCACCTCCGGAGAAAAGTCCCACCCAAACCCTAATATGATGTAATTTTCAAGATTAGTATTTCAGCATTTTCCCTTCCATCTTCCCTCAGGCAAGGATAGTCAGTTATCTACTTAAATTCATATTTTGAATACGAACAGTTACTTTGCTTTATGTCGCCTTTATGCTCTAAAACAGATGTTTTTAATGATTACAGATTATGCAAACAAAAATCTTTTGGAGATAAAAATTTCCCAACCACTATAATTTTACTTTTTCATTCAGGTACAATCTAAACTAAGTCAAATTCTACAGTGTGGTTCTGGCTTTCTCTTCTGAAACTAGGTGTTTTGAAACCAAATATATTGTTCTCACTGTATTTGTGGTGGATTGAATAGGTATGGCCCCTGTTTGCTCCTGTGTTTGAATGCTTGGTCCATAGGGATTGGCACTATTAGGAGTTGTTGCCTTGTTGGAGTGGGTGGGGCCTTGTTGGAGGAAGTGCGTCATTGTGTGTGTGTGGGGGATTTGAGGTCTTCTAAACTCAAGCTCTGCCCAGTGTAGAATTAGTGTCTCCTCCTGACTGCCTGGTCTCTTCATTTCTGCCCAGGGAATACATTTACAACTTTCAGCTGTTCCTCCAGAACGAGTTCTACCTGTATACTGTCATGCTTTCTCCCATCATGATGATGGACTAAACCTCTAAAACTGTAAGCCAGTCCCAAGTAAATGTTTGCTATTATAAGAGTTGGTTTGATCATGGTGCCTTTTCATAGCAGTAAAGCCCTAACCAAGACACCGCTCTTGTGGAAATGTTCACTTCAAACTTTCTTGAGCTCATGCATATATGCATTATGAAAAATAATTCTATTACAATAGGAGAAGATGGCTGTATACTAAAGAATTTCTTCTGATAACAATTTTGCCTAACAAAGAGCAGAAACATACACATGAAGTAAAACATAAGAAAACTGAGCATTGTTCTGTATACATACCAACGAACATTAGAAGTAACCTAGCAGCTGAGCTTTGACAAAGGGCCTCAAATATAAAGAATCTCCATTGTTACATACCACAAATTACCAGTATTTATACTTGTTTTACTGTCAACGAATTGCAGTAAAAGAAAATCTCATAATCACATAGATGTAAAGGAGAAGAGAAGAGCTTCAAATTAATCCATATAAGAAGTGCTAACTTATGTTGAAGATTTCGGTGGTGTGTGAGTGTGTGTGCTCATACATGTGTGTGTACGCATGTACACATGCTTGTGGAGGCCAGATTTAGCAGCTAGATCTTCATTTATTGTTCGTCATCTACATTTCTTAAAAGAGATTCTCTTACTCCACATGAAGCTCACAGATTAGCAAACTCTAGGAATCCTCTTGGCTCTGCGTCCCAGGGCTGGGCCATAGATGCCAGAGACTCACACCGTCATATTTGCACAGTAAGCACTTTACAGACTGAACAATCCCTCCAGCCCTAATATGGCCATGACCATGACAGCACTGAAGCAGCCCGTCTCACAGCTCCGCTGCAATGACTTTTGCTATAAGGAACAATTTGTCTTGTTGTGCTTTCTTGGTAAGTCACAATATTTTTCCATTCCTGGAAGAAGATATCAGAGTGAGAATTCAATGAGAAGATAAATGCTGTTTTTTTTTATATAAGAGAAAAAAAATCAGGTCAGCTCAACTCTACAAAAAGAAGTGACTTATCACCGCCTGCAAGCTTAAAAATAGAATATGAAACTAATCTTTTTCTCTGAAGGATCAATGTGAGCTGAATAGTCAAAATGACTTCTCCTATTAACCATATCTCTAATGATTGATTGCATCCCTTCTTGGTAGTTTAAATTGTTCTGGTGAGGCAATTAGCAATCTTTGCAAACACAATGAAGCTGACTGAATGATTCAGGTGAGATGCGTCAGCACCATAGCAGGTGCAAAAATTGCGAGCCTTGCACTTGGGAAAATTACATTTTATGAATTAATGGTGTGCTCTCTTCCACCTCCTTTTTTTTCTTGTATCTTTTGCTAGGGAGAGGAAAAAGGCTGTGTACTCCACATGATAGGCAGAATTTTTCTCCCCTCTACTGGGAATCCCCTCTCTCCCTAATCATTCATCCCACCCTATAAATGTTTGCAACGTAGATTTCTTCTGAAAAGGAGCTCAAATTTTAGCTATGTATCTTAGGAGCTGTTTGAATGTAAGCAACTATTTAAGCTCACACAGATCCCATCAATACCTTCATTTATACTATAGATATAACAAGGGACTCAATTTCAGAGTAGTCTGAGATTTGTGTTGAGTGTGTACCACACTTACAGGAACGACATGAGTAGAACACATACTAGTTGCTATTGGTTATTGACAATGGTCCCATGTTTTCAGGAAAAAAAAACACACATGTAAGTCTGGCAGTGCCCTTTTAGAGAGTAGCAATGGCCACTCTCCTGGAGAATTATTTTTTACATAAAGCAGTAGAGTGAATTTAAGGGTATATAAGTTCACACCATAAAGATGCCCACATATTGAAAGTTTTAAATGTAAAAGACAGGTAGTAGCACAGTCCCAGATATCTGTGGATATCTGTGGATATCAAGGAAAATACCAAGCAGATACAGGGCTCCCACTGAGAACTAGCAGAGGAAATTATTCTAGTCAGACTGAGCTGGACAGGATATTTGGCTAAAGGACAAACAAAAACTAAGGTAGAGATTTGCACATATATAAGATGTTAGGTAAAATCATATAAAATTGCATCCTAAGTCAAATGAACGAAAGTCAACATTCATTGTTGTGGATTTTATATTATTTAATTTTTATTTTATAACTACTATTTTTACAAATATTTTATACATATTATGTATTTATCACAATACATAAACATTAAAAGTGATTGAAATCTCTTCCTTGAATTTGTTTTGCTGTTTGTGTTAAGGTGTTACTATCTACCCCAACTGACCTAGAATGCGGGTCTATAGGGTAGCCACAACATTATGGTTATTGTCCTGCCTCTGCCAGCCCAGTGCTAGGAATATAGGTGTGCAGTACCATAGGCATAAGGTTTACTTATACTTATTGTTTTTTATTTTATACTAATGCCATAATTCCTGTTATTATTATTAAGAATAACATTTAATTGAGCACAGAAGACACCTAATAAATAAGGACTAGATATTAAGAACTAATATTACATAATACTTAGTAGTTGCACAACATGGTAACTGATTTACTTCTTTTAAAAATTTCTGAAGTTTACCTTAGGAAACAAATAGTGATATTTTAAGCTTTATTTTTATTAATATGTGTAAGCATGCATTTGTGCATAAGAACAAGTGTGTTCTGGCACCTATGGAGTAAAAAAGACAGTACAGGATGTCCAGGAGCTGGAGTTTTAGACACTGCAAGCCCCTGGACTTGAATGTTGAGATCTGAACCCAAGTCTCTAAAAGGTCAGCAAATTCTCTTAAACACCAACTGTCAATCTCCTCAGCCCCTGGAATAGTAATTTTGATTTAAGTGTTTCATTCACATGCTGGTTAAAAGCATCAGGTTCTCATTTACATAACTATTATATTCTTTAGAGGGTTTTGTCTAATAAGTAGTGAGAATTCAAACATCAGTTATTTATATCTGCACAGCAATACATTGCTTCTAATCTGAAAAAATCTGCCTTTTAACGGCATTTAACTGGAGACCATACAGCCTTGTCTGCCATGGAGAAAATACTAACATGGTATATGGGCCAATTGGGAATTGGTAAATAATGAAAAATAGTAATTTACATAAAAGACCAAATGATTGCCTCTCAGTACTATATCGTATCTCAGAGCCCCAGCAGAGTGCTTTATTCAAAGGTACTTGAGTATTCATAAGGAGAGGTGCATTATTTCCTAAGCATTCTATGCTTTTATCAAAAGTCATATAATTATATAAACGCAGGCTGACACATCCATAAAAACTAGGTGCAAACCACTATATCCATCCAGGCGATGGTGCTGCTGTAAGCAATAAGGAGAGAGCGTTTTGGCTACCAGAGGTCATTAAATGCAAATAGATGTCTTAATTTTGTTTTTAAAGTGAAACTATTTAGATAATAACTTTAAAATCTATGCTCTGAATGCAGTTCTCTTTTAATAATTCTTTGTTTCACTATCAGTGAATAAAGGCTATTTCAGACACTTCCAACAGCGGAGAAGAATGATCCCATACACATACTTACAAGAGAACATAGGAACTATCTGTTTTTCAAAATGTGTACGTGATGGTCACTCTTTACAACAGTTTATGACAGGGGCCATGTGGAGTGCTATACTCTCTCGTGCAGGGCAGAAAAGTTACAGGGCAGCTATACTTGGTTTCCTAGCAGTCAGGACCATTGTGAAGAAGAATCTTTAGACAGCAATCACTGGATCATGGAATGTAAAGATATAAAATAGGGAAATTGAGGGGGGCAATACGTATGAAAAATGTCTCCAAATTCAGTTATCTTTTCGTTGCTTCTCGGCTGACGTGATTTCTCCCCCAGGTATCAGCTCCATGGACTCCTCAGGCTGCTCATACAGGCGAATGACAGTGCACTTGGGTGAAAGGCTTCATGACTAATAACGCCAAGGTTGGCGTGCTCTCTGGTGCTGCCTCAGCATTCAAACTTACCAGAAGAGAACAAAGCAGAAAGCCCATTAGCGTAAAAACGCGCATCAGCACATGAATCGAATCTTTCATATTATTTCTAATTCATTTGAATAAATTTTGATGAACTTCAAATTAGAGGAGCCGAGTTAATTGCACTATCTTGTGCAAGATAGCATTTTTTTGAATGGCAGACTATACTCTTAAAGCAAAATTACTTAAGGACTATATACTTACTTCTGCACTAAAAAAAAAAATCAATCTATGGATTAAAAAGAAGAGAATCTGTGAATTACTAAATCCTATCCATGCATTATTGTTTTTATAATTCTGTCTGTGTTCTCTTTTAATCTACTTCAGTTAACTTTTTTAAAGGGGACTTTCACAGAATTTGTTTCATTGAGAGTGTTCCCACCATCAGGATTTTATACATTAAAGGCTTTGGGGGGGGGAAGGAATTCTACAAATAGAATGGTTGAAGAGTAGAAACAAAACTTCTCTGGATGTTTATCAGGATGTAGTTATTGGTAGAATAATCAGTTACTCAAAACTCAGATATATCAAAATATTTTTAAAACTAAATATACTTAGATTATCTTAAGGGCAATTTCTTTTTGTAGATACTTTTCATCCATAAATAATTACAGTTGACAATCTGAAGAACTATTGAGGGTTCAGAGAGTATTGGAAGAGAACGGGTAAAGGTTTTCCTTCTCCCAGTGTGACCTTGTTCTTACATGTTTCTGGGTTGATTTCAAACAATTTTAAAGGGTTTCAGAGAGAACGAGTTGGGGAAAGGGATGATTTGGAAAATGTTGCAGATTAGAATGTATAATTAGTAGGGTTGCAAGTACGTATAATCACATGTTACAGCAAATTGTCAATGCAGAGAAAATGTGCCTAAGTGAGCTCATCGTAGAAAGTTCAACCCCATAATGTGATAAAAGCAATATTCCAGAATATTTTATTTTCTTATTTATGTCTCCAAACTGTCCATGTCCAATTTCAGAGACCCAGTCAGTCAGTTGAGAGGAACTTCAGACTCTACAGGAGGTAACAACCAACATAGATTTTTTTTCCATGAATGTATGACAAGTTTGATCCCCCTTTAAGAGGGAGAATTGGAGTGACAGACTCCGCATTTGGGAAGGCTTCAGCCCTGTCTGCTTGGCTGAAGTCATTAGGGTAGCAGGTGGCTTTCATTCTGTTGAACGCTTCCCAGTTGTACAGCTGCTAAGTGGGAAGCAAAGAGAGCGGCCACTCCCAGGCGGATGGATGCCCAGGAAATTTGGCCCAGTCGTTACAGCCAGGCCCACTGAACATGAAAACAAGCTTCCTTTTGAATAGTAGGAGACAGCACGAAAGCTACTCTATTATTTTATTATGTGATGAGACCCAAGAATATATAACGTATGGATAGATATATTCAAACTTATTATGAACAACTTACCAATAGACCATGGATTCACCAAACATAATATACATATTTGATTTTTAAAAAGCAATATATATTGCAATATATATAAAATTTATATATATATATATATATATATATGTATATATATATTCACTGGAGTAGGAATATGTGAAACAACTGTAGAGTCACACATTCATTTTATAATTATCTCTTTTTAGTACAATCATTTTACACAATACTTGGGGAAAATGTTATTTGAACCTGGACCAAAAATTCTTTATGTTTACTATTATAGAACAATCCAATATCCCTGTTTGCAAGTTAGAATGAGTCATCTATTTTTCCAAGACATACTTTCAGAAATACGAGTTTGGTAGGTCTGGCAAGAAGGCTTACTCAGTAACTGCATTTATAGCCAACAGCAGTCCTAGGTTTCTGAAGCCCATTCTGAGGAATGCCACAGGGTGTGTTTGCTTGGGAACCACTTTCTTGGCAAATTGAATCAAAGCCTTCAGGCTTCTCCAGGGGAGGGGGGGTGATTGGAGAATGGGGGAAAAGAGGAATTATGGGACATATGGTGAGGGGGGGAACTGGAGAGGGGAAAGCCTTTGGAATCTAAACCAATAATATAGAAAATAATAAAAAAAAGAAAAAAAGAATAAAGTCATTTTATAGAGCATTGGTTCTTAACTCTCTTAATGTTGCAACTCTTGAGTACAGTTCCTCACATAGTGGTGACCATGAAAACCAAAAGTATTTTGTTACTACTTCATAACTGTAGTTTTCCTACTGTTATTAATCCTAAGATAAATATCTAATTGCTATTGCTATGAATCCTACTGTAAATGTCCAGTGTGCAGGATATATAATATGCTAGCACTTCAGAGGGTCACAACTCACAATTTGAAAACTGCTGTTATAGAACTTACTGGGATTGAGTTGCTTTTCACCAAATACTCATGTATGCATAATAACACTTGGTAGTAAATTCTAGTGTGTCTCAAAGTTTAAGTCTCCAATATTCAAAGCCATATGAAATTATCTTTTATTTTTAGTGTCACATTCAATAGACACATAACACTTTTTATTCTGGATAAAGACTTTTGCTGAAGGAGGCTGGATCCGTATGCTAGAAAGTAAAATGCTTGGAAACTGGAGCTCAAATCCCCATGAATCTCCCGATACATAATTTTACTACTTATGGCTTTTTACTTTTAAATCTTTATAGAAAGTCATGATCCCATGTTCAATTTGTTTTTAAGAAATTACCCTGCTTATCGCATGGGAATATGCACAGATACCAGTATTCCCTGCTGTCCTTACGCCTTGATTTTCTCACCTCTACTGATATCATGCATGTATCTCTATTAAGGTAAATAAAGAAATGATATATGCAGGTGAAATACTTTTCTATGTTCTACATGTTATAGATATTATTTACAATATTTAATATTATTCTATTAGACTGGGTGGTTTATTTCTGCAAACTGATATAAGATTTTTATAGTAGAATTTTCTATAAAGCATAAATAAGAATTTATGATTTGGGACAAATGTATTTATTTCCCTTTCAATACAGATAAAACACTAGTGTAAGGTTTTCCAGAGAAGGCATGGGATTATGTTTCCAATCCTTCCATGAAGAAGTACAGAATCTGGAGAGTGGGCACATTTCTATTTACAGCCACACAGCTTAATATTTTTTTAATGACAATCCCACCAACCACGAAGTACTGGTTCCTTCTTTCTTCCTCCTGTTTTCTGTCTCTCTAAAAGCTCTCTTTCATTCCTGTGCCTGGGATTGCCAACCTCAGCCAGACTCCATTGATTCCATTTGGATTTCCTTCTAGTTCATGAAAGTTTTGATTTACTAATTTTTAAGGATTTATAATGTCTTGATCCACCAGAGGGGAACAACAAAATCAATCCCTTGGCAATTGGTCAAATACACATTGGCAACATTGGCATTAACAACTTAGTACAGAAGGAACCTTGATACATTTACTATGCATGGGCTATTGAAGTTATGAAATATCATAAGATCATGCCCCAAAGTATCTTCAAATGGACATTTATATTTGACATATCTATAGAAGGAATCTCTTCAGTACTGTCATCCCATCTGTCAACATCACATGGCCATGTGGGTCCCCTCAAAAGTCGTTTCTGAATTTCGGTTAGGTTACTTTCTTTGTCAAAGAATCAATGTAATGTTACCATGGATCCAAGAAAGAAAACAACAGCAACAAAAGCAAACATTCTTCATTACTCACATGGCCCCCCTCTCCGGCCCCCAGAAATTACTTTGTACAACCAATGTTACCCATCACTTCGGGGATTGAGAAGACGTAATTTTCTAAACTATGCATTAATGTCAGCATTTATTATTATTTTATTTTAGTTGTGTCGCTTTAATTGTCTTTAATCTTCCCTATTCAGTATTTCCATTTTTTATTTTAGGTTTAAGTGATAAATGCAATGTCCCTTAAATTAAAGAGAAGATGCCAAAGAAACACACCCTCTCTCCCAGCTACCTGGACTGACCTCACCCTGAACATGAGCCTCACAAGCTCATTACATGTGCTTGCCAACAGCATTGGGATATGCATGTAGCTGGGCATCAGCATATAATATGAAAGTGTATAGTTTACTACGAACAGAACTATACAATGGCTGTACAGATGGCTATATTTTCTTCTGTTATTTGGTAACTATCGAATCCCTTTTTCACTCCCCCAAACCAAAGAGGATCTATCTCCATTCTTCATAGTTACTGATCCTGGCACATCCTGATTAGACTTCTCAGGCCAGCTAATAGTTCTTGCTCTTTAACCTGGTTAGTCTTTAACACACACACACACACACACACACACACACACACACACACACACACAGAGCCAAATTAATCATTTTACAACACATACATACTCCTGTCACCCTTAATATGGCCAGGACAGTGCCCATGTTGCTTGTGATAATTTTCTCTCAAAAGAGGTCCTCTTCCAACGTGCCCAGACTGAACTCCCTCCCCTCACGCGCTGTCAGCAGTTTTGAAGCCTTAGCTTTGTATCCGGGACATCTAAGGCAGAGTCCTCTAAAGCAAAGCTGAACATTCAGTCTTCACTCCACTCCACCACTGTTTGTTTCTTTAAATCAGCACTTTTAAACATCTGACACTAATTACCGTAATGCAAAACACATGCTGTGAGCATTCCTAGATGGCCTTGGTGCTGAGGATTCTCTCTCATTAGAAGATTGCAAATGGGATGACCGGTCCTGATTTTTATCTAGAAAGTACAGTCTATGCACGTCTGAGCTTGTCCCACCAGAGAGGGAGCTCTCTGAAAGCAAGGGTGGGGCCCTCGTGTCCACGAGCAAACGCATCTTCATTGTTCCATTAAATCAGACTGGAAAGGGGACTCTTTATTTGTACAAACTGGCTATAAAAGGAGCCACATGTAAAAGATTAGCTGAGACCTCAACCCTGTCTGGAAATCTGTTCCCTTTCAACACATCTCACTGTTCTTCTACTAAACAATGTAAGCTAGTGTTCCCATTTAAAGTGGGGGAGAAATGTGACTGTGAGAAAAAACCAACCAAACAAACAAACACATTATGGAGTGCAGAAGACAAAGACCAAAGGTATTCCTCTTACTCAAGGACCACTGTCTACATTGTGGCCACAAATCTCCCTGTGCCTAAATCACCTTCACCCGTGCCTAGCTGGAAATCTCAACTCAACTCAAGCATTTTACTGTAGCATTTTTTCCTTCTTTGTTGTGTCTTAGATGACTCCCATAAGCTTATTGGCAAGCTTTTACACACCCCATTTAAGATGAAACCAAATCCACATTATTGTTATTGTCCTTGTATTCCTTTCCAGATAATCTCTCTTTGTTCCCTGGCCTACAGGAAACTAGAAATTGCTTGCTAACTCTAATTTCTAGTTTCTGTTTTCTCTTGAACCTTGGGCAATAAAGACTTTCCCCTTTCTACTCCAACAAAATTGCCTTCATAACAGAGTCCAGAGGTCTCCATATTACTGTTTCCAATGGCCATTTCATATTGGTAGCATCTGATGAACTGGAATTTCAAATATACACTGCACTTGCCCTAAAAGTGACACCTTCCTTCTATTTTGCTGCCTACCCCTAATGTTTTACATGCAGTCTTTGCTCCAGTTTCATTATTTCAAATGAAGTAACTTTAGTATCTGTTTGGGCTCTTATCAAATATCACAAGCTCAGCACAGATATCCTAAGATTTCAAGTTAACTTGTGAAAGCTCCTGTCATCTACTGCCTTCTTGGCATCAATATTTTGAAATATTAAACAAACCATCCACACTTGACCTAGTCAAAATATCTGACACCTTTCACAGTCTTTTAATGTCAATGCTAACAAATATTTTTTCCAGCTAACATATACTATTGATTTTTTTTTTTTTGTGATTCTAATCCTTCTATCCAAATAACCTCACATAAAATGATACTGTGCAGGTGTGATGGTTTTTATATGATTGTCCCAGGGAGTGGCACTATTAGAAGGTGTGGCCTTGTTGGAGTAGTTGTGTCACCGTGGGAGGAGGCTTTAAGACACTCAAACTAGCTGCCTGGGAGCCAGTATCTGGCTAGCCCCTTTCAGATAAAGATGTAGAACTCTCAGCATCTCCTTCACCATGCCTGCCTGGATGCTGCCATGTTCCTGCCTTGATGACAAAGGACTGAACCTCAAACCTGTAAGCCAGATCCAAATATATGTTGTCCTTTATAAGACTTGCCTTGGTCATGGTATCTATTCATAGCAGTAAAACCCTAACTAAGACAGCAGGTGGCCCTAGTTTTTAAATGCACCAGGTGTAGGTAGCTCTTACAAGTTCTCCTGCCTCGTGGATCAAGTCAAACTATCTCCATTTGCTTGGTCTTGTCACCATAGTAGAAGCCCTCACTTCAGTGTAGCAGGTCATGTTCTCCATAACCTCCCAATGGATTCACATGTCACTCAGCATAAGAGGTGAGTGCGTGTGTGGACACATGGGCTGGCTTCCACCCAATCTTCTTACTCTCACCCAACTCATCCTGTGCTGGAGTTATGTCCTCACCCACTTGGCTCCACTTATCCTCCTTCTCCCATTGTCATAGAAGGCTCGTTTTTTTCCCACCCCCACATTCATGACCAAATAGTTAAATATTTGATTTTAATTCCCACCCCTAAATTTTCATCTTTTCAAGAGCTCCTTCCTTGGTGACAAGATATAAACTAACTCTCCCCTCTCCCTCACACACACACACACACACACTTGTGCTCGCTAGAATCTCTAAATAACCACACATATACATTTATTCCCATTCTTGATGTTTTTCTCTTGCCAAGATACTTTATTACTTGATTAAACAGATTTGTCTCATTTGTTGTTTGAATCCATTTCCAGGAAGGAAGCTTCATGGGATATTTTAGAATCTTTTGTTCTCTTCTGAGTCTCCAGGGTCCAAAAAGTATCAGGCTCAAAGGCTGTGTTCAATTGCTACTTTCAAAATAAATAAATAAATAAGTGGATAGAGTTGAGCAAATCCACTGGGCTGACTCATCCCTAAATGCCAAAAGACATTAATTAGGGTGGGGCAGGGACATTGTTAGTAGCCCAATGCCCTAGGGCAGACCCACACTGTCACTATAAAACAAGATGTGTGGGCTGAATTCAGAGCAAGTGGAGAGCCCCAGGAAACATTTTAGGGATCCGTTCTGGCAGGATGGAGCTCTCTAGCACTTAGTAACATCTTTCAGATCTTTAACTCAGAGGACCTTATGCTTGGCTTCTTAGAGGTTGCCTAGGGCTTGGGTGTTCCATGAATAAATTCTCTGTGATTGAGTGTGGCCAAGGAAACAGCCTATGAGGTATGCTAAGCATGGAGTGGCCCTGGTCAAATTGGGCTACTTTTCCTGTGTTTGAGGAGAAGGGAGAACTCTATATCTTATTCTTGTTCACAAATGTTCCAGAATAAGGCATAGAAGAAATGGTGTGAGACTTTAAGGCACACACATCATAACCACACTTTTCAATGGGTTGGCATAGAACTCAATTTCGAGCTCCCAACAGGCAATTTACCCTGGAGTTCCATAGGCATCAACCCCAGCCAGAATTTCGTATAAATAGCAGTGACTACTTGGTCTTTTTGTCAAGGTGTGTATAAAATGGTCAGTTCTCCTTGCTAGATTCACTTTGCAAAATGACTCTGAGAGTGGTGTCTGGAAAGTACATTAAAAGCTGCATTATATTAACCTGGCTTATTCCATATGAGTTCATAATTTTTCTCTTCTAAATGAGAAAGCTTTCTGGGAGGTATGACACTCTCTGTCACCTGAATATTTCTAACCAAATTAATAATATGAACAATTGTGGTAATGGAAGCCTTATAGCAAGGGCAATAGATTTAAATATTAACATGTATATGAAAACCTTGAATTTAAGGAAAAGTACTTTACAGACCAATGCACTAACACAGCTGACATTTTTCAAGTGAATTTTTGAAGAATTCTTCATATATTTATTAACTCCAAAAAGTCAATTTAGGACTAGTTGATTCTTATGCTTAAAAGGTAACTTATGATCAGTTACCTTTTCAAAAGTATATGTGTATTAGTTATTGCATGCAATTTACTGATGATTGAGAAGATAATACAATTAACCAAGTGAACATTAGCAAATATTCTAGTTACATTGTGTCATTTCTAGTTTCCTATTAGTTTTCTTTTGTAAATGTGAACATCTCTGGACTTTTACTTAATCTGGATATAGAAAGTTCCATGATGAAAAGCAGTGCTTGAGTTCTTGTATTTGTTTCTTGTTATTTACTCTGATCCTTCTTCACTTGGCCTGGGAATTGGAAATATTAGCTATCCACACAATGGCATGAGCTCAGTCACTTTATACAAATCAATTGGGCTTCTAGAATATTTTTAATGCTACTTGAGCTCATTAATGACGAAGAGACATTTGCTTACCCATGGTCTAGTCCTTCTTCTATGAAAATTACTGGTCATGAATCTGGTGAACATTTACAGGAATCTGCAAATGAAACAGCTAAATCCTTCATGACAGGGAGCCTCATAAAGGCGGCTCATTTATTCTCCCGGGACACTCATCCCTGCCACTGGGATCAATAGAAAATCTCATCTGATATATTTGTAAATGCCAGGGTGTAAATGTTCCCCTTGCAGTTTCACAGGAGAAAACCCCTACTTTCATTCTGAGAAACTGACCCACAATTCACTAAAGAAACACAAACAATACTGCCCTAGGTTTCCTTTCATATTTAAACCTTCAGCATAAAACCATTACATAATAGTTTTGTGTTGGCCACACATGCATCCTAATAAATACTAATGGCTTCAGGTTCTCACATAGTAGGTATGATTAGCAAAAACCCATTGAACTTTACTCGTTCTGTAGTTTTCACTGGTTTACTGAGCAAGGGTAATTTTATTCTAAATAAATTGTACTATACATATCTGTATATCTATCTAGGAGATGCAATTATTAAGTTTTTCTAAAACTATGTTTAAAGAGATGAGAAAGAAGATAGCAGTAGGCTAAACCGAATAGACATAAAAGTTGTAATCAGTAGAAAAAGCAACAAAAACTCAAACTTATAATAATATAACTTTTAGCCTTGGGCTTGAAAGGATGTTGTAAAATAATGAAAAAAGTTTAACTTCCTGAGTTTACTCTTGTGTGAGTCTGCATACCTGCATTTGGTTGACTAATTACCACAGGGTGTCCTCAGTTCTAAAATATTTAACATCCTAAAACAATGGTTCTTGGAAGATTGCCAATTCTACGCTTGTTGATAAATTCCAAATAAAGCATTGGGTTTATATATGCATCATATAGATTTCACTGAACTTAAAGAAGTCTGCCAAGTAAAGAAAAGAATGCACACACAAACACGTACACACGATTCAAGTATGGTTAAACAGAACATACGTAGATGTATTTATTCTAAATCTAACATGTCATGTACTTCACAGTTAAGGCATTGGCTGCAGTGTTGATCCAAGAATTTCCCCAAAGTATAAGACAGTAGCACAGATTTCAGGGACGATTTATACTTGTCATTTACCCTTCTTCTTTTTAATTACTATTGTACAACTATAAATGTACAATTCATCTTTAAATCTTTACACTGAATGCAGAGCAAAGGACATTTCTTACACTATATGGAAATTTAAAGATTTATAACATTAGAAATTAAATTTGATTAGTTCTATAGCGAGAACATGTAAACCCTGTTGTCCTGTCTATGGTCAACTTTATGTTAGAATGAAGTCTTGCTTTTGTTTTTTAGCTGTTTCAAGGAGAAGTTGATAGAAATATTTGATTCTTTGATTCTTTGTGGCTTTCTAGGTGATGATCTTAATTTAAAAAAAATGCAGGAGTAGCCATGACTGATTAGAAATATGGTTGAACTACTCCTGTGTGTCAGTTCTAGAAAATCTGATTGTCTCTGTAAGCTTATGAAAATAGTTTGGTTTAGTCAATGGTCTGGGAGGCTGCAGGCCAGCAGGAGGCCATGAGGATTAGTCCTAATTACCTCATGTTTCACCTGAATTAACTCCAGATACAAAACTTAAGTGCTACAAGAATGATGGGAAGACCTTCGGCTGGTACTGAGAAGTCTAATCTCTGTTTTCACATGATCATCTTTCTTTTGTATTTACTCTAATTCTCCATCAAGATCAGCCGATAGACACTGATTGCACAATGATTAGCTATGTTGCAGGGATATAATGCTATTTTCCACATTTGTCTTGGAATATAAACCATATTCTGAGCAAGTAAATCTAATCCTGGTTAGATGTGAGTGTATTTGATTATAAACGTATATGAGTAAGGAAGAAGCTATTCTAAATGATAAACGGGGTAACCCAGGCAGAGGTGATTTACCTCAGAAAATAGGTGGCCAGTCTACTAATATACTCTTTGCTCCTCAAAAAGAACTATTTAAGGTAACTTTGTTACCTTAAATGAAATAATGAATAGGATCTGGAAATGATTCAGCTTTGGGTGTACTTGCTACCATCATTGAAGAGAAGAGTTTGTGTCTCATAATTTTGTAATGAGACTTCCCTCTTGAAAATCCCTCAAATTCCATCAATTCTGATATCTCTGCTACCCTTTTGTTGTTTCTATCCATAAAAGCACACAGAGGCACATAAATGAATGAATGAATGAGTGTAGCTTTTATTTATTGTAATTGATTTCTAGCTATTACTCCTTTTATATCAAATGTGAAAATGTATATTAGTTCACATTATTACAAAATATTATTCAAAACTCTAGTCTACAAACCAAGAAAACCATTAATACATTAATTTATGATTCTGGAAAAATGTCATTCCTTTATCAATAAGGTAAAATATATATATAGGCATGTATGGCTAACAACGATTCAATGATGGACTGCAGTGTTTCTATCTAATCCAATCAATTAGTGTCCTAGGAATCCTCCCAGTTTATGTAATTACATTATGGATTATTGCAGAGTAACTGTCTCAGAAGTATCTCATATCCCTCTCTGTGTGATTCTATATATAGTAGCATCTCAGGGCTTGGGAGATAATCCTGTTTATAAAAGTGCTGCAGCACAGGCATAGGGACCCGAGATCAGATATCTGGAAACTCTGTCAACAATTGGACACAGCAGCATGCAACTGTAATCTCAGCTTGGGAGTAGGTAGACTGGAGAAAGGGAAATCCTTTAGAGCATTGGCTAGCCAAGGAACTGAGCATATGAGTTTTACAAGTTCTCTGAAAAGTTCTCTCTTAAAAATGAGTGATGAAATAGATTCCTCATTTAGAGCTGAGTTTGATATTCTCTGCATGTTGAGCAATTGTGCATCCGTGTTACTCTGATCTAGTATCTCTAGAAAGAATCTCTAGAAGTATCTCTGGTATCTCTAGAGGAAAAAACTCTGTTGAGGGTTGAGAATGGTTGTATTTATGGGTAAAGAAATAAACCATAGGGTCATTTTAATAAAATGTCTATTCAGCACAACTGTTGAGATGTGTGATGTGCCAGTGAATATATTCCTATGGGTATGTGCCTATGACCGATCTAGTCTCTGGTTTTGTCTCATTAACAGTGACAGGTCTGAGCTTGATCTTGTAGAGCAACCCATAAATCCAACAAGACATTAGGTGCTCACTCCCATAATAGTGATGCCACTGTTGAATCAATTCGTATATCATATTTTAATTATTTTATTTTAATTTATTTTATTTTAATTTATTTTATTTTATTTTATTTTATTTTATTTTATTTTATTTTATTTTATTTTATTTTATTTTATTTTATTTTATTTTATTTACATTTCAAGTGTTATTCCCTTACCTGGTTTCCCCCTCTCTCAGAAAGCCCCTCTCCTATCCCCCCTCCCCTGCTTCTAGAAGGGTGTTCCTTCACCCACCTACTCCCTCTTCCCTGCCTTCGATTCCCCTACACTGGGGCATCTAGCAAACCTTCACAGAACCAAAGATCTCTCCTCCCATTGATGTCTGACATGGCTGTCCTCTGCTATGTATGCAGCCAGAGCCATGTGTATTCTGATCTTAATTCACAGAGTTCAAAGTTGGATAAGACTGATGCTTAATTTTCTCCACTGGTAGTGTGTATAGCACCTTTTTTTTAATGTGAAAGCTGGCTAATAAATATGCATCTTTCCCCTTGATTTCCCTGTTCATGGATTATTAAGTGGTGATTTTAGCACTAAGATTTGCTTTCATGTTCTAAAGTATTACCAAGAGTGAAGTCTATGTTTGAGATTCTGTGTGAAAGCACTCCAACAGCTCACACAGAGGTAACTCATTTGTAGGACTGGGAGTTTTATTTGATAGTGTGTGGTGTCTTGTTAAGGTGTTTTCATACCACCATAGGATAACTTCATTTAAGGGGATTTTGTTTGTGTATATGTATATACTTTGGAAATAAATTTCCATATGGCTTAAAAATCTTTAGTGTTAATTACTCTTCCCCAAATTCCTTCCTCCACCCTGCCCTCACATTTCCTACCCTCACATTTAATACTTCTTGTATGATTATTCAACTTTCCTTATTTATAATACAATATTCTTCCCATTAAGGCTCAGGAAACTTTAAGAAGGGGCAGAGGTAGAAATTGTAGGTGACTTCAGGGAAACTACTTTCAAAGAACATGGCAATCTTATATACTAACTCAGAGCAATTGTTATAGTATGCACACAACCTACCCAACTTAAGGCAGACAAAGTCCCCTCATGGAAACAGGGAGATAGACATGATCTTCAGCCCACATTTGAAGAGCTATTGGACACTGGTAATTTCTGGACCAGGGATAGTAAGTTTTCATTAATGGTGAATCCCTGGTATATACAATGCTCAAGGTCATTGAGCATTGTATACTAAAGACTTTGGACAACTCAAACTATATTCCTTTTCTATCAAAGCTTGCTTAAGAATCTTGACTTTAACCTGTTAAAGCTAAAAGCCTTTCAAATGTACAAACTCTTTTTAGTAATATTTGTATTTACACATATAACAGTTATGCTAAACTGAGTAATTATATTTCTGCCTGTATTCCCTTCACAGTAAAAGTTACCTAGAGAAAAACATTGCTACACATACCCTTGAAAGCCATAAATCCTCTTTAAGGCTTAATCATAAGTAGAATTTGAAGAAATAAATGTGATTGTGGCAATTCAATCATTTCATTAATCAAACACAACTGCATTTACTGATACAACTTAAATACTTCCTGCAGAGACAGTTGTAAAATACTATTATACTTTTATGAAAAGAATCGGCTTGACAGTCTTTTGTAATTAAAAAGTAAAATTTCAAATCCAAATCATTATGCATATATACATCATATATGCTGTAACATATTCATTCATTCAATCATTTTTTTCTTAATTAGTCTTATTAATCACATACTATGTGTGACCACTCTTACCTAGGATACTGTAGTAAGAACTAGGTACTTTGTGATATAAAAAAAAATCCTCTGGTGAAGCAAAGGTGTGTTAACAAAGAACACTGCTTCAAAAACTTCAGGATGTCATGGGGCAGATGGTAAGGAGGCAAGTCTGGGGTTGTTGCTCTTGGAGAAGTCTATGCCTGCAAAGTAAGTAAAAAAATATACAAGGGCGAGGAGATTTACCCAGGGAGAGTACACGTAAATTTCAGGGCAAGATGATACCAGCCTTCAAATTACTCATACCTTGTTTTTGTGGATTTTAACAGCCTAAACCTAATATATATAATAAATATAGAATACAGAATAAATGAATATTTCACTTCCATTTTGCCAAATTTTCCATAATTGATTCCAGGTAAGTCTCCCTTCTCCCATTAAAATTTAAGAGTATCCATATGTCCTCTGCAAAATGTTACATTAATCATTTGGAGAGAATTTTCTCTTTTTTTCATATTTTATTTGAACATATGCAAAGAATGACATGCTTTGAACTGCAGAAGGCACTTTCTTTTCACAAGCCGGATTGCATGTTGAATCTGTACCATTCCTCTGACCTTTATGTTTTCTTGTTATTTATATGTTGATTTCTACACTGATTACTAACTTTAATTATGGCATCTGCAGACTCTTAAAATGTCTGTGCTTGTTGTCCAACAACTGTAAGGAAAAAATGCTGTAAATGACACAGAATCAGAAATGTAATCACAAGATTATCTGTTTCATGTAAACAACCAAAACTATGGTTTGTCTACTTACGCATTATACATATACACTTTATGTTTATACAGTGGAACTATGCACATAAACTCATTTATGAAATATCATATTACACAAGACTTTGCTCCATTTTAATGATTTCCCTATGTCAATTGCTTATTTTAAAATCAAGATCCCATTAGGAATGATATTCTATAGAGACTGTCACATCTTTTATTTCAATCTCACTATACTAAAGTATTTATTTTATTTTATTAGGTCTTTCTTTATAGCCATGAGGTGTTTCTATTACCTTTGCCCATTCATTGGATCCATCCACTTGCTAGAGTTTTGCACTTTGTTTGTTTTGTTTGTTTTAATACTAGCAAATATGGGTTCTTTGTAAGTAAATTGCCAACGTGGAATGCTACATTCCTACTGGTGATTGAAGGAGGAAATAAAGGCCCCTGTTCACTCAGCCTGATTTAAACACTATCCTTGCTCAGATTTATTATAAAACAGAAACCTTTGGTACCATACTCACGTGGACTGCATCCTAACAAATACAGTCAGTAGTTAAAGAGATATTTCAATAAAATGTTCAATTGTCGTTCACTCACTAAAGACAAGAAGGTATGTGATATTGGGCTTATGGATATATAATAAGCCCAGTATGTAATTGGATGAATGGGTAACAGAAATGGTGTGTGTGTGTGTGTGTGTGTGTGTGTGTGTATAATTCACCCCCAAAAATGAAGAAAATTCCATCTTTTGTGGTGTCATGCATGAATACATAAACCTGTAGTATACTATAGGTTAAAGAAAGAAATCTGGGCACATAAATTCACATATGGCAAAATATTGCTTGTAGGAAGAATCTCTAGATTTAAACTCACAGAAAGAGAGTATGGAAAAGGCCATGTTGTGGGAAGCATTAGGAAACAGTTGGCCAGATGCTACAAAATTTCTGTGGGACAGCTGAAATATGTGTCAGAAAACTTTTTGTACAACATGTTGCCTACAGTGAAAACATACTTGAAAACACTGGAAGCAGATTTTATATATACTTACTCCAAAAATAAATATCTGAGACTTTTTTAAAATTATTCCCCAATGCACATCTTTTCAAACTTCAGGTCATACATTAGAATATGTACAATTTTTACTTGTCTTTTTTAATCTAGTAATTTAAGAATATTTGTTCTACCCTTTTCTACTACTTCCCGACTACCTCCCTGATTTCCTGTCATGACTCAGACCTCTCTGAAGGCTCCAAGGATGAAGAGCATACTCTTCTATGTGGCCAATAAATGCACGTCTCCCTGTTACAGGGCATGGTAGTTCTCAAAATGGCTTATATATGAAATCTAATTTAGTAAGCCTTTGGTAAAATTCTGAATTGTAGACAGCATGTGTATAAAGCAATACAAATATACAACGCCTCTTTTCTGAAAATGTTTAAAGTTTAGTTTGGGATTCATGAAAAAGGATACATTGCCTGAAGTCAGTAAAAAGGAAGCTCTGTTCTGCCCTGTGAATGGTTATAATTTTCTTCTGAAATTAAATGATACAAATACTCCCTAAACGGTATATAACCCAAAGAAATTAAGTAAAGTATAAAACTCATAATCCATTCAAAGTTGTACTTTTCTTTAATAAACTACATAATTTGATGAAGTAGCAATCTAAACAAAAATGTGAGGTGTCTAGAACCATTAATCTACTTTTAAAGTACTTGTATTTCTGTAATGTTTTTAGTTTATATCAGAAAAAATAAAGGAACAAGAAACTAAAAATCACCCATAAGCCCTAAATGACTATTCAGACCCTTTGATTAGAGACAACAAAAGCCTCTAAATTGCCCAGTCGTATTAACACTATGGGCAGAATAAGGAATATAGATTATCAGTAGAGATTTGGGAACTAGAAAATAGACAAACTTGCCATGCTATTAGTAGGCATAGGATGTGAGCACTCAACTAAAGACTCCCTTATTTTTCCTCATGTATGAAAAGAAGATCTCAATTCAGTCTTCCTAGAGTTGGAGTAAGGATTTAAAACATGTATTGAGCTAATAACTTAATGCATTCGATGTCTTCTAACTACCAGGAAAATGTTCCTGAGCTGCAACAAGCCCATCAATTAGAAATCACTATATAAAACAGTCTTCCTAATGACAGTTTAATATAGTGTTTGCTTAAAAAGATCCATGCTATTTAAATATTTTCAATATTTAATTTTGAAATATTGAAATAATATTTCAAAATATTGCAACATAAATTTCAACATTACAATAAGAGTAGGTGCCTTTATCCTTAGAAGATGTATTCTAAGGTCCTAATTGATTATTTGGAACCACAGAAAGTAACAAGCTTCCATACACTGTAGTATTGTAATAACCAGTCAAATAACATGACTGCTAATAAGATACTACTATATGCTAGAGTATAATTTGGACAATAAACAATTCATGAGCAAAAGGAGAGATATGAGTATCCTAGAGCTACGCGGAAAGGTCTGGAAACCATGAAGTGTTCATTTCTTGTATTATTTTTGAGCCACCTTTGACCATGTGCAACAAAAATCACACAAGGGAAACAAACAGACAAGAGGCAGGTGTGGTATATGTATAGCAATACACACACAAAAAAGCAAAATTCTCAGGATGATTTTCAATCTTTAAAGTGAGTTTATCGACCTATCTTTACGCAGTTTGTGCTATTTGATTTACTTAATGAGGCCCCTCTAGGACTCAAGAAGAATGCCTGGTTGATTTCATATCATTCATCATTTATAATAGCTATGGAAAAGATAGAAAACAGTTCAGAAATTCAATCTATAATTACTCAAGGTGTGCTTAAAGCAATGGAAACTTTTCAATAATTTTAGTTGATTAGTTAGAATTTATTATCTTGGGTGATTTGCAGAAGGCATTGAGAGCTTGTCAGGTCCAGGCTATCATGTTTTGAAAAATCAGTTTATTTTAAAAGGCACACTGGATTATTAAAGTGGTCACAAGTGAAAATACTAGGGAAAAGACATCTAAAATCAGTTCTAGGGAACTAGAGATGTGGCTCACTGATTAAGAGCACTTCCTGCCTTCCTAAGGACACAAGCTGGATTCTCAGCCTCCCCATCGCCAGAGACCCCAACACCCTCTCTGCTCTCTACCAGCACAGAAAAACACTTATTAAAAAAGCATAAAAGTCAGCTGGCCGGTGGTGGCACACGCCTTTAATCCCAGTACTTGGAAGGCAGAGGCAGGAGGATTTCTGAGTTCGAGGCCAGCCTGGGCTACAGAGTGAGTTCCAGGACAGCCAGGGCTACACAGAGAAACCCTGTCTTGAAAAAAAACAAACAAACAAACAAAAAAAAAAAAAACAAAAAAACCAAAAAAGCAAAGAAGCAAAAAAAAAAAAAAGTATAAAAGTCAATCCTTGTAAAAATTATACTTCAGTGCTTCCAAGACTCATTAGATCATTTTGTTGCCTGCCAAACCACTTCCCCTCTGACCAGGGACACACACCATCATTTCTCTCTGTTCTGATGTACAAGCCATGTGTATAGGTGATCTAACCAGATCCAAAGGCAATTAACTAAGAGTTTGACCCTTTCCTCTAGAACTATAAGATTTTGATAGCCTATTTTGTGCTTGTGAGCCTCATATTATTTGAATAATCTAGATATCTAGGCATATGAAGTACTTTTAATGATGACCAGTGTTTAAGACTTCTGGAAGATGTATTTTTCTTTAAGGAAGAATAAAAGCAAAGGAGACTGAGATACACATATTTCGACCATATGTAGACTTATTCTGAAAGGAATGCATGGACTCAATTTAGAATCATTACATGCTATATATGTGTTCGTCAATGCCTTGGTCATCTAAATCAATCCACATGTGAATAAGTGGTCTAAATGTCAGGCAGGGCTGACTTAAACTCAAAGACCTTCAGGAATATGTGCTCGTACTGAAATGTGAAGAGACACAATTGAAAATAGTGCTAGCAAACAGATTTTAGATTTTGATATTTGAAATTGAAATCAATTGCGACTGAAAAAAATCAAAAGACGTGGTCTGGTTATTCATCTATTATATGAAGAAGATTCTAGAAATCTATAAAATGTGACAAGACTATAAGTTCAAGATAAAAGTTATCAATCAGAGAATAATGTGTCCTTTGGGTCACTGCATGAGCTAAGATTTTTTTCCAGAGACCATTCGATACTAAGGGAATTAATGCTACCCCCCAAAAAAACTATCTGCATAACTCATTTAAAATATGTAGATATATCATTGTAAATTGAACCATCGTAACTGATTTCTAGAAACTTGAATGTTACTTTACATATTGTTTTCATTTGCCCTCCCTCTCTCTTCCTCCCTTCTCTTGCATTCTTTCCTATGTTTTCATTTCTCTTTCCTTCCTTCTTTTCTTTCCTTTTTTCTTTTCTTTCTTTCTTCCTTCCTTCCTTCCTTCCTTCTTCCTTCCTTCCTTCCTTCCTTCCTTCCTTTCTTTCTTTCTTTCTTTCTTTCTTTCTTTCTTTCTTTCTTTCTTCCTTTTCTTCCTTCCTCCCTTCTTTCTTTCTTTCTTTCTTTCTTTCTTTCTTTCTTTCTTCCTTCCTTCCTTCCTTCCTTCCTTCCTTCCTTCTTCTTTCTTTCTTCTTTCTTTCTTTCTTTCTTTCTTTCTTTCTTTCTTTCTTTCTTCCTTTCTCGGGCTCTCACCTTTTATCTCAAGAAGACCATGAACTCACTATTCCCCCCAACACACACACACACACACACACACACACACACACACTCAGCACCCTGCATGCTGGGATTACAGACATGAAAACAGGTCCAGTATTTCTTTGTTGTCTATACCTAATGAGAAATGGAAGAATGGAAACAGGAAAAAAAGAGAGAGGATCAAATTGGTGATTTATGTTCTCAGGGAAGCACTTAAGCAAAGTTTAAAAAATCAACTCCAAAGAGACAGTAAATGAGCTTTGTTAGTTTCTGACACAAGAGCTTAAATAACATTTAATTTTTTATAAGGAAAAAATAATTTTATTAATTCTAGCCACTTTTGTAAGAGCTGACTTTCATAACAGTCATTACCATGAGACTTAATGAAAACACACATCCGCAAGTTCGGCTTAATGAATCAAGGGAAGTTCTTCATAAAAGTAATATTTTTAAGTAAATAATTTTAAACTAGAAAAATACAGAATGATACACACTGTTACTACACCTCCCTCTCCCTCTTCACACTAAACTTGTGGAGCGAAATACCGTCATTTTCAAATAAATACAATATAGACTTAGGTCGTCAGCCTGGCATCTCCCTCAGAATCTACTGACTGCACTAACAGTCAGTTCTTTTCATTTAACATCCCAGACTGATTTACAGATGGAAGACATCCGCATTTTCTAAGTTATATAGCTGCTAAAGAAATTTCTAGGTGGTCATCAGGGAATCTCTTATTCAGAATCTCTTTAAACCAAAATACCTGAGAGTATTCTTACATACCCATTCCCACCTCCAAACTGAACTGATCAACAAGAAGGGACACATTTCTTTAAGTGTGGATCTGATGATGTGGCTCACAAAGATGGAACTATTCCAGAGAAACACTCCTCTCTTATCATTTCTGATTACTGTGACCATATAAATCATTTAACTGAATTATCTGAATACTACTGCATAGTTCCAGTTTCAGAATATATTGATTATGGTAAAACAGATATTCTAGCTTTGACCAATCACACTGAGAATTGTGGTCGCAATTTTCTTAGATTCATAAATTGATTTCGTTTTGAGTGAGGGAAGTCTTTCTCCCCCTAGATATCATGTGAGTTATTTCTGTGGCAATATTTGAGTAACTAGTAAATGTATACTGCCTATACAAATTGATTCTGATATTTCCATAAATTATACTTTTAAATATTCTAAATATTTGAAACCTGTGTATGCATACTCACACACACATACACAGACACACATAGGTGAGTGCACACACACACACACACACACACACATACACACAGACACACACACAAACAGATATCCACTTAAGACAGGGGATTAATATGTGGCTGGAATTCCCTATTCAAACCAGACTAATTAACCTCAAATTCACAGAGATCTACTTGACTCTTCCTCTGAGTACTGGAATTAAAGGCACACGCCTCCATGCCCTGCCTGAAACCAGTGCATTTTTACATATACTTATATTGACTCTAACCTTGTCATAGCTTTTTTATATGCATTCACCTTTCCTGTAGAATTCCAAAGACAAATTCACCAATTATTACTCAGAGGAAAGTTAATAATATTTGATTTCAAAGATTTATGCTATCATGCAACAACGTGACCAAATAAGCATACCTCTTTATTTGCCTGATAATATACATTAAACTGACAAGATAAAGGAAAAACAGTAATGTAAATTTGTTGACTACTTGTAAGATTTCAACTCTTATCCTCATTGGATGATGACAGAGTCAAATAACTGATGCCATCAACACCAGTTGTCTGCCTACAGCCAAATCTAACAAAATGGTCATGTCTAAAGGTATTTAGGACTGTAGGAAAAGCAGATACTATCCTAGAAAGATGCCCCAAGAGATAAGTACAAGAAACTGAACATCAATGCATCTATATAATTGCCCCCAATAGTATCAAGATGCTACTGAGGCAATCATACAAGTGAAGTTCCCAATAATTTGGAAGATTAGTACTATGTGTAATCTGGCTTTTGTCAGGACATTGTGGTCATAATATAATAAAGAAGCTCTGAACAATCTGATTAAATAAAAGATGAAAGGGATTAAGTGGCCATGAAATGAACATAAGATTGTATAGTCTTTACTTCCAATTTATGTTTTAAGTTTTTCTACATAAAAATTCTCAACTAACCAAGATGTGAAAATAGAATCAACTCTCCCAAGGGAAGTCTGATAACAAATGAGGAAAATTCAGATTTGTAATGATGGAATGGATGGGCTAAAGTAAAAACATTTGACACATTTCTCTTTAAGAGTCTCAGGTTTAATTTTAAAACTGTATTGCAAGATTTGAAAACATTGATCATTTATGTCTCAAATGCATTAAGTCATTAAAGAATGATTTATTGGTGATTTAAAATGGTAGTGTATTTTCTAAATTAAGTTGAAAAAAATTAATCAAATATTGCCAAAAAAGTAGTATTTTTTTAGACCTATGGGTTGTATATCTCCTAGAAAGTAAATACATATTTGATGCCTTTAAAGAAACATAAAACAATTTATATAAGATATAATGCACACACCTTAAAGTGGCATAAATAGTAAATTGAACATATATCATAGACTCAATTTCTTTAACATGCCAGTAATATTTGAATAATATAGTCATCATTATCATCTATACGGTTACAGAAAAGAGCAATGTGTTATAGTGTGTTACATTTAGATACTACACGGTCATAAACAGGTGCCTTTGTACCCAAAGACTAAACAACCAAACAAGAACTTCCTACCTACCTACCTACCTAACCAACTAACAAACAAAAAACTTGTTAAATTCATCACAGAATGTGGCCATTATTTTATATCTAAATCGTGTTTAGGCATTTTATGAGTCCAGACACATAATTATTTTTTTGTTGTTTGTTTGTTTGTTTGAGACAGGATTTCTCTGTGTAGCCCTGGCTTTCCTGGAACTCACTCTGTAGACCAGGCTGGCCTTGAACTCAGAAATCCGCCTGCCTCTGCCTGCCAAGTGCTGAGATTAAAGGCGTGCGCTATCACCAACCGGCTTCATAAATTTTGATTTAAGTTAATACTGGTCATAAATGGCCGCAAAGCTTGTATCTCGATGCTGAACCTGCCCAACTCATATTCTCACTATTTCAAATTCCCACTCATAATCTAAAGCATAAATCTCCTCCTACTCCCTCCAAAATGTTCAATTTTTAATAAAGTAACATCTGGTTTGGGAGTGGGGCTCTGCTACCTGCTGCTCCTCGCCCCTCCGGGAAAGTGAAAGCTTAAGCAGCTATTCAATATCGTTTCTGTTATCCTAGCAACAGCTGTGGTTTTTAAAGAAATAAAGTAGAAGGAACGAAAAGTGTTCTTGAACAACATGGATGGAATTCACCATGATATATGCTCAATTATTTTAAAGTCAACCTAACTTAATGGAAAATCAGACTGTGGGAGCCTTACGTGGAGACAGATGGGTATAAGAGAGAAGTAAACTAAATTACAGCATAAGAAATTCCATTTTCATATGGAAGCCTGTGAAAGTTACAAGGACACATTGAGAGTATTAATAACCCAGTATTTAAGAGAGAGAAGTAGAGAGAGATTGATGTAAAGAGTTATTCAGGATAAAAAGCAGGTAAGACCAATATAAAATGAGCTAGTAGTTTTCTCTTGCATCTTTGAAAAAGCCCATTTCTAAAATCATTTGAAAAGCAAAGAGAAGGAAACAAACAGGAAAACAAAACTCCATGGAGGAGCACTAATAGAAAAACAGGAAGTTGGCTCTCCTGTCTTCATAACACTCTGCATCAAGACACGTTTTCAATGGGGTTTTTAATAGTGGTCCCGTGCTTTGCACATCTTTTAACTGATGTTTCTTCTTTCCTTTATTATCCTTAATATATTCCACTGAGGATTTTCTTTCACTTCAAGAAGAGGGAGGCGACCAGCCAACAGCATCTCCCTCCCAGAAGCCACTATGGTGAAAACCTGCACGCTAATCAGAAGTGGGTCAAATGGTCCTCACATGAAAGCATCTAACAAGGTCCCTAAGGAAGCCCTTCTAAGTGGCAGCAGGGAAAAGGCAAGATTGCTTTTTTATGGAAGACGGATGCCAGCCTCCATTGGCCCATCTTAAATTGCAGATGCTTGCTGCTTTGAAGTTACTATAATCACAATTGCTTTTGAAACACTATTATGGTGCTGGAAACGAATTCCCCGAGATTTAGGCTTAGACACAAGCTATGAGGGTTCTCTATGTTGTTCAAGACTGCAGCTATAAAGAAAAATGTATTAATATTTTGCCTCTGTCTATTAAATAAACACTTGTAACATTCCAGGTCTCAGGTTCTCATTGTAAATATTTACATTAACTATAAGAAACAAATTTAGATAGGAATAAACCAGATACTTATATAAGATTCTCTAAGCGTGTTGCAAGAAAGAAGGAAAGAAAAAGAAAGAAATAAACTCTGAACTTAATTGTGAGTCAGGACCAAATGTTTCTATTAAATTCTGAATAGTTAGTACTTGTGAAGTACATCAAGGTATAGGAGATAACATTATATGATATTTGATTACACTGTAGATAATATAATAAGATTATAATAAATTTCCCAAATATAAAAAATTGAAATATTTGAAGTCATCACAGTCATCATCATGGGCAATCATCATCACAGTTATATGCCATAAACTTGATACTGAAGTCTTTATAAATTATTTGTATAATTTTAACTAGTACATTAAACACTAATCATTTTATAGATAATATTGCCAAGAGGTGTTTTTTGGCTGCTTCTTCTGTCTTTGAGAAATAATCTGAATAGGTAGGATAAAATTGTATTTACACATTTGGGGCTTGTCATCTTCTCATCAAAATAAGTTTAACTTATTTTTTTCTGAAGGTCTAATGTCTGCTTTTCCAAGTTTTTTTTTTTTTTTGAAGAAAACTCTGTCATCCTCACTAGCATGACATTGAATGTCATGGGAGATTGAGAAGAGAAACTGACATATCAAACAATTTTTATAGGTCAACCATACGAGAACTTTTAAACTGATATCATGTCAATGAACAAAGAAAAATGATATAAAATGAGATTTCATTAGAAGAACTCAAAAACAAGACATCCGAAGGTATAATTAGACAAGGTTTGAAACTATATAAAGTTTTCCTAACATGTAAAATGTGAAAATGCAGTATGAATAAAAGGTACTTAAATTTACATTAAAGTTCACATTAAAATTCATTGTGCTTGTAACTTTGGAGAACCCCTTATATGAATAATATAAGGAAGGTCATATTTTAGTGTGTCTTGCTTAAGATTTGCTTTGTATGTACAACATGAAACAGACCAAAGTTTCTGATGCTTTTGCATATTCAGAATCAAGAGGACAAAGTGGTAGGCTCCTTTAGGGATAAAAACACAACGATGTTTAAATCCCACAAAATTAATGTTTAGCTCAAGGATTTGCTCTTCATCTCAGAACCCTTCAAGCCCGAGGCAGGATTAGGTCAGACTCATGTTCGAACAACTGGAGGAAATCAATGGATTTCACTTTATTAATAATTAAAAGACTAATACAGACTGGCAAGTGATTAAAATTTGCAGAACACATATTTATTACCACAATGCCAAATACCTCTGCAAGATATAATTTTTAATTGGGTCACCCTACAAAGAGAGAGATTACATTAAGTCATGACAATGAAAGAATTGGCAAGAACTCTTGTGTCCCTTGAAGAGTCAGCGAAGTCTTTGCCTGAAGCAGGAGAAGCTAAGCTCATAACTAGTTTGGATCCATGACAGAATGCAGTCTACTGCTTCAGCTTTTTCTGTCACCCATAACTAAATTAATCCCAATTAGGATCTGTCAAGGGTGACAGCAACAGAGCTGGCACAATGAAGGACATTAAAGCCCTTCTGACAGAGTCAACTACTTAGGCATTTGGATAACAGTCCATTAAAGATACATGTTGAGCTGTAGCAGCATTACCTCATTTCTGTAATCCAGGGGATCTGCCTTATTACAGCCGCGACTAGTTTAAATATGATTAATGAGGTCAAAAAATAAAGGAATAGGTTTCTCAACTCAAATGTCAACTTTGGTTTGACATCAAAGCTCTCCTTAACTCTTGCTCCTTATCTTGAGCAGCTCTGATTTCAGACTCTAGTTTCTTCTGTAGTAGTTGAAACTGTGTGTATTCATTGCCTGGCTACAGTGAATGTTATGAAAAATTTGCAGTTGGGTAAAAGCAACACAGAAAAGGGTCTCAGAAACAAAAGAAAATGCTATATCTAAGGAGCCTGTGAGTTTCACCTTACCAAAAAGAATGTTTTTGTTTTATATAATATAAATTACTGTGAATGGTATACTAAAATCCTATTTTGTCTTATCAGTCTACCTTTAAATTCTACTAAGACAGCTGTTACTACAAATAAGTTAATTTATAATTGTTGCCTTATAAGATCAGATACTTTATATTCAACATGTAGAAAAACTCTGGAAATAAGAACAATGGCTTATACTGGGACACATTCTCTATGAGTATGAGATTCCTATGCAGATGCCTATGTCTAAAATTGGCTGGACCTCCCAGAACATACAAGAAAGAGAAGAAATATATGTTTTCTGTAGTGATAAGAAATTTCAAGGAGAGGACAAAACTTAAGAGATACTTCTCTCAATTTTGCTTACCCAGGATAAGACATGACAATAACTCCCTACATAATGTGTGTGGTGTGTGTGCTTATGCATGAGTGTCCGTGTATGTGTATTTCTTGCTATACATTCTTGCAAGAGGTATAGGTAATAATAAATAGGCTTCTGAATGTGTGGCACACAGAGGTAGTAGGACAAGCTAACAGCTTTCATAACAAAAATTCAATAAAAGCTTCATTACTTTTAAGTCTTCCCAATCCTACTAAACAAACTGATTTACAAAAGCTATATCGATCTGAATAAAAACTACGTCTTCATTTTACATGCTATGTAGGAAATTTGAATAAACTCTCTGATAATTATAGAACACTGACAAAATATACTTATGTAGCACTAACAGAAGCACAGGTACATTGGCTGTTTATCTTGAATCTCTAGGAGGCAAATTGTAATGAAATGTATTACATCATGTACTTGTGAAATGCTAAAAAATATTAAAGAGCTTTATGTATTTTAAAAATTAAGAGTGTTCTTCACGAGCATGAATTCTCCTTCTCTCTTCTCTCCTTGTCAAGAAAAAAGTGAAAAATTTGTACACATCTGTTATTGTTTAATTCGGTATTTAGAAAACAATAAGCTGGAATCATGTTGGGATTATGAGAACAAACTCTAAAAGTTAGGACTTGAATCAATTCCAGATAGGCCATCTACAAGCTAGGAAAGTTTTTCATACTTTTACAAGGTTTTATCAGTATCATTGCCAAATTGGAGAAAAATATAAATACATACTTCTGGGCTATCCTACAAAGATAGCAAGAAAAAACTGAAATATGATGTTTAGCACCCTTAACAGCATTTCTCCCTAAGAAATATTCACTAGACTTTAGCTGCTAATGGGAGAATAAAGTACTATAAGCTTCCCAGTTTTGCTTTACAGGACAAAGAATTCTTTGTCAGACTTGACATTTAAATTTGGGATTCAAAGTGAAGTCATAGAAGACAACGGATCTGACCTAGCCACTTGAGTCCTTGGTTGGCTCTATTTCTTATTTAAATGGAGGTATTATAAGTTATGTAACTCTCCAACAAAAATGTTACCATGGAAACATAAGGCTAAGAGGAGACCATACAACGTCTTTCCGAAGGTTTAGGACTCCAGGTAAACCAGAGTTGGATGGACCAAATCACACTGGAGTGATAACCTCTCATCACCCCACAGATGAAAATCATGGACAAGTTGGTGGGCACAGGCATAAACTCTATCTGTGGGAGGTCTTGGCACACACCTATCAGACTTCCAAATGCTATACTTAATCACAAAATTATTTATCTCTGCATACATCTCTATATTCATGTATCACCAATTAAGGTCACATGAATAATGCTTCAATGATATAACAGAAAGTTTCTTAAATGAAACTATTAGGGATTCATTCAAACAACAGAGTGATTCTAGTGAAAATTATTCAGATTCTTAAATAGATGTTAAAACCAACAAAAGAACAAACAGACAAAAATCAATAGAGCAAACTTCACGCTTGAAGCCTCAAATCCAGGAACTAAGAGGACATAGAAGGCTTTCTCCATTCTGCAGAATGAAGTACTCAGAAAGAGCCAAAGACTTTGAAACTGTGAGAAAAGGGAAGAAATTATTTAGAAGGAAGAAGGCTCAGATTTTTAATTTTTGTGTATAAGTGAAATCTATTGTCATTTTTTCCCACAATAGTATTTCTAATTGCAACTATTCAGATTATATCTAGTGATTCTGCAATATGCAAAATGTTATAAAGATGGTTACAGTGCTGTATATTTACTCATGTTGGAACAATGGCATGTAATGCATGTACTTTATGTTTCACTCAAAGTATTGAGATCTACAAGTCAAAGTATGTCTTAAGGTAGCCTGTAGTTTTCTATGCAATATGGACGAAAAGGCAATTAGCAAATTGTTTCTGTAAGTTGAAAGGTGACAAACATTCATTTTCTTGTTCAAATAAAGGACCACCTAAAAGACTGGTATAAGAGGACTTTTTAGGAATGAGGGTTTTTCAAACAGATATCTGATTGAAAGCCATTGACGTGAAGCCTCATAGATTGCAACATGACAATAGAGACCACTGATGTGGCAGGACACTTAGTTAACTGCTTTTGTTCAGGCTACTGTACAGTCAGCTGAGAATCTAGGAGATACTCAAAACTTTCAGACAAAGCAACCTATCAACCATGCCAAGGAAACTGCCATTTGTGCTGACTAAATATTTCAAGAGAGTGTATTAAAAGTAGTACAACATTCCACATGGTTTTGCCACCTGTTGATTGCAATTGCTCATAGTCAAATAAAGCATTCCAGAAACAAATATTTGGGTTTAAAGTGATGGCCACGGAAGTAGTTTATTTGTATCATTCAACTTTATTATATTTGTCATTATGCTACAGTGAATAATTTATTGATTAACCTGTATTATACAGGAAGAAGAGCTGTACATGTGTGTGTGCATGTATGTGACATGATGAATATCTCTTCCGAATGGGTCATAAGGATGACACTACACTTATGAACATGCAGAACTGGACTGGGGAAAGCTCAGGAGGTCTGAAATCTCCAGAGACTGGGAAAGGTAGCCTTGCCTAGGGAAGAACAACACCAATTGTCTGGAGCCCAGTGGTAAGTCCTGTAAAAATACATGGATTCTACAGGCTATAGTTATATATATATATATATATATATATATATATATATATATATATATATATATATATATATACATATATATACATACATATATATATATATACATACACACACACACACACAAATAAGTATATGTACGCAATAATAATTGATGGAGAAAGAGCCCATGCATTAGAAGGAGAGTCAGGAGATGGATTAGCAGGATTAGAGGGAGGACAGGGAAGAGAGAAAGACAATCGCATTACAACCTCAAAAATAACAAAACATTTTCCTTTTATGTATGTTGTAGATATGTTTCCTGGGCTAATTACTAAAGTGACCTAGCTCCTTCAAGAGATACTGAGTTTTTTGCAAAATATTCAAGACAGACTTTTCTTGTCTTTTCTTGTTTTTCCTTTTTCTTTTTTTATTACTATTTCATGTTCCTAGTGGGAGGGGAATGAACATAAAATCCACACTCTCCTAGGCTTTTCACCTTTCTTTCTAGAAAGGTAAAATCTCACGTTCAAATGTATTCCATGTTCAAGAACGACAAGTGTCATCCTCTTCCTTCTTTCTCACATCAGAAAATGTTTCTGATGAATGTCTTGGAATCCTAACATAAAAGAGAACAAAGGAACCCATCCAAAGCTAAGCAAATTAGCACCGAAGGAGAGGTGTACGAGCGGAAAGTGAGCACTCCCACGTGCAGATCTGCGCGGGGTTTGCTAGGGTGCTTTATCATACACTGACAAGGCCCCCTTGCTTTCAGTCATTTTTCTTCTTCTTCTGAGTCTAAATATTCACAAATACCTGAACTTGTGATTACCTGAGCATGGGCACAGTGTGTACTGTAATGTATCTCTCAAGGGAAGTGCCTATGTCGGGGAGATTGAAAAAAAAATAGCTAGAGTGTGAAGTCATCAAAGGGATGCTGAAAGTTTAGAAGCTGCGAGGTTTAAAAGGCCTGCATGCAGAGTTCTTCTGTTGAAAATGGTCCTGCATTGCATCTCTGAAGATCTAAGCTAGGCTCTGGAGACCCGGAATCTGACAAGGGTTGCGTGAATGAACGGGGTGTCCTGGGTATATTAGACTTTCTGTAGATTCCACGGAAACAAGAAAAGTATGAAGATTGTCTTGGTGATTGTAAATGTGAGCATTAGGAAGAATCGTGGGAAGCCTCTAGCTTTTCAAGGGCAACAGGAGGAAGAATAGTACTGTCTGAGCCTCTTTGAATGTGGTGCTTAGGGTTGGGGGGGGTGGAAGGGCATTAAAGATTGGGGTTTGATACTAGACGTTTGATGCCGTGCTCAGCAGTGGAGGAAATTAAAGAAATCCACAGCCCCTCAGAGATTTGTCACTGAAATTATCTCCGGAAAACTCCTGTGATAAACTGAGAGAAATGGAAGGAGGGAAAGAAGGAAGAGAAGAAGGAATGAAGGGAATTGAGAACCAGAGGAGGACAGGCGGGAGGAGGGCAGGAAGGGGGTGAGGAAACTCCAGGACAACACTCCTGGTTCTACTCACTCATGAATTGTGAAGTGATCCTCCAGTGACCATTTTATCATTACCTTTTGATTTTTCCCTTTTCTCCTTTTAGATTTACTTTTTCTCACCTAGTTTGAAACAATGCTTGAATATGACGATTCACTTAAGCTGGCCTTTTAATCTTCTCCTACTAGTTCTCCAAGTTCCCTGCCATGGAGGGGAGAAATAATGAGCCTGGGATCTCCAGTCAGACCAAGCAGGCCAGCAGGGGTGTCTCCAGCAGGAGGCAGAAGCAGGAAGATGTTTAAGAGCACATTTTGCTATTGTATTTGATCTCCCAAAAGGGAAAACGGTATCTATTAATTTATTTCTTATAAATATGCAGTCTCTTTTTGAAATGGAGCTGGTTACGAAAGTGAAGGAAATTCGAACATGTCATTGATGATTCTTGATCAGTCCCTTGTTTCAGATGTAGACTATTAGCAGAGTTACTTTTCTGTTACAGAGTTATAAAGGGAAAATGTTGAAAACAGTAAGAGTGTTTAAGAAGTGACTATCATTAAGTCCTCCCTGAATGATTTTTAGGGCAATCCAAATAACTTTGTTCCTCCTTAGGGGATCAAGAGACAGATGATCAGAGCGCTATTCAGCTAGCTGAAGAGACTAAGGCTGAAAGCTAACAACTGGATTCACACAGGAATGAGATGATCTTGAACAACTCTGAGAGGACAATGGAGGTCAGCCGTGGCTGTCGTTTAAGAGATTCCCAGAGAGCACTGGGGCTAGGAAAGAGCTGGTAAATGTAGCATTGAGAACCTGCTCAAACCGACAACAGCATCTTCCCATGTGAGGACAGTGAAGGCTCGGAGCTGTAAGCAAATGCGCGTGACGGGTTATGTAATGACACACAAAGGTGGTTTCGAGGAATGGTTGATAACCTGACTTCTGACACATACTAGGTATAAAGATAAAACTTGAGAGTGCATCACGGAAGACACAAAAATTAAACAGATCTCAAATACAGATTTTTCAACATCAGTGGACCAGGAATTGCACAGTGTTCAACAGGACCTGAAAATATACAACGTTCAATGAATCTAATAGTGCTTCAATGAAGGTTGGAGAAAAATTATCTAAAAAAACAACAAATTTCAAATATTTTATCTATACGTCTTAATATTTGTGTATGTGCATGTGTTTTCAACTATCTTTCCATCCAATACTTATAATCTATTTATCATTTATCTGTCATCTATATATCACCTATCTATTAAATAATAATATATCAGCGTTGGTTAGAATTCATGTCAATTTATGTACTTCTGTGTAGCAGATTCTTGGCTTAATTTTTTAACAGAATTTTCTGTACTTTTCTTTGTCTTCAGAAGATATATAAATTTGGTAGCAAAGAGCAATGCTCCTGGAAACAAATTTCTCCATTCTTTGTTGTTGTTGTTGTTGTTCTTAATTCTGACTCCACTCTGTCCAACTATAGTTGTTTAATTTTTTTTTTGTCCTACAGACTATGAACAACAATAGTTGTTCTTATTGTTCAACCTCATTGGGACTAAAGGAGTTAGTACACATAGATTTCTTAAATTAGTGGCTCACTTGGTTTGAATATATGCAAACCAGGGACACTCATATCAGTTTTGGCTCTGTGGTGAGATTGATGATTTTTCTAAACTGCAACTCAATTCTCACTTAAAGACTCGGTCTTGCCTATGCTATAATAGGACATAACTAAAGGATTTAGTTTCAACTTTCCAACAATTTATTTTTAAGCATTGGCTATACCTGGTGTTACCATGTACAGAATGCAGCAGAAAAGGCCTTGTTGTCATGTAGCCTTGGCCCTAAGTTAATGCCCAGAGAAAACTCCAGGCAACCATGTCACAGAATAAGTGTCCCTAACTGACTGAATACACTTGATTGGACCTTTCTGATCACTTCTGAACTTCTTTATTTTGCTGCAATGCTGGAGAACTTTTGACATTAACTACTGGCATTAAGTATTGTTAATGTCCAAACAAGTGGCAAGTACTAGGGGTAAGATAGACAAAGAGATAGACAAAGAATGAGACTCCAAAACTCGCAGGCTTGTGTTTGAAATGGATATGATCAGGACTCAGATGGAGGACTCCCACTGCAGTGAGTTAATAACCTTCAGTCACTTAAACAACATGGCGTGATGGGCAAACAGGCCTAACCTAGATCATGGTCTGACAGCTTTCATACGGTCTTGGGAACATTTTTGACTTACATATAAATATCTGGCATATTTTTATTCCACTAGTGAAATGTAGCAAACAACACACAGGTTGTCTACAGTGTGTAATTGAATACCCATCTATCCATCAAACTGAATGAGAATGCTTTCTACTATGAATACAGACACATCACCATAACATAGCAATTGCAAATACCAAGGTTCCCAAAACCCACCTAAAATATAATCATGTTAGATTAAAAGGAGTAACTCCAAGATACCCTCTTATGTCTGTGGCTATCGATATACTCAGTAAGGTACAGGAATCACAGAGAGTCCCTCTCATGCCGTCTGAGGAATCATCCCTCACATGATGGTCCATTTGTGCTCTCCGGTGTGTACCTCGTTTATTCTCAACTGTTTCTTCTTTTTCTTTCCTTAATTTAGTTATTATTTATTTGTTTTCGGTTTTGTGTTCTTTTGTTTTTAGAGACAGCTTTGCTGTATAGCCCAGGCATCCTCGGAGCCTTAGGTACTCCTGAGTCACTCTCCCTAGTGGTGGTATGATAGGTGTAAGCCACCATGCCTGCATGTTCATCACGTTTAACGTCTAGGTTCCACATATGAAATAACATAGGATCTGTGACTTTCTGTATCTGGCTTATTTTTGTCTGACATGATGACCTTTCCTTCCCTCAAATGACCTCACTTTGTCCTACTCTAAAGATGAATACACCTATTGTATGTCGATGCCACATTTTGTTTCTCCATATATCTGTTCTGAGCAAACTTTATTTAATCTATAATTTGGCTGCAATGTATAGGCTCATAACAAATGTAGATCCAAAGGTAGAAAATAAACCTTATTCTTTTTTATATATGTATATTTTGAGCCATAGTTTATTTTAGGTTTAACAATAAAAGTGAACGAAGATATGATTTTCTGAAATAATATAGTGAGTAAAAATTTTATCCTATATATTGTATATATGATTTATTTACATATATATCATATATATTAGCTTAGTAAGTACAAAAGAATTAAACTTAGGCTTTAGTTTTAATAACAACAAGAAAATAATTTGGTTCACATTTTGCCTAAATACAGTATGATTCATTTCAGAAAGAAATGTCATTTATGTTAAAATATTTCAGGCAAGTACGATTGTATTAATTAGATGACAGAAATGGCTTATTGTTATGTGAACAATTGACAACTTTGATATTCAAAGGCAAGATATGTCTGCAGATGTTACGGTAGATTACTGATGTCTATCTCTGAAGGAACTTACTGTCCTATGGGAGGTAGTGCAGAGAAAGACTTGTAAAGGTATAGATCATTCAACTTCAGTAAGACAAACACAATTAAGCTGCCAGCTTTTCCAAGAACACGCAGGAGGAACATGCAGCTAGCAGCAGGGGAACAGGGAAAGATTCTGCTGGGAATTGATACACAAGGGCTCCAGAGCTTGAGCAGGTGGACTCCTTTAATACATACTTAATGTCTTAACCCTGATGCAAATCACGAGGAATTTAGCTTGTGCAAAACTATTACAAAACAGAAGTTAAATTATGTCTATTATAGTGTTTGCCTTATACATTAGCACAGATAACACAATCTGCTGTCAGTGGCTGTAAGAGAAAGTCCCTAGGGAGAAGAACTGTATCAGAAAGGCTCCTTTCAAAGGGATGCCAAGGAGCCTTAGCTCCTTGGAGATGTCAGCTACAGCTGGTGGTTTAGTCCTTCAGGACACCTACTGCTACGTGATCTTACCTATGACTCAGCTGACCAAGAAACTCAGTGCTGCCACAGATTTTGTTTGTTTGTTTTGTTATTATTGTCATTGGGTTTTTTTTTGTTTTTTTTTTTTGTTTTTGTTTTGTTTTTGGTTTTTTGTTTTTGTTTTTGTTTTTGAGACAGGATCTTACTATATAATAGGGCTGGTCTCAAATTTAAAGGGGTCTTCCTATCTCTGGTTCCCAAGTACCAGCATTAAAGCCATGTACCACTACTGACTATCATTGCAGTATTGCCACTAATGGATTAGTAACAAGACTTGATGGAGGAAACAGGTAGAGCTACTTCTCAGTCAATGTTGCATTGTAGATAAATGCATGGAAGTGTTTCATATAAATATACATTCCTAGCCAGGCCTCAAAATGCAAGCCATAATCTGGGATTCTAGATAAACAAAGGCAGGAGGATTGCAAATCATGCCAGCATGGGTTTTGGATTGGATTAAAAAATGGACCCGAGAAACTTAGTAAAACTGCCACACCCATCACACAAAAATACTAGAAGGAATTAATATGTTAAATAAAATATTCAACTTGCTATAATGTATATTTTGAAATATTAGGTCAAACACTGGAAAGTAATAATAACAGATAATTTGAGTATTAGGACAAACTGAAAGTCTCCACAAAGTAAAGCCAGCAAGACGTAAAGTGTTCATAGTTCCAGGAAGTGCAAGGATTCTACATGTGTGGTTAGATGAGAATTTTTCTATGGAATATAGAACACCCTGAAAAGCTAACGGCACCTTCATAAAAACAAGTTGCTTATATTGTAACCTATTGCACTTTAAGCACAGAGTCCTCTTTAAGCATAATGTATTTCTTCAGGACAATCACTCCCTTCCCTTTGTTAAAAGTGTTCTGGTCCGTTGAATTCTGTAGGATATTGTTCATTCAAACCCAGATTTCTACACTTCTATGTTTCTTAAAATTTCAAAAACTAGAAGACATATTTTAATAGAAAGAGTTATCAGTATATCCACACCTATCTCCCAGCATTCCCAACTTCTTTGATGTAAGGCAGTTGTGGGGTCAATCCTAGGAAGTGGGGGTGAGAATGCCAAGTAGAGATTTAGACAGAAACAAAGCAGGATGGATGAGCCTTTCCTAGTCATTGGATAAACCATAGCTGTGAAATTTCTCCTTATGGAGAAGATCATTGTCAGCTACTTCTCTCATCCTCATTATCAAGCGTGTGCTGTCTTCCCATAACTATGATATGTGTGCTGTCTTCACACAACCACTGTGTATACATGTGTGCATGTACTGTCTTCACATAACCACTATGCATGTGTGTGTGTGGGGGGGTGGTTGTGTGGGTGTGTGGTTGTGTGCTGTCTTTACATAACCAATATGTATGTGTGTATATGTGCATGTACTGTCTTCACATAACCATTGTGTGTGCTGTCTTCACATAACAACTATGTGTGCTGCTGTCTTTTATTTCCTTCATACCAGCGGGCAACTGCTCCAAGAGAAATAACCCACTAGATGTGGTGCCCTCTGTAACACTGCAATGCTGATATTAACACTTGCTCTAAGAAATCTAATCACTTTGTATGTAGCATTGCAATGAAAATATGAATTTAATATCAGGAAAAAACAGATTAGTCCCTTTTCATATTAGTAAAACTAAGTTAGTCAAACTGTAGTTAGGAGCTAGGTAACTGGGTGGTTATGCATACATGCAGTTCACAGGACAACTTTACTTTACTAGAGATTAAAATTAACGTAGAAGCCAACGCATTTCTCCTTGTTTGCGTCATCACAAATATATAGATAAATCATTAAAATGGAATAATATACTAGGAAAAGTATAAGTAAATGTGTCTGGTAACATATAGAGTAAATCTCTGCAGTTTACCCTATAATCCATACTATCTTATATAAGAAAACAAATCTAAAATTGAAAGGCTTTCTTCAATTACAAGTTTGTAACTTTAAACCCATGTATAAACCATGGTTTAGAAATAGCTCCGTAGGTTGAAGATATACATGCTATCTCCACTTATACTAAAGAGGGAGTTTCAATAGTTCATACAGAAGTACACACACATTTTAAGCTGACACCTGTCAAAAACACCATTAATAAATAAGAGAGCAGGCATTATTCATGAGAAAGAGAAGCTTAGCTTAAAACCCCTTTAGTAATACTACTCTAATCCCTGCCAATCATTGGGCCATAAGAAGGAGAAAGTTCATTTAAACAAATCCAATAATAATTTTTACCTAAACTACAAGCACCCAGGAAGACACTTCTACTATGCATTTCCTTATTTAAATAAAAAAAATCAAATTTAACTTATGTTTTATGAAGGACTAATATATTGTTTTTCATGGAAACAACTAAGTTTTATAAATTTGCTACTGGCAGTTGTGTTTTAGGCAGAGAGACAAGATCACCTATTGTCCAAGAAATTACAAATTGTCCTTTTCAACATAGGACTCCAATACTTCTTTTATTTTTCTATTTACCATGATTTTGTTAAGAAAATATAGAGAGTATAATTGACGTCTTATACAGAAACTGACATATAGAAAATAAAGATTCTTGAGAAATTTAAGGTGTGCCCTTAAAAATTGTAATCAAAATGTTCATAATGGAAAAAACACTTGACTTTAGAACAGTTAACTTTCTAAGAATAGTTTATATAAAGAGGAAAGGAAACATAACAGAAAATACAACTCTGCTTAAAATGTATAGTTTTTCCATAATAACATCAGTGATGGTTCTTGGTATAAGAACAGCCAATTTTCCATACATTTTTAATTCTCTGTTAGCTATTCACATAAAGGCTGATTGCGATTCCACACGTCAGACGTAGGGAAGAGTCAGCTTTCTCTGAGACTTCTAAGGGTACAAGCCCTTGGAGGGGATGAACAGAATGATGGTCTGGAAGATGAAGGTTATATTTCAACCATGAGTTTATACATGGTGTTTCATTGCTATACATGTTACATACTGGGTCTCTTCAGACCCAGAGTAAATTACTATTCCCTGCTCTGGAGGCATGAGACTCCTTATCGGTTCCTGATATCTCTATGGTTAAGTGGGTATGTCTCTTGGCACTTCATAGCATCATTAAAATTTTCATGCTGAGTTCTTTCTTTATTAGAAATCTAAAAGAAAAAAATAACTATCAAGGGCTCAATTATCAACCTTGCCGAGTCAAAATTATTTCTGAAGTATATATGTTCCTCAGTAAGTTCTTGAAAACAAGTATTAAATAGGTGAGAGAGCAGAAAACCTGCAGGAAAAAAATATTTAGCTACAGAACACCACCCCAGTGATCTCCTTCCTACATGTTTGTTCGCACATGAGAACCATTTCACTGTAGTTAATCGCCATTTCCAAGGGATTTCCATATAGATTTCTAGGTCTCATTGTCAGTGTATATACGATCCAGATGAACGCTCTCATACAGACCTTAGTGGATCTTAGTATCCCTCCAGTGCCAGAATGAATTGTGTATGCGAGTGAACAGTCAGGTTGGATAGGGAAGGGCTCCTTCAAGGTGCTGTTCTGTGTTTCCTTAAACTTCTACAACAAAATATCATAGACTGGATGGTTTTAATGAACAAAAGTTGCAATAGAGAGATGGTCCTCTTGATGAAGGGCTTGCATTCAAGCATGAGGTCTTTGGATTGATTCCCACACATGATCATGCTTGTTTTACTCCTGGTGTTGAGAAGGCAGAGGAGAGAATCAGGCATTTGATGTGATATATACTTTTACATGCACATGTGCCTCTTCACCAAGTGCAGGCCCAGTGCCCACATAGGTCAGTCAAGGGCAGCCAATCATCTGAAAATGGAGTTAGAGGCACCTGGGCACCACTACCGTGTGGGTGGTGGGAATTAAACCTCTGCCTTCTAGAAGAGCAGCCAAAACTCACAATCCATAAACTAGCTCTTGAACACCAAAGTCCTGGTTGTTTTATATTGAACTCTTTTTCAAAGAAAGTGAAAATAAAAAAAAAATTAACTCACATTTTATAGACTTTAAAATAACAAACAATATGCAATATTTAAAATACTGATCCTGAACACACATTCATTCTCTCTCTCTCTCTCTCTCTCTCTCTCTCTCTCTCTCTCTCTCTACACACACACACACACACACACACACACACACATACTTATACATGTGAGTGTTTAAAACCAATAAATCTTTCATAGTTTATACTTTACTCTTCTTCAGTACAGTATTTAGTGTGCAGTTTCCATCCATATTCTCTAGGCAGTTTCCATTTCCTGAGTGTGGTAGTTTGAATATGCTTGGCCCAGGAAGTGGCACTATTAGAAGCTGTGTCCTTATTGGAATAGGTGTGGCCTTATTGGAGGAACTGTGCCACTGTGGGCTAGGCAATGAGACCCTCCTCCTAACCACATGGGAACAAGTCTTCTGGCAGTCTTCAGATGAAGATGTCTAACTCTTAGGTCTTCCTATACCATGCCTGCCTGGACACTGCTATGCTCCTGCCTTGATGATATATTGGGCTGATCCTCTGAAGCTGCAAGCCAGCCCCAATTAAATCTTGTTTTCAGAAGAGTCGGCTTGGTCATAGTGTCTGTTCACAGCAGTAAAGCTAAGATATTCGGGCATGCTAAAATTAAAAGTGTTTAGGCAATCCTATGGCGGATATCCTCAGATCACACAGAAATATGAAAATAACTCACTGTGATTTTTGTAGCCATCATTGCTCATAGTCAGGAAATCTAAAATAGCCTTATCTGGTACACAGTCACTGATGTTCTACAAAGGGAATATACACAGAGCAATGAATCTTTGGAAGAATAAGAATAAGGGGAAAGAGGAGGAGAGAAGGAGGCAGAGGAGAAAGAGAAGGAGGAGGAGGAGAAAAAGAAGCTCTTTCTACTCAAGGTGTTGTGATGGGACTGTAACCTAGACACAGAAATATTATAGACACTGATAGAAGCAACAGCTAATAGATTTCAACAAAGCTTAATTTAAACAGAAAGCATTTTTAAGGTTTATTTGCAGAAAAGAAGCCCTAGAAGACAAATGCAATAGCCTCATCTTATCTTCAGCTGAGTCCTACCTCCCACTCAAAAACAGTGGACGAGCATTCTCCTCTGAAGGAAATTCCTAAAGAGGACTGAGATATAACCAAGGAGTTTGAAGTCAGTTGTCAAGAGTCCTACTCCAAAGAGGCTTTCAGCCTAGATGAAGACAAGTTACAGAGTCACATTGAAAACTCCAGAAAAACTTCAACCTTTTACCAAATGAAGTCTCAGTCTCCCTTAATTGTTAAGGTCCTATAGATACATTTCACCTGTTTACCCTGCAAGCTGCTTCCTGCAGGGCACTCCTTTGTTTGTCTCATTTGTTTACCTGTAGTTCCCTCATTTGCAGGCCCCCGACTGTTTAGCCTAAATTAGTAGTAAAATTGTCTTTCCAGCATCTCTCTGGAAAGTAAAAATGTTGTCTCATCACATAGCCTCAAAACCATAAAGTTCATGTTTTTAACATTGTCGTCTACTCTCTAATAAATCATGTATTATCTGATTCACATGAACAAGCAAATGTTATAGTCACTTTTGTTACTCAAATGATGCCTTTTCCAGTGTCCATTCCCATGTCCAGGCAGACAGCACATCATTTTATTGACTCTTGCTTTCAGTTCATCAAGAAAGGCAAGAGTCTGCATTAAGAAACAACGAAGAAGCCACTGGCAGCTATAAATGGTAACGGTGGCCAGCTGCCCAAAGTCCTATCCCATGTCCGCCTAGTGTTTCAAGGTTTACATGTGAACCCTCTATCAGTTTATGTAGGCTGACAAGGAGTCTACATTGAATGTGAATATATGTAAAGCTCATGGTTCACTTTGTGGTGGACAGAAAGATGGACAATCACCATATAAACATATGTATTGTATATACTGTAAAGAGAAATCGAATATTAGACAAGGGAAGAGAATTAAAAGACCTACCCAAAGGAATATTCTGAAAAATCTTTAGAAAATACTTATAATAATTACTCCTCGTATCTTTCAGATAACCTAATATAAAAAAATTGACAATTAGACAGTTTTAAGGTTTATTTTTATTTTATGCACATGACTGTTTTGCCTGCCTGTCTGATTGCATGCCATATGTGTGCAGCACCCAGACTCTTGAAGATGCTAGGAACCAAATTTGGGTTTTCTGCAACAGTGTGGGTACTCTTAACCATTGAACTGTGTACCAAGCTATCACTTTGGGATTCAGCTCATAGATTTCCTAAGTGCTATTTAATTTCGTCTCAGTGATATCCTAAAACCTGTAATCTCCTAACTCATGATTTCTCATTTCAAATTTCTTAGCACGTTTCAGAGACCATGAGAAGCATCTCTCTGCCTTCCAATGCTTATCCCTTCATCTTTGGAGAACACTTCTCTTTCTCTTCGGAGTTGCTTTCAAAACTACCCAACTTGTATTAGATAGCAGCACAGATATTAGCTGGTATAGGCCAGTGGGATGCATCCCACCTTTCTGGTTTCCTGGTAACACTACATGAAAGTTTCACACTTCTTCCCTTATGTTTAAGTTACCATGTATGTGGCAGAAGAGTCAAGATTTGTTGAGGCCCTTAAGACTAACCTGCTTCCTCGTGGTTGAGAAAATAGAGTCGAAGCTCTATCTCTCCAGCCCTAAGGGGAGATCTGACAGGCTACCATATTCAAAACATTACGTACTCCTGTCCCCTCCTTTTTAACCGTTAATCCAGCTACGCCTGCCAATCATTTGCCAAGGAATCCAACTCAACGCCCCAGGAAATCTGATTCATCTAAAGACATGCTATGGAGCAAAGAAGACGAATTATCTTTAATGAAATCCTGTACCTACCCTTACATGGAACCTGTGGTCCTGACACAACTGCTTGAAATAATTCATCGGTTGGCATTGTGAAGACTACTTTTGTGATTCCTAACTCAAGCACACGCAAATTTATCTTTTCCTGAATCTGTCCCCTTCTCATGGATATTGGCCAAACCATGAACATTAAGTTCCTGATGCTCTAGACTCTCTTCCCCTTTCTGCTTTTCTGCCCTTCCAAGAGTCTGTGTTCGGGCTCCATTGCAAAAGCATGGCTTCCCTTTAACCTTTTGTACATCTCCTCCTGACATTGGCTGAGACTTTTGGCTGTCTGTCTTGTTTCTCTCTAAAACAACTAAAAATCATCCTTAAGCTTCATTCTGGGTCTGTTTCTAAATTATTTTATTAGTTCAATATGGGGCTAAGAACTCAAAAAGGATGCCCAGTTTCTGCTTTGGCAAGGCACTTGTCTAGTGTAAGTAAAACCCTAGGTTTGATCTCCCTACAGACACCATAAAACAATGAAAACTAAACAAATAAAGACCTCACAGATATTCAGCATACCAAAGTCTTCCAGCAATTAATAGTATGAAGAAAACAAAGCACCAAACTAAAGGAACTTTTACAGATTGAGTTGTTTTGCTATATTTTTTTTATCAAAAGAATCTTATATTATGTCATATGACATGACAATACAGTAAAAATTTTGGTAGTAATAAAATTACATAGGATCAAAATGATGCTTGGTCATTTACATTCAGCCTATGAAAATGGTTTTGTGTTACAAGGAAGAGTTACATAGTTACACAATGACTCCATGGCTCCCAAATCCTCAGGCTTTTACTATAGAGTTCTGCACAGAAAACATTTACCAACTAAGGATTTACAGATATACTTGACCTTAAGCTAGAGCAACATACAGACCACCCAGACCAAGGCCCATGAACCTCCACTACTGCTAATCCATGTTCCTTTAAGTTCCTTGATTCGCCCTTTGAGTTGCAAATCTTGTCACTCTTTGAACTGTTCCTATTGTTGTTGTTGTTGTTGGGAATGCACATCCACATGCCCTTCGGGTCCACCTTTCCATTGCAAACTTTCTCTACAGAGGACTTTTAGCGCTTAGCTGGGGGGGGGGAGGTCAACTTTCAGTTCTTTATGCCCCTAAATCTCCATCTTTATGCAAATCCTCTACAAGCTCTTTGTCTAACTTTGTCAACTTTTAGATTTGGGTTCAGTCCAAAGATTCTTTGCTTTACCAAACTTTAGCTAGATTCCCTTCCCTGGACTTATGCCTTCACTTTATTGTCAAGTCTTGCCTTAGCTTGAGTCTCTCTCCTCTGTGCAGATCACCCTCAGTGTCTTTTCATTGGCTCCATTGTCCACCCTGCCCCGCTGACAACGTCTAATCATTCCAGGCTGATTTCAGTAGAAATCCTGTTGGGTTGGTTTCCCTAGAATACCCTTTGCATCCAATGTTTTCTCTGAGCAATTTGCCATCTACTGATCCTGCTTTGTTCTTCGGTTGCAAATTTCTACTTGCGCATACTGTGTTTACAGTTGATTTCAACATCTCCTCATGATGCCATGATCTCTGTCCCACCAGTGACTGTCCTTTGTGAAGTCTACCTCACTAAACTTTAAAAGGGTCTTGCTGTGTGATTTTGTTGCTGCTTCTGTTTAATAGTTCAAGTTGTAATCCCTCCAGGCAATTAGAACTGCATCTCCTGCCTAAACATACTGGGGCCCCACCATTGTGGGTTAACAGTGTATTTTTTTTTCCACACTTGTAATTAATTACAGGGTACCACACATTTGTGAGAGTATTTGATTAATGTTCTTTTTTAAGTTAGAGACAGGGATTGTGTTCCTTGTGCTCATCCTTTGAAGACTAACATTTTTGACATTAAGCAAATGTTTGTGAAATAAATTAATGAGTCATTATTAAGATCTTACATTTATATTCACCCTCCCAACAAGCATTAAAGAGTAATCTCCTAATGAGCTCCACTGAAAATTACCTTCTACTCCCCTTCTTCTCTATCTTGCTACCCACCCTTAGCCCTTTGGCAGAGGAGCAGCCCTACAAAGCTGGTTCAAAGGTAAATAGTATCTGTGCAAACTCCCACAGAAAATGTTGATTGGCTTACAGAGAAGCCATGAGTCCGTCTGAAAAGAAAATGTACTTGCTGGTCATGGGTTGTGGAGGCCTATTGGTATTGGATACAGGAAAAAGAAAGTCTACAAATATATAGTAAAATCCCATTCAGCATGTAGCTTTACTTCAGAAACATGTAGATAGCATCCTCTGCTTCCTGCCAGAAAGGCTTTCTTGAATCTCAGCTCCTTGAAGTTGATGCTTTAATAGTACACTTCATCCTCCTAAGATAGTGTGACTGAATAAACCTGGTTCCCACTAGTGCTTGCCTCTCGTATTGTTATTTATTGTCATGAAATCCAGAGGGTTGACTCAGTAACCATTTGATAAATTCCACACACATATAAAAGTAGTGTTATGGAGTGAAAGCTTGTGACTCATCAAAGGTTATCATATTGGAATCAATTTCTAACCCTATAAACGTAAAAAGTATGCTTAATTAGTTCTCTGAAAAAAGCCATGCCTATACTGAAGATTCTGCAGACTGACTGGCCCATCAGACATTCAAGAATATGAAGAGTTGGGAATGTTGCAAATTGAGAGTCAAATATTCCTTGGTTACATTTAGTAATCACAAAGGACATTAAATTTTTACCTTTGTTGATGTTCTAACATCTGATTTATTAACAGGTTAAAAAATAATAATATATTAACTTAGAACATCACAAGCTTCCGCAGCCCAGAAGCTGTGAACACCCTCAGGTAGTGCCTGAAGCCTATAGCAATGATTTCCTTATTTCTCTATAACACAACACCCTGCTAGCCACACCCATGTGTGAAAATGCATTGATTTATGACAGTGTTTTGTTCTGTGGCAGTAAAGTTGTATACTCATTCAATGACAGAACATGTCATTCAAGGCAACCTGAACCTGTCTTTCTGGACTATGATAACATGGTAGCACACTTGATTCAGAGCAAATTATCTCTTCCGCACCATCCAGTAAGAGTTGTGGACTTTGTCCATAGAGCTGCAGCCTTTAAAGGTGACTACATCACTTTTCCAGGATTCCGGAGGATAGCTCCCTCCTGCCTGGCCCACTTTGGAACACTCCTTCCTTTTCACTGTGGGCATTAAAAGAGGAACATTAGCTTTGTCATCTCTACATTTAAAAATTCCACAGGGTTAGGTGGTGATATTAGGATATCCTTGAATCCCATTAAGGAAATTTCCATCTTGGCTGGTGGGACGGCAACGCAGGTGAAGGCTTGGGATGTCAAGGCTGACAATGTGAGTTGATTGCTGAGACAGAGATGGTGGAAGAAAAAAGTCAAGTCCTGAAAGCTGACCTATGACCCCCTCCATGTCATAAGTACTATTTCAAGGCAACCTGAACCTGTCATACATAGTATGTCATACATACTATTTTTAAGGAACGCTATCTTCTCCTTGTCAAAAGAATGGAGTCTACCTCTTGTCCTAGGTGGACAGATGATATTCTCATCTGCTCCAAAGATTATAACATTACATACCCTATACTTATTTTATATGACCCACCAATAACCGGGCCAAAGGATACCTTATCTGATGATATGCTAAAAATGAAGAAAGAAAGACAAAAAGAAAGATTTCTTCAATGAGAATATGCATTTCCTCTTACTCTTCCCAGAAGCCCCTCCCTAATATGCCCCCTTACATATTTTCTACAATGCAGAACTAATTAAAGAGGTTTTTTTCCTCATTTCTAACTCAAACTAGCGTCCTTTTTTCCCTCTTATTAATCTCAGTTCATACACTGACCAAAAGAGTCGGCATGCTTTCCCTGGATGTCTGAGTTACACAGTCCTTCTTGGAGTCTGCCTTCCCTGTCAGTCATGTGGAAGCTTGCCAGCCTCCCTTTCAGCAGACCACAGATGTCTCAAATCCTAACTTTCTAGAGCGGGGCTTTTCATCTTCCTTTTCTCCATGTTCTTCCTATGGGTAGCGGCTGAGATCTATAGCTTACCTCTTCAGTTGGTTCATTTCAAATGTGAATAAAATGGTCCTAGAAGTTCCTTCAAATTTCCTTTCTAAATTCTTTGATTTACATGGCTGAAACCCAAGGAAACTTCTATTTCCCTGTAACACTGTCACGGCTATATGTTATAAAAGGGGACCCCAGGCTTGTTCTTGTCTGTGCCATGTGCAAGCCACCACCTTTGTGACAGATAACATTAGGTAGACACCAAATCTGTACCAGCGTTGGTACTGCCTGTCCTTTGAGCTTCTGTTTTGATTGTAAATTATTCATTTTGAGATATTATATTATTTCTGCAGAACTGCAATGTGATACATGTTTTCCTTATAACTCATATTTATCTAATAACTTTCCATATATTTATTTCTTTTCATGGAGCATTGACAGATATATGGATTTCAGATGAATGAAAACTACATTCCAATGCAGGTATATTCTATGCAAGGAATTATATCCCAATACTAAAGAAAATATCTGTTCATCTGAAGTCTGTCCAGATGTAATTGACCATCTTGTAACGTGATTTTAATCTGATTGCCCATCAAAAATGGATTTCTAATAAAGGTACATTTGATTTGAATAGAGATAGTCTCGTTAGGAATTAGCAGTAACACAGTGTTATCAAAGAAAGTGGTTGACAGAAATTAAATAATGTTGTATTTTAAACTTGCGTGTGCATATGTGCATGGGGATGGGGGTTAGGATACATCACACTGTGTTTGTGGAAAACCAGGAAACAACTTTGCGAAGCCAGTCCAGTTCTCTCCTTTCCCTTCTTTGAGGTCCTGGAGACCTAACTCAGCCTGCTCTTTTAGACATGAGCCATTCCACTGGCATATGATTCAGCATTAAAAACTAATGGTACATGATATATATATATATATATGATATATATATCATATATATATATATATATATATATAATTCTTAGATATAAGGATACTTATCTGAATTTAAAAACTCTACTATCATCAACATATTAAAGCTGGAATGGAAAAGGAGGGGGCGTGATGAAATACCTACAAACTTGCTTTTACATCTTAGCGAACTTTCTCCAAAGACAGGAGAATCTGGCTTTCCTTTGCATCCTCAACGCCCCCACCCACACCCAGGATTACAGCAGAAGCAAGGAATCTCTAAGGAAACAGTTGGCTCGTCCCCAAATTATACAATGTGGTAAGATGAAAGTGCAAGGCATTCATCTGAGAGACAGGGTGGGGCTCCAGCACAGCAGCAATTTGCTTGGAAGAAAGATGAGGGCAAGCTACTAAATTCAGCACACGGAGAATCACTTTGTTTCTTGGTGTAGGTGCAGTTTTCAATTAAAGCTAACAGAAGGTCGCAGTTTAGAGGGTTTTCTCTGTTACTTTAATAAAGAAGTCAGTGACAAACAAATGAAATCTTTCAGAATCCTCAATGCTGTTACAAGGCTTATGATAAACTCTCACACAATCACAGAGGAATGTATTAATGAAATACAGAAGATGGTAGCCATTGTCTAAAGAACTGAAAGTGTCTCTCTCTCTCTCTCTCTCTCTCTCTCTCTCTCTCTCTCTCTCTGTGTGTGTGTGTGTGTGTGGTGTGTACAAATACTTTGTTTTTGTTGTAATGTTTATAGGGCTGTGACATTTACAATCACATTTTGTTAGAAATTCTTACAAATCAGTGTGTTTGTAACTAAGCACCACAATGCTTAGTTGCAAACACACTTAGTTCCCTGCACATGCTCTCTAATAGAAAGTAGGTCAGAATTATAGAAGTTCCAAGGGTTCGGTCCCTGGCAGTGTGAGAGCAACCCAGATTCAGGGCTTAGAGTATAAGCTGGATCACTATGGAGAGTCTCCTTGCTCTGATGGAGAAACTGAAACAGTGTTCAGATGCCTTCATAAAATCTGACGCACTAGGCAATGAGACTTATGTCTCAGTCACATTGGTAATGATGTTCTTTATGGGTCTTTGATTTTCAAAGCCTTGCTACAGTGCAAAATTTCCAAGTAGAATAGGCACATTCTGGTGTCCCTAAGTCAACACAGGGCAATTTTGTTTCTGAAAAGAGATTCTTTCTGCTCAGTAAGACAGATACAGGTTCATCTGCCTTTCTACATTTTACTTTTCTGCTCTATGGTCCTGAAATAATCTTTCTCTTTTGAATCTCCCTGGATCCCTGTCTAGCCACCCTGTACAATATACCCAGCTCACTAAGCTGATTCGGGCTGGTGTCCCTATTACTGCTTACAGGCCTGATTGCCCAGGAAGATCTTCCCAGGTGCTTCAGCCTTTGACGCTCATTGACTGTGTCTCTGAGAAGGCAATGAGATCCATTTGTTTTGTTGTTTCCTTTGCATCATTTCCTAAGTACATTCGATTCCTATTTAGATATTCCTGCCTTGCCTTCTAGTCAGGAAAGGGTAGAAGTCAGACTGAGAGATTGTGCTGATCATTTCACAGCTGAAGGACAATTCTACTTCTATTCAACCTTGTAGTCAAGGAAAACAAAACAAAATACAACCATGCTTTGAGGGCTTGTTTGTTTGTTTGTTTGTTGTTGTCTTAAAGCTGAACATAAAACATAATAAGTTTAGATATCAGATTTCCCTAAATGATCTTGCTTCTTGGATAGGCTGATATAAGAGTTTACCCTCTCTTAAATGCAATATTTGTTCACTAACTTGTTTGATCTTAATACTATATGAGTTATTTTGAACAAATATTTTCAGAAGAGTTCTGAATGTTGTTTTATGTGGTAATGGCTTCTATATTGAAGTGATATTTGAAAATGTATCTTTCAAACATAATATGATCTGCATTTCAAGTCTGTACATATAAAATAAATGCCAACTACATAGTCCATATGGATATGTATCTATTGTATGTGGATATTGTATCTATGTGTATATGCACATAGTATTTTATATATTTAACATGATTTTAACTTAAAAACATTAATTTTTACCAAATCTCAGAATGCAATCAGAAACTTATAATGACAGAATCATAGCTTCTCTGATCTTCTGTTTCAAACTGTGTCCCCCAAAGAGTTATATGAAGTCTTAATCTCGGTAGCTGAAGGTTCCTCTAGGAATGATGACACACTCATGTACAGAGGACACTATCTAGTGATCAGCATCCTTATAGAAACATATCCTAAGACATAAGGAAAGAACATGGTAGAACTTGTTGGCTTTAAGACAGCTGTGCTCCAAGGAATTCTGGGAATGACAGTGACTTAACCCAACCAAGACAAGAAAACAACTTACCCAGTATCAGAGAGATGTGGCCCTACTGAGACCTTGCCTTCAGTACTTAAACCTTTCACTGGGTACAGAAGTCTCATAATCTAATGACCTTGTAAAGGGCCCTCCCCTCAAGATCTCTTGACATTTTAAAGAGCTCCATGTCTCCTCCCCACAATGTTCCCTCCCAGTCCTCTTCTTTTATAATTATGTGTGTATTGTGGTATTTACATGTGAGTGCAAATGTCTTAGAAGTCCAGAGTGGTTAGATTCACTGGAACTGGAGTCACAAGTCATTATGAACTCCATGCCATGGGTCCTGGGATCTCAGGTCCTTTCCAAGAGCATTAGGTTTTCCTAAACTCTGAGCTCTCTATCCATTAAGGTTCACTTCTTAATGTACCCAAAATGATAGTTAACTTACTAATTGGTGTGGTCAGTCCTGAAGACTCAATTGGTAAAGTGATTACTCTGTCAGCATAAAGTCCTGAGTTCAGATTTCCAGCACTAAGGTACATATCTATGCATCTAGTACCTGCCTATGATCCCAGCACTGGGCAGGCGAGGATCACAGTATTATACAAGTTTGCTGGCAATTTGGTCTAGTCTAGTCAATTGATAGGCTCTGGTCAAGTGAAATATAATGTCTTAATCAAAATAAGGGTTAAGTGGGAGTGGTTGGGGGAGTGGGGGAGTATGCTCATAGAAATAGGTAGAAGGCATAGGGGGCCTCTGGAGGGGAAATTTGGAAAGGAGATAACATTTGAAATGTAAATACATAAAATTACCAATAAAAATAATACGATATAAGTGATCAAGTATGTTGACCTCCAAACTATAAGTACACAAGCACACATGTTTGTGAGCACATGAATGCACACACTTCTGCCTGACATCAAGAGTGGCCAAGCCTTCAAAGCACAACAGAAAGATGCCTAAATAATTCTGTATCCTTCGCTCTAAGACTGTGATTAATGATATGTAATTATAGCAATGTTTAGAACATTATTTCAAATCTTAAAAAAAATAGTCATGTTTTATAAAGCAGATATATTAAAAGACTTTCTTTGAAATCATACCTGATTGTGTTCTTCAGGGGCTACTCCCAGATGTTTTTATCTAGAGACATTGAGAGAGAGAGAGAGAGAGAGAGAGAGAGAGAGAGAGAGAGAGAGAGACTATCTTTCTGAGTAGTCCTTCCTTGATGGAGCTCATAGATCTGGGATGGTGACTCTGACCTATTCTCTAACAGCAGATCTCAAGATACCCACTCAGTAGTTATCCCCCTCAAAGCTACTCACTGGAAAGACAACACTGGTTTGTTTCTAGAAGGGCAGGAACATAAGGAAGAACATGAGTAAAGACCCTTCTCTCCTGTTTCCCATTAGATCCCACTTCATCTGTTCAGTCCTGCCTACCCTGGCTGCCCCTTGCCCAGTCCTAAGGCTAAAGACATACAGGTGTCCCTGCTGGGTGGATTCATCTTCAGAAGTCCCCATGCCATATAAACTTAGATAAGCTAAGCTGATATGGTTTAATTATATTAATCTCTGTGTATATATACTTGACGTGTAAAGCAGCATTGTCTGGAGTATTCCTTTCTCTTATCTACTCATCCCAACCTCACTCTCACCCGTGGATGTCAATGGCCATTCAGCCTCTTCTGTGTCCTCTGGAGTCAACTGCATTCACACTAACACTCCTCCTTCCTCACCATATCTTCCTATACGATCCATAATGCTGTCCCACCTCCATGTCTCCCTCTTTTCTACTTTTTCTATGTTATCCCAGCTTCCAATTTGATTCTCTCATTTTATCCATTGTTTCCCCCCCCTCAAACTTCATCCATAGCTGCGAACCTCTTTTGTCAAGTTAACCATCAGCAGAATCCTGCTGAGGCAACAGCTTTGCGATTTTGTCATTTAACATAGAACTTTCCACGATCTAGGCTCATCTGCTTTTAATGAGATCTAGCTCATTCTTTATTACAGATCTAGCTCATTATTTTTAATGGCTGCATAATATTTGATGGTGCCTATGAAGTGAAATTTACATATTTATTTCCCCATTGATGCAAAACAATCCATGCCCACATACATAAGTATTCCGTAGTACAGAATACATTCCCAGATGTAAAATTGCTGAATGAAATACCAACATGGATAAGTATCTTTTTATATGTATATTGGACATTTGTATTTCTTCAGCAAATTGGCTCTTTTGCTTCTCCTATTTTTCTTTCAGGCTGCCTGTCACAGAGATTTATATCAACTCATTGCACAATGTCTGTATCCATACTCGATTATATATGCTGCTAATGTCTCACCCTTGCTAAAATTAGTTATAGAACTTTGGCACTAGTATTACATTTTTTTTAACTTCTTAAGAGTTACCATGCTCCATTTTTCTTGTTATCCTTCCTTTTATAATGATATTAAAGACTCCCCAGAACTCGTTTTAACTTTTTCATTGTTTGTAATATTTAACATTTTAACTTATTTGAAATAATATTTTGTAATTTGAATACTTAGTATTGTCTATGTTTTCATCTTTGCTCAGTTTTACACTGTTTCCTCAGTCACCCATGCCCACACCTGTCCTCCTGTTCTGTGTGTCACCAGCATTCCCCCTAGGCCTCGGGATGTATTCCCAACCATGACATAATTTTCATCCCTGAAAATAAATATATCATTCCACCCCATGCCTTTGACATATATACATAGCCTGAATGATTAGCAAAATTGTTTTTGCTCAAAGAAGTCTAAATCAAAGGGTGACAGGCTTCACTGTGTCTAATCATCTTTAAGTCTTAGAAAAGGCAAAAAGCACATGGACAAAGAACCCAGTCACCCTCGCAGGAAGCAGAACCCCTGGGGAAGGATGTGCAAGCTTATGTTGAGGGAGTGTCCAAATTCAGGGAGTGACCGAAATGTGAGTGTGGAGACAATTCCAGCAGTTTGTGTGGCAGACTCATGAAACGTTCACTAAAGGAGGATTTTACCAAAAGTGCCTTGTGTCCTATCCATTTTGGGGGGAAATGCAAAATCTACCGTTATTTAGAAAGTTCTTGTGCATAGGCCTTTCTTTTTATCTAATCTGGGGATATCAACATTAGGTACCTCAGAACTGTGCTGAACCTAGATTCTCTCAGAGCACTGGTGTTCACACTCTGTGATGCCACAGATGCCATATATTCTTCAGTAATACATGTGACAGTTACCTACAACTGCACTCTACCTATGCTAGGGGTATTATCTTGAGTGTCTGAATCCATTCAACAAGTCTCTTCATCTCTGGGAGACTTTATGTCTATACAGGCCTATTTTAATGACAATCTTCTATGTGGATAAATGTAGACCTTTGTCTTAAAGAGGCTTCTTGGTCTCAGATAATTAAGGTTCTTTGGTTTTTTTTTTTGTCCTCTGCCTTTTTCTAAAGACTTTCCATATATGTTTTCCATAATTCAAATGCAATAAAATTAAAGCCATGGATTTAATGCAAGCTGATGAGTTAATATAGGAAAGATCAGATGGGATCTGAAGTGATGTCAAGCGAAAAAGAAGTACAGCCTGCAATCCTCCAGCCCAGGAAGGGTGTCCTGGGTGCCTCTGTAGATTCCAGGTAGACATGGAAAAGCATGTCGCTCTTTCAGTATATATGTCCACGGGACCAACAAGCACTGGTTCGGGAAACAGAAGACTATTCTTGGCCCTGCCCCACGAGAAATCATTCTTCTGGGGAGTTTTCCTATGGGGCCATGCAGACAACAACATCCTCACCAAAATTCTAACAGTAAATAAAGTAATGAGTTTCTTTGGGCTGGTTCTTCTAATGATCCTCAATGTGACCCAAGGGTGTGCTTCCCAAGTAAAGCTCTGTGAAAACAACTCAGGGCAAGCAGTTACATGTGAAGTGGTGGTAGGCACAGTCAGTAATTAATGGTATTCATTTACACATTTAAAGCATAATCCACAAAGAGATTTTATAATACCTAGAGAAATAGGCCCTAAATTCTAAGTAGAAGTAATCATACTTGATTCTTTTAGAGGTTTTTTGTTTGTTTGTTTGTTTGTTTTTAAGGACACCACAGAATTTAAGATCAAACAGCATCTGTCTGTTCATGATTTTGTTTCAGAAATATCATTGTCTATTCAGATGTGCGTGAAAACGAATACACTATTATGCTAGCCATATTTCTGTGACTAAAACAAATAGCTGGATGATAAACTCATAGAGGCAAAAACGTTTGTGTAGGCACACAGTCTGAAAAGTTTTAGACCAAAACTGGTTGCCATATTGTTTTTTGGTCCTATAGTGGAGAAATACATGGTGGCAGCATAAAATGGGACGAATTTATCACCTAATAGCTGTGGTGGAAGCCAGAGTAGATAAAAGGCAGGATTCCACAGCCATCTTTGAAGGCTTACCACAATAACTGAAGGATCCCTTATGGGAGGCTGTGTGATAATTTTGTCCTCCAGATCCCAAGAGCACCAAGAATGGAACTAAGCCTCCGGTAAGTAGGTCTTCAGGATCCAGCCTCAGTCTTAGTCTCAGCAGCCTTTCTATGTATGGTCTTCATCTTCAGTCTCATTCAGTCATTCCTTCTCTTCTTCCATTCTTTTAAACAAGTAGGAAGTATTGTTTACATCTTTAATACCATTACCATAGATGCCTGTGTGTGTACTCTTCAGGACTGTGACATCTGGGGCAGTTGATGGCCAGAGGATATTCTTTGAGGACAGACTGCATGGAAGCCCAGGGATCATAAAAGTTATTTCTTTTTTATTCTAGCAGGAACAAAATTGAATATTGATAAGGTCCTGTGACAAGCTGGAGCCGGTTACGATTTGTTTCTTCATTAGAGTATTTAAACAAGCCACTCTGAAAAGAAGTCTACTCTGAGAGGTAATGAAACAAAGGCAATGATCCCGATGAATAGGTCTCTTGAGATAAATAGAAACTACTTAAAGAATTTTTGTGGGGAACAATATGCAAATCGACTCAAGCAAGAAAATTCATCACAGGAATTTCCCTCATCGAGCTGTATGGCCACCTTGACAAAGAAAGCACGTTTGCCACACAGAATGCCTAGACTAGAGGACGCTGAAGATGCTGGCTACGAAAAGATGCGTGCCTGATGGAGATTGGAGGGCCGATGCGCCAACGCCATGAAGGATAATGATCTCTCAAACACGTTAAAGGCAAAAAAATCAAGACTTTCAAAGACAGATGGAGGAGTTTTTGGCATTTCTGGTATTTCTCACCCTCTACCACTCTTTTGTTTCCCCATAAAATTAGCATGAGGTCCGAAGAGATGGACCAATGAATAAAGTGTATGCCTTGCAAGGCAGATCACTACAGGTATGGTGCCAGAGTCCATTCCAACATATGGGCTCCATAGGAAGCTGGGTAGCTATTTCCAAGCTCTAGATTCAAATCAGAGACCCTGTCTCAATGTATAAATTGGCGAATGCTTATTAAAGATGCTTAACCTTAACACTGGTTTACACAATTCTACAGAGGCACATGTGTGCCTGTACATGCAGCTATTTGGGGATGCACATGAAGGCAAAAAAAAAAAAAACTTCACATGTACACCACAGACATGTATGCAAAATGAAAGGATAACATAACCTATGTTTTTCATAATTTATCTAAAGTGCAAAGAAAAGCACTTAATGTGTTAGTACCATGACAATGTTACTAATTTTTGAGTCTTGAGAAAAAAAATTGTTGCTGTTTTTGTTGTTGATGTATCTCATTTTTTGGTGCTATTGATGTGCACAGGCAAAGGATGACAGACAGACATCTATCTTGAGAACATCTATAAAAAGTATGATATATTGTTGTAATTAATTCCCCGACAACATTCATTATCTTGGGAGTCACAGAGTTGGTACCATTCTGTCATTAGTCCTATATATCTAAATTCCATAGTTTTCCATGTCTTTGTGGGTAAAACAACAACGATGACAACAACAAGACTATATTTTTCATTACACAGCTGTGTAGTACCTTTGCCCTGAGTTTACAATGTAAATTAAAATGCTAATGCCTACACCTGGTGATGTTGAAGTCCACAGACTGTTGTAATCATTGTGAAAACCAGATTACATTGTAATCTTTATGCAAACCAGAGTCCTTTTTGACCATATTTTGCCTACAGTGCTGAACTCAGCTCACACTCCCTTCTGCAGTCATTTTCAGATACAATACACTGCTCTAGCTGTGTATTCGGTGGGGTTTGTCCTGCTAAGTTTGTGTGCTGGAAATATGAAGGCATTCTGAAGTGTTGGAAGGTAATGGAACCTTTACAAGGGAAAGTGGTGGATGATTAAGCAATGAAATAATAGTCTTGGAACAAATTAATACCTATCTTTCCAGATAGGTTAAAACAACATATATGTATATATATATATATATATATATATAGATAGATAGATAGATAGATAGATAGATATAGATAGATATAGATATAGATATAGATATAGATATAGATATAGATATAGATATAGATATAGATATATAGATATAAATATATATATAGATATAGATAGATAGATAATCAATTAATCAATGTCATTTATATGTATATGTATATACATATTGGGGTTAGCCAACATGAGTGGGGTTTTAATAAAGTAGGTCTACCGTAAGTTTCTTATTTTTGCTATTGGTGTTTATTTTCGTTTTCTTAGCAATGTAGTATGTGTTTTGTAGATGCTGCTACTATGCTATTGAGAGTCATGATTCTCATCAGCCAACACTTCTCTTCTTTGCATGTAACCTACCATCGGATACTCACAAAACCCACAAAATTCCCTGGGTTTGAATTCTCTATAGAACCTTCTCTTATTCAGCTTCTCAGGTAGAGAGATTGATTCTGGGAGGCTTTGGCTCCTTCCCCCCTCCGTATTCTGTGGTAAGGTAAGGAAGGTGAGGGATGGATGTACACCTAGCTTACTAACTGAGCAAAATTCATACAAAAAATGACAATTCAGTGGCTTTTCAAAATATCTTCAGAATCCAATGATAGAAAAGACTGCAATACTTCTCTCAGTTGAAATCAGTATGTGTGCTCATACACTTTGTGCTTTACGGAGGGCAAGGCAAAATCACAAGTGTGGTTCATCTTCAATCAAAAGTGGTTAATATCAATAAGAAATGATGAATATCAGACTGCTAGAGTGTACAATGTCTGGACTTGCAATGAAATCAATTATTAGCTGTAGAAAATTTGTTGGTCACAAAATCAGAAAAAAATGTGTTAATGAGATGCAATGCATCAATTGTTTATTGCCAGCAGCTGTGCAAGCCTGATATATTAACGGGCCAATGTTCTGGAATGCTTGTACTTCACCGACCCACTGAAACAGTTGTCACCTTCGATTTGAAATGTGCTTCACACGTGCATCTAAGTCTCCCTTTTCTTATAATTTTCTTTGTTTGGAAGTCTTCAACCATTTAATCAGTCAGGGTCCCTTTGGTTTAAAAGTTATTCTATTCTTTACAGTAACCGATTCATTATCTGTCGATTTCATAGTGGAATTCTCAGAAGGCAATCTTATTTCTTTATCTCCAGGTTCTTGGGGGACTTGGTTCTGCAGCTCTCAAGAACAGACAACATTATATTTTTAGCACTTATTGTAGTGGGATAAAAACCAGGTTAGGAATCAAGAGAGTTGAGTTTGGGTTTAATATCTGACACTTAACTAGTTTCCTGACCTTGGGTGAGACCTCTAATTGCTGTCATTTGAAAAATAAAGAATATAACACCTGTCCTGTTTAAACCAAAGGATTTCATTTAGCTTAGAGTTATACTATATATCAATGTGTTTCCCTGTGTTTCTCTCACACTTACTTATCATTAAATACTTACAAACTACCTACTGTATTTCAGACCCTAAAATTGATATAGTGAGAATAAAAGTCAGTGAAGCTATGTATTCATACAGATTGCAAGGTTTAGGTGAAAGGTCCGTAGGTGAGAGGAAAGACAACACAGGGGAATCCTGGGATGGGAGACAGGAAACACCATGGTGGAGACAGAAGGATTCCAGTTTAAATTTATATGAACATGGGAAAGGGTCTCCGATAAAAATCTTTAGAAAGCATCAAATGAAAGAAATCAAATTCTATTAGGTTCTCTTTAGGCACCATACTTTACACCACTCTCATATCTAACATCTGGCTGAGAGCATTAGGCTAATCTGTTGGAATGTACAGACAGACACATAACTCCCAGCAACCTAAAATAAAGACTAACAATTTCCTCGGGTAACATTGAGGGTCTATGATACAAGTTTCTCAGCATTGATTTACTCCCCCTGCTTTATGCTTCCATGGAAATATTTCAAACTTGACCTGATTTAGGACTTTGTTTTGTTACTGCAAACAAACAAACAAACAAAACCCTTCATCAAATTGTTAAAACATTGCAATTTAAATTTGGTATAAATCTAATCTGTGTTCCTAAGATAAGATCACTTATTACTGAGTCAAGAATAAATTCTCTGATTGCTATTGAGACAAGAGTTGTGCCTTGGCTTTGAAACATGGGGCACATAGGTTAAGGAGATGGGCAAGACAGAAGTACTGTCAAATGGATAAGAGAGGTCCCAGAAACAAAGGAGGAGAACAAAGCCAGGTGCTGTCCTGCAAGTCCAGTGAAAGCAGTATATAAGAAGGATCGGGTTCCAAAGACCTGTACCAAAGAGTCAGTAAGGGAGGATTGAGAAAGATATGCATGGTGTGATGGCTGATTTTTTAATAGTTACTCCACTTTATTAAGTGGAGAAATAAACATAATTTTAATAAAATGTACTTTAACCACCTAATTGCACTGCCCCAAAGTGTGGCAGAATGTAGTACAGGATGCATGATTTGATGTTTATGAATCAGGACATGATAATGTTGGTACTGAAATTATCACAATTATGCACAAGGTAGATTAATATACATTGGCAAAAGAAACAAAACAATATGTGCAACTTCAATGTACCAACTCTCAGCCACTGTTAGAATGGTATAATTAACATTTAACCCTCATTAACAGGCAAATAATATGGCTACCATCGTAACATAACTAAACAAATTGACTGTTAATTGGATGAAAAAATATTACTGTAATAAATGGGACAGTATACTGGAAAATAATCACCATCAATTATGCTGGACAGATTCTTGATAATTCATTCTAGGAATATATTTTCACCTTTTGATATACAAATTTCTTTAACATCATTATTCTATTAACTAAAGATAATTTAAAACCAGATCAGAACAAAGATATCATTATATAAATGTGTACTTAAGAAGCTAAATAGAGATATTAAGGTTCAAAAATAATGATATCAACTGCTAATTGAAAATATTAAAGTAATATAGATTTTAAAGCATCAATTTAGTGGGGAAAATAGTACTAAATAAATTATTTTCCTATAGTGACTAATCACCAAAGTGTCTATAAATTAGTTTCACCTCCTGATATTCATGTCTGATACACTTTCCTATATTTAATGCTGGACAGATTCTTGATAATCCAAGCTGAACTCTGAGATTAAAACAATAATGCAAGAAAGGGTGTATGGCGGTCTTATTGTTCACTCTTCCATTTGTATTTGAAAAGTCCTGAGGCAAATTATGAGGATATGGATTGACTCAGCAGGCATGAACAAGAAACTCCAAGAAACATCAACTTTGCCAGTCAGTTAACTACTTGGCCTTTGATTTCCATGGCTTGGATATGATTTGAAAGTGTTACTGAAAGGCCTAGCATTGAGAACTTGGTATGACAGAGGTAGTTCCCATGTGACATGGAGCTAGTTCTCATGGGAGATTTTTAAACAAGGAAAACATAGCCCATCCATCACATGTTCTTCCTGTCCTATGATGCAATTTTCCTTTCTTCCCAAATATTGCTGCTATTATGATTATTATGATATCAATTGCTATTTGGCTGACACAATAGCCCCACTAAAATTAGTAACATTCGCAGTCTCTGACACTGTGAGCATGCTCAATCTGTTTTATTTTATAGTGATAAAGACTCAAGAATTCCATTATACAAACCAGTGTTCAAATTATCCTAGGAGAAGGGGCGAGAACAAGAACACAGGCCACTTTCTGATATTTGAAACCCACTTTGTAATTAATTAGATTTACAAACTAATCTATGAAAAAGAACAGGTATCCAGGAATTCAAAAACTCTTCAAGTTCAATGTGAAGAACATATGCATGTGACTTGCTTGCCTTTCATAATTAAATATTTTATCAAGATGAACATTTGATAAAGTAGGGACTGAACCTTATTTTTCAAATTCATATGTTGAATTTTCAGCCTACAACTTGACCATTCCTAGAGATAAGACCTGTAGTTGATAGTCAGGATTATATAGTCATAAGATTAGACTTTCTTATTCCTTCTCTTCCCATTCCTTCTCTTCTCATTGAGTCTCTAAATCTCTGTGTCTCTGTCTTTGGAGTACATAGAGAGGAAAACATCATGGGTAAGCCTAAGGTTACATACTGCGGTAGGGAGATTAGCAAAGAGGTTTACAAGGAAAAGTGTACAAGAGTGAGAGACTTTGAAGCACTCAGTCCTAAACGCAATGTCTTGAACAGCACCTACCTCCAAGGCTCAGGGATCTATGTGAAGACTGAGAGTTGAGCCAGAGTTGGCCAATGACTCTAAGAAAATGATTGCTTCCATAAACAACGGGAGTGATGCGTATATGACTACACTGAGACTGTGACAACACACATGAGCCGTGATTGGCTCAGGCCTATTGAGGTCTCATCGCTGACAAAGCGAGGTGGACACAGATTCTAACCCTTAACCAAGAAGCTCTTTCCTGTTGATCACTGCTGACAAAGGGGAGTCAGAATTTTCCAATAGAGAATCAGTATATCAACTAGACAAGGTCCCCATGACCAAAAGCATTTGCCCAACACAAAATGGAACGCAATGCTCATGCAATGGAATCCCAACACAGGTTTTGGGATGTTTGGTTTTGTGTATGTGGACATTTTTCATTTTTTTGTCTTATTGGTCTTTTGCTTGCTTGTCTTAATTTTGTCTTGCATTGGTTTTAGTAGAGAGAGAAAAATATCTTAATTTGTGTGAGAGGTAGAAAGGTTTATAGAGAAGTTGGGGAGGGTAAAACATGATTAAAATATATTGCATGAACCATAATTAAATGATAATTTCTAGAATGAACCCAAAGTAAAGGAATATGGTGCATGCCTATAAGCCTGAGATTTTGGAGACAGAGACAGTTGGTTCTGATTCTAGAGAATAGACATTAATATATAGCAAATCATTTATTCAGCATTAACAGAAGAAAGAAAAAAGAAGTGAATTAGATTGCCCCACCTGGGGATCCCTCCCATATACAGACACCAAATCCAGACACTATTGCAGATGCCAAGAAGTGCTTGCTGACAGGAGCCTAAAATAGCTGTCTCCTGAGAGGCTCTGCCAGAGCCTGACAAATACAGAGGCAGATGCTCACAGCTAAGCATTGCACTGAGCACAGGGACCTCAAAGGAGGAGTTAGGGAAAGGACCAAAGGAGTTGAATGGGTTTACAGCCCCATAAGAAAAAGAACAATATGAGCCAACCAGTACCCCCAAGCTCCCAGGAACTAAATCACCAACCAAAGAGTACACATGGAGGGACCCATGGCTCCAGCCACATATGTAGCAGAGGATGGTCTTGTTGGACATTAAAGAGAAGAGAGGTCCTTGGTCCCGTGAAGGCTCAATGCCCCAGTATTGGGGGAATGCAAGGGCATGGCAGAGGGAGTGGGTGGGTGGGGGAACATCCTCAAAGAAGCAGGGTGAGGTGGGATGGGAAAGGGGTTTTGCAGAAGGGAAACCGGGAAATATAATTTGAAATGTAAGGAAATAAAATATCCAATAAAAAAGACAAAGAAAGAAAACATAATAATACAATATCTCAGATACTCTCTTCCATAATAGTGAGAATATTAATATGTATTGCTTATATAATCTGTGGCAATTTGTTAATGCAGACAGAGAAGACTAATATTACCTTTTAAAGGCAAAAAAAAAAAAAACCCGAAAGGATTGTTTTGATCTTTGGTTGCATACATAAAGAACTATGGTACAATAGAATATGAAGAGAAACACAATGACTGGACCAATGTGAATATGTATGTGAGAAAGTTTGTCAAAGAGGGTTCATGGCAAGCCGTAATGTGTGTTATGAATGGGATAACAGAGCCAGAGTTCAATCCCAAGCACCCACATGGTAGAATGAGAGAACTACAGCCAGAACGTTGTCATCTGATTTCCACATCTGCATGTGTCACCAACTTATCCCATCCCAAACATACCCATACACACAAAATAAATGCATAAATGCAACTGACAAAGTATGACACCGTAAGAGTGAGATAAGAGAGAGAGATTTCTTGATCTGTGACAAGTAAGCATCTTCTAGTACAACCAAAGGCACATGAAATAAAATTTAGAGTTGCGAGTTTATAGAACACAAATCACATAAACACATATGTCTATGACCACCCATGTAACTGTCTAGTTACAAAGTAACCATATTCCCTATAGACTGTTTTATTTTGAAATTTAACTATTAGAATTCCATGCATTCTTTTATTATTTTACAATGACCTCACGGTGAGCTTCCCATCCAGGTGTTGAGAGAACAGAGCTGACACCTTCTTTGCTATTGAGACCTGAATGATGCTCAGAGCTTTCATATTATTTTACACACTGACAATGGCAAACATGGCCTTCGTATGTACAACATAAAACCTAATAAAGTATCCAGCTGTTCCTTCCCTGGTGACTCTCGCTGCTTCTATCTGAGGTGCAGTAATGTCAAATTTTCATGAAAATGCTTGGAAAACATACAGTATAAATGTACCAGGCTAGAAGATCCATGGTATGTTTGCCTTTTTCTTTATGCCTGTCATCATATATCAAATGCAGGCGAGGAAGCTTTATTTCCCAGTGGTCTAAACCTAGTGGAAAATGCATATTCTTAATAACCAGTCATTTCTACATCACTGTCTCCTGCACTATCCCAAGAACATGCTTTCTTTGTTCTCTCTCTCTCTCTCTCTCTCTCTCTCTCTCTCCCTCTCCCTCTCCCTCTCCCTCTCCCTCTCCCTCTATCTCCTTTTCTTTGTAACCCAAAGTAAGAATGCATCCATTTCTGGAAAATGTAGAGATGAAAGAAATAGAAATGCTTTAATGGTGAAATTTGATTTTTCTAATTAAAGTGCATAGAATTACCCCAACTCCACCTTGGCTCCTAAAAAATTCTGCAAAATCAAATTGAATAAAGCCCAACCATGCTTATCTGAGCTATCAGGGGTACTAAACTAGATAATATTAATCAGCATCAAACATTCACATGCAGTTCTGTTCTCAATTCAGAATAGTCAGTGTCCACGGAGATTTTCGTATTATACAGTACCTCAAGAATTTTGTAAGAATGTTTGAGGAAATTGCTTTTCATTACATTAGGTGCTGTAATTTCACCAGCCACAAAATGTCCATCACTAAATTCACAGACACCACTTGACTTTGAATGTCCATAGACTAACTCAGAGACAGACCAGGATACATTTAATTAAATTTCATGGGTTAAGTGTGGATGTGTCAGTCCTACTTTGAAGGAGGAACAAAATAATCATTGGCGGTAGAGGGTGGGAAGGACTTGGGGGGAAGATAGGAGGGGGAGGGAAAAAGGAGGATAAGATCAGGTGTGGGAGGAGATGGGGAGATGTACAGGAATTGAACAAAGGTATGTAGTAATGGGGGAACTGAGGATAGCCACCAGAAAGTTCCAGATTCCAAGAAAGGAAGAGGCTCCCAGGACCTAAAGGGAATGAGATTAGTAAAATACCCAACAAAGGAGAGAGAGAGAGAACCTAGAGATTGCATCCAGGGGTTAGGGATGGCCTCTAGTGAGGGATGGGGCCACCCACCCATCTCAAACATTTTAACCCAGAATTGCTACTGTCTAAAGGAAATACAGGAACAAAGAGTGGAGCACTGAAGGAAAGGCAATCCAGAGCCTGTGCCACCTGGCAAATCCATCCCATATGCAGCCACCAAACCAGACACTATTGCTGATACCAAGAAGTGCTTGCTGACAGGATATAGCTGTCTACTGAGAGGCTCTGTCAGAACCTTACCAATAATGTGGACGCTTATAGCCAACCATAGGACTGAGCACTAGGACTCCAATGGAGGAGTTTAAGGGTAGGAGTGAAGGCGTTAACGGGGTTTGCAACCCTATAGGAAGAACAACAATATCAACCGAAGAGACCCCCTGCCCCCAGAGTGCCCAGGACTAAACCACCAACCAAAGAGTACACATGGAAGAACCCATGGCACCAGCTGTACATGTAGCAGAGGATGGCTTTATCTGGCATCAGTGGGAGGGAAGGGTCTTGGCGGTTGTAAATGTTTGATGCTCCAGCATAGGGGAATGCACCCTCATAGAAGCAGAGGGGAGGAGAATGGGATAGGGAGTTTGCAGAGGGGAATCCAGGAAGGGGGAATAACATTTGAAATGTAAATAAATAAAATAACCAATAATAAAAAAATAAATTCCATTGGTTGTATACTAAGATGATAAACTGGTATGAGAAATATAGCTCTATAAAAAAGCATGTTCCAGGAAAATTTACATCTACAGACAAGGTTTCATCTTCCATGTCTTGACATGGACATTTTTGATAAGGTTGGGTTCCATGTGGCCTTCCAGAGAAGCCCAATCTTAGTGCTCTTCTTATCAGTAGACACAAAGTGACCATTTTTAACATTTAAACTACAAGCTAGCACTCAAAGGAGTATTAGCAGACTTACTCCCATGTGGGTCACAACATAAATACTATAGAATTTGTAGGCCTGATGGTTACCACATGAAACGAGACAGCAATATAAAAGTATCAAGTGAAAGCATGGAGCTGTTACAATAAAATCTGAGTTCTAGACATTTAAAATTTACAATATAAATTCTGTATTTTATTCCACTGCAACATATAATTAATTCTTTTTATATTTGTCAAGATTTAAAACATGTAAAAAGCAGTCTATAACTCACAGTTGGACATATTTGGCCCTCCAAACTATAGTTTTAGTCTTATAACACACATAGATACCTTTAGGATTACCAAAATAATTAGTAATTATTGGTATGAGATGGAACTTTCTGGAAGAGATCTAAGAGAGCTAAGATTTTAAAAAGACTAGGTTACAAAAATAGTTTGTTGAATAAGAACATGGGGTTTTTAGGAACAGCATCAACACTGAGTGATTGTGTCAATCCATGCCCTATGCCCATTATCAAGAAGGACTTCAGGCATGCCTCTGTCCTCCTATGCTAAATTTTTACCTATTTTGCAAGAGTGCTCAAGAAGATAAATTAGCACCAAGAAGAAATGGTAAACTACCACCATGGATTTTTAAGAATATGAAAACATCACAGACACTTACCTGAAGGAGAAATGAATGGTCAAGTCAATGAAGCAACCACGCAACAATCATCATTTCCAAGTCCACGGAAGAAGGCATAAAAAAAAGCAGAGAAGAAAAAGAAACAAAATGATTTGCTTGCCCATTGATAAAAGGAGAGTCTATACAACCCAAGGCTAGTTCTATTGCTAACAATCTGCCAGAGTTTGGAAATCCCGTTGCAAGCATTTCTTTGTTCAATCATTACAAAGAAATGATGTTGGCAATATCGGAGGAAAACCTGTGAGGCTCTTGTGTGATAGATAATACAAACTGAGCAATCTGACCACTTAGGATATTCAGCAACACAGGGCAGTTTTGAAAATGATTTGAATGGAGCCTTTATCTGAATATCAGCAGGCAAGGGGCCAGAGCGGAAATTATACAATGAGAACATAATTGAACAATTCGGATATGTTTATAGAAAGCCTGCAACTTGGGGCATCTCATTTGCCATCAAATAAAGTTGTTATTTATGCTCTGTACCAGGGATAAAAAAAATATCTGTCATGTATAAAATTTTGCTGGCAGGGCACATTCAGGCAAGTAAACACTTTCCAAATAAATGCATTGAAGTAAAAATGGGAAAACTGTATAAAATGCTTGCATGTAGTTTTTCTGCCTCTTCTATGCCCTCTTTAATATATATTACAATGCCAAAAGCCAGCACTTTATAGAGTGCCATGATTTTCTATAAGTACATGTTTTAGTTTTAAGCAAAGGACATGATAATATAGGTATCATCTTGCAGATATAAAATGACATAGATTTCAAAAAGCTACTCAAATATCCAGGAAAAATCAAGAAAGACTTTTTTCCCATTTCAGACATCACATTCCTTTAAAGATCTATTGCACTGGATTCCTGCAAGGGTTGGAGGCGCATTGATGTGGCCCACAGATTGAAACTTTAGTTGCCTATTTTTAACACATCAGTTCTCTTCCCAAGTCGGATCTTTCAGCAGTGTGAGATTCAGTTACTTAAAATATATTTCCATGTGACAATAAGGAAAATAAGTTGGGCTCTTTATGCACATGACCCTTCATTATCTAATAGTCCCACCATCCTATGGCACAGTCAAAGACAAGTGAGCTCATGCTCAGACTCATTATATCACCTTCAACATTTCCCATGCTGATCGTTGATAACAGCTATTTTTTATTAGATATATTCTTTATTTACATTTTAAATGTTGTCTCCTTTCCTGGTCCCCTCCCCCAGAAAATTCCCTATTCCATCCCCCCTCCCCCTGCTCACCAATCTACCTACTCCTGCTTCCCTGTCCTGCCATTCCCCCTAAACTCTGGTCATCTAGTCTTCTCAGGACCAAGGGTCTCTCCTCCCTTTGATGTCCAACATCAAAGGGAGGGACCCATGGCTCCAGATGCATATGTATCTGGAGCCATGGGTCCCTCCATGTGTACTCTTTGGTTTGTGGTTAGTCCCTGGGAGCTCTGGGTATACTGGCTGGTTCAAATTGTTGTTCCTCCTATGGGTCTGCAAACCTCTTGAGCTCCTTGGGTCCTTTCTCTAGTTCCTCCATTGGGGACCCTGTGCTTAGTTCACTGGTTGGCTAAGAGTGTCCCCCTCTGTATTTGTCATGCACTGGCAATTTCTAACTTGATCTTGACTGTAGATAGCAGTACAGTCCCTCTCCAAGTCTTAAAAACCATAAAGATGTTAAGTGGTTATTTTTGTTTTTATTCTTATTTTTTGCTTAAAAATAAAAGAGAAAAATAAAACAGCTTGTTTCCATGCCCCCTTTCCCTCCAAGAATATGATAACAATGGAAAAAAAAAGAGAAAATTAATTTAAAAAAGAACAGTGGAAGGTATATAAAGTTTTGGTGTGGGGTGTATATAATTTAATTATAATCTCAATAAAGACACAATACACTATGTCATAAGGGATGAAGTAGCCAAATTGAAGCCATTTGAATAAAATTTGTCTTTTCTAAAGGTGTGTGCTATTAGAGGATGTCTCCTAACAGAAAATTAATCAAGCATTTGTGAATGCTAGCATAAACTCACTTTTAGAACTGTTTATTTCTATGTATGCATCTCCAAAACCAATCAGTTATTAGTACATCTAGGCTGTTACTTTAGTCTCACACATCCAACATGGAATCAACTAAGTATTTAAAACTTGTACTCAAAGCACGCTCAACAGCTCACTGCCACCTTGCTCTTTTTCCACGACACCCTTCAATTTTTTTTTTAGAGAAATTTATCAAAAAACCACATGTCTTTATGATCCTCATCTGCTTTTCAGTCAACCACTCTGTGCTGAGATTATATCTGTCAGATCTCACAAACAATTGCAGAGCAACCAGATGTGAGCTCGTGATGAAAGAAACTAGAGTAGAACACACGCTACCTGAAAAAAAACACAAACTACATTTCTGTGATAAATATACAAATTAATAAGGATTAATAAACATTCTGAAAACTCTAAAATAATTATAAACAACTTTCTCAAAAAATTTAACTCTATCCACCTCCCATAACCCTAAATAAATAAATAAATAGATAGATAAGTCCAACTTATTTAGATATCAAGGATGTGTTCTGGCACCCATTGTGTGATACTTGTTTTCCACACCTTATTTTTTGAAGTGGAAAGGGGCTGTTTTGTATCTCGGTGGGAGATTGTCTAGCATGTCCAAGGCTCCTACTTCCATTCATAGCATGTCAACACCAAATAAAAATCAGGAACAAATTGACATGTCTTTTTTTTTCTTTCTTTCTTTCTTTTTTTTTTTTTTTTTGCTCAAGGCAGGCATAAGATTACTAACAATAATTCGTTATTGGAAGCATTAAAGTTCAGTACAAAATTCCAAGGTTGGTGGGATTTAACTTGAATTATACTGATAAGTTCACTATATGGTATAAAGTAAATTGGATTTGATTATTCCATAGAGCCATGGTTGAATGGATCCTGCCAAAAGAAACCAAAATTTTACTTATGATTTGTGATAAACTCTTTTCACCGATTATGCATACATTAACAGACTACTCCACTTCATAGCAGAAAGTAATAAAAACCACTCCTTCCTTAATTTCTTTTCTTTTCTTTTTTCTTTTTTTTTTTTTTTTGAGACAGGGTTTCTCTGTATAGCCCTGGCTGTCCTGGAACTCACTCTGTAGACCAGGCTGGCCTCGAACTGAACTCAGAAATCCATCTGCCTCTGCCTGCCAAGTGCTGGGATTACAGGCGTGTGCCACCACGCCCGGCCCTTCCTTAATTTCTTAAAGGTGCTTTTACAAAGTACATTAAATTCTAAGATTCATGAATGTTTAGAGGATCACAGAAACTAATCTTATTAATGTTTTATGGATGACTAAAGAAAAAGCTTAGTAGCTAGCAAACACAGATAAACTAGAGATAGAGGGACTCTGTATATTTCTACCTGGGAGTATGTGTTTTATTGTTGTAAAACTGTTTTGGAAAATGTGGAACTCCAGTTCATGCAGTTCAAGTGATATGCTCAATAGAAAACTGAATGTTGAAGGAACAGATTCAAAGTACCTTGAATTCGAGTAGCCTCTAAGACAAACAAATTCCCATTTTTTTTTTGTGGGCCACAAAGAAACAGAATTTTATTCCTGGCTTAATATTTTGGAGGTTAGTCTTAGAAATAGACATTTTTCTTTTAAAGTAAATTTTAGCTTCTAGTCAAGAATGCCATCAGTCTTTTGCCAACCTTGCTTGCCAACAAACAGGCTTAGATTTGCAGCAAAAACAACAAAACCTTTTAAAACTTCCAAACAAATCTCTATGGAAATTGTCTCTTTAGATATACTAGGTGATTAATTAATAGGTTCAGATTATTGGTGCCTATTCAGAAAGAAAATCATTGTTTCCTTTCTGATATACAATTTATTCCTATCCAGTGATGAAACACCATGTCTTGAAAAGCACCTCCCTTACCTAAGTCTGGGATGACCTTATCCCTTACCTAGCTTAACTCTAGAATGATATTCTCCCTTACCTACGTCTAGGATGATCTTATCTCTTAACTAACTCTAGGATGACACTATCCCATACCTAAGTCTAGAACAAGTACTTATAATTAAATATTGGATATAGACGTGACCAATATTTTTTAGTGATACATCAAATTAGCAAAAAGCAAAATGGAATTTGTTTATCATTCCCCAAACACACATACAGCTTTTCCCCCACACCCTTTGTTTTTGACCCTGTAAAAAGGGAAACATTAGGAACTGATTCTGAAATGCAAGAAGAAAACATGCTTTCATTTATCGGTATGTTTTTCAATTCCTTGGTCCTGGCGCGAGTGTCATTCGCTGGGGGAGGGAATGCTCCCTCTTTGCTGTTCAAGGCACACACACACACACACACACGCACACGCACACGCACACGCACACGCACACGCACACGCACACGCACACACACACACACACACACATATTGTCTCTCTCCCCTCTCATACACACCCCTTATGCAGATATCACGACATTGTATTTGCACAATGATCTCCTGTCTATCTGAATGAGTACCACCTTTGAAAACTCCATCATTCTATCCAATGCCATCAAGTTGATGTCAAAGGTACTGAGGAGACAATTTTACTCATTAGATGTGTTTCTTATGGGCTGAGATGTGATTTCATAGCTTGTCCTTTATGTTCCTTTAGGTATAAAAGTCTTTGTGTCTCTGCTGAGCTACAGACAAACCGACTACCAAACTGCCATGTCTTCTGCTAGGAAGACTCTTGAAAATGTAAGCAGTGCTCCAGAGCCAGGCACGAGCCTCTGCGGGCAGGGCAAGCGGAAGGTGAAGAGTATGCATAAAGGATGAACAGAACAGACAATGATTCATCGGGACCTGGGTCCAAGACAAACCAACCAACCAACAAACAACGTCCTCTTCAGACCTAAAGCAGAAACAAAAACAAAGGGGGAAAAAAAAACCCTGAGGTAGACATTTCATGAAATTTAAATATTTAAAATCGTAAAATATTATTTTTCCAGGGATGAGGATAAACGAATCCAGGGCAAAACTTCAAAACCATCCCTGGAGATGATGGTCGGCTCCACACTCGTGACTGGGACCCAGAGAGAATCACATCGCTGCTGAGGTGTCTACCTGCTCTGACGCTCCAGCTGCCCTCTGTCTTCTCCTGATTTCCACACTCCTGTCCTTCTCCGTTGCTCGTCACAAAATCTCAGTACACTGAGGCTCTAAAGAGCACCACTTCCCTTTAGCAATCAGCACTCTCATCCCTCCAAGGAGGCTGGGTTCTTTCAGGCGCTCCAAAGAGAAGCCTTGTCCATTTGAATTAAGATCCTGTATCCTAATGTGCTTTTGTACACAGGGGGATGGACAGACATAGTTTTATCCTTAGTTTTCAGGTGGCTACATGATCCAGATGAATATGACAGTATAATAACTTGGGAACAATATTCTCATCAGAGAGGCTTCGACTACCCTGTGCAGGCGTAATTCCCTTTCCCTCAAAATTCTAGAAGAAAATCATGCCCACCCTGTCTCGGGTACAGGCAATTACTCTACAAGACACAAAGTGATGATTGTCATTATGGAAGCAAGTAAATAGTTACACAAATCAGTCTTTGTTTTACAGGGCACATTTGATTGCACATCGTTATAAAAACACAGTGGGCACCTTTTTCTAACATCTAGGCATGGATGTGATTGACTGAGATACAATTTCCTCCCAGGGTTGCTCTTGAGCTGTGTGGGCAATGACTTCTTGCTGGGCATGCTAACAAATACCCCCCTCATATAAACAAATACGTTCAAGTTCAGACACTGAGAATAAACATAGGTATAGGTTTTAATTCACGCCTATCTTTTCTATAAAAGCTTCTATACTCTGATTCTCTTCATGGTGATCCCTCTAATAAAACTAAAGCCTAGGGCTTTTACAATCTCAATTACAACTGAGCAGAAAGTGATCCTTCTAAAGGAAAAAATTATAAGAATGGGGAGAAAGAAGGCTGTGGAAATTTAGGGAGAGCCAGGTTTAATTAAGGTCCCGGGGATACTGTCTTACTAATGTGTGATTGAATCAACACATCTAGAGCCACTGTTAATAAAATGGCTGAAGCTGGAATATAATCAAGCCTCGGTGGAATCCATGATAATAAACTGGCTTAAGCTAACAGTGTCACAGGCTTGGTATCCCATCAAACACCTTTTACTTTCCTGTTTTCTTTTTCTTCTTCTTTTTATAACTAGGAGAAGGAAGGCACCTGAATGGATGAGCCCGAGAGCGAGGATTTAGTAGATTTCCATCAATGTCAAGTACACATAAGGAAGAGCCAATCATCAGAAATACATTCCTTAATTAAAGTGGAGAAAGATTCCTATCACCCAGATAACTTTGTAGCAAAATGTTTCATTAGATGTTTCTGCTTTGTGATAGGTTTTAGTTAGCTCCTGCCAGATGACAATGCTTCTCTAACTCTGATCTAGACATTAGATAATGGTCATTGGTTCTGTTTCTTCCTTGCAAGCTAAGATACTTATAAGAATTATCTTCTTTCATCATAATAAAAATCAAAGAAGGTACAAATGGGGAGAAAACTGGGGAGCTGACTTACTAGGCAAAGTGGCTTGTTATACAAGCATACAGATCTGAGTTCAATCCTCAGTGCCCAAGTAAAAACCTGGGCCTGGTGGTATATGCTTATATTCTCTGAACTAAGGGAACAGAAATGATCCAGGATTTGCTAGGCAGTCAGGGGCGCAAAAGCCCTGGGATTCAAGTTTATTATGCATCACACATGCATACAAACACCCACACGCACATGCGCGCACACACACACATACACACACACACACACATATATACACATAGATACCAGAAAACGAGAAAGAGAGAGAGGTGGGGGAGGAGGGAGGGTGCAGGGAGACATTGACAGAGGCAGAGGCAGAGAGAGAAACACAATCCAATAAGAGCCAGTTTACATCTGAGATACAGTAATCCTAAAGTTGCATAAAAGGCTATTGTTACCAATGCTTGAACAAATAAACTCCTGCTTTACTGTAATACATAATGAAGAGGAACTCCCAAAACTGAAGTTCAGTCCAGAACGGGAAGTCTCAAAGATACTGACTCGTATCACATTGACTGAGTTGTTTACCTGCTCTCACGCCTTTATTTCTCTGACTACAAGTAGATCACAAAAATTACGAGTGTAATATATATACATATACATATATTCCTTGTTTTATTTCATTTGAAATGTGTGAGGCAATATTCATTATGTCTGTGAATAAAATGTCACGTAAAAATTGATATAAGAATAGAATTGCCAAGTTCATTTCCATTGCTGACTGGTTTAAGTCTTTCTACAACTTCTAAATACATTCCACCAACAGTACACACAGTTACACCAATTTCATGTCTCACTCAAAAAGCAGACAAATGTTAATAATCTTCAGCACAAGTAGTAAATCAAACTTAGGAGTCCTTCAAACTAAGAAAGATTCAGAGATTGGACATGCAAATTATCCTCCTTTTGAGGATATAGATTAAACTCATTGGTTAGATTGTGTTTACTGCTTTTGAAAGTTTCATTGTTTGAAGCAGAAACTGGATACTGATAAAATTTTATAATAAACTGCCATTCATAAGCCACATTAAGGGAAACACCCGGTTATATTGTGTTTCAGTCTACGCAACTGCAAGTGTCCTCAAAATGTCATCAACAATAAAGTATAAAAGGCTTCACATCTCTGCGCTAAACAGCTTCCCTGAGGCACTAGGATGGAAACACACATCTCCTCCGTTCTAAAGCAGCCCTTGTGAATTCAGACATAGATGGCCTTTTTACTAAACATGAAAGTTTATATTTTGATATAAACTGTTTGTGTTATAATCAGCGCAGGGGGCAGAACTGAAGAAACATTATAGGTAATTTCCATATTAATGGATTTAATATTTTCCTGTCATACCCTACATGTCTAGCGAACGCTTTAAAATCCAGTGTAGAGAATGTGGATTTTGGGTGCCCCGGAGCTCTTTTGTCAGACCCCACAGATGACGCTTCGTTTTTTGGAACTCAGAGCAAACTTCTTAACACTCAACATCTCAATCAATCTCAGACGAGCTACTCGGAATTCTCTCAACTCACCGAGATCATACTCACGGAAGAAACGCTGACTGACCTGAGCAGGCTGTATTCAAATGTTTGTATGCATGTGCTTGTGCATTTGTATGAAATAAAGAAATACAGACCAGGAATTAGGGATGGAGCAAGGCAGGGACCATAAGGAGGGATGAGAGGGAGGAAAGAGATAGGAGCAAATGATGCAAGAATATTGTAATTTCAAAAACCTAAAACACTTTCATATATGGGTGGGTCATCACTATCAAATAGTGATAAACATGTTCAGTGAGGTTCTTAGCATTTAGATTTGTCTACGCATTGGGGGAATATCACTGACAGTTTACCAAATAATTTAAAGAGACAGACGCATTTTTCTTTGAACAGTAAAATGTAAAGTATGTGTTTTTATGGACAGCATTTCAATACCTGTTTTGTCTTTCCATTTTTTAGCTTCCAGCTCGAGTCCTGTACTCAACCTTAATCTTTGGAAAGCGCCAAATGTGCTTCCAAATCACCTCCATTTGTTTGTTTTTAAGATGGACTTATTAATTGCACACTCATAATGGCTATTCAAGTAGAAATATGACCCTAAACAGCACACTAAGTGATGGTGTTCTCTTTCCCTGATAAGGGTTAGGCCCCAAATAACAATTAACAGTGCTGTGCTTTAATACTGGACTTTGAGTTAAAGAAACTGAGCTAGTAGCTTAATTTGCATTGGGTGTTTTAAAAAGGTTTCAAACATGGCAGAGTTGCTGAAAAATTGCATTTGTCTAATGATAAGTTCATAGTTTTGACCTCTTTAATGCCTATTGTCTCTATTAATTGGGAATAGGATCTCAACTTTAAAACTATGGGTGCTGAATAAGAAAATATTTTACTATATAGTGCAGTAAAGGCCCACATATATTAGACATTATTGCTTCCCTAGATGGACTCTAAATGTATAGACAGATCTAATGAACTTGATACCCTCCCTGCACAGCACCAGATGATATGTTCTTTTTGAGCACTTAGCTAGACTGTGCAAGTTCCATGCAGGTATGTCTCTAAGTCTTTTAGAAAGGGTCCATGCTATGAAAGAGGCGGAGCTAGAAAGCATCACAAAGCCAGGACCATAGCAAAACTGGTTAAGAGGGCATATCCTCGCGATCACAGTAAGCTTTCTTTTTCTGTTGCTCTTCGTGATTCTTGTAGCCAGGAAAATGTCAATGGTTTACACATGCCACAGAATCCCTAGTGTAAAGGGATTCTGGAGAATAATATTAAGTATCACAACACTGTTCTGGTCCTGACAACAAGAGCGTGTATGTGGTCATTTGAAAAGCAATACCCCACATAGGTTCGTGTATTTGCTTGGCCATCAGGGAATGACTTTACTTGAGAAGGATTAGGAAGTGTGACCTTGTTGGAGGATGTGTCACTGGGGTTTGGCTTTGAGACTTCCAAAGCCCAATCCAGACCCAGTATCTTTTTTTCCCCCTTCTTGCTGCCTGCAGATTCAGATGCAAAACTGTCAGTGACTCCTCCAACACCACGTTTGCTTATGTGCCTCCACTCTTGCCACCATGATGATTACAGAGTAAACCTCTGAAACTGTAAGCCAGCCTAAATCAGGCCTTCTTTTATCACAGTTGCTGTGATCATGGTGACTCTTCACAGCAACAGAAGCGTGAGTAAGACAATGGTCTGTGTTTTGCTATGCAGTAAGTAGATATTAAATTCTTAAGGAAAACAGAAAGAGCAGTAGATATTCCAAATGTTTCACCCAGACTCACATCAATAGCATACTATAGAATCAGTTCAGATTCTTTTTACCCCTAAAAGAAACATACTGTAAGTCTATCAACCTCAGGTCATTAAGGAGTGGGGAAACACAACTTTCAATCTATCTATGCACTCACATGGATCTTAGGAAATACTGGATGAACACACCAGAGAGCCACACAGCGTTGTGATTTTAGCTGGTTTGACAAGAGAAGGAGAGGGGGAAGAAGAAAAAACCTTAAAGAGTGGAATTCCGCCTTTGTTCTTCCAGCTCCTGCCAAACTCTCCCAGATTTCAGCAGTTTATGAAAACAGTATTTTCTGTTTTCAAATATGCGCTTAAATTTTTCACGGAATGTATCAGATGGGATGCGTTCTTGTCATTTTTGGAAAATGTGGAACACACAGGCATGCCAAGACTAAGCGCAGCATGTGGGAATAACACTTTACATGTTATTTTTATGCCACTTTCTAGGTTTTATTTTTCCCCTCCAGAAGTTCAAGTGTTGTGAAATATTAACAGGGACAATGCCGTGTTAAAAGGTTTTAAACTGTGTATCTATCTCCTTCCTCGCAGCAAGGTACCTTGTTACATTTTTAGCATATGCCATTATTAGGAATGCTAGCCCATAACCCATGTTATAAATTAAATACCAGATCAATCGTCACATAATAGCGCAGCAAAGGAATATGGAAAAAAATGATGAAAAGTTGGCAGGTGATCCATACGAAAGCTCTAGGTTAAAACTTTACATTGGGACAGACTCTGGCAGACAACAGATTCTGGCTTGTGAGAACTACATTCTGGAATATGCGCTTGCACACTGTTGTAGCTCCCAGAAATTTACATAGAAAAATGTATTCTGCGTATTAAAAAATTAATTCCCTTCAGATTGTAGCCTGAATTTTACTAGTAAACTTAATGGTGCAGTTGGCTATTTCCTCAGCTTAATGTGTGATTATATGAGCCTAGTGTGAGCCCTGCACCACCATATTATGGGTGTATCAGAGAGGAAAATGCTTGCCACAGTTTTGGCTGGGACAGGGAAGTATGGAGAGCAGAAAAGTTTTGAAGCAGCTCAGAGGGAAGACAGTGGGGTGGAGGCAGCAGGGGTACTGTCAAGCTTTTATATTTTGGCACAATGACTAGAGAAAGCTACTTAGGGTTACTTCATGTCTAGGTGTGTATCTGAAACTTAGAGACGTGGATTCTCCATGACCTCATCTAGCTAGGAGTTTTCTTTCTTTGTGTAATTTTTTCAGGCACTTCTTTCCCTTCCCTTCCTTGCCTGGACACATGGTGAACAGTCTTGCCCCCTTCCCTGAAGAACATGCTTTTAAACTCAGAACAAGATCTTGGTCATGAGGATCTGACAGATATAAAGAAAATCTCAGCCTCTATGTCTTTGCTTATCTACTTCTTTCATTTTCTTCTATTTCAAACATATTGCCTCCAGAGGGTACAGATACCCCTCTCTGCCTGATCTAGGGAATCATACATGGAACAAATCACACCTGTGTGTGTTGCCAAGGAAAGGAAAGGTGTTCGCTTGCAAACACTAGTCCAGAACACAGGGAGTAGTCTTAAGGCTCTGTTATGAAAAGAAGAGGGATGGACGTTTTATAGCACTCCTTATAGGACAATTCAGCAATGTTATTTATCAGCCTGGCCTTAGAGAGTGCTCACCAGGGACTCTCAGCTTTTGTAAATTTCTGCCATGTGTCAACACAACGGGATTCCCCCAAGTTCCTTATGGACCAATGGTTTTATGGGATAATATCTTCTATGACCGACATATGTATAGGCTTCTAGAATAGCATTCAATTGTAAATTCTGAACACCTTGTATTCTCTTTCTTTGTAGCAAAAGTGTATTTGTTATACTGGATCCATTAAAACAAAGGTTTAATGTCATGTCCTGGAGAAAAATAGTATGGAATTCTTTTTTCATGAATTCTGAAAACAGAATTCATGTTGAGGAATTTGAGTAGAGTCTAATAAGCAGGGGACACAGTAGATGAGGGTGTGTTTTCAGTACCGCCAGGGAGACTTTGCAGGAATTAGCTTGTGTTATGTTAGTTTTTTTCCCCCAAAGAAGCTCTGCTAAGTAAGTAAGCTGTTTGAAGCTGCTTTCTCAGAGGGATTATCCCCTTCAATCTGTTTTAATCACAAGTAAATGCTTTCAATTGGTGTATACTGAAAAAAGAATTAGAATGTCAAAGTTCCCCTAGATCTTTGTGATTTGGTAGGGGAAGAAATGAAAGACACGTACATCAGAAAGCCTTTATTGAGAAATTGAAGTTTTACCTGAAATTGTTTGCATTCACCATGAAATATAAAGGGTTTGCATCTTCAATCCTCTCTCATAAAATCAGCGTATCTACACTCATAGAAAATCAGTATCCTTACATGAAGATCAGCACACTTAAACATATTGTCACATAGATTGATAATGTGCACTTTACTATGAGAGTAAAATAATTTCTTCGTTTGAAAGCTTCTGAGGTTCCTTATTCCTATTTTTTAATCAGTCCTCACAGAATTAATACTTTATTTACTAATATACAAATTTTCAATGTGTTTTCTAATATACCACTTTATAAGTATCATGACCACAGAATGGGTCAGCAACCAATCCTATTTGTGCTATTATTTTCCTATTAAAGCCATACTGACTCAAAAAAGTTACTAGCATGGTAAAGAAAAATCCCATCAGTCACACAGTGTTGTTGGATTGTCCAAGCTCTTAATTGCTATCTTCTTCCACCATTTTCTTGAATTAAAACCAAGCAAAAAAAAATCAGTGGCATTAAAAGGAAAGAATTCTATCAACCTAGAATCTTTACTTTCATGAAAAGAAGAGGAAAAAGAATTTTACAAAGACTACTAATGACCTTCAAACAACATTTCCTGCACCTGAATCCCAGGTCAAACATCTTCCAGGAATACAATCTGCTAAATCAAATAAGGATCAAATGGATACTCTTTCTCTGATGGCTGTTGCTAGGGTTTGATGTTTGTGATGCTTAATGAATGCCACGAGTGTTCTCCCTGTTCTGGGTGAGGCCTCATACATACGTGGATCATATTTTCAACAAAGGGCACAAAGTCACAAACAAAGAAAAAAAATTTTTTCAAAATTTTTAATTATCTCCAAACCCAATTCTGAGCCTTTGGTTGCTATGTCATAGACATCAATATATTCACATTTTGCCCAAGATCTAGGCCTATCAAATATTTTTATGCTGACATCAGTTGCCTCCTGACAGCTCCAAGATAAGAAATAACAAGCAGTCACTGTCAGCAGTCCTAAATCATGCCCAAGGGCCTCCAATGCACCAGACAGCAGCAGCTTGTTACTGCTAAGGAAATGTCAGTCCAGTCAAAGTATGGCAGGGTTGTCAAGAGTCCCCTGTTGACTCTGCCCAGTGTAACTAACACACTAGAAGGTAGCATCCATAAAGATGTTGTTATTTTGCCCTCAACCCTCAAGGATAACAGCAAAAGTAGCTCACAGGGTTCAATAAGTTGCATGACTTCCTCCATCACAGGGATTTCTGCCTCCAGTAGACAGAGGCATTTTCTCTTCTTTGTGTCTGGCCATGATTTAGGATCAGAGAATGCCCGTTCACTCTCCGAGCATTCTATGTATTTCTATAGGGACAGATGTCATTTGACATGATAACTGACTTTAAGCTATATTCAAGAAGCAGTGCATGTGAACAACTTTTGTAAACACACTTGACTATACAGGTGCAGCTCTTGTCTACATCACAGCTGAATATGAAAACTCTTCTCCTCCACAATGACGCTGATGGTCTTAGTCCCACCGTAAGCACAGCAATTTTGCAGTACCATATTTCATTTGCTTTTGATGTGATGCCTTGATTCCTTCTTATAATCTGATAGTCTTTACCTTTTGGGTTTGTTCGTTTGTTCTGTTTTGTTTGTTTTTCACTTGGGGAGAGGAAATTTCACCTTAAAAGTTCCTCCAACAGATTGGCCTGCTGGCAAGTTTGTAGGGCGTTTTCTTGATTAATGATAGATGGTTGATGTAGGGCCCAGCCTACAGGGGTGGAACCACTCTTGAGAAGTGTGGGAGTGAAAGGACTTTTGTTTCAACTTTTTGAAGAGCTAGCTTACTTGTGAGCTCTCAGTCATACATGTACATACAGAGAGAGAGAGAGAGAGAGAGAGAGAGAGAGAGAGAGAGAGAGAGAGTTACAGAGAGGGAGAGACAGAGGCAGACAGAAACAGAGACAGGGAGAGTCAAAGAGACAGAGACAGAGGCAGAGAATCAAATCAAACATGTTTTCAGTTGTTCATCAATTAAGAGCTTCAACCCGCAGTACTGTAGTACTGTACAATCACCATTGGAATTCCTCCTTTTAAGCTCATGCCTGGACATACTTTTTCATGATATCATAGCACTCGGATGCTTCCTGTGCTGGTACTGATAGTCAACACTTGTGCCTTTCTCTTGAAGCCAGTATTGGAGTTAGGACTCACGAATGTAGTCTCCAATGTCTCATTAATCTCACATCTCACTTCAGAGCAAATTGTGAGTCTCTCACACCCTGTTCACACACCAGTCTCGGAGGAAAACTTACAGCTGTGCTATAAATCAACATGAATATATAGTAACAGAAATGAACATATGGGTTATATTTCCTTGAAATTACACATGGTTATAAAAGTTGACCTGAAAAAACAGGACATGGGGAAAGAAAACATGTTTGGGATTTGATCGAACAAAAATATTTGAAAGTATCTCAAGCTGTTTGGCAAAGCTTAAGAAATACCCAATGATTCCCAACCCTACTCAGTACTTTGTCTGCTACATGAGCTTTCGTAAGTATGAAAATGTGTGTGTGTGTGTGTGTGTGTGTATGCATGTGAAAAGAAACTGTAAATCTTTACTTCTTTAACTCTGTAAACTAGTAGAATTCAAAGGCACATACGTCATGTGATTAAATAAAGCCAACATTAATGAGCAATAATGTTCTTAACCAAATGGCACCTTTTATTTTCTGAGCAAGTCGGTCCCTTCTAATAAATAGTTTTGAAGAAGGCAAAGATACAGTGAGAATGTGCTACTCTACTAATCTGGAGTATTGCTTCGCATTTTGCTTGAGGAGCCTGAGAAGGCAATGACTGAGACAGACCTCCTTTCCACGTGGGAGAGCAGGTGTCAAAAGGCAGGATCCTGAGGGCGTGGCTAAGGAAGAAATGTTCTCCTGCTCTGATTTACTGTCTTGAATAGCTAGAGATGCTGGAGCATCTGACTGTAGCTGCTGCATGGGGAGGGAAACCCGGAGTGACATCCGGGCAGGGAATATGCTTAAGGACATGAGGAATAAAATGCTATTTGATATAAGTAGCTATACTTGTATAACTATAGCTATAAATAGAAGTTTTCTATCAAAAAACTTAGATAAGCATGGAACATACTTTATGTGTCAACTAAATGATACCTTTTCATTGATAACTAGAAGTGACTTACAATAAACATATTTGAGACTCTAGAGTATTTAAATTTAAATGTACCTGACATGTGAGTTTAACACAGCCAATCTGTAGAGAGACACATGCTGAATTATCTTGCTTATAAATGTAATCTAAAATAGTCCCATTCACCGTGATTGCCAGGATGGGAAAGGGGAGGGAGAAAACTGAGACCTTTGAGCAGGGTATAAAACTTCAGTTACATAAAAGAAAAATTCTAACTGTTCTATTGCACAGAAAGATTACTGTAGTTAATAATATTGTATTACATGTTTAAAACACTTAAAAGATTTTAAACTTACAACGAAGAACTGGTCATTGATAAAATAGGTACTAAGAACTTTGATTTGCTTTTTTATACTACTTGAATATATTATATCCCTCATAAAACATGCAATTATTATTCATCAATTAATAAGAAAAAGTAAAAATATGTTTCCTCTCATAATTTAAAATATACTTATTTTTAATTAAAAAAATAAGTATTTTTTAAAATTATGTGTGTACGTGTTTGGCTTGTATCGAAGGTGCATTATATGCATGATCTGTGCCCACAGTGAACAGAAGAGGATGTCAGGTTTCCTGGAACTTGAATTACCATGTATGTGCGGAGAACAGAATCCCTGTACTTTAAAAACTGATAAGTGCTTTTAATCACGGAGACATCTCCAGCTTCTTTCATCATGTGTGTGTGTGTGTGTGTGTGTGTGTGTGTGTGTGTGATATTATCAAAACTATGATGGTTAATGTGCTGCATCTGCACTTGTTCTTGGAGTTCCTGGATTCATTCCAGTGACTATCACATAAAATTTAGGTGCCCATACTCACACACAAACATACACACACACACATAGTGGATGCCTAAAAGTATGGCTTTCAATCTATAAGGGAAGTACTGTTTTCAACCACTAGAGGCATGCTACCTTCAAATTCAACAAAGAAGAAAAATCTTGAGGTTTGTGGTGCCAGTCATCTCTCTTGTCCTGATAGGCATCTGGTCAACTCACTAGTCAAGCCCCTCCGTGAACAATGAATATAATGACAACATTTAATTAAACAAAAGCCCTCTTTTTTTCCCTTAAGAGCTCCAAACAAAGACTTCCCCCTATAACTGGCAGCTGTAATTTGTGTCCCTCTAGAGGCAGAAGAAAATCTATAAATTGCCTTGAGAACAGAGATCAAGAGGCAAAAACAGAAGCCATGCACCAAAGTGCAGTCTTATCCCTTTACCATCTGTCACAATTGCTGTCATTCCCCAAAGGCCATGTTTAAAATTGAGACAAGAGTGAGCTGCTGAGAACTTGAAAGGAGGGTAAGAGTTCTGAATTACACTGAAATATTAAAATTCGACTATTTGGGCTCTAGAGGTCAAGTTGGAGAAGGTCTTCAGAATAGGCATATGACGTGATTAGAGAGGAAAAAAGGAGAAGGGATTTGAAATATGCCTGTGGACATAAGTTTTATAGAAGGTGGTGGCATGTATTCAACTGTATTACCTTGTGTTGTGAAGTTAAAACTCACAACCACACTTTTAAGAATTATTATACTATCAGTTGTGAAGTAAATCGTTGGCCTATGATAGCTCTTAGGACCTAGCATTCATAATCATAGAGTAAATACTCCACATTGTACTTAAGAGTTTATATTTTCCAGTGTTATTTAACTTAGCAATTGATTTTCTGAAGTAGTTGTAACCTTTTTTAAAGTTGAGAATTGCCAGTTAAATATATTGACAACTTTGCTCAAAAGACGTGGTCCAGTTTAGAATCTAATTTAGTTTTACATTCACTAATTACTTTTCTTATTTACTTTAAAAGTAAGATCTCATTTTTTAGTATACTGGGTCTTATTATATATCCTAGCTGAAGTCATTGTAATTTTCCTGCTCAGGTTCCTGTAAACAAGAGATACAGGCATGACCATCCAGGCTCAGGCTTTAGCTTTATGTTAGAATGTACAATTTTAACCTGTCGGTCTAATGGTTATAACTCTGGTTTTATATATATATATATATATATATACACAATATATATACTTATATATAATATATATATATACATATATTATATATAATAAAATATATATAAATATATATAAAATATATGTTTATATAAAATATGTGTTTATATACATATATATGTATGTATATATATATATATAGATAGATAGATAGATAGATATAAAAAACCAGAAGTAACCAAATGTACAGTATATATAAATTCTTTATTTATAATACAAATAATTGTGAGATTGGCCTTTTAGGTAAATTTGGTCGATAAAATATCTCTATTCTTTGTATATTTCTTTTTTATCTACCAACCCTAGACTTATCATATATGGTAAAATAAGCCACAACTACAGGGTACAGCATTCCACTAAATAAGGAGCTTTGTGACAAAGTACCAAGCAAAAATTCACAAACTAGAAATAAGTATTTTTGTTTAAGAGGAGACAAACTAGGAGCCCCACTCACTCTCCTTTATTCCTTCCTCTTCCCTCTCCCTCTGTTTCTATGGTGTGTGTGTGTGTGTGTGTGTGTGTGTGTGTGTGTCTATGGACATGTTTCTATGAATATGTGTGCTTCTGTGAGTTCTACACACACACATGCCTGAGTACAAAGGCCAGAGGAAGATATCAAGTGTCCTACTCCATAACCATCTGTTTTACTGTTTTGAAACATGACTTCTCACTGAACCTTAAGCTTACTGTTTTCTCAGCTTGCCTGGGTGGAGCAAGACTCACCAGTCCTGCTGTCTCAGTGCTCCTCTCCCCCAGCACCAGAGTTACAGGCATTCAAGTCTACATTTAGTTTTTCATTGGCATGCCAGGGGTCTAAACTAAGGACCCCATTCTCACAAAGCCAGAGCTTTTATCTATTAAGCCATCTCCCCAGCTTCATATTTTACTTTCATCTTTCTTATTATTTTACGAATAAGATGCTATATAAACATTCTTAAAAACATGGAGGCAATTATGAGATGAATGACAAGGAAAGTATTATAAACTCTTGGATACCTAAATCCATATTCTGTATATATGACATTTGCTAGAGGAGAATAGATTGTCTAATTGATATCAATTCTGTTGTATTAAATGTATTTGAAGATACTGAAGATACAAATTCAAAGCCAAGGCCAGCTCTAAATTTTATTATTTTATTTGATTAAGCATCTAAAAGATAAGACAAAATGTACAAATCAACTTCACAAGCTTTTACTCTTTAGTTCAGAGCTATAAAATTTGATTACGTGAAGCCCAGGGTTGTTGGAATTCACCCCAGAATGCCACCCTACCCGCAGACCCTGTCATTCAAATACCTGAGCAGCTTGATCAGATAAACCAATGGAGTCAGAACTGCAAAGTTTAATTTCCATTAAAAATCATGTTCTGAATTAGAGACACTCACTCACCCAGCTCACTTCTCTCCATGCAGTTATGTTGACCGCGGTCTCTAAATAAGGCCTTTGTGTGCTCAACATTTGTTTTATTAGTTTAGAAAAGGTTGATTTGGTTTACTCCATTCCACCCCAGGAGATCTTGAGTGAACTTCAGAAATCACACTAATCCATCCCAGAATGCTTCTCCTATTCTACACTGTCTTACCGTTATTTGGAATAACCAGAAAAATCCAAATGTTCCCATCAAATTGGCCAACCTGATGAATATAGTTTCCAAGATGATTTAAAAATTTTTGTAAGAGGGAAAAAACACTACTGATATTTAATAAAAAAATATTCTCCTACATTGGCTTGTTTATAATAAAATAAATCCCAGGCACATTCCTTACAGCCATGTTATACAGTAGTCTTGCTCCCAAAGTATAAAAACACAAGGCAGAGAAAGTCTTTTCTGTTTCTGCCCTTCTACTCTTAATATCTTCATTATGATGCTTTGAGACCACTTTTTTTAATGTGAAAGAGATGTTTTTTTAAATTTCCTATTAAGCCTGTGATTTCAGGATCCTGTAGTTTAGTGTCTCTCCATTCTGTCTTATAAAATGACAAGCAGAATGAAACATTTTTCCATCTCTAAGAATCATCAGAAAATCTCCCCAAATTCCTCCTGTCATGGTCCTATTCCTGTTGAATCAGTGTATAATAACTAAACAAGGCTACTAACAGCATATTCACCAGTGTGTGCTTTGAACAATGGCAAAACACCTTAAGACAAAAATGAAATCAATACCACATGAAAATGAGTTCTGTTTAAAGGAAATGGGGGTGATGATAGGTACCATTCTTAAAAGGCCAGTATATAAATTATGGGGCCAAATCAACATATTCAATAAGCAAGGTAGGAAAAACATGTCTATACTTGACCTTAATACATAGCTGCTGAGAAACTGTGGTTGCCGTTCCTTGAAGCATGGCTAGGTCAAACTTGGTCTTTGGATTTTCAGTGGCCAGGTGATCATGTAGTAGCCTGAGTGGTGTGGGATAATGTCTGTTTCAGTGAATGTATTTCCTCTTGGCTATGCATGGGTATGAGCTGTCATGGAGCAGGGATAGGAGTGGTGGGCCATAGAACATCTAGCCCACAGTCACAATAACTAAGCAAAGCAAGGCAGGGGATGTGTAATGTAGAGGTTAAAACTTTCTTATAGAAGGGATGAGGAACAGGCTCTTTTGGATTCCATAAACTCCTATTTCCATCAGGTGGCTTCTGGTCTTGGGGTTAGCACCCCAACTTGGAGAGGTGGACTTAGAAAGGGACTGCAGAGTTGCAGCTTTCCTGCCTCATCTAAGGTAAGTTGTACACCCCTTAAAGTAACTCCAACAAATTTACTGGTTGATTGAAGTGGGTGGACTTTAATAAAGTAGTTTCTTTGATCTGTCCATGTTCATCTTTGTAAATTGGTGTTTTCTTCAAATATCCCCAGAAAAGATAATATAATAATATGTTTGGTGATATTCTCTCCCTTCTCTCTGTTACTATCCTCAGATTGATGTTTCTTTATGTTGAGTTTCAGACAAAAGTCCTTCCTCATGACAGAACAATACTTTGGTATGATGGCAGTAGGTCTAGAATCTATAAACAGATCATTTTTCTTTATTTTTAAGCTTAAAAATTAGCAAACCCTGAAATGTTGTGTAGACAGTATCTATGCCAGTGATACTCGACCTTCCTAGTACTATCACCTCTTAATACAGTTCCTCATGACCTGATCACCTGCAACCATAAGATTAGTTTTATTGCTATGTTATAACTGTAATTTTGGCACTGTTATGATTCATAATGTATCTGATATCTGATAAGCAACTTCAATGGGATCATGACCCACAGGTTGAGAACTATTGCTAAGCCAAAATAGTTGATGAAATAAAAATTTGTTTTTGAAGTAATATTACATTCACCTGTCTTTTTTGTGTTTCTTTGCCCTTCATAGGATGGAGGTTGAGGTAGGGCTCATCATTCTCCTGGAAGAGGCACGTTCTCCATTCTCCTTTGACTAACAGCTGTTGGTTTCAATTAGATACTCTTCCTTTTCAGATGAAGATAAGCCGTGTACTGTCAACGGTGAAATTAAGCATGACTCTGAAAGCCATTGGGCAAGGTGGATAAATGTCAGAGATTTATAGATTTGATGATAATTAAGATTTCTGAATTAAAAGCCATGTGTGTGCTGACTGATTTAAATGAGTAATTTCACATTTGATCCTGCTGTGCATTTTTTTTAATGGAAGCATGAAATGGAGGAACATTGGTGTCTGTTTCCTCAAGGTAGTCTTTTTTTTTTTTTTTTTAATTCACCAACTTTACAAAACTGATGCTTGTTTCAATAAAGACTGTGAAGGTTTAGGCTAAGAAAATATGCAATCACTTAAATTCTCAGCTTGGACAAAAAATGTGTGCTCTTTTATGGCTAGAAAAGTAAACAAAATGATGAATAACCTGACTGCTTAAATCATTCTCATTCAAAAATATTAGATAAATTTCTACTACACTTTGCAATATATTACTAATTCTATATTTGCATAATAAAAACAAACAATAAAAAAACCACAAAACAAACAAACAAAAAAGCCAGATATTTTTCTTTTTTTTTCCCTTGGGATAGAGGCAAGGAATAAAGGTTCTCCGTATCCAAAGCAGGTAATGATAATACCTTTCAAAAATATACAGGTAAAGTTCACCATTTACAAAGCACGTATGTATAAGAGGATACATGATAGAGATCAAAACATAGTTGAATCAATGATTAGTCAATTGTTTAAAATTATAATGTGCCTATGGGATATCAAATTGTTCAATAAATATAACATTCCATCCAGAGTTTTTTCTTTTTGAGTGATGAAAATTTTATCTAAAAAGCTGAAGGGTGCCTTTTTGTCCTTTTACATGAATAATTGCCCAAGAAGGAAATAGACTTTGCAAACTCTAACAGTTTTCTCATCATAAGCCATAACAATGGATTTAAGAGATAGTCGTTTGTAGCAATTAATTGTAAAAGCAAAATAGTTTGTGGTGTAAGTACAGTCTGTTCTGTCATCAAACAGAACATGAGCTCTGAGGAGTTGAGACGTTAAATGGTTCTGTTGTAGTAAAATGCAAGAAGTCCCAATTCCTGGATTCAATAAAGATGGCCATGATGTTTGCTGTGTGATGGGTTTTATTGAGTATCACAAGCATTTTATGAATGATAATTGACCAAATCCTTTCAAATTGTAGGAAGTTTAATCTTAACCAGCACTCATGATCCATCCCCACTTCCCCCGCAACCCAGGGGAATGGTGAGGAGTAGACACCTACTCTGTGGATCTCATAGGCCTGGACAGCCTTTTCCCATTACCCAAGTACTAGATTTAGAGTAGTGAACAAACACATCTATTAATTATGATCTGAACAAACTCGTTTGGAAAGACCAGACATATTAGATTGGTGTTACCTTTGTCCCTCCCCTAAAGACAAACTTACAAATAGTAATTGTATTAATCATAAATCAGTAAATCAATGAATATACATATTGGGGTGGATCATTTATAATGTCCATTGATTTTTTAATGCATCTTAAATTTTGTTTTGATTAAATAAATTAGATGAGTCAGAAAATGAATTTAAGTCTATCCACAAAAGTTTCATAATAAAATGTATAGTGAATTGCTTCTACTATGACATTTCAATTCACTCATCAGAAGGCATCTGATTACTCATGAGTGCTTCTATTACATTAGCCTCTTCACTCATAAGAAAAACTACATAGATCTAATCCATTACGGGTGGGACTTTCTAGTTTTCCTTTTCCCTTCAAGTTCACCACGTCTAAGAACATTGAATCTCTTGTGTAAAAGGGAGATTGAGTTGGTAAATATAGTTCATAATTTATTATTTATCCAAAGGAATTGGTTAACTATTTTGAAACACAGAACTTACCTCTTTTATGAAACAAGATATTATACACTTATATAATGTTGAAATTTTAGGACATATGTATTGGGAAGAAATGCATAATTATTGATTTGGACATTAATGTTTTAATGAATTTTATTTAATTCACAATTTAATATCATTTTTCTAAAGAGCAATGTTAGAATATATAAGTAAATCAGACTCAAGAAATCTTATATTCTCTCAAGAAATTTCATATTCTAAATAGAATGAGGGTATTTTTGTTTGGTGTTTTGTTTGTTTTTTTGTTTGTTTGTTTGTTTTTCTGTTGTTGTCTCCACATCAGTTCTCCAGGCACAAACTAGATTTATTTCTCATAAAAAAATCCCAAAAATCACTTTCTCAGTTTTTCATATGTTACCACTGGCTCATAATGTTTGACCTGAAGAGAGTTTGTTTTAAATCTGGTATTTGTTTCTGTTTATTTGTTTGTTGTTACTTTCCTTCCTTCCTTCCTTCCTTCCTTCCTTCCTTCCTTCCTTCCTTCCTTCCTTTCTTTCTTTCTTTCTTTCTTTCTTTCTTTCTTTCTTTCTTTTTTCCTTTATTTTTCTTTCTTTTATTATTTCTTTCTTATTTTTTTCTGGTGTTGTAAATCAAATGCAGAGGCTTACATGTGCTTAGCAAAAGGGTCTTTTGCCAACCATGAACAATATCTTCAGGTTTGGGTTCATTAAGATACAGTCTTGCTAAGTAGTTCAGCATGGCCTTGTACCTACAATGTAGCCCAGGTAGGTGTAAGCTCAAACCCTCCAATTCCATCGTCCCCATTCCTGGGACTCTGGGAATGCATCACAGTATCTGGCTAATCTGAATTAGCGGTTCTCAGGTTATACATTTTGATTTAATGTCGTTAATGTTAGAGTACACTTTCCTAAAGGCAGATTCATTTATTAGTCTTAGAAGAACTTGGGTTTGACTTCATATGGGCATCAAATGGAAATCACTTTTGCCACTATCTTCCTCTAAGCTTCAGGGAAGCTTTGGAAATCAGTCATTTTCCTGTAGAACCTTCAGTAGAATTACGGACACAAACGTTCTCTTTGCTTGCATCGTTGTTTGATTGTTTCTGAATTGAAGCCAGAGTCAGTAGAGATGAGAAAATTTGTATTTCATATTTGCAAAGGATGGGGTGGCCTTCGGTATTTTGAGGGGGAAGCCAAATGTACTTGTTCAGGGACTCAGTTGAGAGCAAAAAATTTAACAGGAGGACTCTTTGAAAACTAATCATGTTTAATAGTAACATTTGCTCCTGTTGGACTTGGTGGTGCTAACCTTTTATCACTATCTAGGGCTCCTGCTGAGTGATGGGCCATCTCTCAGTGAGAGTGAAGGCACACTACAGTCTGGAGAAGTTTGTTTTTGAACTCTAGATTAAATCACAAACATCAAGTTAAAAATAAAAGCCAACTATAAAAAGAAACTTCCCTCCCTCATTTTCATCTAATCCACCCCAGAGTTTGCCTTTAGTAAGGATTCCATAAATTATTGCAAAATAATAAGGACACCTGCATTCATGTGAATAATGAACGTGTAAATGTGTGGCTTAATAGTTGTAAGCCTTCATGAACGCATGTGTGAAGGTCATATGAAAGACATTTTGGCTTTTTGTACCCGGTCTAGCATTAAATTGTTCTTACTTAGTCAAAAAAGAAAACAAAACAAAACAATGTCATATTTTATACATTGTATGCAATTGTATAAATAATGTCTTTCTTTTGGATGAAAGTCTAATCTTCTACATGCCATTTTACTTACTTACTAGATTTCCAAACAGTGAGGCAAAATGCATAAGAGAAGATCTAAAATAATATGGTCTGTTGGTGAACTTGTAGCTAAATTTACTATTATCACATTACCAATATTTCTTTACATCTTTAAGCATATATGTGTATATATATATATTTAAACATATATATATTTTGCATACACACACATATATATATATGAGATACTAAATACATAAACCATTATTCAATTCAATGTACTTTAGAGTAAATGTAAAAACTAATTTTTAAACTGATTATGTTTACACTCCATTTTTATATGACACATGGATTTGTATTGTTATAGTATAAGTGAAAGAATGAGATAGAATATCCTGATTATTTTCTCAACAAAAAACACTTCCACACCTTGTGAATGTAATTTCACTTCAACTAAAATAAAAACATTGCTGATATTCAATATATACCTACCAAATCATCACAAGCAAAAAGCCCCCCCACACACACACTTCACATACACATACACAAACATACACACATCCTCATACAGATGTTGATATTTCATGTGGCAGACATTGCAAAGCTTCAGTGTTTGAATTGGATTTTAACATAAAAGCATTATTAGTGATCTTTAAAACTCAAAGTAGAAAGTTGGTTTTGTTGCCGTTCTTTTTATTTCCTCTACTTTTGTTTTAGGTTTTTGAACATTGGGCCAAAGATACAAGAGGACTTAAACTTGGATCACAAACATTATTCTATAAGCTGAGAAGGTTCTTTCATTTATCAGCTTTGAGTGGACATTTTCCATATGAATATGGGCAGAATCTCGTAATTCAGTGTATGATTGGACGATACAAGGAAAGACAGAAAACATCTCAGCCTCATCTAATTCACTCTTGTGTCTGTTTTACATCCCACCTGAGAGCAGCATCTCCAGTCCTTCCAATTTATGTGATGGCTGTACATAGCATATTCTAGGACTTAGTGTGCAGGCAACCTACAGCTTTATAGTCTCACACTAACCCAGGCCCCCCCCTCCCAGAGTGATTTAGCAGGAAATCCAGTCAAGAGTACTACCAAAAGAACAATAGAAATCTCTTCCTTTATCTTTACAACGAATGTAAGTTGCAGCATTTTAAAAATCCATAGTAGCAATGTGGTATTTTAAAAACATGGAAAATTTAAAATTGCTAATGTTTCACAAGTATTTAAATAGGTGGTTTAAAACTATGCTAACATAATATAATGCCAATGTGTAGTGTAGTTGTCTATTCTTATCGAACAACTTTTAAAATGTCAGTGTGCTTAGATGAACTTGTTGCTGAGGACAGCCTGCCAATAAACTACTGAAGGGTCAGAGAGCTGGAGAGGAAGACCCTAAAGGAGCAGTTACAACATCTGAGAACATAAATAACGTGGAATATAGAACTACATGTAATCACTGGAGTGTGGAATACCGCCGCTTTACACATGCATTTAAGCTAAAGCACAGTTTACCTATGTATCTTCTTCATGCACAACACATTATAAACCAATTTCCTCCTCTCAAAGAGCAGTCTTCTGAGCACCATACACAGATACACAAACCGAATTTATCACACCGCTGCTCGACAAGAAAGCATCAGATATTCTAAAGCAAATAAAGTGAAAATGGTTCTTCCAATTTAAGGCCCACAAAACACTTATTAAAGATAAAAGCCAGTTATTCAGCAATATTGGACTTGGTGACTTCCAGTATGTTCGAGAGAATGAAATAGAAATTTTAGTGACGGAGAATCCTCCTCCTCCCCTCTCCATAGCATAATAGCCTTTTAAATCTTGTTTGACATTTGTGAGTGGAGTGAGATAGCTGCTCTGGAAAGCTTATGTGGTTGTGTGTGTGTGTGTGTGTGTGTGTGTGTGTGTGTGTGTGTGTCTGTGTGTGTTTGTGTGTGTGTCTGTGTGTGTCTGTGTGTTTATGATATATATCCTTTTCTGGAGCAGAAATATCACTGCTATGTCTAACTGCTCTCACTTCAAGGCACTGGCAGTATCCCAAGAGACTTATTTGGCTCTGCCTTTCCCAAGTCACTGGTTGCTAATGTTCCTTATTACGAGGAAATCAGAAATGTGCCTTGAGGCACTGGCCACTGGGCTCCAGGTACTTCCACCAGCCAACCTCTGCTGGGACGCATTGTTCTCACTGTTCAGTATGCACATGTATTGTATAGAGCAGGTTCTTTGTGCTTCAGAATACCAAAGTGATAGCTATGTTTGCTTGGCTCCAGTTGCTAATCTGACAGGCTCCATCTGTTGAGCGGGACCTTTATCGTCTCATCACCTGGACTCTCTAAGGAAAGTGGACACTGGTGGCATATGTCCATGGCCAGCCTTTGTGCTTAATAGGGTAGAATTTGTATACACAGAAACTTTGACGACACCAAACAAATGGCCTTCCTGATGTCAGATTAAAAGTGTGCTACGATCCATTGTCTGTTTCTTAGAAGCAAAGCCCCAAGTTAAAACTTCTAACAGAAGGCCAGTCAACACTGAGTTCTTAGACACTCACGGAGAGGGAAGTGCCATGCTAATGACTGAAGAAAGATGTCTGAAATGCCTACATATATCTAATGCATCTCTGTGTGTCCGTGAGAAATTGTGTTTGTGCGTGTATCTGTGTGCATGCACACACAGAAAGACTTTACAGGTGTCTATGTAAACATATATATATGTTTATACACACACACATATTTATTGAGTGGGAGTAGAAACAGGGTCTCTCCCTGTAGCTCAGTCTGTCTTGCCCTTTGCTAGTTATCACAGACTGGCCAGAAACTCACAATAATCCTTTTGCCTCAGCTTGCTGTGCGGTAGAATTATAGACGTAAACTACTAACTACATCCTGCTCTGTATAAATGAAATAGGACTATTTCATCTAAACAAGGAGTGCATATTTTTAACATGATTATATATTTGTGTGTGTGCTGCATGTAAGATAATCATTATCATCAAGTTAATTAACAAAACTACTACTACTCATTCTAAAAAATACTGAGAAAAGGTACCCGCTTTTAGTTATGTCTAGGATGACTGCCCTTATAATTCAACCGATTTCTTACATCTCTCTTTTCCCCCTTGTAAACAGTATAAAATCTAGAATTGTAGCCTACATAATAAGCTGGCATGGTAGATTTTTTGTAACATTAGCTGATATATATATGTGTGTGTGTGTGTGTGTGTGTGTGTGTGTGTGTACGTATGTATATATGGGTGTAAGCATAGAATAGTTATATTTCTCATTGGAAAACAAACATGACAAACAAAACAATGATTTATTGTGTAGCCCATGTGAATGCATGCCCCCCAATGCCAGGTATCTCAGATGCCACAAAGGTGTGAGCTGTGAGCCACCTGATATTGGCACTGCGATCTCATGAGGAGCAGGTGATCTTAAATGCTGAGCAATCTTTACAGGTCCAAGATTGCTTAGTTCACCTTTCACACTTTATGAAAGAAAATTTATTTAACTTTTTTTTTTTTTTTTTGGTTTTAGCATTCATTCAAGAAGTCACTTAACGAGCACTCCTTACAGGCAGTATAGCCATTCAAGCAGAAAAACATTCCAGGAATTAAAATTTCCAGATTAAAACTGCATTAATACAATGTAATCTCTAGAGCACCAGATTTACAAAGACCGTGTCATGGAAGGATGATCGCATGTCCCTGTCCAGGAGCAAATGTGCTTTTTAAAGGAGCCAGCCAGATGCAGCTTTGCAATTCGTGGGACATTAGCCCTCACCAAACCCAGTTAGATAAGGACTACAATTATAAATAATTCCTCTTTAAAAGAAAGAAATATGTGTGTGTGTATATGTATTCTAATAGAAGCTGTTTATATTCTGAGCAGTAAAAAAGGAAAACATCCCCTACCCCACTCTGTATTTTACATACAACCTAAAGCCAACTTTATCCTATGAGATTTAAAGGCATCTGAGACTTTAGTTGAGAAGTGGGGAATAAATGAGGAAATTTCCGTGGCCATTTTCTGGGTCACTCTCTCAATAAAAAGGTCATAGCTGGCTACTGCTGCTGCATTCCAAGTACACATTTCAGACATATTAATACATTCTTCTGCCTTTTGTCATGGAGAGGATATTTGATGTATATTCCAATGGGTACCTGAAAATATTGTTGATTGTATAAAATGGCACACGGCAATAGAATAAACCAGAACACAGTACAGCAGAGCATTCAATATTTGGCGTTATTACCTAAGTTTTGTCCCGAAAACCGTTATTTTACACATTGATGGTCTAAAATGTAAATTAAATAAACAACTGATTATACATGCTTAGCTAGTGTGAGCCACAGCTGAAATAAAAATATTGAAATCTGGAGCTCACATAAACTCAGTAAAATAAATAATTAGTCCGAAAAACACTAGCTGATCTAGTATTAGAAGCACACTATTAGCTGAGCCCTGTTCTAAGTAACTTCCGTTATTAATTCAGCTTGTTTCTAAGTAATTCACGTGATTAATTCAATTAATTTCTAAAATTCTACTACAAAGCAGAGACTACTATTATACTCATTTTATGGATAAGTCAATTGGGAGAGGGAAGGGCAAGTAACTTTTGTGATGACGTGGACTACACCACAAACTTGGGTATTACATTCCTTATCAAATCACCAGTCCAGGACTCTAGGGATAGGACTCTAAATTTTCAAGGTTGAGTCCTAAACAAGAAGGAGCATATTACTTTGTTATTTGGAGAGCAAGCAGGGTGACTGAAGAGGATTTTCAGCTGACTGCCATCTGTATTGGAAATGAATGGCACACAATAATTATGCTTGTTTGTTCCTGTCTGAATTCAATTATTCACATGTTCTTATAACAGGACATCATTAAACATTCAATGAAGGAATGAACTGAAAATTGAATAACCTAAATCTCTATATAATAAGTTTTATATTGTTCTATCATATGGGGAAATACATACGCATACAATTATGGAAGTACTTTAATGGCTGTGTATATGCACACGTTACCATTTGACAATGACTCAGAATTGTCTTCACTGTGTTCTAATTAATCGTGGAAATGTAGGTGGCGCCAGCCTCTCTCCCGTGTAGTAGAAGTCTTATAAGAATAGCTGTAATAATGGTAAGACCTTCCTTTCGCTCTTTAGAAATCCTGTGGAAAGGATAACTAGAATTTCCCTCAGAACTCTATGCCAGTCTTTGAAATCACTCACATTCAATGGCAATATTAAAAAGTCACTTGTTAGGATGGGGGTGGGGGGGAGTTGGCTGTGAGATTGTATCTCCTAGTAATGTTAGAAGTTAACCGTGGAAGTCTCACCAACATACCTACTCATGCATGAGCAGAAAAGGATGACACCAGTGAGCATCCTAAACTGGATTATCAAAAGTCTACGAGGCTTCAACCCTACACCAAGAACTCATGAAAACCTAGTAACACAGCGAGCAGAAGTGGTGGACTTCCCTAGGAAGAAGAGCACACCAATTGTTTGTTCAGTGCTAAATGATCAGCCCTGAAAACATACATATTAGTAGGATTATAACATAATACAAGGACTGAACATATTACATTTGAGAATAAATATATATATATATATACAAATACATATATGCATGTAATAACACATAATGAAAAATGAGACTAGGAATTTGGAAGAGATCAAGGAAGATTATATAGAAAAATCTAGAGGGAGGAAAGGGAGGGGATAAATGTTGTAATTAAATGATAATCTCAAAAATAAACAAAAAATTACACTGCTATAATCCATGTATCATTCTAATTTAATTTTAAAATATATTCCCTTAATAATCCCATTTTAGCCAAATTTACCCCCCACTCTCCATTGTGTGAAGGAAGTGGTGCATACACATAATCTGTAGTGTTGAGATTTTAATAAAGAAAACCCAGGCAATGTTAGTGAAAAATTAATGTGATTAATTTCAAATGGAGCATCACAAAAACAAATTTCACATGTCCATGGAAATAGCTCAGTGTATTTTATCACATTTTCCTACCCTCTTACCAGAGACACTATTTTTTTTCTTTCAGTCTGTACTGTCATCAGTTTTGTAACACCACAGAGACAGAACTAAAATTTGCCAAAACAAATACAAAAATAACCTGTTCAAAATTGGCGGAGAGGACGGATGAGTTGGGCCATTGCAGTCATGCACACTCTGTTTTAATAAGTCAAGTTAGAAACTAACATAAATTTTGTCTCTGGGTTCCTGTTTAACCATCTACTTAGAACATAAGTTGTAAGCTACTGTTGATTGCTTGCAATTATGTTAGTTGTAAAGGATAAACCAACCTTCTTAGAAATATATTTTCTTAGTCTACCAGATGCCATAGCAAATGAAAAATAGAAGTCTAGGCAAAAGCTGTAGTTTGAACAACATCACTAAAAAGTGTTGACTTATCAAGTGTAAAATTTATTTAGTCTGATCAACATTTTACACTGGCCTTGCAAGGGTCTATGAAACCAAAATGGCTTCCTTTGCATATGTTCTCATATTATATATATATATATAATATATATATATATATTTTATATATATATATAAAATGCATGATGTGCATTGCAAATTTGTATATTTTGAGGAAAAGTTGAGGCATTGCTTCTTAAATATAAGGATGCGGTGACTTTTCAGGAAATACATTCTGTATTTATTTTTATGATTTGATTTTTCTTTACATACCCTGGTTCAGAAATCCTGAAACTTAAGCCAGTTCCTCCTTCTATACCTTCTGTCTTCTCAGCAGAACTAGGCAGTCATTTCTCTGCTCTGCCTTCCATCTTTGGTCAAAATCTTTATTCATGAGTCTGTTTCCCTGAGCCCTATTCACAGTTAGTCAGATCTTAGATTTGAAGCTCTCATTTGTATATCATGCTAAATTTATTAAGCCAAGTGTTTTAGATTTAATATTTGAAGATACAAGAAGAATGCACCTTTACAGTTTTTCTTTCAAACATATTCAAACAGTAGTGATCCTATTTGATTGGTTCTCTCTTGCCTTGTTTCTTTAATTACTTCCTTCCTCATATTCATTGAACATAGTTTACTTGTCATGGAGGACACAGGACACTTCCTATTTGTTCTAGAAAATCATGAGTCCTCAAACATTCTCAAAGGATGCAGGTAACTTTCCCATCTACAGATAACATGCAGCAATGACTCCTAATAGACTTCATTACCCTTTTTGCAGTTAGACTGTCCTCATAATCATATGTTCATACTTTATGTCAAGCACATGTACTTTAATGGCAGAGTCTCTTATTTATTACAGACTATTAAACATATTGAAATGTATGAGGGAAGTGTCAGTAAAATGAGGAATGAATAGCAATTTTAGCACCAGGAAAGGAATGTGAATTTTGAGTCTGAAATTCCAACAAAATGGTTCTGTTCTACTTTCTGCTGATGGCAGCTGCTGTTAAGTAACAGAGACTGCTATGGGACTTGGGTCAACGCTGTATTTATGGCTACAATAATCCTCCTCACTCTTTCCCATGACTGAGTTCTCCACCTTGCCACACCTGTACTTCAACCTCCTCGTTAGTTTCTTGTCCTGCTCTGCTGGCATGATGCCCGAATGAGAAGACAGGATGCTGGTGCCTAAGAAAGTCTCCATATAAGGCTCAGCCTTAAATCGTTTTCCCAGCTTGGCAAATCACTTTACTTCAGTTTTCTTGTTGTTAAACTTGATGCTTGATTTGGATAACCTAGGGGGTCTTTCCAGGTTAGGAATATAATGGAAATGAATGCTAACTTTTACCTCCAGGAAAACTCTTTCGTCTATGTCTGAGCCTTTGAATGTCCATGGAATTCTACACCTAAAAGGCCTCATTTCCCTGTGGAATGCTTGGATGTTCCTCATGTTGTTCATTTTTTGGTTGAGGAAGCTTTGCTGGAGAATGACTTACTGCCCTGCCTCCTTGGGTAGCTTGTCCATTGACAGACTCATTCATCTGCTGTGTGCTTTTCAATTCCCCTGGCAGCCTTCCAGGGCCTCTCCTCATTCTTGCTAACCTCCGTAACTGAGCCTCTTCCTGGAACTTTCCGTTTCATCCAGGGCATGGTCAGGTGCCCTTGTCTACCCATGTTCATGGTCCCCTTCCCTTTTGATTTCGTATCAACTTTTATCGCATTTTTGTTTGCTGCTCCTTTGTCTTCACTGAAATGTTCAGACTTTGAGTGTTAACTGACATCTACTACGCAGGAAGTGTTGAAAAGGTGGGTGGACAGGATACACGTGCTGACAGTTACAGACCCCAAAGACCCTAAAGAAGTGAAATGTTTTATAGTCAGATCCTAGATGAGAGACGATTCCAACACAAGATGACAAAGGAGGAACTGTCTCTGGCACACCTACAAAAGCACGTTCCATCATTTTATAGCCCTCCTTCAGGAGACAGTTTCCGTCAATGAGCTCTGCCTGTGTATAACCCCTTCCTCTTCTGTGATGTTGATACAATGAGCTTGCTCAATTTAGCATCCCATCCTTTCCAAAATCTAAGCAGATTGCAGTTTGATCCTAGGATCAATGTACCCAAATATAATGGCCTCCTAAGAGCTTTGTCCAGTAGATTAGTGGTTATTAAGGCTCTCTGGACATAAGAGCCACAAATCATGCTTCATTATCATGCCTAAATTGTCTATTCTTTAGCCTGGATTGTGCTATGCATAAAACATGTATAAATAATCATATGCAGTCGAGGTGAAAAAACCCATTGCACCTTGAGAGACTGAGGGACCCTATGGTCCACAGGTCATTTATTTTATTGTATTAAAGGAACAAGCTTAATCTTTTACACAGTCTGTCAACACAGTGATAACTCCAGTGTATATGTGGGAGGGGTGTTATTTAGGAATTGGGAGCTTGATCTACACTTCATTTAGAGGCACTTACAAGTAAGTCATTGCATTAAAAACATACCAGGAAAGATAATGTTATTTATATTTTCTATGAAATAAAAAGACCATGTGGGGTATCAGGTCCATGTAAAGCCCCTAAAGGCTACTGGGCATTATTCAGCAAATCCCCAAATCCATTCTAGGTCTCCTGCTACTTTGGTCTCGTGTTGCATGGGCTTTTTCCCAGCTCCCTCAAATCTTTACCCCAGGGAAGTGGCAACTAACCTTTAGCCTTAAGAGTTTGCCATGGTTCATCTCCCTGAAAGTCTTTTCCCATCTGTCCATACTCATCCTACGGTGGTTTTTTTTCACCATCAAGTGATCGAGGGATGTTCTAAAGCTCTGCAAACTGAGATAGAGCTTGAGATACATTAACAGTAAACTTCTAGTGTTAAGATCCATGTAATTTAGGAACACAAACACGAAAACTCTGTTGTTGATTTTGACCGCAAAATACATACATAAGCACTATTTTCACAAGTTCACTTGTGTAAATTGTTGAGATGCCACTATGTCCTATCCTAAAGGACTCCATGTGGTATGAAAGAGTGGGTTTTCAAGTTGGGCTTTGCCCTTGGTGTCTGCATTTACAAGTATCCTTTGACTCCATTTTCATGGACCAGGACACTTGCAACCCCTGGGTAGATACAGAAACTGCACCATAAGTCAGTCATCACCCATCCAGCTCAGACTGATAATTGACTTATCCCTGAAAGAGAAAGATATTCATGCTCATACACATTTGCTGGACTGAAGTGAAACTCGAGACACCTGTGTGTATTATCATCACATCAAAGAAACCAAAAACTTATTGCCCATGCCAAAACACAGAAAGTTTATACCTGCTTCAATGGACCCCATGAAGTGATAGTCATCTAATATTGGGATGGATGGCACCATATACACAGAGGCCTGGTATATGAATTAACATCCTGGGGCTCATCTTTATTCCTTACTGTTGATGCAACCCGCTCAACTTATCTGTCTATCTATTAACCCATTAGGGTTTGTGTCTGACCCATCTTTTCCTAATTCTGACCCACTCCATAGTCCTCACTCAGGTCAGCCATTCAGCTTACAGATAAACACTTCAGTTTCCATCTCAAACCTGATACCAGCACGTGTCCCAGCAGCAGCTCTTTATAAGCACTGGTCCAGGTTGTTCCCAATAATACAGGCTTTTATCTCAGTCTACCTTTCAAACCTCCTGAGCTCTGCTACAGCTCTTCTGTCTAATTTATGTTCATTCTAAAACCCATATACATACATGTCAACATACAGATATATTTTCTGTGTGATATAACAGTGAAAATAACCAATGAAGATCCAAATTGAAAAAGAAAAAAAAACATATCTGCCTTGGTCAGACAATCAATGTGGGTGATTTTTATGACAAATTGCTGTCATCAAAAAAATGAAATCTTGTGAATTTATTGTTATTCAATAAATTCTGACATTGAATAAAGATACAAACATGGCGATTGGTTTCTAGCGTAGAGCACTTATTTTAGTTTGGGTTTTATTTGTCAGTATTCATCGTGTAAATGAGCTGTTCTTCCATTTAGATAGCAATCACATCACATATGTCTACTGACAACCTCATATCATTAGCTGGCTCATCGCTATATCTTGGTGTTAATTGTATATCAATTTGCAAGGACTGTATTGTCTTCCTCTAACTTCAGCTGTTTGAAAATATAATTCATAATCCATATGGGATATGACTATGTCTTATTTTTAAGCACACTATCCATATCCTTCCTACTCAAGAAAAAA